>CM062805.1:750847015-752073322 GCA_031772625.1 Pinus tabuliformis | reverse complement strand
TGTATCACTTACCTGAGCCTGAGAAGCAGTACAACAAATCATTCCTAGAAGCCTTTGCAAAGGAAAACGAATCAGAGTCAGCCCCGATTAAGCATTGGAGACATTTCCCTGAGAAGCACAAGCACGAGTCATCGGGTAAGTACTCCATAGACTCATTGGCTTCTCCTTATTGTTATGCCAGAGTTATGATGTGTAGAATGTGGGGAATACATGATTCTGCTAAATTCACTATAGAAATGGTCCCTCTAATGGAGGCTGTAATAAATGGCTATGTGATGGATTGGGCGAATATTTTGTCTGATAAACTAGCCACAACAATTCTAGAGTACAGACCCAATGTATATCAAACTACTAGGACCATTCCCCCATTCTATTACAGTGCATTCATTATGGATACTGTTTTTTTCAATTCTGAATTTCCATTGCTAGGGTGGAGATGAACCCCTGCAGACCCTAAACCAATCCATATCTATCATGAGCAGTTATGGAAGGCTAATTAAAAAAATCATCTGTATAAAATCTGCAACGATTTTATTTTTCCTGTTTATTACTCTATTTTTAATAAACCTGCTCCCAGGATATCCCCAGAAGCAGAAAAAGATTTGACAGCAGTAGCCAGTTGCTTTGGGGAGGAAAAATTTACTTGTATAAGGATTTTTGGTAGCCTTACTAAACCCCATGTCCTTCCCCTATATGTGCCTGATAAATTATTAGCTCAGGAATTGGCTTATCAAATAACAATAGATGGGACATCTAAAACCCTTAGAAATTCCAAGAAACAAGTATGGCCTATATTCCCTTTACAGTGTGGCATTTTCGCTCTTCACGATTACAAGCACGCAGAGAAGGAGACAAAAAAATGCAAACACTAAAGCTTGCCACAATTCCTAATAGGCAGTATCATCCCAAAAAAGTTGCCTATAATGTTCTCGACCAAGCCAAACTTGCCAAATTTGATCGTGAATATGATGACTTCGATGATCTATTTGCTTCAACTGAATCATTATTCCAAGTTAAAGCATTGGCTAGGATCAAATATCAAGATGAAGGGCTAGAAATGTTTACTAGGCTTAGAGAACAGAGGTTGCAAACTCTACCTTTAAACCTCTTAGCCATAGTTCCTACAGTCCAGCCATCTAGTCATGCTGAACAAACAGTTACTGGTAAGACCCCCGATGTGGAAAAGGTCTATGAAAAAGAAAAGGCGCAAAAACAAGAACAGGAGTAGGGAAAAGATAGTCAACTCCTAGATATAGATACTCAGATTGATCCCAAGCTACTTAAAGAGTGGCAACAATTCGATTCAATCATAAGCAAACTGAAAACTTACAGGGATTTAGCATGCCTGAAGTGAAAACTGGTCACAAGACAACAACTAATACAGTTTCAACTAAAGAAACCAGCGGCCCACCCATTACTCAAAAGGATATGGAAGTAATTCTAGAAAATCCATCCAATGAAATCATTCTACATGTAGAAGAAATACCACCTTTAAATGTCTTCTATAGCCCTAAGCAAAGGGCTATAGTAAAAAGACAAAGGAAAAAGAGAAAGCTTGATCAATCTTCTCTTTTACCTGCACAGATGGAGATAACTAATGTGGTATGGAGAGAGGAAGTCAATCCTTCTGAAGACCTTACAAAACTCTTTTATTATGCCAGGGCATATTAGACAACTACTATAGATAAAGCATCGGAAGTCAGCAATTTACTTAAAAAAAAGATCAGATAATTGTTTCACTGGAGGCACAGATATCTGAAAGGCAGTAGAGGATAGAATAGTTAGAACAGTAGTTAGCAGCACAACAGCAATCAAACCACCAACTAAATGAGAAATTGCTCAAGGAGAAGTAGAGGATTGATCAAAGTGCAATTCAAAAACAAAAATAATTATCCCTAGCATTGGCCAAGCTAAAGACAATGAATGAACAAATGAGAAAAACAAAAGATGAACAAATCGCTCAACTGTCACAACAAATAGAAAGGTTCAAAGGTTTTCCTCAAGTAGTAGAGTTCAAATCCGAAGCTCTCCAGATCAATAAGGCATTAATTAATCAATTGAATTTTCTATGTCATAATGTTTCTCTTGCTCAGCCCCTCTGTGAGATTTCCTCATCAATGATTGATAAATCAGTCGATGCAAGGCAGAATTTGGAGCAAGCCGACGAAACATTAACAGAGTTTCTTTCTTGCTAAGAAACCAAGGAAGGACAAGCTGCGAATCTTCCTCAAATCCTAGAATAACATAAGGAAATTTTGTTCCTAGAATGGCAGTCTCAACTGATGAAAGCAGAGAGGGCAACTTCAAGATGCAGATTAGTTACTGGTAATTTGATTGAATTAATTAATAATACTCTTTATCTGTCTAATTTGATTTCAGAATGCACTCTAGGGAAATTGTCATCAGCTAAAGCATTGGAGCAAACATGTAAACAGGAATTGGAAAAGAAGGAGAGATTGATCGCCGGCATCCAAAGTTTAACTTGGGAGACCTTTTGGCTCTTCTTGGTTAAACCACATAGTCAAAAGGCAGCAATGAAATGTTTAATCGATGCAATCGTTTACATAATTCCTAAAATTAATGATGCTATGTATTCAACCCAACTACATTCACGTATGAGTCACCCTCCAGAATTGCAACCAATCCTCGCTATATGCCAGCTCAAGAAAAAGGATAGTCAGCCGAAACAGTGAATCGTTCTACCGACTGCAAGCATGTCTATTTCAAAGAGATTTTCATGATTTGATTATACCATCTCACAACATTTTTATTTCATAGTTAGTTAGTTTAGAAAGTATTTATAGGCCGTTTCATTGTTTTAGAAAGGGTCCTCAATTTTTGTATCAAAACATGGATTAGGAGTTGCACTATTGTGCTTTCGATATATATATTTTTTATGAAGACTGGACCTATATTCTGAATTTTAATGAAGAATGCTTTGATGAGATATGCACTATTTTTTTTTTATGAGAGTATTTCTAAGTTTAAAGACAGGATCTGAATGTGATTGATATTGGAGGGGATTCAAATTACATATGGTACTATTATCTATGTCTTTCCTCCATTCTTTTATATGAATCGACATTTATTCAATTTTTCTATCATTTGATATATGTATGTGTTTCAACAACAGTCCTTTTACTTACCACTATTGAATGTTTAAGGAATGTTATTCTTTCAATCATATTTATATCAATGATAAATGAAGAATAGTGTAACAATGTTTTAATTATTACTTTGTTCAACTACTTGAACAAAGTAATTATCATATGAATAAATGTTTTTATTTATGGGTGGAGTCATCTATATGCGTACTTGTAAATAAGAATCATCAAAAGTTACACTAAAGTGGAAATTTCCCGGGATATATTAGTTGTTTATAATTTTGAATTTTAGAATAAATCATCCATCATTATCATTAGATAATAGAAAATCAATCACTTATCCATCCTATTTACAAATCATTAGGAAACTGGTGCCATTATATCTAGTCAAAGCCACCACACCAAATGGAAAAGGAGCTGCCTTTAAGGTTTGGACCGGGTGGTTTTCCCCGATGTTGATGCAACGATTTTCGAGGCATCAACATTTTTGGCGCTAGAAGGAGGGCATTAACTATGAATGGTGAGCAAACCCAAACCTACAACCCATTCTAAGAGTAAATCTCCCTCCACCTCACCTCCGACTTCTCATTTGCATGCTAGAACTCTAGTATTCGAGCGAGAAGAAGAGGAGACAACTACCATTGCTCAACCCCAACATATCTCAGATAAATTAAGTCCTGAATCTCCTGAAGTAAAGTCTCTCATCCATAAACTTCAAGGCTTCTCAATATCACCACAGAAATCTAAGGTATCGCAAGGCAGTGTGACTTCGCAAGTCATTCCTTCTCACCCCCTCACCAGACTTTAGATTGAAAAGCTTGGTATTGAACCTAATGAGTTATCTTTACCTAAAAGGAAAATGGCAAGGGAAACAACTGAAGGATCTGATAGTGAAAATATCTCATCGTCATCCTCCATTTCATCTTCTCCATTGCAAAGTCAAACATCCACTCCTCCATTACAAATTATCATTCAACAGGGAATTGGAACTTCAACATCAGCTTCACAACTTTCTGGAATTTCAATATCTTCCCCTTCCCAACCATCTAGAGCTTCATCGGCATTATCATCTACTACTATCTTGACAATGGCACAAAACCCATTGAGTAGTCTTGGTGCAGTCACTATGCCTGCACCTTTGCATTCATTGCCAGCACACCTTGAAAAATGGTTGCCAAAATTTAATCCAGATGGAAGCATACCAACAGATGAACACATTAACAACTTTATGTTGTCAATTAATCTAAAGAGAGCTATAGAGGAAGATGTGGTCGTTAGGCTTTTCCCTTATATCCTACAAGGATCAGCTGGGTCTTGGTACTTTTATTTACCATCAGGATCCATTACCAGTTGGAATATTTTTCAAGAACAGTTCTTGACTAAATACGGTGATGACAGATCTGTAGCAACATTAATCAATGATCTTTCAAATCTTAGGACAGAGTCCAAAGAACCTATAAAAGAATTCAATTCTAGGTTTAATAAACTCTTGAATAAGATCCCAACTGCCTCTAAGCCTAGTGAACAAGTTAGAAGTGAATGGTATATAACAGCTTTACCTTCAAACATAGCTATCTTTGTAGATAGAGTTGGAAAACCTACTCTAGCAGAAAACATGAAAGAGGTAATTGTTGTGGAAAAACGTATCACCACTTTGGAAAAGAAAGCTTCTCTTGAAGACAGAAAATCTAAAAAGGTCTCTTTCAAAGATTATTCAAAGAAGAAAATGGCTAAAGATCCATACGATATGGAGGGTCTTCAAAAAGTTCTCAAAACCATGTCAAATGAAATGGTTGAAATCAAAAAGCAAGTAGCTGAAACTTCAACAAAAATGACAATTAGAAACTTTAAGAAACCTGAATCAAAGCCACCAAATACTATATCCAATGCAGACTTAGACCCGGAAGAAGATGAAGAAGAGAAAACAGTCTAATCATCTGAAGAAACCGAGGAAGAGGTATTTGAGGAATGTCATGGGATGTGGGACTTCATTTTACCTAATTTCGATACAGAGAATGAACAGGAAGATTTCCCGGTTACTACTAGGAGTAAAGGTACTTCTGAACCTGTTCAAGTAAATCAAAAGAAAAGGAACACGGGTACTCCTACAAAAGATAAAACTCCCACAAAGAAATCTCCAACCCCACCTTCTCAAAATCAGCCATCAGCTTCAAATCCACCTACAACAGCTAAAACATTAGTGGTTACAGACTCTATGGACTACAACATTATTGAAGACATGAAGAAAACAAAGGCAAATATTACTATGTTTGAACTTAGTAAACTCAAACACCAACAAAAGTTGTTGCTTAAGGAGTTAGATGCAGTACCATCTTCTCCTCTTCCTAATGCTGTATTGTCCAAAGCTGCCAATGAAACAGGTAAACCACCTCCTGGTAGAGTCGAAGCTACTGATGTTGTCTTAATTGGAGATAGATCAAATTCCCATAGTCCTCCTTTTCTGTTAACCTACGAGATCTATAATAGAAATCTACACAACTGTTTGATTGACTCAGGGGCTTCCTCGAATATAATGCTAGGTTTAGTTTATTCCAAACTGAACATTGAACCCAAAAAGTCTGCAATTCATATTGTCCAGTTGGATAGAACTAAGGTCTAGGTTTTAGGAGAAATAAACTCAGTTACTACTAGGTTATCAGCTAATCCAAGAGTGGTTCAGAGAATTGATATTTTAATTGCTGATATCCCTAAATTCTATGGTTTGATTTTGAGTAGAGATTGGTTTGAGAAACTTCATGGTTATATTTCCACTGATTGGTCTCATATGTGGCTACCTTATAAAGGAAATCCAAATCAAATAAAGATCGATCGAGAGAAACATATGACTCATACTGTTACTGAGTTTGTACAAGAAAATCAACCAATAGCATTCAGTAACAACATTTTTGGGAATTACTCATCTGAATCATTCTTTGACAATTTTACTGCTCAACCATCACCCTTCTCAGTTAATAATTTCACATCTCAAATCGAAAATTTTTCTCAAACAAATACATCAAGATGTGTTAAAATTGCTAAGGAAACTGTAAATAAAACTGTAGATAAATCTTTGTTTTGGTCATTGTATTTTGATGGGTCTAAATCTAGTGAAGGTGCAGGAGCAGGATGTATTTCAGTCAGTCCCGAGGGAGAAAAGACCATGTTATCATGAAGATTAGAGTTTGAATGCACAAACAATATAGCTGAATATGAAGCCTTGATTCAAGGACTTTATAAAGCAATTGGTCTTAAAGTTCAATATTTGAAAGTGTTCGGTGATTCGAAAATTGTTATAAGACAAGTCAGAAATACTATTCATTACCTTTCTGGTCACCTTAAACACTATCAGTCCTTGGTACAAGACCTAATATCTCAATTATTAGCATTCAATATTTCTCCCATCCCTCGATCCCAGAATGCAACAACAGATTTACTAGCTAGTGTTGCTTCTAAGCTCCTTCCATCTGAAGATTACAATCTCGATAGATTTTCAGTAGAGTTAATTTTTAGACCATCAATTCCTGATAATGTCACTAACTAGCAGTGTTCAGTCACGATGATGACATTTTAAATTTCTTGACTTCTGACAAGTCCTATGATGATCAAATTATTGATGAAAGTGACCATGACCTTCAAATGAAGGAAAAGCTTGAATAAAACTCAATACCTAAACCAGTGGTCAAGCTTGAATAACTTTATGACATCAAAGACAGGTTTAAACAGGCTACTAATTCAAAACTCCAAAGTTCAACTTTGAGATTTGAATTGATAAACCTTGGTACTGAGGAGAATCCACAAAACATTAATTTGGGATTAGGACTTTCTTTAGAAGAAAGAATTGCATTCATTAGATTATTGCATAAATATAAAAATGTCTTAGCTTGGAAATATGATGATTTGAAAGCATATGATGCATCTATCATACAACATACAATTCTGATGCTTTTTGAAAAAAACCAGTACAGCAGAAATTAAGGAAGATCCATCCTAACTTAGAGAGTAAAATAAAAGTTGAATTAAACAAACTCTTGAAAGCTAAGATAATTTTCCTGTTAGACATTCAAATTGGGTGTCGAATATGGTCTCAGTAAGGAAGAAAAATGGTGACATTAGAATTTGTATTGATTTTAGACATCTTAACAAAGCAAGTCAAAAGGATAACTTCCCTCTACCAACAATGGAGTAAACTCTCCATTCAGTAGCTGGTTCTGAACTGATGTCCTTCTTAGATGGTTTTTCATGGTATAAACAAATTTTTGGTACACCCTGATGACAGACTTAAGACTACTTTCAGAACTAAGTGGGGAACGTATGCCTACCAAAAAATGCCTTTCGGGTTAATCAATGCTGGAGCTACATTCCAAATAGCGATGGACATAGCATTCAAAGGACTGATCAATAAATCAGTAGTTGTCTATTTAGACGATATTGTTATGTTCTCTAAGAAAATATCAAGGCATTTGCATGATCTGAAACAAATATTTGAATGCTACAGAAGGTATGGCATTTCACTTAATCCCAAAAGATCATTTTTCGCTCTTGACCAAGGTAAACTCTTGGGCTTCATTGTTTCAAATGATGGTATTTATATTGATCTAGATAGAATCAAAAGGATTTCTGATATTCCATTTCCTCATAATAAAAAATCAATGCGGTAATTTTTAGGTCAGATTAACTTTGTAAAAAGATTTGTACTATATTTTTCACAGATTGTTTTACCATTACAAACCATGATTAAGAAAAATTCAGTGTTTAAATGGGGGCCTGTAGAAAAAGAAGCGTTTGATTCCATCAAACAATCACTCATAAATGCCCCTACTTTAAGCACTCCTAATTTTTCAAATCATTTCATGTTATATACTCTTGCATCTGATTCATCTTACGCAACAGTGCTGACACAAATTAACGATCAAAACTTGGAAGCACCAATCTCATTTTATAGTTCAAACCTTCAAGGTGCTGAACTTAATTACTCGAAAGTTGAAAAACAAGCCTTTGTTGTATACAAAGCCATTAAACACTACAGACCCTTTCTCTTAAAAGCTCACACAAAAGTTATAGTCCCTTTTTCAGCAGTAAGACAGTTACTAGTTCAAAGGGAATTAGGAGAAAAGAGAGCAAATTGGGTCACAGCACTACAAGAATATGACTTGGAAATTAAACCAGCAAAGATTTTCAAAGGCCAAGGTTTTTGCAGGTTGTTGGCAGGAGCTTCTAATGTTTAAGAACCTGAAGGTATAAAAGATACTGAAGAAATCAATCAGATAAGTACCACTAATCCTGAATCCCAATACGCAGATCTGATTTTCTATTTGAAAAATAGATATGCTCCTTCTAATATTTCCTATAAAAAAAAACGTGCCATAAGACTGAAAGCAAAAAAATTCATAATTGTAGATGATGTATTGTTTATACGGAATTATGATTCAATTTTGTTAAGATGCTTAGCAAAACTTGAAACGCAAAAGGCCTTGCAGGAGCTACACGATGGACCAGTGGGAGGACATTTTGGAGCTGATACAACAGCTCACAAAATCATTCATGTTGGGTATTACTGGCCCACCTTGTTCAGAGATACTCATGAATATGTAAGGAAATGCCAAAGTTGTCAAACTACTAGTGGAAGACAAAGGAAGCCAGCTTTCCCTTTGCAACCAGTCAACATTGAACAACCTTTTAAACAATAGGGATTGGATATCATTAGAAAAATCATGCCACATCGTCCAAACAACATAGGTATATCCTCACAGCCACTGATTACATTACTAAGTGGGTTGAAGCAATTCCTTTGAAGACAACAAACTCAGAGGCAATCATTGAATTCATAGATCAGTTCATCATTACTAGGTTTGGTGTCCCAAACGCTCTTATTTTTTATAGTGCATCTTACTTCTCTGGTAATTCTATATTTGAATTTGCTATCAAAAGGGGATTTAAATTGAAATATTCTGCAAACCACTACCCCCAGGGTAATGGTTTAGCATAATCTACCAATAAAAATCTCATCAAAATAATTAAGAGAACTATCAAGAAGAATCATAAAAACTAGCATAAGTCTTTAATATTCGCACTATAGGCTGACCGAATAACAAAGAAGGCCTCCATAAGCACTTCCCCATTTAATCTAGTGTATGGAAAGGAAGCTGTCATACCAATAAACTTAGTACTTCCATCACTAGCCTTAGTGCTGTTTATTGAAGAAACTCCCTCATCTTCTATCCAAGTGAAACATGATCAGATCCTGAAATTAGAGGAAGAAAGGGAGAAAGCCCAAATTACACATGAAAAACATCAACAGATTATTAAGTCATATTTTGATACAACTTCAACTGGCTCAAAACATTTACAAGTTGGTGATCTAGTTTTGAAGTGGGACAAAGCCCATGAGGATAAAAGAAAACACACTAAGTTTCAGAAAATGTGGCTTGGACATTCCAAATCAGCAAGAAGATAGGCCATTCTACATTCATATTGTAACATCTATCAATAAAGAGAGATTTTCTTCCTGTCAACAGCCTTATTCTGAAAAAATTCTTCAATTGAGGAGGTAACCCCTTCTCCCTTTATAAATATTCAATTTTCCGCAGGATTTGTGTGAATATATTAGTTCGTTTAAAATCCTAGGAAATAAAGTTGTGAAAAGCCTTCCATTAGTCTTTACTATATTGAATAAGTTACTCAAAAGAAAATAGTTTTAATATTTACTTTTGAGAAATGGAAGCCTTGAAAGAAAAAGAAAATTCTAGGAAATTAGGTATAAGTAGATTCTGAAAACCCCATTTTATTTTTGTGAAATCTTCTCAAAACATAGAAATACTATAAATCATTTTAAAGTTTTAAAAGCTTGAAAAATGGCTATCAATACAAAACAGAGACTGATTCAATCTTAACATCTTCAACTCTCACCTTGTCATCCATATTCTTTTAAGGAGGAAATTATTCATCCCATCCATCAAAGTTTATAATTACTCAGAGTGTAATTCTAAAATATATTTGATATAAAAGATAAGGGGTCTTATTACAAGCCTGCTTACCATGATCATAGGGAATAGTTAACTTACATTACCAACACTGCATACCAAAACAGGGTAATGGCTTATAATTATAAGACAAGGGGTCTCATCACGAGCCAGCTTGTTCAGTTAAATTACAACCAGTGAATGGCATTGTCAACAGCTGGCCACCAAACCAGGACAATGGCTTTTTATCTTACAAAATAAGGAAAAAAGAAAATGCAATACAAAAATGTGGAAACATATCTTTTGGATTCATTCTTTTTAATTATACTCTGAAATGGATGGAACAATGAATGATCAAATGGTTAAAAGGTAACCCTATTGAGACTATAGACGTTTGCTGGCAGCAGAGGCTCTACCTATGACAAAGGAGTCATTATAAAAGCTAAGTTGGAAAAGTCTTTTGTTTTATCATTATCAACCAATTAAGGTTTATTTAAAGCTTAGAATGTATTTAATTTTAAGAAGAGAAAGAAATAGCAAAAATAGTTATCATTATGTTCAGAATTTATGATTATCTAGTTATATTAGATTTTTTCCATCAATTAAGGTTTTTAGATTAAGAAAGTTAAAGTATTATATTACTTTCTCAGAGATAATTGTTTCTCCCAGTGAATCGCCAATTGTTGTGCTAAACAACAACCCCCCATTTCTTGAAAAATCTTTACATAAAATTTTAATAAGAAATGGGTCCCTTTAAATCAACTTAGATAAGATTTGTGTGTCTACAAATAAAATTGGTATTAACCCATCATAAGGAAAAACCCTTACTAAAAGGCTTAAGGTAAATCAATAATTTTAAAAGCCTTTTGAGTCGAAATAAAAGTGTGACTTTAAAAATATTATAAACTCTTCGTTATTGCGATAAAGCGATTGGAAGATCGCATATCGCAATAACAAAGGAAACATATGCAAAGCCACAAAAAACCTTATCCATCCTCTCCGATCCGAAAAGGCAATCGTAATCGGGAAATCGGAGAAGCCAAATGCCAAGCATACTAAAATAGAGCCCTTTAATTCCTCTGATGCGATAAATCATATTGCAATCGGCAAATCGAAAATGTCAACAATAAGCCAACACATGAACAAAGGGCATGCTCAAAACCTCTGATGCGATAAAGAATATCGCAATCGGCAATCGGCGAAATCACATTGACAAAACAATAAAGCCTAAGCCAAGTCCCAATTGCAATATATTAATTAGGCGTGCATCTCTAAAATATATTTAAAATGGTAAAGCCTTTCCCTTGACATTCCCGATCACTGATTTTCGATTTACCACTGATCATCTATCAAAGAAATCTAAGGCATGATTGAATTAATAATTCCGCATATGAGCGACATGATGGGCATTTAAGATCTTATTTACCACGATTGACAAGTTAAATGGCTATTCAATGAAGCAGTTAAAGGTAGATATTTTATTTATATTTTATCCACGGCAATGTTTAACTATATTCCATTATCACTTGCCAATCGACGTAACTCTTTTTCTATTATCATATTTGCTTGTAACAACATTTCTCTGTATCATGGTTTGTAACTGCCTGTGCAGAATTCCTCCGAAACCAGAAATATGAAAAAAATGGGCAAGAATTCAAAGAAGTCTGCAACAGCAGCTCCTCCAATGAAAGATCCAAGACCAAGCAAAAAGGGATTAATATCAGATATGATGTGTCTCGGACTGAGAAACACTAGTTGGGAGAGCATCTATAATCTAATTGAAGTAGAAGAGCCTGAAGAGTTATCAAAAGAGGCCACGGCTGATTCAACTAATAAGTCTGAAGGAATTCTTAAAGAATTGGCATGCTCTTTTCTTCACAGAATAGCAACGCGAGCCAAAGTCCTCCCATATACTGACGTAGTGAGATGGGTGGTGGAGAAAATTCCAATTACAAACAAAACCTTTTGCATAGCTGATGAGAGGATATTCCGCTCATTTCAGCCTGATGATCTAAGGAAAATGTATCACTTACCTGAGCCTGAGAAGCGGTACAACAAGGCATTCCTAGAAGCCTTTGCAAAGGAAAACGAATCAGAGTCAGCCTCGTTTAAGCATTGAAGACATTTCCCTGAGAAGCACAAGCACGAGTCATCGGGTAAGTACTCCATAGACTCATTGTCTTCTCCTTACTGTTATGTCGGAGCTATGATGTGTAGAATGTGGGGAATACATGATTCTACTAAACTCACTATAGAAATGGTTCCTCTAATGAAAGATGCAATCAATGGTTGTGTGATGGATTGGGCAAATATTTTGTCTGATAAACTAGCCACAACAATTCTAGAGTACAGAGCTAATGTATATCAAACTACTAGGACCATTCCCCCATTCTATTATAGTGCATTCATTATGGATACTGTTTGTTTCAATTCTGAATTTCCATTGCTTGGGTGGAGATGGACCCCCGCAGACCCTAAACCAATCCATATCTATCATGAGCAGTTATGGAAGGTTAATTACAAAAATCATCTGTATAAAATCTACAACGGTTTTATTTTGCCCGTTTATTACTCTATTTTTAATAAGCCTGCTCCCAGGATATCTCTGGAATCAAAAACAGATTTGACAGCAGTAGGTAGTTGTTTTGGGGAGGAAAAATTTACTTATATAAGGATTTTGGGTAGCCTTATTAAACCCCATGTCCTTCCCCTATATGTGCCCAATAAACTGTTAGCTCGGGAATTGGCTTATTAAATAATAGTAGATGGGACATCTAAAACCCTTAGAAATTCCAAGAAACAGGTATGGTCTATATTCCCTTTACGGTGAGGCATTTTCACTCTTCATGATTACAAGCACACAGAGAAGGAGAAAAAAAATGCAAACATTGAAGCTTGCCACAATTCCTAATAGGCAGTATGATCCCAAAAAAGTTTCCTATGATGTTCTCGACCAAGCCAAACTTGCCAAATTTGATCATGAAGATAATGACTTCGATGATCTATTTGCTTCAACTGAATCATTATTCCAAGTTAAAGCATTGGCTAGGATCAAATATCAAGATGAAGGGCTAGAAATGTTTGATAGGCTTAGAGAACAGAGGTTGCAAACTCTGCCTTTAGACCGCTTAGCCACAGCTCCTACTGTCCAACCATCTGGTTAGGCTAAACAAATAGTTACTGGTAAGACCCCCAATGTGGAAAAGGTCTCCGAAAAGGAAAAGGCGCCAGAACAAGAACAAGAACAGGGAAAATATAATCAACTCCTAGATATAGATACTCAGATTGATCCCAAGCTACTTAAAGAGTGGCAACAGTTCGATTCAATCATAAGTAATACTGAAAACGTACAAGGATTTAGCACACCTGAAGTGACAACTGGTCACAAGACAGCAACTAATACGGTTTCAACTGAAGAAACCATCGGCCCACCCATCACTCAAAAGGACATGGAAATAATCCCAAAAAATCCATCCGATGAAATCATTCTACATGTAGAAGAAATACCACCTTTAGATGTCTTCTACAGCCCTAAGCATAGGGCTGTAGTAAAAAGACAAAGGAAAAAGAGAAAGATTGATCAATCTTCTCTTTTACCTGCATATATAGAGATAACTAATGTGGTATGGAGAGAGGAAGTCAATCCTTCCGAAGACCTTACAAAACTCTCTCAATATGCCGGGGCATATTTGGAAGCTACTATGGATAAAACATCGGAAATCAACAATTTACTTAAAGAAAAAGATCAGATAATTGTTTCGCTGGAGGCACAGATATCCGAAAGGTAGTAGAAGATAGAACAGTTAGAACAGCAATTAGCAGCACATCAGCAATCAAACAACCAGCTAAACGAGAAATTGCTCAAGGAGAAGCAGAGGATTGATCAAAGTGTAGTTCAAAAATAAAAATAATTATCCCTAGCATTGGCCAAGCTGAAGACAATGAATGAACAAATGAGAAAAACAAAAGATGAAAAAATCGCTCAACTGTCACAACAAATAGAAAGGTTCAAAGGTTTTCCTCAAGTAGTAGAGTTCAAATCCAAAGCTCTCTAGATCAATAAGGCATTAATTAATCAATTGAATTTTCTATGTCATAATATATCTCTTGCTCAGCCCCTCTATGAGATTTCCTCATTAATGATGGATAAATCAATCGATGCAAGGTAGAATTTGGAGTAGGCCGATGAAACATTAACAGAGTTTCTTTCTTGGCAAGAAACCAAAGAAGGACAAGCTGTGAATCTGCCTCAAATCCTAGAATCACATAAGGACAGTTCCTCTGATGAAAGCAGAGAGGGAAACTTCAAGATGTAGATCAGTTACTGGTAATTTAATTGAATTAATTAATAATACTCTTTATCTGTCTAATTTGTTTTCAAAATGCACTCCAGGGAAACTGCCATCAGCCAAAGCATTGGAGAAGACATGTAAACAGGAATTGGGAAAGAAGGAGAGATTGATCACTAGCATCCAAAGTTTAACTCGGGACACCTTTTGGCTCTTCCTGGTTAAACCACATAGTCAAAAGGCAGCAATGAAATGTTTAACCGACGCAATCGGTTACATAATTCCTGAAATTAATGATGCTATGTATTCAGCCCAACTACATTCACGTATGAGTCACCCTCCAGAATTGCAACCAATGCTCGCTATATACCAGCTCAAGCCAAAGGATAGTCAGCCGAAATAGTGAATCATTCTATCAACTGCAAGCATCTCTATTTCAAGGAGATTTTCATGATTTGGTTATACCAGCTCACAACATTTTTATTTCATAGTTAGTTAGTTTAGAAAGTATTTATAGACCCTTTCATTGTTTTAGAAAGGGTCCTCAATTTTTGTATCAAAACTTGGATCAGGAGTTGTACTATTGTGCTTCCGATATATATTTTTTATGATGACTGGACCTATATTCTGAATTTTAATGAAGAATGCTTTGATGAGATATGCACTATTGCTTTTTTGTGAGAGTATTTCTAAGTTGAAAGATGGGATCTGAATGCGATTGATATCGGAGGGGATTCAAATTACATATCGTACTATTATCTATGTCTTTGCTCCATTCTTTTATATGAATTGGCATTTATTTAATTTTTCTATATTTTGATATATGTATGTGTTTCAACAGTAGTCCTTTTACTTACCACTATTGAATGTTTAAGGAATGTTATTCTTTCAATCGTATTTATATCAATGATATATGAAGAATAGTGTAATAATGTTTTAATTATTACTTTGTTCAACTACCTGAACAAATTAATTATCATATGAATAAATGTTTTTATTCATCAGTGGAGTCATCTATATGCCTACTTGTAAATAAGAATCATCAAAAGTTACACTAAAGTGGAAATTTCCCATGATAGATTAGTTGTTTATAATTTTGCACTTTAGAATAAATCATCCATCATTATCATTAGATAATGGAAAATCAATCACTTATACATCCTATTTAAAAATCATTTGGAAATTGGTCCCATTATATCCAGTCGGAGCCACCACACCAAACAGAAAAGGAGCTGTCTTTAAGGTCCGGACCGAGTGGTTTTCCCCATGTTGATGCAGTGATTTTCGAGGCATAAACAGTCCCTTATTAAGGTTAATAAGGCCAATCAGGGACAATTTGAAAAATACCTTATTAATAAAAAGAATGAATCACTTATTTTTATCTATTATTACATCACTAATAATTACTATGTCAAGTTATTTAAAAGAATGATGAATTCTATTTATGAATGATGCAATTTACATTAC
This sequence comes from Pinus tabuliformis, assembly GCA_031772625.1. Classification (NCBI taxonomy): domain Eukaryota; kingdom Viridiplantae; phylum Streptophyta; class Pinopsida; order Pinales; family Pinaceae; genus Pinus; species Pinus tabuliformis. The sequence continues at coordinate 752,057,503 of CM062805.1, read as the reverse complement.
TATAAAAATAATTGAATTATTAAATATGAAATGAGAAGAAAAGTTATTTAAAATCGTGTATGTAAAATTTGAAGTGAAATTCATTATACTTTGTGATCATAGACCCAGAAAATATTTCAATTTTTGCAAAAAATTACCAAAAATAACAACTAAAAACACACATAAATTAGAATTAAAAGGAAATTAAAGTTAAAGAAAATGATGACATATTTTGTAGAAACAATATACATATATGCCTCTATTTGTTACAAAATTCTAACATGATTTATGCATATCTCCCATCTTCTATGTGGACTATTTTTAGATCATCTTTTGTCACTTCATATCTTGATATTCTCTATATTTCCTGTATGACATTCCCCTCCCTCTTGAAAAACTTGATGTCCTTTGGAAATATTTTAAAAATCATTTTTTCTTTCCATACATAGGTAATCCTTTTAACATGTTGCATATGTATGTGATACCTAAAATCATTGTTGCATACCATGTGAATTTCTACGATTACACCTTGTATATGCTATTAGAAAACATGAAAAAAGTATACATTTTGTGTGTTTTTTTGGTGAGGTTGACAAGTTATACTGGAAGCCATCCTTTATAGCTCGTCCCTGAACTACTCAACCAAATTACTATGGTATAAAACAATTCCTTATGTAAACCATATCAAAGAGAATTTGATAGCATCCTCCCTTTGTCAAAATTTTGTGAGATCCAAGTTATCATCAGTTATTTTAAGCCCTTTCTTGCTTAAGAAACCTTTATTTCCATCCTCACTTAGTTTCTCCATCACTTGATATAATTATCCTCTATATTGGAGACAAGTATTGTTCGAGTTAGTCTTCAGTGGCTTGGGACGGAAGAATCCAGAAGGTGGTTCCACTTGGTGTCTATAATTCAAAATGAGGTTGTATTCTATCTTGTTGTTCATTCATATATAGAAGAAGCTCTCTTCCTATTCCAATATTAATGTTCTAATAAATTATATTTCATTTATGCATTGAATTTGGATATGTACATGTATATCTATCTCTCTATTGTAATTGTTCTCTATTTCTATTTCTCTGATTGATAAACAAGGTTGAGGAGTGAGATTTAGAGTGAGGAGAAGGAAGATGGCATTACATCTTCATCAGATTTTAGTGTCCCCAAGTATGTTTTTATTACATTTAGATATAGGCTTTCTCCTAGTTTGAATGATTTTTGGGATTTAATTTTATAGTTTCTTATTGATTGTTGTATTGAGGCTTTAACCATAGCCTCAGGGGAAAATTCCCTATCAAGGAATTGATGACTCCACTGGGGAGAATCCTATTTGTATTTATCTCCTAGGGTTGTTGTAAAATCCCAAACAGAATATTTGGCTAATTTTTGGTATTTAGCTCAACCAAAATTCTTCATATAAAAATTTCATCCATTTAATAGAAAATTGTGAGTAAATGTAACAAGTAAAATATGGAAACTCAAACAACATGATCAATGTAAACATTATCAACTTTATTTTATTAACTGGAATAGGATTTATAAATTGAGTAGCTGAGATAAATAAACTTTCCTCCAAAATAATATGCTCCAATGCTAACCTGGGCTTCCAAAACTGACTGAAAAATCAATAAGTGTACCTATGAATTCTGAATGAATTCACCAAGGGATTGGAAGGGTTTTCTTCCATCTTCACTTAATCACCAAATGGGTTCCATCTTGGGGCTACCTGAATCCTAAGAAACAATTTCTGAAAAACTCTCACAAAGACAATACACAAATACAAGATATCCCAAATGATCTACTTCCACTCCTTTTAAAGACTTGATGGATGGTTCTCCATACTTCTAGAAGTATTTTATTTTACTATTTTATTGTCACTCTACAATCTTCTCCCTCTTATTTCACTCTAAGTGACTCTTTATCTAATTTTAGTCACTTTTCCCTTTTTTGACTTTTTCTCTTATTAATCACTTTTCCCTTTTTTTATTTAATAAAGTGACTAGTTAAAATCACTTTTTAACCCCAGAAAATGATTATTTGGTCACCATACTTTCTCTAGCCACTTGAAGTCTCCTTTCACCATCCCATATTGTATATCTCTTATTTTTGGTTCCAACGAGCTATTACAATAAGATGTTTCTCCAAATATTCCCCTCCAAACAACACCTTTATCATTTTTAATTAAATTATGCTAATAATAACCAAGTTTTATGGGATCCATCAAAATGAAATGGACCCAAGAACGAATTATGGAAAACTTACCCCAATGATGAAATACAACAAGTGAACTCCATCGAAGCCAATAAAAATCCTCCATAAACCCTTCGGGCCCACTAATGATGTAATCTAGCTCGTGTGACCTAGTTTTCATACATTTTGAAATCCATCCTAATTGCATCAGAAGGAAAAATGAAAATGGGGATATTACAAATCCTCCCACCCCAAGATTGCTTGCCCTCAAGCAATCCACACATTTCAGCTGCAAAGGCATCTATAGACAGATGTTAGGATCCCACAGAAATCATTGTGCCACACCATACCTCTGTGCCACCTGATCATGGGTGGATCTCCCAATACCTAGATCCCAAATAAATTGTTGACTCATTCACCCACCAATAGATCCACTTGGATCCCAATTCTGCCATGGCTAATCATCGTTGATTCTCATGCTTCATGTCTCCAACTACGTTATGCCCTTGGCTAAGCATATCCTCCAAAGAATCACCCCATCAATAGAATACCAACTCATAATCTCTCACCAACCCATCCTATGGGAAGGATTGAATGCACAAACTCCTACACATGGAACAAGTCTAGTATGTTGATGTTGCTCCATGTTCAACTCATGTTGATTCGCTCATATCAACCAGTAAGATCCACCCAGGGAAATTTTCCCTCTCTCCAATGTACATAGGTTTGTTGATAGTGCTACAAGCCCTATCTATATACTCCTAAAGAGGGTTTCTATGAAATTCCCAAGTATACTCCTCTTTTTGCCTCGCTAGGAGCTTCAAACGTCCCTCAACTCTAGACATCTTGTCCACTTATTTGGCACACTTCATTCTAAGATCCTTAATTTTAATTTTTTTATTGCAAGATGGTGCCTCCGACTGTTTCGATCTTTTTCTTCGATGCCATAGGATCTGTCCTAAAATTCTCAATCTTCTCTTAATGACTATTGTCTAAATGTGTTGCAGCCCTGCTAGTTGCATCTGCATCTAGATGCTCAACCACCTCCAACACATCTCCAATTTTAGCTTTCATCTAGATCTCCAAATATGGCTTATCATGTATATTATCTTCCTCATGCCCTTACACCTCTAATTACTCTCAATGTTGAACCATCAATAGTGACTCATTCCTCAAGTGTTCCTTAGAGACTTCTTCTTGGCCTTCATCACTTAGCTTCTTCTCATTTACCATCATTAAATATGGATGCAGAAGTGAGATACTATTAATATCTTCACATGATTTCTCATGTCCCTCCTAGGTATCCACGTGAAATTCATTGGACTCAACTATAGAAGAATAATCCTCATTAGAATGGCCATAAGGAATCTCTTCTACCATTTCACCCCAAAATGAGTGATTAGGATCAAGGCCCTTTGTAGATAAAGAAAATACCTTTACTCCGTAATTCATTCTTGTTTCTTCTTTTACCTTTGCGTCCTTGACTCCACCATAAATCTTCATTAGCTCCTTCTTAGTCAATTTCCTTTTGAATAGTTTCATGCTCTTCTCAACCAACCCTTTGACTAGTTCATAAGAAACATGTGACACAACTTGTTGGTTCCTCCAAATTCCTGACAATTTGGACTACATCAACTTGAAAATGGCATCATGGTCTAACATAACCGAAGGCAAAATAAATTGCATGTTTCGTTTAACTGTGTCAGTATGATGTTCCTTAATGCTAAAGAAACATTGGAACATTTGAAGAATCACATCATTACATTATAGATCAAGCATGACATCATATGATCTGAGTCTAGCCATGATTTATAATATCTTAAGCTGCAAGGTGGGACCCAAGTTTTTATCCAAGTCTTGGAAGCTTTCCATTCTCGACTAGAAGAACTTCCTCATGATATAATCATTGTACGGAGCTATAGGTGAAGTTATCCTCATGACCTCATTGAGACAAAATGAAACTATAAGTCTCACCTTCTCATAAGGGTGCTCCAATAATCTCTATTGTATTAAGGAAAGCATTGTTGAGTTTAGAGCCTAATTTAGAATCCTTAACTCTGATTGGCTGACCTTAGAAAGTTGTGAGTCTAATTTCTCCATATTATGGAGGGATTTTATAGCCACCTTCATATTCTTCAAGTCTAATTCAAGTGCACAAAGCCAATTTCCTAACTTAATTTCCTTATGAAAATCTCTTATTTTCTCCAGTTTTAGGATAACATGTACCCTTTTTTGAAAAGGGTTTGCTAGTTGGTTTTGGCCCATGGAACCAAGTGATGCATTTCTGCACTGATTCAATATTGTCTCTAAGTTACTCATGGCATTTATATTGTTTGTGAAGCCTTTTTAGTCTTGTTTCATTTTCCCATTCACTTATTTAGCAGATATACGAGCACAATGATATACAAGATCAGACTTCAACAAACACACCCTCAGTAATAAAGCTTTGATTTCATGGCTAGATTACTTAAAACATAATTCTGACTGACCAACTCTCCTAGTTTTCTCACCATACAACCAAATATTTAGTAATATATACAAATATTTCTATACAAAACCAAACTCTCGACCCTAGCAACAGCTCTCAAAAGACACATATATTGTCAAATCAAGCAATAGCATACACTGTGACTTATCAAACCCTAGTGAAGCCAAATACTAACATACAAACCATGATCAATTAGCATCATACCCTGTCAATTTCTCTCAACAAATATTCACCTCTGCAACACTCATTATGTGAAGTATATAAATGCCCAAACATCTTCATTGGCACAATATCAATCTCAAGCTCAACATAACACTAATTATTAGTAGCATGTAAAACAATGATGTCAAACACATTCAATAACAATAGGTGGTAAAACATCAACCCTTGCTCAAAATACTCCAATACTTTGGTAATAAATATGAATTACTTCTGTGTGAACTCAACACCTTAAGAACATCAAATATAAACAACTCTTATCTCTTGGTTAGAAGTTAGAAATATTGGAATATATAGATATGAAAGGTTCCACTTGGCCCTGTAGGGGATTCAGGCCTCAAACTTCAGTCTTACAATTAAAATATCTAGAATTAGTGAAAACATTTCCATACACTTTGTTGTTCAGATCAAATGCAGGCACACATGGATATTCGATCAATTCAACCAAGAGCTTATTTTGAACCATATTAAGATGTGTTTCTAGAACACTCTTGTAGTTGGTGCAATGAAAATCACAGAATACATAGGGAAACTTGGCCCTTTAATGCACATAGGGAAATGCAACCCTCTAATGCACATAAATTTGGCCCATAGCTTTGCCACCTTCAACAACAATTTTGACCCCAAACCCTTTTATGTTACACAAATAATTGTTTGATTTGGCTTCCTTGTGATTAAACTAACAATAATTGGGTAACAAGATTCAGCTCTTCCACATACAATGGTTCAAAGGCTCTTCAATAATAGGCTCCATAAAAATTGATCTCACTATAGGTGACTTTGTTGTTAATTCTCTATCAAAAATTAAGTGCAGCTCTTCAAATAATGGATTTGATGACTCTTCTGGAAATTGCTAAGAATCAGCCCATCTAGAATTTACTTGAACCTCTCTACAAACTTCACCACTTGACCCCACACTGATTTCTCAAAGAATGCATTGGTTGGTCATTTTGCAGTTTATGCATAAGACAATGAGAGTACACACACCAGACCTTTTAATCCACCACAAGCTAAGTCCATTGCACCTCTTGACTGATTAACTACCAATTCAATCCCTAATCAATCCATCCATGCACAGATTACTCTATCCAAATCAAATTGACAATAAACTTATTCTAATTGTTTAGATCACACTCCAATTTTAAACCACACTCGACCTCTACTCAACGGTGGAAATTATTATTTTAACACACATAGAGGATATTGGTCCTTTCTCACATGATTTTTTACTTGATGGTATGGCTGGAATGTTTCCCCAAAGTCACATTGTAATGGTAAGCATTGGTAATAATGAGTAGAATTTTGGGTTTGTCCTTTTGTCATAACTAAAAAATTGGCTTGGTTTGCTAAAAAAGCCACTCAAACTTAACTGATGAGGAGCTTGACCCCCATAAGTAGTGGACTTAACTCTTGCAATGCAGTGAACTCAAATTTTTCCCCTAGCAACAACAAACTTTGTCCACTAATCAATGGAAATTGGATTCAATTATACTTGGGTTCTGGAAATATATTCATCCTTGGGAAATAAAATTTCCTTCAAGTGTGATATTCTTGGCACAAGAACCCAATCTTCTAAATAAATAAGATGATCCGAAGAAATTTGATCTGATATAACACACCTACACTATAAGGATAAGCAAACTAGGGTGGTTGTAGGAAACCACCAAAATTGACAAGATTTTACTAGGGTGATTGTGGAGAACCACTGGAACTAATTTTTGTTTGGCACTTTCAAAAAATTAATCATATGGATTAAGCTTCAAATCAATCTGCAAATAAGAAACCCTTAGACTGGTAGGAAAACCAACTCTAATACCACCGTAACATCCCAAATGGAATATATGGCTAATTTTTGGTATTTAGCTCAATTGAAACACTTCATATAAAAATTTCATCCATTTAACAAAAAAATTATAGTAGAACATAACAAGTAAAGCCCAACAACTCAAATAACACGATAAATGGAAACAAGATCATCTTTTCTTTATTAACTAGAATAGTATTTAAAAATTGAGTGGATGAAATAAATAAAATTGCCTCCAAAATAATTTTCTCCACTGCTAACCTTACCACCAAAACTGACTAAAAAATCAATAAGTGCACCTGTGAATTCTGAATGAATTCGCCAAGGGATGAGAGGGGTTTTCTTCCATCCTCACTGAATCACCCAAGGGTTTTCATCTTAGGTCTACCTAAATCATGAGAACCAAATTATGAAAACCTCTCACAAAGACAATACACAAATCCAAGATGTCCCAAAGGATCTTCTTCCACTCCTTTTAAAGACTTGATGGATGGTTCTCCATCATTCTAGAAGTATTGTATTTTACTATTTTATTGTCACTCTAGAAGCTTCTCCTCTTATTTCACTTTAAGTGAATCTTTACTTTATTATAGTGATTTTCCCCTTTCTCTCCTATCAAGCACTTTTCCCTTTTTTAATTTAATAAAGTGAATAATTAAAATCACTTTTTAACCTCAAGAAATGATTATTTGGTCACCATACTTTCTTCGACAACTGGAAGCCTCCTTCCACCATCCCATCTTGTATATCTCTCCATTCTAGTTCTAACGATCTATTACACGAAGGTGTTTCTCCAAATATTCCCCTCCAAAAACCACCTTTAGCGTTTTTAGTTAAATTATGCTAATGATAACCTCATTTTACATGATTCATCAGAATGCAATGGAACCAAGAACAAACTGTGCGGAATTTCCCTCAATGATGAAATACATAAAGTGAACTTCATCATACCCCATAAAGCTTCTCTGTAAGCCCTCTGGTGCCACTAATGATGTAATCGTGGTCCTATGACCTAGTTGTCAAACATCCTAGAAATCCACCCTAAGTACATCATAAAGGAAACTGAAAATGGGGACATTACAGTTGTCTGCTTGTCTCTAAGTCTCTTTTTATTTTTTTGCTTTGATTGTTTGTTCTCATTTATCATGATTTGACCTCTGTGACAACCAATATTTTGGATGAGGGCTCTTTCTTTTATTTTTTCCCTTTTTAATTTCATCTAAGAATTTGTATTCAGACACAATTGTGTATATACGCATACTTATTTGATTACATTCCCATACCACACAATATATCAATACATAGTCATCTATTGTTACTAAAAGTGGAAAATTATTCTACTTCCAAATTTGATCAGTGTTCTTTGGTTGAACCTTTTCTCTTATATATCTATAATTTATGGGAATTGAATTTATTTTCATAAAAAAAAAAGATAAATTTGAGTGGATTTTTTTTTCCATTGACGTTACAAGTAACCCTTGTATTAGCCTAGGGTTTTGTCTTTTAGCATCCTTTAAGATTTTTTTTCTTGTTTTGATATATGGTTGTTGATTTGTGGTGATTCTATGATGTTGTTGTAGTCCTTCAAACTTGTAGCCACTCTTTTTTACCTTTTCATTCAACCATTTTGGGTACAAATTCTTGTAATTGGTTTTGTGGCAAGTTTGCTTGTTACATATTTTTCTTTTTATTTTGATTTCTTTCAAACTTAGGAAAAGAAAAACAAAATTTCAATGTTTTAGTTTCTTTCAAGTAGTGCATTCATTCTAAATTGGAAACAAAAAGAAAAAAGAACATTATAGACATTGTAATTTCCAATGCATTTAGGATTTCTCTCATTTGCATAGTGTGCAAGTGAATTTTTATTTCGATTTGGGGAGATCTTGTTCCTTGAGTCTTTGTGTCACTTTTCCTAGTTTTGTGTGTGTTGTGCTTGATTTATTTTGGTTATTTTTCTTTTTATTTGCATTGTATACATTGAATTAGTGTAATGATTCAAGTTGGATTGAGAATGATTGAAGTTTGTTTTCTTTATATTCAAAAAGGAAAAGAAAAATTTACATTACAAGTTTATAGATGATGCATTAAAAGTAGAAATCAAACCTTCATTCAAAGAAAGAGAAGTATATGCATTTCATATAATTAGATTTCTATATTTTGATTTACTTTTTATTGGGTCAATTTATCATCAATTTTCACGTTAGTTACCCTTGAGTAATTTAATAGCCTATTAAAATCAATTCTTAATTAAAATACACTAGAATTTTATTTTCCATAGAACATCAACAAGTTTAGGTGTTTAGGGCCTTGGAATACGCATGTGGAGAGTAAACTCTCAAGATCCATTCAAATTAAGATATAATTTTATTAATGAGAGTTAAATACAAACTCTAATAGGTTGTCAGGGAAGCCATTCTAATGCAAGAGTTAAGCACTAGGCCATGTGATAATAAGGAAGCAGAGATACCCCCTCTCCAACTTGTCAAAGCACCTGTCCATGACTATCTCACTTGGCTTCTATTGTGTAAATTGGTGACCCTAGTTTCCTTTCCTAGGTACCACACAAGTGACTATAAGGGGGATTCTTGCAGTAGCTAAGGCAGACATCATACCAGTACTGTAGTTGTCCTAGAAGGTGCATCATGAAGCAAGGGTGCATGAATTGGTAAAGTAGATCTATAGGATGGGGGAACTACTTTTGTTATTGTCACTGGTGGGACTTGGGCACCCATCATCCCAATCTCACCTTTGGAATGCCCCTTATATGCTCTTATGTATTTTCATGTTAAGTCCTAATCACCTAGAGTGGAAATATTGGAGAGTAGTTTGGTTGGTTGCATATTTAGGGATATTTTTAGTATGTGCTATGTTCTCCTAGTTTTTCTTAAGCCTTTTGAGTCATTATATTTTGATATTTTCAAGGTAGAAAAGTGGTTTCCTCGTCAATTGATAAGGTTGTGTGGGATTTCTCTTAACAGTGAGAAACCTTCACCTAAGAGGCCTAGGCTAGGTGATACTAGTTCATTGGGACTAGTTATATCTGATGTGGAGGAAGTGAATCCTCCTATCAAGGGGTCCTTGAATGACAATGGTTCCTCTGAGGCCTTACTAGTCATATTCATGTACGTACATTATTTCAGTTAGGTTAGTAAGGTAGTTTAGACCAAGTTAAGGTTAAAGATGTACCTGATACTTGAATTCTTAACGTAAATCCTCTTCCAAGGTTTATCCTCTTTACCATATCATTTATTGGGACTCCTATTTCAAATACTCCTATATCTGCTCCTTATTTCATAATTTCTAAGATGAGCAATGAAAGTATTATTATAGGAAACAAAAGTGTTTCTACACCCTCTTCTATTGTTGGTGGTGGAGAAGTTAACCCTCTTCTTACCACTAATTCTATCTCTATTTTGATCCCTATGGCTACTGGTCCTTCCTCCGCTCCTAGTTTGAGAAGAGGAACCCAACTTTTTGTTCCATATGTCGGGGATTTCTCTTTTAGAATGCCATTGGTTGGAATTTATTCTATTTCATCTATTTTTTCCACTTTCCTCCCTTTTTCCATGGATAACATGGAAAACCCATCACCTCCTTTACAAGGGTTTCCGTTCAATAAGGGGTATGTCCCTCCTTCTAGTTCCTCATTAGGGAGTAGGCCTTTCCCATTCCCTGAGATGTATTTGGGAGGGAATATTTTCTAAGGGTTTATTAGGATGACAAGGGTTTCAACTCCTTCTAGTGGTCCAATTGGTAGTACTCCTTCCTTTATATTTGGCCATAAGGGAAGTAGTGTAACCCCTCCTTTTGGGATTCCAACGAATTATATACTATTTACTACTTTTTAGAATCCTTATCAAGGAATTCATGTATCTTATGGATAATTTTAAAATATTTAAGGATAATTTTGTAAATATGTTTAGATTTCTAATTATTTTATATCAGAAAATATATAATATTGGCGAATTTTAAAGTAAAATAATTTTATACTATAAAATTTGGGCGAAATCATTAAAAAAATGGAAATTGGCGAATCATTTTTTTGGAAAAAACATGGAATATTAGCCCACCTGTGAATATTAGCCCCTAAAATTTTCCTTTCTTATGGAATTTTAGTAGGTGGAAACCCCTCCCAACCTTATGGGAATCCCATTAGTTTAGGTTTACCTCCCTTTGGCCCAATATATCAAGGGTTAAGTTTCAATATGGGTCTATCTGTGAAAAACCCATGACAACACAGTGCCACTAGACAATTATTTTTCTAGTTTTGGTTCTTTGGGAGCTCCTTCTATTGGAAGTTGGAGCCCTATGGCTCAGCCATGAATACCTTTTCAGGAAACATTAAACTTTCTATATCTCTCGAAATTGACTAATGATCTAATGTGGTAAGATAGAAGTTGGCAACTAGTCCGAACCAAAATTCCTTCGAATATCCTTAACTTTGAAGGAAAGTCTAGTGAATACCAAACTAACCATATCACCACTTCCATTTGTGGTGCTCTTAATATTCCTTGATTGATGATTCAATCAATCTTAGACATTTTCAATGCACACTCACTAGAAATTTGGTGAAATGGTAAATAGAATAAAAGGGAGGATCATTTTCTAATTTTATCAATTTGACAATGATATTTCTAAACCATTTCCAGTTGAATATAATCTATGATGCTAGAACTAAAATGCTAGCTAATTTCAAACAACATAAGGCTACCCACATCTTCAATCACATCTAAGATTGGTGGAGAAGAAAGTGTATGATTAAATCTGATATCCCTAACCAAATTCTCTTGGAGTGGTTTTATAAGTTGTTACAACCTTCAATTTCTAAGGATGTCTCTCCTTAGGAGTGTACATCGAAGAGCAAGAAACTTTTAGATCCTATCAACTTGATTTAATATATTCTCAATCTGGGTTCCTCTTTGATATCTTTCCCGGTGCACCAAGACCCAAAACTGATCAATTCAATCCTAAGTCAAGACCCCATGTCAATGTTGTGGTTGGTTACATCAATTTGAACACTTCAAGTTTTCTTGTAATCCAAATACAATAGATGTATTTTAATCCACCATATTCTAGGAAAAATCCATCAATTGTTTCCCCTCATTTGCATAATTTTGTGGCTTACATGGTACAATATTTTATTCCCAAAGGAAAACAATAGTACACAAGCAAGAATAATAATAGAGATAATAAGAATAATGTTGAGAATAAGGATGGCACAACTAAGACCAATGATGGTATTGGTGAGTGAAAGAAAGAGAAAAATAATAAAGTTAAATTCCCTTGCAAACTATGTAAAGAACATCATTCAACTCATCTATTCCTCAAAATGAAGGATGCACAATGCTTGTTGGCACATCAAGCCTCTCCTAATTAGTAGGTTGTTCTTAACAATCCTTTTCCTTAGGGTAAAAATTTGTTGCATGATCTTATTCTAATATTGGTACCCCAGAAGGGGGAAACCAATATTCATCTATGTCACTAGACATTTCATCAATTTTTTGTATGATGATTACTCATGTGGATTTGTCCACTAGATCTCATGATTATGGGACTCCTAAGTCTTTGAAGGGGAAATATCCTTCTGAACTACAAAACCATATGCATATCAAGAAACCTATGGTTAAGAATATAAATTGAATGGAAAATGGGGCTCTAAAAAGATTGAGTGTCAATCCCAATGCCCAAGTTGCTCAGAGCTACTCCATTGTTTAGTATCTTTCCTAGGCCCCTTATGTTATGTCTTCCTTGGAGATATTGCAAACATACCATACACAAAGGAGTGCATTGCTATTAATTATAGGATATATTAACCCTAATAATTCTTATAAAATTATGTTAGATACCACAAATATCAAACCACACTTGCCTCATCATTTAACCTTCTAGATACAGGTTGCATACCATTCCAAGACAATATTTAAGATGGTTGTAGATGAATGTGCTTCCATAGGTGTAATGTATATGTGGTGTTGGAAGGAAATTGGGTCCCATGAGTTGGTTCCATCAGTGACTCTTCTTACTACATTCTATTGTTATTTTTACAAGCCTCGTGGGATTATCCCTGCTTTTCCTATTAAATTAGGAGTGAAAGCTTCTTTTGTTGAAGTGGACGTAGTGGCTACCAATCTAGAATATAATCTACTCTTGGGATTAATTTAGATTTGTGCCATGCAAGAAGTTTTTCTACACTCTTTCATGTATTATTCTTTTCTTGTGAAGGAAAAATTATTGTAACTATATATCAATTAGCATTTTTGCATGTGAATTTGAATGCTTCCATAGATTCGGCCATCCCAAAAATAAATAAATCTCATAGGTTTGTGGAGAGTTTAGGCATGGGTATGTATCTATCGCTTATGGATACTTTTAAATTTTCTTCTTTGATATCTCATTTGAACACCATTTCTACTTCTATTATATCGTTCTCTCAAGTTTATCTTTTTCTCACATCATACTTCGAGAACCCTTAGGTGTTGCCATGTCCTACTGTGATGATTAAGGAAGTTGAAAATCCTAGAATGTTTGTTCCTTTGTCTCCTATTGAGTTAGCATATCATGTTTTTGTTAACGAAGCTAAAGATTCTAGTCAAATTCCTTCTCCATGGGAGGAGTTAGATCTTGACACTATGCCCATTTTGGCAACCAAATTTGACATTCAAATGAATTACTTAGATATTTCTTTTCCATTTGAAAAAACAATCTTGGAAACCATGATGGGTCCTAAAAGACCCTAGGAATATTTACATCATAGAGCTTATTTCCTTCTCGAAATAGAAAGGGTTTAGATATGATAATTCAAGTCAATCACGGCACTAGGTGAAAATTGTTCGGTAAACCCTTTTCTAACACCTTTCATGTATGCCTAAGGGAATATGCCTAACATTTCTGATACTATACTAGTTAACATCCAAAAAAAACTGATGTTTTCCAAAACATCTATATTGGTGCATATTGTTCTCATGAGGAGATCACAACCCACACCAAGATTTTTAAATAATCAAGTGATGTTTGTGTCTTGGTATTATGAGGAGATACCAAAAATTGATCTTAGCATAGTTCATCATGGGATTCAGACTTATCCAAACCTAAAAATAGTATGCCAAAAGCTTCAATGAAATGTACTCTTGGAGCCTAGAAAGGACCTCTATCTCAAGAAATAATATTCTTGAGCATCAACTCGAGCATTTACTTTGATTTGTAATTATTGTATTTAGTGTATTTTAGGGTTCTAATTTTTATCAAGTCATCTAATCATGTTTTGAACATGTTTTTTTAGATGTCGATTGATGATTCGATGTTCTAAGGATACACACATAGATCTAATCACCACATATATAACTTAGCTTTTGTGGCTTGGGTAATTTATTCTCCCTCTTGCTAGCTTTTTGTGTTTGTGGCACATGTATAGGAAACACAACCAATGATATTACAAGGTATTGTATGGTTATTTAATTTCTTAGAAAATCCATTTCACATGGTATCCAATCATTAGTGATTCATTTGGACTCTCAATTGGTGGTTTCTCAACTTAATAATATTCATAGAGTGCATAACCCTTCATTACTCCAGAGGATTATAAGGGTGAGATTGTTAGAATGATCATTTAATTATATCACTTATGTTCACATTCCTTGATCATAGAATCAAATGGAAGATGTTATTGTTGAATATGCTCTATAATGGCACATCCATCATACATCTAATTAACAACATTTATAAAACACATAATCACACCAATTATATCAATTATATTTGAGTCGGAAAATTTTGTGTGCATCTATATATATCCAAAAACTAGTTACAAAATTGGAAAAATGTCTCAAAATTAGGGATCCTATCCCAGTGATCTCTCTATATATGTTTGATCAATACATCATAACAAAATATCTTTCTACTGTGGCAGCCCATATGCATGATGTGACTCTTCATCAAAGACGGTGGCATTCGTTAGCCATCAAAATAGTTTAACGCAAGCATGTGGTACTCTAACCACATGCTTGTGGACCACCTTGAAGAGATCCTCCACCTAAGCCATTGAAAACTAGTAATTCAAACTATAACAACCTCAAGTTAAACTTCCATGTAAATAAATATAAGACCAAGGTCCTGGGACATGTATTCCAAGATGAATGTAGGGAAAAACATCCTAGTGGGTGCCACTTTCAGTTTATTTATGGCTAAGTAAATTGGAAAAGACAAAGAGGTAACAATTGGCATTTATTTATGAAAATAAAGGAAAATAGGATAAAATGGAGATTGAGAGTCACAAATTTGCATGCGAAGGAAAATTGAATGAAAATAGAGGAAATTGAAGAAAATAGATAGTTGAATGATAAAAAATCTCATAAGCATTAGTTCACAGCTTTTACCATTTTAGTTTTTTATCAGTTCAATCTTGGAGCACTCACTATTTTCTCATACTTTTGCACACTTAGAGCATTCTTGGAGCACTCTAACATTGAATAAAGGAAGGAAAAGGAAGAAAAGGGAAAGAAAAGGAAGGAAGAGGACAAGCAAGGAAAGAAAAGGATAAGTAAGGAAAGTGAAGGAAAGAAAGGAGAAGTTTGGATCACCAACGTCAGTAGGAAGATCTAGCAGGTAATAGGTTGCATGTGTAATTTACTAGCTGGGATGTGAATGCATCGTACATGCATTTTTTTATTTGGTTCATGTGCTATCATTGACATTGGTTTTTTCGAGTTTGACAATTGTTTCAGCCTTTCCTTGCCATTTCCTAGATAGTCATGGTGCGATGGCATTCTTTTCTAGTTGAGATTTGGATTGTCATAAGGCTTTGGAACTGGGTGAGGTGATATTAGGAAAATTCCCAAGGATTGGGGGTGGAGGTGGTTTAATCTTCGAGAAGCCCTCAATAGGTGGGTGGAGACAGGAAAAATCCTCAAGGTAATGGTGAAGAGACTCTGAGACATCCCAGCTTGTTTGGGCTTCATGATATCTTTACAGGTTTTGGAAAGATCAAGGTAGCCTGAGGGTGGAGGTGATTTAATCTCCAGGAAGCCTTGGTTGTTAATGTCTTGAGATCCCACATTTATGCTTGGAATATGGCATGAGGGTTATTGGATGAGAGAAATATTTAGTTCAACCCAATATATGGTCCAGTGGTACGTGGAAGTCCCTAACTCGGTTGGATTTTTCATAAGTTAATAAGAGCTATTTTCTATTGTAATATATGAGCACTTGTACTTGTTAATAATCTAGTTATATGTTGGTTATAAGCATGGATTTTCAATGTGATCTAGCTATGACTTGTTCATGATCTGATAAGTTTTTAGTGGTTAATGAATGCAAGGGCTAACAAATGTTATTTCATCTATTATGAGAGGGAATTATACCTTCTTGGTGATTCTCATATAATTTTCAAACTCCTATGATCATATATGCTTTCGTGACATGTAGCTTACATGTTCACCATATGTTTAACGAAATGGTTGTCATGGTTAGGCCTGGTTAGGTCAATTTATTGTTCAAGTTTTGTATGAATAGCATTGTAATTATATCATATATCATTATGAGAAGTTACAAGAAGTTATGGGCAGTGGTCTGGAGGCTGGCCTGAAAAGGTGGCTCATATCTCGAGACCGCACCCGCTGAACTAGAGATTTTAGGCTATAAATGCACCCTTGCAGGCTTGCACATGATATTGGAGGGTCATAATCATACCCTTGCAGGCTTGTGCATGCGGTTGTGGTCCCAAGTCAGGAAAAATTACCTTTAACTTAGGGTTTGGTCACCTAGGGTGGTTCTTTGACCCCTGAGTGTCCTATAAGCTTTGAGTGATGTATGTGAGTTGTCATTTGTTGGCCCCACTTCCATAACTAAATCTTGGAGGTTAGGGAATATCATAATAACTCTTTATCTCATGTTTACCCTAGTAGGATAGTGAAACTAGGTAAATGTGGGAGGGGGTGGCTACAAGGTCTAGGGAAAATTTGAGGGGCAAAATTTCACAAATGGGTTATTTTTTAGACATTTTATGAAAAAAATATTCGCCAATTTGGTTAAAAATTCATCTATTTTTTACATATATATGATTAAATGGATCATATTCACCAAAAATTTACCAATTGTAAAGGTAAATTGCAGATTTTTTGTTGAATTTTCACCTACATTGGACACATGTGAATTTTCAAAATAAAATAGTCACCTACAATACTATATATAGGAAAAATATTAAATCCTTAAAAAATACCTTGGTGGTATTAGAGCTTCTAGGTTCAATATTTGGAATGTATGGGCTAAATATATATGGTTATGCATGCATAGTAGGTCAAACATGAATCGTGGTGGTCATTATGCAGTTCTTGTCCTCATGGTGTTATTGGTATGTTATGATGTTGATATGTTGGTCAAGATGGAGTAGGAGATGAAAATCATTAGAGCGAGTTTAGAGTACTAGACCTTGGGGTAAGAGCAGATCATCATACAGGTTTTTATGTTGGGTATGCAGGTATGTTGGTGAATGGTTGTTCTAAGTGTTATGGTTATGTACATGCCTATCATTCTATTGTTGTTGTGGTTACATGCATGATAGTTGCTAGTAAATTAGTGTGGTTATATGCACATGCATCAGATAGTCATGAATGATAGTAACTTATATTTATATGAATTTTGGTCATACACATGATGATTATGGTCATTGTAGTTAAGATCTTGATGATGTTATTATGTATCATGCTAATCTGGACTGACTTGTGCATATGTGATAACCTCCATTGAGATACATTGAGGTATGAGGATGATTATGTCATCTATTTGGTTTATCTAACATGGTATGTTTGCAAGAAATAGAAGATGAGAGATGAAGAGCAGAGTAGTGGACTACGGTTCACACAACTCCCCTTAGAGGCCTGGGATGAAATGTACAAAATGGAAAAGTGGCATGATTATGTGGCATGTTTTCAAGTAAAAAATGTATGAGAAATGAAAATCAAGTCTTGGCAAGTGTGATTAATTTTAGTAGAGCCTTGGAGATCGAACGATTATAGTAGTTTCCTCCTTCTACCTTAGAGTGGATTATGGACAATAAGGGGGTATGTTTACAGGTTGTTTGAATGTTTAATTAACTACATGATATGATTATGTGTCTATAAGATTGCATGAAGGAATGAACTTTTTTAAGATGGTTGTACTAACACAATATTTGTTGAGATAGTTAATATGCACTTGAGTGCAAGTGAGTGCTAGTTGTCTTATTATGACTAATCGCTGTGAATTGACTATGACATGGTTCGTAGCCTTGGTAAAGGTTGATTTCAAATTAATAGAGATGATATATTGGTCCTTGGAACATGTGACTGAGATATGTGAACAGTTGCAGGGTAACATGCTTGACATTAGCATGATAAGGTAAAAGTTGATTTGTTTATATAACTTACAGTTGGGTGATGTGATAGCATCTAATAAGACTCAATTGCAGCAAGTAAAAAGGTAAAATAAAGGAATTAGGTGAGAATTCCTTTGCCTATGTTTTGAAACCACAATTCCAAATGAATGAGATCTTTGCATGAATACAGGAATTCATCTTAACCTTGATTTTGTCTTAAATTATGTAGATATGTGTTATATTCATGGTATTTGACAGCGTAACAATTGATTTTCAGTTATGGTTGGACTCGTAAAGGAATCAAAATCCCTTGAGAGATGATATGTGCAGGTGTTTAGTTGCAATGATGCATGTTGAATACAACAAGGTAAGGCGGTTGGTATATTGTTATGTTTATTTATGCACTGACAATTATGTGTTTATGATAGTATGATGCAGGGAATTGCATGGCAAAAGAAACTTCCATGAAATCCTGAAGAAGTCTCAAGTTGAGATTTCCTTTGTATGCACTCGGAACCATGGGGTTGAGTCATGGTGTTTATTGTTAGTTTTGGGATTTCAGTTTTTTGTGTTTTTTTGTGCTTGATTTGTAGTTTTGTTTATGTCCAGTGCATGGCCATGCTTTTTTTCTTGTGGTATCGTATTACCGTTGGTTTTCCATCGTTTTCTTCTTATTGGCTCCTTGTTCTTTACTTTTATGTTTTTAGGGACTTGGGAACTGGTTGGGGAAAGAGAAAAGTTAATGGAGAACGAGGGGAGCTAAATGAAACCCAACAAGTAATGTAAGACCCAAATTAATCTCGGTGCATGTATAATGGGTAGTTGAAGGAAAGAATATGATAGTTAGTTGGATTGGTTGGGTCCATTGGGGTGAATGGATGATGGTAGGTGATGGGCCTCCAAATTAGACATAAATTAAGGCCCATATAACCTTTCTTAGGCACATGAAGGCTATATTAACCTCTCCTTCTACACTTAATAATGTTTATTATCTTTAATATGTTCATTAGGAAGGTTTATGGATAATTGAATATTTGTGCCTAATATTATTTATTTTTGTATAATATTGTGAAAATATTGGGCAGATTATGAAGATTTGGAGGAGGATATAATTTAAGGACTTTCTCCCTACTATAGGGGTATCAATATTGGATAATAAATCAATAAGATATTATGAAATTATTGCAAAAATTATTGAGCTCCAAAGATTGACAAAATCTAGGAATGTGTTCCCTATCATTTAATGCAGATTCCTAGTGTTGGGAACCAGATCCACTATTTAAGGGATTTTGGAGGGTAAACCATCCTCCTTTCAAGGAGAATGCTTCCTCGTCATTTTTTATATGTACAAATTCGAATTTTCCTCTATGGGTTGGTTTCTCTTAGTCTTCTTGTGGAGAAAACTTGTATTTTTGCAGCTCCACTTTCATTCCTAATAGGGATGTAATTTGATTGATTCAAATAATGAAGATTGGTGCCAATTTTAGCTTATAAAGCTTGGTATCCTTCATAGGAATCTGAGTATCCTTGGGCTTGGCCATCCCAGGAACATCATAGCCCTTTTGTATAATTTATTTTTCTTCTTTTCACTTCTTATTCATGTGCGTCTCTTGTTCTTGTTTTTCCTATTTTTGCATTTAGTATTGTGGATTTCTTGTTGTAGGATTGAGTTAAATGGTTGAAGTGAGTTATTTTGCAAGATCAAAAGCATTATATCATCCTTAGAACAAAGTTTGAAGGTCATAATAGTCATTGAGCTACTTGGATTAGTTTGCTTATTCACAAATCTAAAATTTCTGGAAGTCCCTTGTAATGACTAGTAGTAATTTTTTGTTATTTTTTAGAACATGTTAATGAGATTCAATTAAGTTTATTCCACTTGGATTAGGTCATAAAAACATTAAAGTTAATAAAAAAATTTACTCCATTTCATTTGCACTTGATTAGGTTAGGCATTTCATAGATTAACTAGCTCACTAGTTCTCGAATTTCTAGATTTTATACTAGTAATTTTCTTCTATCTTTTAGCATGTGTTGACAGTAGTATTTTTTAGTGATTCCACTTCGATTGGAGACCTAAAAGATCCTATTCAATAAAAAAATTGTCCCAGACCATTTGTATCTAATTTACTTGGTCATTCAGTGAATTATATATTCCTGTAGGAAACATGTAACTTCTTGTAGCAAACACTATAACTTCCTGTAGCACTCCTCTAGCATGTGTAAAGTTGACCATATTTGCTCAAAACACTTGGTTTTGTCTCTTAGGGTTGAATAATAACCCCTAGGATCTATATCCATGATTGAGGAAGAATAAAACACCAATTAGGACATGCCTTTTTAAAAAGTAGATTACGCCCGTTTATTTGAATTCATACTCTTAGGATTTCAACTACAAATTGTTGTTCTTGCCTAGCATTAATTTCTTTTCAAATTAACATTTCCATTTATGAAAATTGTTTAAGATTTTATTTCATTACATTCACTCCATTACATCATGACATCGAAAGAAGGACACATTGTATGTTGCACATATAGTGCCGATACCTCTTAAGTTTGTACAAACCCCAAGTTGATAATTAAAGTTGATAGCCTTGGGAGTTGCAACATTCTTGTTGCAATACTAAGGCTCATCACTTTTTGGCGTCATTTCCAAGGAGGTGTCAAAGTATGCATTGTTTTCTTCCCTAGTTGATTCATTTATTTTTACTTTTTGCAAAAACAAAAAAATTGCATTAGGCATCTTTCATTTCAAGAACAGAAAATTGCATTGCATTAGCATTCTTATTCAACAAAATAAAAATATCCAACACCAACCCCCCCCCATTTGATCACATGGTGCAGTAGGAGACACATCACCATTCATTTTTACAGGTAAAAGAAGAAGAGGTGATAGAGAAGGTAGGAGAAATGCATGGAGATGATGAAAATGAGGAAGATTCTTTTGGATTTCCCATTAGAGATATTGATGTTAGTGTGCACATGAAGAACATCCCTCCATCTTTTCTTCCAAACTTTCATGGTCTAATGTTAGAGGATCTGGAAGCCTTTCTCTTTGAATTTTAAATCCTTTGTAGATCTTATGGTTACTTACTAAACACTCAAAAGTTGAGATTGTTTCTAAAAACATTGAAGGATAGAGCTCTTAAATGGTTCATCATTTTAGGGACTAATTCAATAAGATCATGGAATGATATGAAAAATATATTTCTAGAAAATATAAAGATCATGATCTTAAAGAAGAAATATTTAGAATGAACTGAAAATAAGATGAGAGCCTTGAGGATCTAATAGAAAGGTTCATGTATAATGTTAAGAGGGAAAAACTACATCATTTAGAATTTGACACATTAAAAACCCTCTTACTTAGAACAATTATGGATGAGTGGATTGATCTCCTTGATCTCATGAGTAGAGGTGATGTATACCAATTATCATTTGAAGAAATTTGTGAAACATGCAAACACATAACAAGAGGAAGCACAAGAGTAAGTAAATAGGAATAAACATTGGTAAGTCAAGATAAACTTGGAAATTTGTTTGATGACTTTAAAATAGAAATTTTTAGCAATCTAAGCAAATAATTAGAAATGTTAAGAATGAAAGATGAGGAAAAATAATATGTTGAAATTTGTGTTGTCCATGTAGAATCATTACCAAGGTTGAAGGAAGTTTACCAATAGTACAATGGAGCAAGTCAATCACCAAAGCAGTTATGTTATGTAGCTCCAAGAGGACCATGGAAGCTTAGTCAACCTAGTATGATTGAAGAGCCTAATTCAAAATTTCAAGGTTATGCACATCCATCTCAAAGCAATTGGAACACACCCTTTCCTTGGCAACCTTGGCCATCTCAACCCCAAAACCAATCTTGGAAACAAGGTTGGCAAGAAACTTATGAGAGAAATCTACAATATCCTCCATATTTTCCTCAATATCCTCCATAGCCAACTCCATGTTATCCCTACCATCCTCCTCCACCACATCCACAACCCCAACCACATCCATATAAAACATCCACTCCCACTCAACTACATGTACCACCATTTCCAAACCCACACAAGGAAGTAGCTCAACCCACTTACAATACTGAGGTACAACACTTCCTAACATCCCCTCTTGATCTCAATGGTATTCATCTTATCTCAGGAAGATTATTTCAAAAAAAATATTCTCTTAATGCCATTGAAGGACAACATGCAGAAACAAAAAAAAAAAAAAAAAAGATTCAAATGAGAGGACCAAATAATCATGGGTTGCACTTGATAAAGAGCAGACATTAGAATCAGAGATTGAGATAGTTCCCTCATGTTTACCATCCGATCCTCTATGTGTTCAAGAGAATAATCAACAAAAAAAGAAGATCTGAATTTCATGGAAGAAGAAGACATCCAAGATTATCCAAATCAACAAGTGGACCAGAAGCATCACAACTATATTGAAATATGGTTCTAGAAAATTGTTAAGTTGTGGCAACACACTCTTCTTCAACAATTTTTGATCTCATCTCAGTCAAAGCAGTTGGTATCTCACATTCAGCTACATGTCAAAGCATATGTTTCAAGCCTACACATGATTTTATCTATCATCATGTTATGCAAGTGGCTCCATTGGAAGTATTCCTAAACTTGAAAATGATTTTGTTTTTTCAAGTAGAGTAGGAAAAAAAATAAAAATAAAAATGAAAAAATAAGAGGAAAAATAAAATCTCAGGTGAAAACCTCATTTGAGGCTCTTGAGATTGGCTCATTAATTGAAAACCTCCATGAGGCAGTCAATGGGTTGGAAAAGAGAGAAAAAAAAAAAGAGAAAAAGAAAAGAGCGTAGGTGAAAACCTCCTTTGCGGCACCTAGGAAGACCTACTAGTTGAAAAACTGATTGAGGCATCTAGTAGGACTAAAAGAAAATAAATGAAGAACTAAAAAGAAAAAAAATGTTTGCTCCATGTATCTCTCTCTCTCATGAATGCAGGTGCTCTCCAACCTTTGCAAGCAACAAGAACACTTTAGCACCAAAAGGAAAAAATGGGTCAACATTATAGTCAAAGGAAGTCAAACTTGGACTTTCTCCTCCTTTGCTCAGATGCTACAATAGAAACAAGGCCATGCTAATCCATCACCCTCATCTATTTCCACCATCCACCCATCATTCTCAATCTTTTCCCATTCATTTTCCTTGTTGTCCTAAAATGCTATAGGAGGGCTCTGTTTTGCTACAAGAAGCCAAAATACACAAAGAAAAAAATTGTCTTTATCATATATTGAAAACCGTGCATCCATCTCATGAGTTGTTTCATGGGGAGATGCATATGGATGATGGTAACATGCTCAAGAATTTCAGCAAATTCTGGTGCACATTTTTTGAGAAATGGACCTCCATCACCTACATCAATTTTTTTATTTTTCTCAATATTCGTGCATCCATTAGCCAAGATGTTTTATGGGGAGGTGCATAAAGATAATGACAACATTCTTAGAAACTTTTAGGTCATTCCAGCCTACCATTTGAGAAATATGCATAAAACAGTTTTTTTTACAAGAGGTTGTCCTGAAATGCTACAGGAAGGTCTGAATTGCTACAAGAGGGTTGAGAAGAAACTACAGGAGGAAATGTGATTGGATAAAGGGGTCAAAAGGTCATGTATTCTTTAGGAAATATTGAGATAGCTCCCCCAACACCAATTTCATCACTCATCCACTCCATCTAGCTAAAATTCATCTTCAAATTCCACTCTACATTACATGACAAAATCAAAACAAAATTTTTCATCAACTTTTACACCACCTACACCACCCCTTGATGATTTTAACACTGTCCTTACACATCCTATGACTTTCCATCAGTACCACATGCAATAATGAGGTCTCGAAGAGGAATTAAATTACTGCTATAAGAAGAGGATTCCTCCTGTAGTAGTCTGCATAGTTCCAACAAGATCTTCAACCAAATTTTTTGCAGCTCCAGAATAGAAGATCCAAACACCCTGAGGCATTATGAGGCCATTTCTAAATCTTAGAAGGGGTACACCATCCCTAAATATAATATGTAAGTTCATCCATCAAATCCAACAACAGAAGATTGAACACTAGAAAGAGGCCTGCACACAAAAACGATTTCATCAGTAAAAAAAAAGCATCATGTTATGAAGACCTATGCATCAACAAACAAAGGAAGTCGACACCTCCAAAATCACCATGTTATGAAGCTCAGCAGTAGCATTTTAGCCATGGATGTGAAGCAACAAAAACAACAACACAAAACCAAGGGAACCTCTATATTCAAGGCTATAAGCAATAGGACCTCCAACAGATTATCACATGCAGCTTCAAGATCATTAGTAGCAGCTTCAGGACCACCAAAGGAAACTTCAACATTCATATGAGCAGCCTCAATATGACCTACAAAAACAAAATCACGGGTAAGGCTCAGGTATGCAATCCTTTAAACCTTTCCTAAGAACTTATTTTAGCTTGAAAAACATTGCAAGTGTATGAAGGAAAATGTTTTTATAGCCAAGATTAATAGCAGATAAACCTTAGCATTATCTAGCAATTAACTTCATTTTTTCACCAAGACACCACACATGGGGGAGAGGACAAGAAAAAAGTGAAGAGGACTTGAGAAAGTGGGATGTAATAATTTATTCGTGATGGAAGACGATTATGAAGGGGTAGGTGAGGGCTAACTCAGTTAACTCAAAGCACTTTTTGTTTATTTTGCATGTAATGAAAATATAGAGAAATTTTGAAAAAAAAACAATGGAAAAAAATCAACAAACAACTAAAAATAAAATAAATAAAAGGTGGACCCACCACCTCTTGGCATGAAAATATTAGTTTCTACGTGATTCAGGTTGTGTGCAGCTCATGTACTCACCACTCTTCATCATCCCAGCAGCACAAAAATCAAATTTTAGCCCCTCTCTGGATTGCTACAGGGAGTTTGTACTTGCTACAGGAAGATCCTGTAGCACTATAGGACGGATCTTGAAAAGCTACAAGAAGCTATAGGAAGCCTGCAAAAGCTACAATAAGGCTGAGAAACTGCTATAGGAAGTTAATAAGAGTGTTATAGGAAGGAAATTTTTCCCTAAAGCTTTGGGGAGCAAGTAAATGTTCAAAGGAAATGGCAAGGGTGAAAACAAAGATGCTACATGAGAAAACAAAGATGATACAGGAAGTAACAGAGTTTCTATAGAAAAGAACATAAGTGCTACAAGAGTACCAGCAGTACTATAGGATAGCTCCTTCATAAATATTTTTTTACTGGGGTGTTGAAAAATGATTAATTAATTTCCAAAAGGTACAAAGACACAGAATAGAGATGCAAAGGATTTGTTGCAGGAAGTTTGGGTTGCATAATGGTAAATTATCCAAGGGTGAAATGTATCCAAGTCACTAGTTTGGTCATCATGTCATTCCTTTCTTTTTCTTTAGTTTATTGACCATTGTTTCTCCCTCTGTAAGAAGAAAGAGCTCTATGTTAAGTGTTTTCAATTCCAGAATTTAATGAGCAAACAGAATTTAGATTGCTAATCAAGGGTGTTCATAATAATTTAATGGATAATATGATGTGTCATGGCCAAGAATTTGTATCAACAGTAAGATTCTTGGACTTCAATGAGAATGAAATTAGTAATGAGGTAATGGATGCCAATAAATCCTTCTTTTCACAAGGATAAGTGCCAAAGGAATACTAAGAAGACAAACCAAAATCAAGGTGTTTCCCTAACAAATAGCAGCCTTTACAATTAAAGAATCACTTAACAAAAAGAAGCATCCTAAACCTGCGTTAGAAGTACCATAGGAAACTAAGATAGGAAAACAAATGCAAATAGAAGAGTAGCAAGAAGAGAAGGAGGAGGAGAAACACATGGACCAAAAATCAGAGAATGAAACGGGTTAGCATACGTGAAGAACCACAGGGAAAGGAGGATGAATAGGTTGCTCAGAGGATGAGCAACCTTTCAGCAAGGGGGTATGATGGGCCTCTAAATTAGACACAAATTAAGGCCCATCTAACCTTTCTTAGGCACATGAAGGCTATATTAAACCTCTTCTTCTACACTTAATAATTTTTTTAGCTTTAACATGTTCATTAGGAAGGTTTATGGATAATTGCATAGTTGTGCCTAATATTATTTATTTTTGTAGAATATTGTGAGAATATTGGACAGATTATGAAGATTTGGAGGAGGAAATAATTTAAGGACTTTCTCCCTACTACAGGAGGATCAATATTAGATAATAAATCAACAAGATATTATGAAATTATTGGACAAATTCTAGAGCTCCAATGATTGAGAAAATCTAGGAATGTGTTCCCTCTCATTTAATGTAGTTTCATAGTGTTGGGAACCAGATCCACTATTTGAGGGATTTTGGAAGGGGAAGCTTCCTCCTTTCAAGGAGAATGCTTCCTCATCATTTTTTATATGTAAAAATTCGAATGTTCCTCTAGGGGTTGGTTTTTATTAGTCTTTTTGTGGAGAAAAAATGTATTTTTGCAGCTCCACTTTCATTTCTAGCAGGGATGTAATTTGATTGATTCAAATAATGAAGATTGGTGCCATTTTTAGCTTCTAAAGCTTGGTCTCCTTTATAGGACTCTAAATATCCTTGGGCTTGGAAATCCTAGGAGCCTCAGATCCCTTTCGTATAATTTAATTTTCTTCTTTTCACTTCTTATTCACATCCATCTCTTGTTCGTGTTTTTCCTATTTCTCCTTTTAGTATTGATGATTTCTTGTTGTAAGGTTAAATGGTTGAAGTGATTTCTTTTTCAGGATCACAAGCATGATTTCATCATTGGAAAATCTTTTGAAGGTCATAATAATCACTGAACTACTTGGATTAGTTTGCTTATTCAAAAATCTAAAAATTTTGGAAGTCCCTTGTAGAAACTAGTAGTAATTTTATGTTGTTTTTTAGAACTTGCTAATGAGCTTCATTTAATTTTATTCCATTTGTATTAGGTCATAAAAAAATTCAAGTTAATAACAAAATTTACCCCATTGAATTTTCACTTGATTAGGTTAGGAATTTGATAGATTAACTAGCTCACTAGTTCTCGAATTTATAGATTTTAAACTAGTAATTTTCTTCTATTTTTTAGCACGTGTTAACAGGGGCATGTTTGAGTAATTCCACTTGGACTGGAGACCTAAGACATCCTATTAAATAAAATAAATTGTCTCATACCATTTGGATTTGATTTACTTGGTAATTTGGTGAATTATATCTTCTTGTAGCAAACCTGTAACTTCTTCTAACACTCCTCTAGAACATGTAAACTTGAACAGATTTGCTCAAAACGCTTGGCTTTTGTTTATTACGATTGAATCATAACCCATAGGCTCTAAATCCATGATTGAGGAATAATAAAACACCAATTAGGACATGCCTTTTTAAAAAGTAGATTAGGCCCATTTATTTGAATTCATGCCCTTAGGATTTCAATTACAAATTGTTGTTCTTGCCTAGGATTAATTTCTTTTCAAAGTAATATTTCCATTTATGCAATTTGTTTAGGATTTGATTTCATTGCATTCACTCCATTACATCATGATAGAAAAAGAAGGACAAATTGTTTGTTGCACAAATAGTGTCGATACCTCTTAAGTTTGTATGAACCCCGAGTTGATAATTAAAAGTTGGTAACCTTAGGAGTTGCAACATTCTTGTTGCAATACTAAGGCTCATTAGTAGGAAATATGTGAGAAAGGTAATTAGGAAAGGTAAGGTGAATGGATTTGAGGCGTCAGATGCCTTGGCTATGTCGGGGACTATTTTTCTCAATGGTGTGCATGTTGTGCACAAATAAAGGGAGTTCTCGTAACCTTGACCTTATGATATATGGTAATTGTGTTGTGACTATGATTATATATATATATATGTGTGTGTGTGTGTGTGTGTGTGTGTTGTTTTCTAACAAGGTCATCAAGGATCATGATTGTTTTATGCTAATGTTTATATGTATATTAGTATGTGTGTATGTTGTTGTTTGATAAGATCATCGAGAATCATACTTGTCGAGGAATGATTTCTTATGCAGGTGAATGGCACGAAGAGGTTCCAAGTTTATGAAGAATCAAGCAGACAGAGTATCCCTTATAGATCTATGAGGTTAGTATTGTGTGGATATGAATTAATATTATGTGCCTATACTATGCCTATCTCTATGTCATAGCAGGTAATGTTGAGGGATACATCAACAAAATGAAAGCAATGTCATTTGTGAGATGCTGGGAGAAGCATGGATAGTGGAAAAACACTAAAAGAAAGGTTGCTTGGTATAGATAGTGTGGTCGTTGGATGTGCAGTACAAGTGTTGTGTACATATGGTGTTGTGTACATGTGGTGTCATTTACATGTTGCGCATGTGGTGCTATGTACATGTGGTTCTATGTGCATGTGGTGTTGTGTACATGTGGTATTGTGCACACGTTGTGTGGGTGGTGTTATGTACATGTGGTGTTGTGTGCATGTTGTACATGTGGTGTTGTGTACATGTCGTGCAAGTGGTGTTGTGTACACATCGTGCAAGTGGTGTTGTGTACACATTGTGTAGGTGGTGTTATGTACACATTGTACAGGTGGTGTTGTGCCAACATTCTGTAGGTGGTGTTGGGTACATGTGGTATTGTGTACATGTCGTACATGTTTTGTTGTGTGTGTGTGGTATTGTGTTACGGGTATTGTGTAGTCATGTTGAGACATGTGTATTCCTTGTATTGAACAATGTGTACGTATATGTATTGTGTTGTAAACTAGGTGTAGGTGTATGTGTGGTGTTGTACACTAAGTGTAGGTGTGTGTGTAGTGTTTTACATTGGGTGTAGGTGTATGTGTGGTGTTGTACACCAAGTGTAGGTGTATGTGTTGTGTTGCACACCGGGTGTAGGTGTATGTGTTGTGGTGTAAATTGTGTCTATGTTTTGGTGTAAACTGTGTATGTGTTGTACAATGTGATGGGATAGGTAGGTATGGGACTATCTAGGCCCTTATTGTTTCTATTGAGGGTTGAGATGGTTTAGTCTCTAGATTCCCTTATCGTTGCTAATGAGGTTTGAGGCAGTTTAGTCTCTAGATTCCCTTGTTGCTAATATTGATGGTATAATCAATTTAGTCTCGAGATACCCTTGTTGCTATTGAGGGTAGAGGCAATTTCATCTCAGGGTACCCTTGTTGTTGATATTGAGGCAGGAGGCAATTTAGTCTATGAATTCCCTTGTTTCTTTAAAGAGAAGAGAAGGCACGAGTTGTTTGTCACTTTTGGCAATCGATCTAATGTGTGTACAAGATTAAAGAGAAGAGAAGGCATTGGGTTATTTCTAGTTTTGGAAATTGATTCAGTGTGTGTACAAAAAGGACAAAGAACAAAAGCAGAAACAAAGAACCATTTGAAAGATAATTATCATTTTTTTATTATGCATGTGATCTATGAATTTTATTTATGATGGTTTCATGCAATCTATGATTCTGATTTATGATGGTTGCGTTTTGAGCTAACTAGATGTGATATGTTTATACATGATGATTTGATTAAACATCTAGTTTGACTTGTTGTGGCAGGAAGTAAATAGAATTGCAAGTGTACCATATTGACAAGCCACCAATGAGGTATGATTTGAATTTATTTCAATTTCCTTTAGTCTAACAACAATTATGTGCTTAGTACAAGAAAGAAGGGAAATGCTCAGTTTGGGTGGTTGAAACTGACTGCAATAATTAACAGTGACAACAAAATGAATTGGAATAGGAAAGAACATGTTGGTAAAAAAACTTTAGGAGCAGAGTT
Source organism: Pinus tabuliformis (assembly GCA_031772625.1). NCBI lineage: Eukaryota > Viridiplantae > Streptophyta > Pinopsida > Pinales > Pinaceae > Pinus > Pinus tabuliformis. The sequence continues at coordinate 752,027,674 of CM062805.1, read as the reverse complement.
ATTGTGGGACACTAGTACCCAGTAGTGTCCATTGATTGACTGGTATGATGGTTTTGTGGTAGGGATATGCCTTGGTTTTTGGACCTTTTAATGTGAGGAAACCTTGTCAAGGGATGGATCACCCGAGGGACTGTGTAACAGAGAAGGGGATGTCAATGAACTTGGAAGGTGAGTGATTGCATGGAAGGGGGTGACCAGATTTCCCAAGGGATATGTAGCAGAGAAGGGAATGTCGGGGAATGAATTTGTTTTGGTCATTAGCATTTCCAGATGGAATCAAAAACACATTGGGAGTGTGCCCTAGAACAATGAGTCAGTAATTGTTCACTGAGAGAACAGATAGTGCAAACATTGTAGCGTTGGATATTGGATGCAAGTTTGACTTTGACAATAGATTTTGGACTTCCTAGGAAGGAGGTGAATCCTAGTACTACTTTTGAGAAAGGAGGTGTGAGCCTCTGGATTCCCTTGTTGTTTATGTAGGCATCATATCATTTTATTTGTTGGTTAAAGAAAATGTACATATGTATATATATGTATTTTATTGTGAATACTATATTGACATGGGTTTATAAATCTCCATAGAAAGTATGGTTATTTGCTTGTAGAAGCAAATTTTCATAAGTATCTGTGGTTGTTATTGTAAATATAGTAATTAGTTTTGTTACAAAGCTCCAGTAAATGGTACGATTGTCATATTTTCAGTAGGACTTCATTCTAAATACTACATAAAGTTGGGTTATCAACAGTTTATTGGTCATTGGTGTCATAGAACACTAAGGATGGTGTTCCCCCAAGGGGGATGGGTTTGTAGCAACCCTGGGTTAAACTTCCATGTAAATAAATATAAGACCAATGTCATGGGACAAATATTCCAAGCTGAATGTTGGGAAAAACATCCTAGTGGATGTCACTTTCAGTTTATTTATGGCTAATGAAATCGACAAAGACATTGGCAAAGGAAAAGAGGTAATAATTGACATTTATTTATGAAAATAAAGGAAAATAGGAGAAAAGGGAGACGAAGGGTCAAATATTTGCATTAGAAGGAAAATTGAAGGAAAATAGAGGAAAATTAAGAAAATAAAATCTTTAATAATAAAAAGGCTCATGAGGATCAGTTCACAACTTTTGTTAGTTTAACTTTTTGTCAATTTAGTTTTGGAGCTCTCTCTATTCTCTCATACTTTTGCACACTTAAAGTATTCTTGGAGCACTCTAGCATTAGAGAAAGGAAAGCAAAGGAAGGACAAGGAAAGAAAAAGAAGGAAGTGGACAAGCAAGGAAAGTGAAGGAAAGCAAGGAGAAGGATGGATCAATAGCTTTAGCAAGAAGATCTGGCAGGTAACAGGTTGCATGTGTGATTTCCTCGCTGAGGTGTGAATGCATGGTACATGCATTTGTTTATTTGGTTCTCTTTTTTTCATTGACATGGGTTTTTTTGGGTTTGACAATGCTTTCAACCTTCCCTTATCATTTCCTAGATAGCCATGGTGTGATGCGATTCTTTTCTGCTTGAGTTTTGGATTGTTGGAAGGTTTTGGAACCATGTGAAGTGATCTCCAAAAAATTCCCAAGGTTTGGGGGTTGAGGTGGTTTAATCTTCAGGAAGCCCTCGAAGGTGGGTAGAGAAAAGAAAATTCCTCAAGGTAATGGTGAAGAAGCTTTGAGCCATCCAAGCTTGTTTGGGCTTCGTGATATCTTGACCGATTTTGGCAAGATCGTGGTAGCTTGAGGATGGAGATGGTTTAATATCCAAGAAGCACGGGGGTGATTGGCTAAAAGAAATATTTGATTTAGCCCAATATATGGTCGAGTGGTACGTAGAAGTCCATCACTTTGTTAGATTTTACATAAGTTAGTAAGAGTTATTTTCCTATTGTAATCTTTCAGAACTTGTACTTGTTATTATTATCATTTCATGGTTGTTCTGTCATGGTTAATAATCTGTTTATATGTTGGTTATAAGCATGGATTTGTAAAGTGCTCTAGTTATGACTTGTTCAAGGTTTAATAATTATTTGATGGTTAATGAATGAATCGGATAAAAAATGTTATTGCAGTTATTATGAGAGGGAATTATACCTTCTTCGTGATTCTCAGATAAGTTTCAAACTCCTATGATCAGATATGCATTCATGATTTGTAGCTTACATGTTCACCATATGTTTGACGAAATCACTATCATGGCTAGGCCTGGTTAGGTCAAGTTCTTGTTCAAGTTTTGTATGAATAGCATTTTCATTATGTCATTTTTCATTCTGATAAGTTACAAGAAATTCTGGGAATTGGTCTGAAGGTTGGTCTAGAAAGGTAGCTCAGATCTCAAAACTGCACCCTCTGAACTGGAATGTTTTGGGCTATAACCGCACCCTTGCAAGATTTTGCATGAGGTTGGTGTAACAACCCTCGCGAAAAGTTCATGTAATAAAAGTTAATAAAGGAAAAGTAAGACCATGGTTAAGGGACACTTATTCCAAGCTAAATGTTGGTAAACTATATCCTAGTGGGCATCACTGGATGTGTGTTTTGGCAAAGGAAAATTGGCGAAGGCTAAGGCAAAGGAATTAAAAGGCAAAAAGGCACTTTGGTACATTTATTTATGAAAATAAGGGAAAATAGGAGAAAATTAAGCTGAAAGGTCACAGGTTGTATGTGAGGAAGAAATTGAAGGAAAATAATGGAAAATGAAGAAAATAGAGGCCTCGTGCATACAAATACTTCTAAGGATTAGTTCATGGCTTTTATTAGTTCAAGTTTGGAGCTCTCTCATTATTCTCTTTCTGTCTCACTCTCTTGGTCACTTAGAGTTTTCTTGGAGCACTCTAGTTTGGAGCAAGGAAAGGAAAAGAAAGGAAAGGAAAGGAAAAATGAGAAAGGATCAAGGAGAGGAAAGAAGGATCAAGAAACTTCAGTAGGAATACTTCCAGGTAACCTTTTACATGTGTGATTTCCTCGCTGGTTTGGACATACATGGATCTGCATGATGGTGTATGGTTCTCTTGTTGTCGTTGGCATGGTCTTTTCAGGTTATGACAGTTGTTTTAAACCTAGCCTAGCCTTTTTCTGGATGCCATGGTATGTTGGGATGTTATTTCAGTTTTTGAGCTTTGGAATTGCAAATGGATTTCATAATTTGGGGCGGAGGTTGTCTCAAGGTTCATTCCAAAAGGCCTAGGAATCCCAAGACTGATTTTGGAAGGATACACGGTAAAGCCTTGAGGAGCAATTTCAGATTAGAGCTTAGTGATTCAAGTTTGGATTGCATTAAAGCCTAAGAGACAAGGAGACGAAAAATTCCTCAAGGATAGTGATGGATTCCGGATGACATTCCAAGTTCTATTCGGTTGTGATCACATCCTTGGTTTTGGTTTGATCACGGTTTGGTGAGGGTGGAGGTGGTTTAACCTTTATATTCCCTTCGTTGTTCTTGGATTTCTTGTTCTATGAGATCCCACATTCATTCTTGGAAAATGGCATGGGGGTGACTGGTTGAAGGAGAGATTTGGTTCAGCCATGTCTATGGTTGGGTGGGACATGGAAGTCCGCCTGGTCGGATTTTCCTATGATTAATAAAAGCTATGTTCTCTTACTTTTGCACTAATTTATATGTGGATTTAATGGTTGTCGTATATCTCATATTTACATGGTTTAATGTTGGTTATAAGCATGCTTAGATGATTGGTTCATGTCATGGTTATTTCATATATTTACTTGTAATTGTTAAATGGATGGATACAAGACCTAATTGATGATGTAGTAGTTCAATAGAGAAGGAGGTGATCCTTTTGGTTATGTTGCATAAGTTGTTTTAGTCATTTATGCTCTGTCTTGTATCCTAGAACTGTAGGTTGCATTGATGCCAAGTGTTTGACATAATGTTAGTCCCAGTTGGGGATGCTCATGCCTAGTCCTGAGGGTGATTTTTGATTGATCAGCATTGTTATTATGTTTCTAATGAATTCTAGAAGTTACAACAAGTTCTAGGAAGAGGTCTGGATTATGGGCTAGAAAATTGGCTTAAATCTCGGGGTCACTGGCATAGAACTGGCAATTCTATTCCACAGTCGCTGGTAGGCAAGCCTATGAGAGAAACTTTAGGTTTTTGTTCGCTCCCTTTCCCATAGCATGAGAGTGACTATGGAATAAGAGCCGTAGAATAGAAGTGGAACCCAGGGACAGGCTGTCTGAGTGGCTGACTTGTCTCCTGAGGGTTCTGGTGATGATGTTGGATGACTGAATGTGATTTTCCGTCGGTTCTAATTCCTTAAGGTGACATAGGAGGTCGAATCTAATTGTAGTAGCACCTCTCCTCATGTTTACCCCAAATGGCTTGGTTACTTTGGGTAAACCTGGGAGGGGGTGTTACAGTTGGAGAGTCATAACCGCACCCTTGTAGTATTGTGCATGTGATTATGGTCCGAGGTCAGGGAAAATTACCTTCAACTCATGGTTTGGTCACCTAGGGTGGTTCTTTGGCCCCTGAGTGTCCTATAAGCCTTGAGGGATGTCTGTGAGTTGTCAATTTCCAGCCCCACTTCCATAATTGAAGCTTGGAGGTCGAGTCATGTCATAGTAACTCTCCATCTGATTTTTACCCCGGTAGGCCATTTGGGTAAATGTGGGAGAGGGTGGTTACATGAATTAACACTAAACCTAGTTTTAAGTTCTTTTTCACCCTTTTTTTGGTACTTTTAGGCTATAACCAAATATCTTTGACCACATTGTGATCCACTATGCATTTTGACCTTCTAATTAGTCCCTAGCCATAGGATCGAACCTATTGATTTGTGAAAAAAATCTCGTTACTCACCATTTTTACATCACAACCTAGTAGTAGAGCCTACCCTTAACATGGGCATCCTAGTTAACAAATCATGAGCCATTTGATGCCCATGCTATTGTTTATTAGGCTTGGGATTCCTCCTTAGTTCATCATGACTTTGTGTTGAATCTGCATGCTTATTCTCTACTATTATTCTAACCTATACCTCAAAGGCTCCCATCTATTGAGTTGTATTTTTGCATTTCATTTTTCCAGCTTGCAATATTGAGCTTTATTCTAGCTTTAGGTTTCTCTCTTATAAACAATTTTCTTCCACATTATCTCAAAGTACAAGCCTTGCATTATTTTTCCTTTGCAACTTGACACCTTTATCCCTTGAGTGAACATCCCCCAAGTGTCGTTGCCTTGCATGTTTTCCCCTACATTAAGCATAGGAATGTTCTAAGCACTGGAATTAGTTTTCTTTCCCATGAAACTCATTCCCTCCAGTGTAATATAGTATTATTACATCTTTTTTCAAGCTTATAATATAAAATAAAAAAAAATCATATATTCCAAAAAAGAAGAGGGGACAAGAAAACAGCTTCTTCCATATATGTTTGGTAGCATGTTCAATTGTGTCGCCCTTGAACAAAGCACAAAATGAGTTTGGTCCTCACCATTGGCTTGATAACATGACCTACATGAAGTTGTACCTTGTTTTTTAGCATTATTTACTCCTCTAGTTGGTTACTCTTCTAATCACATGGAAATTTTGTCGATACCTTTTGTGTCATAGACATACATTGTTCATTCTTGAGTCATTTCTTCCAAGTCATAAATTGTGTCATGCTTATGTTCAAGGGAAGTTAGCTTAGTTTCAACCATTTTGTGGTGTCTCTTGCCTCATTTTCCCAACCAATCCCCATTATTATTGATTTTCTTATTTGGTACCATCAATATTATTGTCATGTACTCATGTTGGTAAGGAAGGTCCTCATTGACTTCTTGCTTACGAGTCTACTCTTATCAACTTTGACACTTTGCTCTAAGAGTAGACCTAGAGTAGCACCCTATCCCTCTTTCCATCATTTATAGGTGACCTTGTGCCCAACATTGGTTTTTAACTCGGTGGTTTCCCTTGTGTTTGACCTCAGATTATATTACCGCACATCGTGAATCATGTGGAACCATAGTTTTCATTTGACTACATTAGTAATTCCTCACCTCTATCAACAACTTTCTCTATTGGTTGTTACTCAAATGGTTTCTTCCATGTGCTATTCCTCTTGGTGCATGCAAGATAATTACTCAGTGGTTTTATGTCACTATTGTTTTTTTGATAGCCTCCACATCTTTATCCTACGGGTTACACCCACTCTCCTTTATAGGGGGTTCCTCAAAGACCTCCTTCCCATTAACTCCAACTCATTCATTCTTAGAATAGTACCTAGAGCCCTATGTAGTACGTTGAGTTAGTCATCAACAACAAATTCCCTCATTATTGATAGCGGGAAGAATCCTATGATCGATAAACTCCTTCAAGTGTTTGACTTCAACACCTATATTCACACTCGTTAGATTGTACCAGGTACCTTGACTCCCATTATCATCATTGGTGGGCATTCTCGTATTTGTTAATAGTATATATCAATAATTAGTAATCAAATAATTTCACACATGGTCAACTTCAACCCATATATTCCCATTATGTTGAAATATACATTTGGTAGTCAGTTTTGAAGACCTTGGGTTGTGTCAACCTCATAGTTTTCTTGTCAGTGTCTTCAGTTCATGGGAGTGGTATGATCCTATTATGCTACTTCTTCTCATATCAGTGGAATCTTATATATTGATACCCAATTTGATTATAAAGTACCATTCTGCTATACATAATTTTTGTACTTATTTGGGGGATCAGTTGTTCACTTCTATATGATCCATATTTCCTTTGAGTTTATATATAGTAAGACATAGCTCCATTGTGTGTCATTCACAACTATGATCTATTTTGACATGGCTCCACTATGTATTCTTCATAAAAATGATTGTCACTTTACACACACACACATGGATTCACAATTTACTTGACTTGGTTGCCATTCTTTTCCTTTTCTAAGCATGGGTATTCCTTTCCTAGGACATGAGTTGTCTTACTATTCGTTTTCACATAAACCCTTCGAATTTCCAATCGATGAACTCCTCTTGATCCTTCCAAAAATATCCCTCCAAACTGTGTATAATACATGTCAGCCATCATGTCACCCTTCTAATGTCATGCATTAGGGGGCATCTATTATATAATCTTTTGTTATTATGTACCTTGGATTCTCTATATGACCTGCATGAAATTCCCCTTCCTCTTAAAAGACTCAATCTCCCTTGGAAAACCTTTAAAAAGTCACTTTTTTCTTTCCATGTGTAGGCACTCCTTTTGAAATACTACATATATATTTGACACACCTAAAAATAAATTTCACATACCCCATGAGTTGTTTCCATTACAAATTGTATATGCCATTAAGAAACATAAAAAAAAAATATCAAATTCACATGTTTTCAAGAGGCATTTATGGGTTAGACTAGAATCCACCTTGTGCATCCTATCCATGAACTTCCTAACTAACTTTTTGTGGTATAAAATAATGCCTTGGGTGAGACCAACCAAAGAGCATTTGATAGCATCCTCACTTTGTCAAAATTTTGTGAGATCCAAGTCTATCATCCCTACCTTTAAGCACTCTCCTACTCAAGAAACCCATGTTTCCATACTCACTTAGTTTCTGCATCACTTGGTGGCATTATCCCCTACGTTGGAGATGAGGATTGTTGGATTTGGTATTCAATGGCTTGGGATGGAGGAATCCAGAAGCTGGTTCTTCATGGGGGTTATAATTTAGGATCAAGTCGTATTCTATCTTGTTGTTCATTCATCTATATAAGAAGCTCTCTTCTTGTTCCAATTTTAATGTTCTTATGAATTCTATTTCATTTATGCATTGAATTTGGATATGTACATGTATATCTATCTCTCTATTGTACTTTACCTCTATTTATGTTTCTTTGATTAATATATAGGGTTGAGGAGTGACAATTGGAGCAAGGAGAAGGAAGAGGCATTGGATCTTTGTCAGCTTTCAGTGTCTCCAAGTAGGTTTCTATTACCTTTATATCTAGGATTTTGCCTTGTTTTCACATTGTTTGGGCTTTAATTTTAGAGTTTCTTATTGATTTCTTTGTTGAGGTTTTAACCCTAGCCTTAGAGGACTTCCCTATCACAATTATGACCACCACTAATGATTATGGAGTTTTTTCCACACACATCTCCTATCTTCTATTGATTATGACCTTAAATTATGATTATGGTGTTTTTTCCTTGATCAAAATCCTTCCAACTATTATTGAATGCTAATTTATCCTCTACTTTAAAGAGTCTAGGGAGGATAACAATCATTCTATCCAACCACCCAAGGCAAACCCAATTGACATCATTTTTTTTTCGACACCAATGAGTAGTTTTGATATTAACTTTGTGTTCAGATGCAATAAAATATCCAAGAAATTTTTACAGTGATTTCCAAGCTTCAAGTTCTTCAAAAACGAATAGGAGTGAAGTTCCAAGATCCTTATCTAGGAAACTACTGCTGACAAACATTCTACCAACCAAATGACAATTGTATGCTTTGCATAATTGTCTAGACAAAAAATGACTTAACAATAAGAAATCATAATTCGAGAGGGGGATCATTAACCGTAGGCATGTTAAGATCAATTGACAAATTTTCAATCTAGCATCTAAATAAACTCTTTGCATTGTTGTGTTGTTCATCAACAAACCTCTGAATTTGTAACTCATCCATTTGGGAATGCAAGGCATCGATTTCTTCTTCTTGGCAATTCACTTGGGCTTTGAGCATTTACAATTCCTCAACCAGCAATATGATTAGGTTTGATTGTTGATGAATTTTCCATTATACGTTTAGGTTTTCAACTTGTTGTTTGACAGGGTGGTGCATACACTTACTGCAGGTATGAGTGCCACTAGAATCAAATGAAGGACTCACGTTGTTTGCCATAAGAGACTTGCTAAAGGAAGGGAGGGAAATCCCAAGGAGGACTGAGAGCCAGATAGGCCCGGAGCTTGAACCAAGGGTACAAGAAGGAGTTAGGAGACCAAAAATTGAAAGAGCTCCCAAAGAGGCTAATGGCAGGGTTGGGGGAGAACTGAGGTGCTCGATGCATAACCAACTCAATAAACAAGGAGGAAAGAGAGAGATCCACCAAAAAAATTGAGAGCAATGTGAAGAAAAAGACATCACCCTAATTAACAACAATATATATGGATAGGTACCTTTGAAGAATAGACAAGACAAAATTAACTTGGAAACTCTCTTGAGGCCGCTTCCATAGACCAGAACCACCACTACCCAGAGAATGGAGGGTTGAGAGTTCTCGAGCCTACTAAGGATCCCAATACTCTCCAGATAGGATGAATTCTTTGCCTTGAAGGACCCCCAAATTCCCCCCCCTGAACTTCCTAAGAGATGAAAGGTGAACCAGAGTAGGACAATTCACATCTCCTAGCAAAGTAGAAGAGAATTTTGGCTTCATAATCAAACAGGGGAAACAATGAAGCCCTGATTCTATCCTTGCAATTCAAGTCAACCTCCACGACACAAAGTTGGCACCTCCTATTACCATCTGGTTCATCCTCTTGGAAATTACCATAACTTCTCCTTTTGAACCTTCTCTAACTTGAATTATCCCCCAGCATAAAGAGAATTTAAATCGATACCCATACAAACACAAGCTTCTTGTAATATGGATACTATCACCTTAATACAATCCATGTATTTAATCGTAGGACGCAAGAGCTCCGATGCAACATGGATCCTCAATATTGAACTCCATTAATGCCCACCACCTTGAAGCCATCAATAAATCAGGGATAACTGAAAAGATCGGTTTACAGTATTGTCCGGAGAATGGACTTTCCACATGTGAGGGCTATAAGGGGCAGGATTCTGCATGACATGTTCACCCTCTATCAACCACCACAACCATGTTGACAGGACCACAAAATGTTACATATACCATATAATTGCCAATGTGAGGAGAGGGAGGGGGGATTAAGGGTGTTTGCCTTGATTTGCTCAAAGTTTTCATTTCCCTCCTTAACATACCCATAGTCTCTAAAAATGATAAAATGAGTAGGAATATCGAAGAAATTAATCATGGAATAGATTTCCATTTTGGCATACCATTAATGACAATTTGTTTTGCCTCTAGAAGACAAGCCTGATTTGCATGTGCATTTGCTTCCTTATTTTGACTTGTCAAGATGTGATAGAAGGTCTTGTGATGAAAATAGTCTAGAATACTTAGAATTATGCGGAGAACAAGGCTCAGGTGATTACTTTTAGGAAGAAATTCTATTTATAAATGCCGAATGGTGAGAAGGGAATCTCCCAAGATTCTATCTTGGAGATTTCCCTTTCTTTAGCCAAATAAAGCCCAAGAAGGAGCCTATACATTTCAGCTAGATTGTTTGTCTTCTTGCCAAGTCCCTAGGAATACTTATTTAGCCAGATTGTTTGTCTCCCAAAGAATACATAACAAGATTGGAAAAAATCTCTCCCCCTCCTATCATCCCTAATTGACATCAAATTTTATAATTATTTAAACAGTTCTTATTTATAACTCATATACTTGAATTTCTTTTTAGCTTTTTTAATTATATTTATCCAAAAAATAGCATATCCCTTAAACCTTAAAACTTTGTGATAACAAATCTCATAATTTAAAGATTTTCCATCTCAAACTTAAGTTAACTTTCCCATTCATTAGAACAGTCCATTTAGCCTCTATAAAACTTTCCAATTCAGTAAACCAGTCAATTTAATCTCTGCATTCAAACTTTAAAAAACTTCCATTTTCATAGATTTTTTTTCTCTTCTTTAATAACTTCCACTTCCACTTCCACTCACTGACCTCTTTCTTTTCCTTCTCATAACTCACCCACTCTTATACCAAGTGAAAATAATCCAAAGACAGTGTATGCCCAAATCTCTCATTTGACAAACAGCTATCCATATTTCTCCATTTACGGAAAAATAATACTAAAAAAATAAAACACATGTTCAACCATCTAACTTCTAAATGCTCTAATCACACATTCAACCCTATAACTTATAAATGGTTTAAGCACACATTCAATCATGCAATCACTGAGAAATTACAATCATAAATACAACACACATTCTATCATACAACCAAATTACAACAAGGGAGAAATGGTCTACTCATTTATTAATGTAGAGTACATAAACTATAAATACAATTTAGGACCTCTTTGCTCTATCATACAACCAAATTACAAGGGAGAAATGCAGTTGTCTATAATGCGACTTTTTGGAAGCTTTTCCAGTGGGTTTTTCTGGTCAAAATCCGACAGCAATTTATTGGAACCACAAGTTTGATAGCTAGTTTCTGCACAATCAAAGCGTCTCAAGGGTTTTTCAGGGTACTGAATCCAAATATGCAGTTAAAAAACCATTTTAAATAATACAAATCAAGATTTAAACTCAATTTTTTTCGCCCGGATTCCGTCACCCGAATCTCCAAAAAGTCACATTATAGACAACTCTGAGTGAAATGATCTACTCATTTATTAAGGTAGAGTAAATAAACTATAAATACAAGTTAGGACCTCTCTGCTCTGGTCCCTAATTAGCTCTCAACCTACTCTCTGACTTTGATGCAATCACTGTATTAATATGATTGTGCCACTCATTGATTAGATTGCATACCCTGGTCCTGCTGCTTAATATGATTTGACTTTTAGACCTCTGCATTAAGGGTAACCTGCCATCCACGTTTCGGTACACCACAGACATTCATAACTGTAACTATTACTGCAAAAACTATTCTGTCATCCTCTCCACGGAATGTTTGCACACTATTAATCATGGCAAGTACTCAAGGGAGCTGTACACGTAGCTCTAACTGTAAAATCCAGTCCATGTAACGCAATTAAATACCAGAGTTAATGCTTCACGTCATCAAAAATTGAAGATATGAAAGCTCGATAAAAACTGTAATTGTTATATCTCTACAAATTTAAACCGTAGATTCAAAAGTTATATATGCCAATTTGTCTTCGCTTCAAAAGTTATTTATGAGCTTTTTGACTTCCCGTGACATGAATCAAGAGAGTCTCTACTCATACTAGATGCCAATCACACAACCATTTCAATTTCAACATAATAATATTTTATTATGAAAATTTCTCAGTGTTTTTATTTTATTTAAAAATAGTTTTGTTCATTAGTTTGGTTTGTTTTTGTTTGTTTTCTGGATGGGAAAATCTGTCATAATTTAGTTGTCAAATCAGCAGTGAAGACAACTATCTCCATTTGCTGATAGTAAATGCAGGCTGACTCATCACCCTTAATCAAAGAAAACCAAGCCACCTATAATAAAGAAAACCAAACCACATGTAATAACTCACTGGTGATCCTTAAAGGGGCAAGTTTTCACTTCTACCAAATGTCTCTAGGTCTTAGACCGTTATCCTTAAATCTAGAAAACAAACTCTTAGCTAAACAAAAACAATTTTAAAACATACTCCAAACCTGAAAAAAAAAAAAAAAAAACAAAACAAATTTTTTTTTTATCACTCATCCAATTAAAAAAAATATTTATATTTTTTTTTCACAGAAATTATTCACTTTTTATATATATATATATATATATATATATATATATATATTTGATAATAGTAGCTAAACACCAGGTTGTAAGAATAGGCAAAAAGAAACCAGCATTTCAGCGATTTTAAAACTTGCACTTTGTCATTTTAAATTTAATTGAGTTAATTTCTTTTATTTAACAGTCCAGGAAACCTTCTTAATAATGGAAACAGTAACACGGTGTAAAAGAATATTTCACTTTAAGAAATATTTCACTTTTTGCTTATCACCCTAAGGTCTGATACTTCCTTACATGGAAATGAAAAAGAAATATGTATATAATATATTTAAGTGAAAAAATAGTTAATCATCGAATACGATGATATTTTTTCAATATTATAATATATAAAGTCATAAAATGATGTGTTAGTTGTTTTAGGAATAAATTATAAATTGCATGAATTGCAATTCATTAATTTTATAGTGGAAAATCCAAATGTGTAAAAAACTATTTTAACAAAATATATATTTGTTCATTATTTCTCTTAAGGCATGTTATGTTATTATGTTATTAGTATACATTTTACATTGGTCAATGAGTCTTTAAATATAACATAATCATTTAGTAAGTCAAGATTTACACAATTCAATAATTTATTTTTTAAATTTAATTATATTGGTTCATTATTTCTGGGAAGATATGGTATATTCTTAGTGTGTATTTAAACACCTTACAGTGTGTCTAATGTGCTTTTAAATATAACATGATTTATTTAGCAAGTTAAGGTTTGCACAATTCCATAATTTATCTTTAAAATTTGATTTGGGTAAATATTATAACATTTTTTTATATTAATTTCATCATTTAAAATTGACAATTAAAAAATACTTGTTTTTAAAGTCTTTAATTAATATATATTTTAAAGCTTAACAATTATTTTATACAAACGATTAATTTAATTAGGGATACTTATGCTTAAATAGGTCTTATAACAATATGCATTACTTATGTCTAAATAGATTTTATAACAATATGTACTTCACATGTACTGATATAATCATTCATAGATGATGAACACATGGCGTCAAACTTAACAAAGATTTTGGCATCTTGAAGACACCACCACCATTGTAGATTTTTTGAATAGGTGTGTATAATAGGAAATCACTTTTCACCATGACACAGATGATGAACACATGCCGTCAAACTTAACAAAGATTTTGGCATTTTGATGACACCACCACCATTGTAGATTTTTAGAATAAGCATGTATAATAGGAAATCACTTTTCACCATGACACAAAACTGCATGAACTAGGTAATTCATCCACATTAAAATAGGTCCCTAGTTAAATATCATGTCTTATGCAATCCCAATCACAACATATAAATAATGAGTTTGTTGATACACAGCTATAATTTACATTGAAATGTATCGACCCTGGTTTTTGTTGAAAAATATCTCGTTACACCATGTGGTTTGCCAAAGGCTTTTAGTAGTTTAAAAGACAAAAGAAAGCTACATCTTGAAAATGTTAAACTAAGTTGATGACACTTTGCATCACTACATTTCGAATGTAATACCCATTGTGTAATATGAAGTAATATTAGGCGAGTTTGAAAATACTGAAATCTTGTTTGTAAAAGGAAGTACTCCTTAGTTGTTGAAAACATAGATCTTGGTTACAATAACCAAAATATACCAAAATATTGGTATGATTATAAACCTTCTACTCACCAAGCATCTAGTAAAGAGTTCGTGAGATGTTTAAATGTTGCACTATCATCACTTTGGAGATTTGTGGATTTTCATTTAAAATAACAAGTACTATCTATATATATATATATATATAGAGAGAGAGAGAGAGAGAGAGAGAGAGAGAGAGAGAGAGAGAGAGAGATTTTTTAGTGATTTTGGATATAAAAGTGTACTTCATTTTTTTTTATCATTTTTAAATTATGTTTATTTACACTATTTTGCTTAAACAATTTTCTTCTACATTTTTATTAGTGGTAACATTATCGTGTTAGTTATAAAGAAAAAAATTGCATTTCAATTGAAAAGAATGCATTGCAGTACAATTTTAGTAACCAAAGAATTAATGTTATTAAAGATCTTCCAAAGGAAAATTTGCAAATTTTGATTTGAGGACAACGAATTTTAGTGCATCACATGTACAGAAAATGTTAGAAGAGCCTCAACCACCATTGAAATAATTGTTTAGAAATGATCACTCTTGACAACTTGAAGACATAGAAGATCCAATTGAAGTGTGAAATAATGTTTAAGGAAAAAGTCAAACCCTTTAAAATAAAAATGTACCTCTTGAAAATGATAAATTTAATATATTAGATATTACTGATTATTTTCAATATCCCTTAAAGAAAGTGTTCAATTTTCCATGTTAATGATGAGTATATATTTGTAATATTTTCAACTTGGAGATTATATATATATAATAAATACCTATACATAGTTGTTTTAGGATAAATCTTTTTAATAATTTATTTATCATATTTATTTTTTTGCTTTAAATTTTATGTGAATCATTTACATTTTAAAAAAATAAAACTTTAAATATATATATTTTTATCCAATAAGTTTATATATATATATATATATATATATAAATATAATTGGTTAGAGGTTTAAAAGCAGTGTTACTTAGCTACAATAGTTAGTTACTTATTGAAGTAAAGATAAAGAGTGTTAAAAATATTCTAAATTGTATTTAAAATGCAAGGTATCTTAAATTAATTAAAAATATATAACTATATGAAAATAGAATTTTGAAAAATTGAATATATGTAAGGTTTAAATTTTTTGAAAAAAAAAAAAGAAAAACCCATTATTAAAAGACACATTTAAAAAAATGTAAAGTAAATAATTCAACAATAAATTTTCCATAATTAACTCACTAGTATAATTTACATAAAAATATGTGGACCTTAGATTTAGTCAAAGAATATCTCCTTGCACCACATGGCTTTCCAAATATTTTGTGCAATCAGTTAGCTTTTCCTTTGGTCCAAGCTTTCCATAGTTCTATAAACTAATTATTATACTTCTCAATCCACAATTTTTTATTCCTTGTCAACAAAGATAGCTAACAACCTTCTCAATTATGCCATGTAAATTTTTCCTATGGTTACATCCAAAAACTCTCCCACAATAGTCATTTGATAATGGACAAAGACATTGCAACAAAAAATCATGTGAATTACAAAAACATAGGGTTTAGGCCATCTAATTATTGGTATACAACCCATATTCATTGATTAAAATAGATCTGTTTGTTAGTTGATCCTTGGATGACTTTGTGCTCTCATGCATTTCTTGACTTTATCATAGAAATATATATCCAATTGAATGTGCATTTACCATAACATGTTATATAGAGAATTGTCTTAGGCAACAATAAATATCAATCAATCAATCTTTGATCGTGCAAATATAACACAACTCCTCCAAATCATAACATTCATAAGAAGCAATAATATCTCCATACTTAATCTAATCATCTAAGTAACAAATTTTGCATGCACTAATCAATTTCAATAGCTAGCTAGTATCTCATGGTAGTTGTTCATTAATTCCTTTACTTGATATGATTTCCACATTAAAGATAGAAAAAAAAACAACTCAGAATGGTGGTTTTCTCCATAGTTCTATAGCAATAAATAATTTCCATCTTTAAGTTGGTTTTACTAATGTTAATCAACAATAAATCAATGATTTTAATTAATGAGTAGATATAGGCATTGAGAGCAACAATTTGATTGTTCTTTACTGAACAAGCAATCTACACATTCAAGTCTATGCATCTTTGTTTATAACCACCATAAGTGTAATTTTTCTCTCTCCAAAAGACACAAATTTCTCATTTGTCATGATATATTTGGGACATAGCTCAAATCATAATACAAAAAATCAACTACAATTACATATTGCACTTATAAAAATATAAATTCATATTACACTAACAAAAATATAAATATAAATACATACTAACATAATAAAATTAGATAATTAATATACATTCATTTCCATTGCATAATTAATATACATTCATTTCTATCCATTTCAAAAATAATACTTAAATTTTACCTTTCTCCCTTATTCTTTTTAATTTCTTATCACTCTTCTAAAAAGGAATCCATGATAACTAGCTATACATGAGAAGGTAAGTGATCATGGTTCATGGAGGAAACTAATTATTTATTTAAATCACAGATATCGATTTCATGAAATCTCTTTTTTCAATCTAAAAGGATGTGAGTAAAACTAGTTCCCTTGACTGGGAAAGCTTCATATCCATATCTTCATAACTATAACGATTACTGCTAACAAAACAAAAACCATTATGTCATCCTCTCCACGCAATATTTGCACACTCTATTAATCATGGCAAATACTCAAGGGAGCTGTACAAGTAACTCTCACTGGGAAATCCAGCCTATGTAACGCAATTAAAATCATCGAAATTTGAAGGTATGAAAGCTCCATACAAACTGTAATTGCTATATCTCTACAAATTTAACCCCTAGACTTAATATTGTTCCACGAATCCTTCCCCCCACACATATATATATATGTCTTCGCTTCACAAAATATATGTGAGCTTTTTCACTCCCCGTGACATGCTTCAAAAGAATCTCTATTCATACTAGAGGCCAATCACACAACAATTTCAATTTAAATATAATAATATTTTATTATGAAAATTTCCCATGGCCCCTTTTTATTTAAAAACAGTTTCTTTCTTATTACTAATCCAATTGAAAAAAAAACTTTTATTTATATTTTTCCACAAAAATTATTCACATTATATATATATTATTTAATTTGATAAAAGTAGCTAAACACCAAAGTGTAAAAAAAAAAAAAAAAAAAAACTAACATTTCAGCGATTTTAAAACTTGCATTTTATCATTTTAAATTTAATTGAGTTAATTGTCTTTTTGGAATACCTCAATTGGCAATGGCTATGGAAATAAAATCTCTCTAAACAAAAAAAATTAAGTTTAAATCTTGTGCTAATACCTAATCAAGGTAAAAATTAGACATAATAGAGATACTCTATCAAACTTAAAAATAAAAAATAAAAAATTATTTAACAAACCTTCTTAATAATGACAACGATAACAACGGTAACATAATTAAAAAAAAAAAGAAGAAAAAAACACTTTCACATTAAAAAATATTTCAATTTTTTCTTATCAGCCTAAGGGTCGGATACGTTCTTAATAGTGAAGATATAATATATGGAATATTTAACTGAAAAAATAGTTAATCATCGAATTTGACTCACATTGTGCGATTGTTTTTTCTTCAATATTATAATACATAAAGTCATACAGATACTTTCTATTTCTTAACAGTGAAGATATAATGCATGAATATTTAGCTGGAAAAATAGTTAATCATTGAATTTGACTCACATTGTGTGATTGATTTTTTTCAATATTATAATATGATGATGATGATAATATGATGGTTAACGACCAATGAGACCAAATTGGTCTATCGGACCTATAATTTTCTTAGTTTTTAATTGCTGGCTTATCTTTCTTGGCGAGATTGGTGTTGTAGCTTTCTTTTTTTTCTCTACGGTCTTCCAACTTCTTTTATCTTGCATTTTCTTCATCTCTTCTGCTCCTTGGGACATTGGTGTCTTAGCTTCGCAATCTGTTGTGTTTGTCCGTTTGAAGATAGTCGAAGAAGAAGTTTGGTCTAGGAGATCTGCTTTGTTGTTAAATGAAGATTTATTTTGTGCAGTATTCGAATCCTCATAACTATTGATGCTCGAGGGGTTTTCGAGTTCACTTTTTTGTTGTTGGGTGGGGCTTTCCCCCTGCTTGTCTTGAGAGTTGTTTCTTTCTTGCTCGATTTCTTGTGATTCAGAGTTTTCAAGAGAGTATTATTCCTTGATGACAGTGTAATCTTCCTTTTGTGCACCTTCCCACCATGTAGATCTGTGGTGATTCTTTCTAACAAAATTTTTCTGGGGGGCTTTTGGGCAATTTTTGGCTAGATGGCCTATCTCAAATAAGGATCGACATCTGAAGAGGACACTTTCATAATCAATTTTCTGGTTCCACACATAGTCTTTACTTATTAAGTTTATTTCAGTTGGGAGTGTTGAAGTCCATTTCCACACAGATGCGTGCATAGGTGGTTCTGGCATATTCCTCTGTTTCTGGGCACCTGTAATAAAATTTCTCAATTGCATTTCCAATGGCTTTTAGCAAGGAGAAATTCCAGATATACAAGGGTAGACTTGGCAATCTCACCCAAACTAGTGCTGAGGTTATGACTATTGTTGAGGGATCGAATGATGGTTTCCATAGCTTCATGAATAACCCTGAGTTTTCCCAAAACCAAGGGCCCTAATCTAAAATGCATTGTCTTTTTTTAGGGTTTTCAAAATCTACTATAAAGACACCCCTAGCACAGGGGTAGATATTAATTTCATCAGAAACGACAGGCTTCCATACCTCCGAGATCCAACTGTGAAGAGCCGTCAGCTGCGGCCAAAAACCATTGAATCGACAAATTAGGGCACTTTTAGAAAACTTCAAAGCCTTATCGAGTGAGGCCTGGACCTCCTGGACAGTGCGAGAAAACTTGAAAATGATGTGTTAATTGTTTGAGAGATAAATAATGAATTGCAACAATCTATTAATTTTTATAGTGGAAAATTCAAACGCCAAATGCGAAAAAAATCATTTTAACAAAATATATATTTGTTCATTATTTCATGGAAGGCATGTTATGTTATTAGTGTACATTAAAACATTTTACATGTGGTTAGTGAGCCTTAAATATGACTTAAATCATTTGGCAAGTCAAGATTGTACTTTTTAAAACATTTTACATGTGGTTAGTGAGCCTTAAATATGACTTAAATCATTTGGCAACTCAAGATTGTACTTTTTAAGATGATTTATTTTTAGAGTTTTTGACTATTTATTTTTAGAGTTTTTGATTAATATATATTTTAAAAGTTAACCATTACTTTATATAAACAATTAATTAAATTAAGGATATGTATACTTAAATGTCTTATAAAATAATGTTTAAATAAATCTTTTAACAATATTCACTTCATATGTATTGATATATTTATGTACACGTGATGCACATATATCATTAACAAGGACTTTGGCATCTTCAAAACACTACCATTGTGGATTTTTAGAGTCTGCATAGGAAATCACTCTTCGCCATTATACAAAATTCTTGCATGAACTAGGTAACTCATTCACATTAACATAGGTTCTAAATAGTTAAAAAATATGTCTTATCCAATCTTAACCACAGCCTATAAATAATGAGTTTGTTGACACATAACTATAATTTACATTGAAATGTATCAACCTTGGTTTTTGTTTAAAAATATCTCTTTGAACCATGTGGCTTGCAAAAGGCTTTTAGTAGTTTAAGAGACAAAGAAGGCAACATCTTGAAAATGTTAAACTAAGTTGATGAAACCTTAGATAACTACTCTTGGAATGTAGTAGGCCATGGTGTAATATGAAGTAATATTAGGTGAGTCTGAAAATACTGAAATCTTGTTTGTAAAAGGGAGTACTCCTTAGTTGTTTAAAACGTAGCACATGGTTACAATAACCAAAAAAATATTGTTATGATTATAAATCTTATACTCACCAAGCATATGGTAAAGAGTTCATGGGATGTTTAAATGTCACGGTATCATCATTTTGGAGATTTGTGAATTTTCGTTTAAAACAACAACTACCAATTAGTTATTTTCTATATAGAATTTTTAGTGATTTTAGATATAAAAGCATACTTCATTTTTTATCATTTTTAAGTTATGTTTGTTTACACTATTTTGCTTAAACAATTTTCCTTTACTTTTTAATTAGGAATAATATTAGCATGTTATTTAAAAAAAATACATTTCCAATGAAAATGATATATTGTAGTGCAATTATAGTAACCAAAGAATTAATGTTACTAAATATCTTCCAATGGAAATTTTGCAAATTTTGGTTTGAGGAAAGAGAATTTTATTGCATTACATGTAGAGAAAATGTTAGAAGAGCCACAACCACAATTGAAATGGTTGTTTAGAAAGCATCATTGTCGACAACTTGAAGATATAAAAGATTGAATTGAAGTGTGAAGTAATGTCAAAAGAAAAAGTCAAACCCTTTAAAATAAAATTATACCTCTTCAAAATGATAAATTTAATATATTAGATATTATTGATTATTTTCAATATCCTTTAAAGAAAATGTTCAATTTTCCATGTTATTGATGAGTTTGTATTTGTAATATTTTCAACTTTGAAATTATAATTATATATCTATATCTATCTATATATATATATATATATATATATATATATATAATTGTTTTAGGATGAATCTTTTTAATGCTTTATTTATCATATTTTCTTGTTTACTTAATTTTATGTGAATTATTTACATTTAAAAAAAATTACAATTTTTAATATATATATATATATATATATATATATATATATATATATATATATATAATTCAAATAAGTTATTATATTTATATATAATTAGAAGTTCAAAAATAATGTTACTTAGCTACAATAGTTAGTGACTTATTAGAGTAAAGATAAACGAATGTTAAAAATATTCTAAATTGTATTTAAAATGTGTGATATCCTAAATTAATTAAAAATATATAATTATAAAAAAATAGAGTTTTGAAAAACTTATTATATATAACAATGTCTAATTTTAGGTTTTTTTTTATAAAACAAGAAAAAAATATTACTAAAAGACACATTTATAAAAATGTAAAAATTACAAGACACATCTAAAAAAGTTGTTGATACTTTATAACTAAAATTATTTAAAATAACAAAAAATACCCTGAAAAAAGGATGTTATTAGTAGCCATAGTTTTTGAAACAAGGAAATAAATAACCACTAAATACAACTTCTTATAAAACAAAAAACATTATAAAATTGTTATCAGGTAAATAGTTAAATAATAAATTTTCCATAGTTAACTCACAACTATAATTTACATAAAAATATGTGGACCTTAGATTTAGTCCAAGAATACCTCCTTGAACCACATGGATTTCCAAAGGATTTCAGAAATCAAGTTAGCTTTGCCTTTGGTCCAACTTTTAGTTCTATAAACTATTTATTATACTCCTCAATCGACAGTTTTGATTCCTAGTCAACAAAGACCTCTAACAACCTTCTCAACTATGCCATTGAACTTTTTCCTATGGTTACATCCAATAACTCCCCCATAGTATTCATTTGATAATGGACAATAAGACATTTCAACAACAAATCATGTCACATACAAAAACATAAGATTTTAGGCAATCTAATCATTGGTATAAAGCTGACATTCGTTGATTAAAATAGATATTTTTCTTATGTGATCCTTGGATCACTTTGTGCTCTCATGCATTTCTTGACTTTATCATAGAAATATACATCCAATTGAATGCACATTTGCCATAACATGATACATAGAGAATTGTCTTCCAAAACAATAAATCTCAATCAATCAGTCTTTGATTATGAAAATATAACACAACTCCTCCAAATCATAACATTCATAGGAAGCAATAATATCTCCATACTCAATTTAATAATCTAAGTAGCAACATGCACTAATAAATTTCAATATCTAGTATGTCATGGTCTTTGTTGATTAATTCTTTTACTTTGTATGATTTCCACACAAAAGATAGAAAGAAAAAAACATGTAAGAGTGTTTTTCTCCATGGTTTCGTATAGCTATAAAAAAATTCCCATCTTTAGGTTAGTTTTACCAATGTTAATCAACAATAAATAAAAACTCTTAATTAATGAGTAGATATAGGCATTGAGAGCAATAATTTGATTGTTCTTCACTGAACAAGCAATTCATACACTCAAGTCTATGCACCTTTGTTTATAACCACCATGAGTGTAATTTCTCTCTCTCTCAAAAAGACAGATTTTTCATTTGTCATGATATACTTGGGACAATGAGGATGGTCAACTCTCCTCCCAAATTTTCCTTTTCCAATAAAAATATTGAAATTTATGTATGGAATGAAAATTACAGTCTTCATGTGCTCAAATCACAATACAAAAAATCAACTACAATTGTGTATTTCACTTATAAGATTATAAGTTCATATTGCAATAGCAAAAGTACAATTACATACTACACTTACATGAGTAAAATTACATAACTAATGTACATTCAGTTCTATTCATTTCAAAAATAAATTTTAATTCTTAACTTTCTCCCCTTCCTCTCTTTAATTTCTTGCCACTCCTCTAAAGAAGAAGCCATGGTAACTAGCTATACATTAGAAGGTAAGTGATCATGATTCATAGAGGGAACTAATTCCTTATTTAAATTGGAGGTATCAATTTCATGAAGTATCTTTGTTCAACCTAGGGGGATTTGAGTAAAACTACTTCCCTTGATGAGGAAAGCTTCATATCCATATCTTAAGTTCTGATTTACCTCATTCTAATAAATCTAATTAACTAATGTCATTTCCTTCATGAAATTTATATCTCTTTGCTTTTGATTTGGTTCCTTCTTTCCTAGGAGGATAAGATCAAGCATGGGGATAAGTAATTTGTAGTTGTTTTCGAAGTTGACATATCCTAAGCTTGAAAGTTGTTTTCTCATAATCTACAACCTATGTTCATTTAAAAATTTTCCATTTGAGAATCATTTTATTAGGAATAACTTTATTAAGTTCTATCTCATCATAGATATGAGCATATGTGCATAATTCCAATATAACTATCTCAATATTTGATTATATGTAAGTGCACAACATATTTCCAATATCCTCAAAAGTTGATAAACACCCAAAATGCAATAGCAAATTAGGAAGACAAGCCAAAATTGGCTTTCACTAATTGACATATAGTTATGATCAAATTATAGGAGCCAAGGTGTTACTAAAAGTTACACACTTACCCAAACCAAGGACCCTCTATAAAAACAATCTAATAATCAACATGTTTATAGGAATGAATAATAAAAAAACATTGGAGGTGAAAGAGAACTTGCATTTCTTTTCTTAAGTCAAATGGATCCACTAGTACAAAAATGATGTAGGAGGCCATTACGCATTATGTAACACCTTAGTATTTAATCCCTAGATTAGCGATGTATATTATTGCATATGATGTATGGCCATGTGTCAAGTGAAGTAATATGTAAACAATTTACATTGTTAATAATAAAATAAAATACATTACTAGTTGTAGACAAACAAGGATAAAATCATGGTGGTTATGTTTTCAAAAGAGAGGGGACTAAATGGGGCCCAAAAAAAATTGTACATTTCTAATAGTACGAAGCCATATTTCTCAATTATTTTGTAAGAACCTTCCAATTTACCTTTTGAAAATTCCAAAAATCCTAATCATTGAATGCATGTTCGAATTTTTGTGGGAAAGCCACCTAAAATAGTTATTGAAAGCATGGGTTGAGTACAAACTTCTTGGAAAGTTGTGAGATTCAAACGTGCATGGAAGAAAATAAAATTCAAATAGGGAGAGAGAGTATTCAAATCTAGGGAGAAAGAGAGTCAAAGAGTTTTGGGTGTAAGGAAGGGAAGGCAGCCATAGTGGGTGTTGAAGACAACTTATTGGAGATGGAAAATGGATGGAGATTTAGGTTGTTAATCATATAAGTCATATATATTGAGAAAAATACCCAAGAGCAAGTAAGATTTCCTAACAAACCTATGTTAAATCCATAGATGTAAGTGGGATAGCCTAAGGGACTATGTGGAAATGAAGGGGATATTGTCACTAGGTTATATAGACTCGAGGGAAAGAGAGCTAGTGGATTTGTATTGCTATATGGATTAGCTTGTTGTAATTATTTGTTGGTTATTAGGCTATAGGTGGATAGTAGTCAACCATACAAGAAATCATTTCTTGTGGATTCATAGCTACAACTTGTGGGTGACTTGTTGTTCAGAGAAATAGAGTAACAAAGTATATGGTTGGATGGAAATCCAATGTCTGTAGTCAGTGGTGTGGATTTTTATAATATAAGAATTATTTATTTCCTACTAGATGCTAAGTTGAAAATTGCATTTTTAATATGTGTTTTATGAATTTTTAAATGTTTTGTATGCTTAAAATTTGTTTCATCAAATTTTGACCAAGTAAAATAGCTAAAGTTCTGATTTTTTTTAAATTTTCTTGTGTATACAAGTGTGCACTACTCGCCCAATGCCCTATGTAGCATTCCTCTCTTCGTCAAAGATGGATCAGGTTTTGGGAGGGTCCTTGGCTCCCCCCCCCCCCCAAGCTATAGTAGCATTCAATGCCCTTGTTGCTAGAGGATCATGTTTCCAAAAGGCAAAATCCTCCAAATTTGTGAAGAAGATCGACGATATTCCAAATGTGGAGGTTCATGCCTCTCATACTAGATTGATTGTGGTAAAGCTTATAGATTGAGGGCTTATTGGTCAATTTATGGGCCTATAGCCCTCTCGAAGATCCTTGTAGGCATGGATCAATAAAAACTAGATACCCAAGATTAAAAATAAGGTTTCGATGACATTTTTCAAATGAGGTTTTATACCTTCTTGTTTGAATACAAAGAAGATCAATATCTCATCTTCAGGTATGGACCCTACTTCATGGGGGGCCAAGTGTTATAGCTAGACCACTGAAGTCCAGATTTTAATATTGAATGTGATGTTTCGTCAGCAATCCCATTATGGGTCAAGCTTCCCTTCTTCTCACTACATTTTTGGAATGACGAAACTTTCAAGAGTATAGGAAATTCCCTTGGAAAATAAATTGGCCAAGTTGAGCCACAAGAAGGATTGCAAGCTTGTTTCAGGATTTGTGTGGAGGTGAACCTAGAAAAGGGTTTACCGATAGTAATAAATCTAAGCCTATGAAATTGGTCTCACATACAAGAAGTTGATTATGTTCAACTTCCATTTAAATGCAAGTTTTTACATGAATATGGCCATTTCACATGCAATTGGAAGAAGAAGGAATATGAGCATCTAAAGAATCTTGATGATGGAGAATAGTGGTAGCAACAGAAAATGAGAAGAGGCCCCACAAGGACAAACAACCAAACTCCTCATCAAGCAACCAAAAGGAAAAAATGGAAAGGGCCCATGTCTCTAAAAACGTAAGGGCCAACGCCTACACAAGGAAGCTCTACTAGTAATAAAAAGAGGTCCCCATATCTAAAAAATAACCTTGATATCTTGAATCAATTGTTGGAAGAAGGGGGATTCTAGTTACTATAATGATAACAAACAAGACCCCAAGCCTAACTAATCCCTTTTCTCTTATAACACTTGAAGGGATTCCTCCCTTGGAGGAGGTCCCTTTGGGGACTAAAGGGGAGGGTTTAACTTTAGAGGAAGAAGAATTCAACTCTCCCAGGGCCCTCAAGGCCCAGGGTAGAGGGTTACTAGCAAACGCTGCAAATGAAAAATCACATGTGAATAGGGAAAAGGAAATAGATCATTTGTAAAGAAAAGACAGGAGGAAGACAAATTAGTAGCTCTAGAATAAACAAACTAAATAATATAAGGAAATCAAGACTTATATGATAATTGATCCATCCAAAATAGTCATTGAAAATGCTAAGAAAAGTGACCCTAGCCTCCATTCCAGAGGAAACAAATCACACGGTAAATAATGAAATTCCTCTCCTGGAATGCAAGGGATTGGTCTCTGATAAATGGATGCACAAATTTAAAATTCTAATAAAATAGGAAATGCTAGCCATCCTCCTAATCTGGGAGACAAAGTTAGGCGAACCAGGGTCCCTTCAAAAGTTGTCAAATTTATGGATGAATTTTGAGCTTAGATTGATTGCATCACTCAGGGATTTTAGGGGGGTTTGTTTGATTTGGTCTACATCTATTTTTAGTTTTATTGACTCACATTAATGCCTCATAGGTTGGGGTTCACTTGCTTCAGCTTCCATCAAACAAGGTCTGTAATGTTGTTAATGTATATGTGTATCTACAATATACATAAAAGATCAATTGTTGGGTGGCCCTCCTATGCCTCAGAGACTCTCCTTGGAGTCAATATTGTATTATGGCAAGGGATTTTAATACAACCCTCCATCCTTGGGAAAAAATGAGCCTTCCCCATTTGAGATCAGTTTCAAGAAATTTTAGAGGATCTGATTATTTCACTAGACCTAATGGATATCAAGCCAACTTTCAACAAATTAACATGGAATAATTGTAGATCTAGACAGGGGCATATTGCAACCTACTTAGATATATTTCTAGTTTCTTGTTCCTTTTTATCTCACGACTTCCAATTCTTCTCTTAGATTCCTCCTAGGGTGAGTTCATATCACCATCCAATTTCTCTTGAAGTATCACAAACAACAAACTATGGGCCATTTCCATTCCACTTCTCTATTCTTTGGATCCAAAGGGGGGCTTCTCGAATTTGGTAAAGGAAACATGGAGTAGGTGGGAAATTGGCTCTATAATTACCATTTGGGGAAAAAAATCTAAATTTAGCCATTAAGCAGTGTTGGGTGTGTGTTATATTCTTTCCACGACTAGTTGCATGCATGGGGGCTGACATCTCCCCCCCCTGTTCATTGCATCGGGAGCAGCAAGGGGTTCATGGGGCAGCGCAGCCCCCCCTATTGGGGGGTTTTAGGGGGGCAGTAGGCCCCCTACATAGGGTTCGGGGAAGCACCACAAGAAAAATAATTTGGACCCTATATTAGGTGGGTGGACCTACCTATGGTTTTGTGCATGGATTTTGCACATAGTTTTGGGCATGATGGTTTTCTACCCTTGGTAATTTGTAGATCTGATCAAGGGAACTATGGTTATGTTCTAATCTGGGATTAATGGATTGGGGTTTATGAATGCTTCAACATGTATATATATGTGTTGTATCATTGAAAGGAATATAATGAAAAATCGGTCAGGTAGTCCCGGTTTTAGGATCATGGGAAAATATCGATGTATTTCTTTTGTGTTTCTCACCATTGTATATTTTCTCTGTTTTAAGAATTTGTTTGTAGGTAATTTCTGTATAGGGGTTAAAACCTACATTTGGTATTAGATTTCCTTTGGCTTCAAGGGGATGCCTTTGTTGCTGAGGGGTTTTTCTCAGGCCCGTGGTAGATCTTATTCAGTGGGAGATCTATGAGATCAATTCTTGTGGTGAAAGAAGACGGAGAGTAGTGGAAAGATAGAAACTCAAGATGGAGGATTTGTTGGTGGATAAAGATTAATGGATCGCGATAGATCTAGGTACTAAACCAACGACAATGTTAGCTGAATACTGGGCGAAGCTATATCGGAAAGAAAAAAGAAAAATAAGGTTGTGTATCTCAGATTCAATATTGTTGAATGTATCAGGGGAAGCTACAACGAAGGATTTGTAGGACAAGTTAGCAACTTTGTACCAATCCAAGTCTTTGGTGAACAAACTATTCCTACGGAAAAAATTGTATAACTTGAGGATGAAGGATGGAGACTCGACGACAGAGCATCCGAATGCCTTTAATACTATGGTAATCCATTTTTTATCTATTGATAATAAAATTTTAGATGAATATAAGTGCATCAATTTGTTGTGTTGTCTACCAGATTCATGGGATATTCTGGTTGTTGCAATAGGTAGCAATACAACTACCTTAAATTTTGATGAAATAATCTCATCCTTGCTATCAAAGGAGATGAGATGGAAAAATATGGAGAGCCAGAATGGATATGCCTTATCTGTATGAGGACAATCCCAAAACATAAACAAAAATAAGCCCTCAAGTGGGAGATATAAATCTAGAGGGAGATCTAAATCTCCAAGAAAACCTCTAAAGGTGTGTTGGAAATGAGGAAAGGGCACTTCAAAAAGGACAATAGATCTAAAACTCCTGAGAAAAGAAAGGGATTTGATGATGCTCCTTCTATAGAGGTGAAAACCACCTCAGATGAAGTTGGGGATGTGTACTTGGCTTCTTCTTCAAGTAAACATGTAGATCATGAGGCATGGTTGATTGACTCAAGTGCATGCTTTCACTTCACTCCCCACATGGAGTGGTTTTGTGTGTATGAGAAATATGATGTTTGTTATGTCTTCTTAGGGGATGATAGTAAGGCTAGAATCATCGGGCGTGGAAAATTCAAGCTGAAGTTTAAAGGTGGAAGGATTAGAACACTTTCGTGTGTTCTGTATATTCCTACATTGGCTAGAAATCTGATTTCTGTAAGCAAGATGGATGATGCAATTGTAGAATAGTGTTCGAGAAAGATACCTACAAGATAGTTTGGGGAGCACTGATATTGATGTGGGGGGTTTGGATTGGAACTCTGTACAAGCTTCTTGATAGTATTGTCATTAATGGGTGCAACATTTCTATGGTTCTTGAAAGTGGAGAAGAAAACCTAGTGATCTTTGGAGAAAATATCGTGTTATGATATCAAAGGCTTGGACATATTAGAGAGAAGGACCTTGGAATACTTCATGGTAATTTTAAGGTAGAAGGTATGTCTAATTTCTCTCTGGATTTCAATTTCTGTGAACATTGTGTATATGGGAAGAAAAATCGGGTGAGTTTCTCCTCTGGTGCTAAGAGGGAAAAATGGATATAAGAACTTGTGCACAGTGATGTGTTTGGACCTGTGTCGGTTCCATCACTGGGTAAGTTTGTCTACTATGTATCATTTATATATTACTTCTCAAGGAATACATGGATATATTTCCTCAGGAATAAATCTGAAGTCTTTGACAGGTTTAAGGAATCTAAGACTCTGGTGGAAAACCAGACAGAGAAAAAGATAGAGGTGTTGGGGACATATAGTGGTGGAGAGTTTTGCAAGAAGGTGTTGGAAATAATACTGAGAGGGGGGGTGAATCAGTATTATCAGATCAATACCTTAATTTTCCAAACAGATGTGTATACGTTACTTCAGCTAAGTGAACTAGCATGTATATGCGACTGTACTTAAAGCAACCAACACATATGCAGAGAACTTTTGGTTTACCCAATTTATCATACATTGAACTTTGACCAGTATATCAGAGATTTATTAGACAATGCAGTAAAAGAAGAATAAAGCATCACACATAAGCAACACATATGAACACTAAGATATAAGGTGGAAACCCAATGTGGGCGAAAACTACCTACTTCTGTCATCTCTATCCTCTTTTAATAATAAGAAAATATGTTTACAATTTTGTACTAGTGCAGACTTATACCAGTACTCAGGCTTCTAGCTACAGAAGGTTACACCCTTCTCTTGTTCTCCAGCTTCTAGTGGAAGGGAGCTACAACCCCCTAACTCTTGTACTAGCGGATATGTTTACTAGTATATATGCTGCGACCTACAGAAGGCTACGACCTTCTTTCTTCCTCCAAGGACCATGTTTCATAAATTTTCAGATTGGATCCATCAACAACATCATAAATGTAATTCAATCATCAAATACATCTACATCAACCAATCACTTTCTGAACCAACCACAACTGAATTAATCAATCACTTTGACAACCCATCAATCTAATCATTCAAAATAGTGTCACCAGAATATAGTAACCAGAACCCAGAACTCTACAACAGCAAACAGAAACAACTGAAACATATTTTATAAGGTATACACTACTTCCATGTGTTGAACCTGCGTGTATACGCGCTTTTCTCAAAGCCAACTAGAGTATACATTTGCAAATATTAGTTCATAATTCCACAGTTATTCCAAACTTCAGTTATACCCAAATCATAATATTTACAGAACAACACATGTGTCAGTATTCAGATCTACAATAAACATGATCAAACCATATAAAGATAATTCATTTCAAGCCTTAAGATCCCGATCCATCATTAGATATTATCCTCCATCAACCGCTAAGGTTCATCCCTGGTTCAGATCAAGCACAACACCATAAGCCAATAACCTGCATACTAGATCTCACACTTCATCAGATATTCGATACTTGCACACCTTGCCTAATTATCTTCTCCTCCTTTTATAGTTTTAGGCCTTTCTCAATACCATCGACCAAAACCATTTAGGACCAATACCTTGGAACAAATACCTAGGGTTAATACCTCGGACCAGATACCTTGGACCAATACCATGGATCAAAATACCACGGACCAAATACCTTGGACCAAAAACTTAGTTTTCCAAGATATACGTGCTTTTCCTTCTATGAAAGTGTGTGTGTATGTATACGCTACTTGTGTTCAGTGAACCTACATGTATACGCACCTTGGTCAAGGTGAACCTACATATACCTCCCTTTCTTCATTCTTTGTAGTCTGATCTGTAATTCTTTGTTGTTAACCTGTTGTATTGTGATCTTTCATCTGAATGAGTTTCCATCAAGGACAACACTTGTATCATAATGCCAACAATCTCCCCCTTTGGACTTGATGGCAACAACAACACCAAGACACTCTTCCCCTTTGACATCAAGGGAAAATTGTCATGCTCCCCCTGTGCACATGCTGAATTCTCTGATATGCTGAAATGTATTGATTGAGCTCCCATGATTGAGTCCATGCTCCCCTTGAGCACTAGCAAAGTCTACAAGAAGATTTTCTAAAAGAATAACATGACTCTATAAATCAACTATGTGAGGATGACCTTCCTATCACCAATGGCTCATACATCCATCTCCCAACCAAGTGGGGATATACCAAATTTGACTCATCCACCCAACCAAGTGGGGATATACCAATTGTTTATACATGACAAAAACAAGAAATATTACATCATCCATCCCATGCATAGTGGGGTTACAAATTAGGTCTTTTCATGACCTTTACATTAAATGATATACATGACATTCATAATAAGGACAACCAATCTAAGCAAGACCATGATAGTCATCAGCAACTATCATACACCATATATGATCTACACCATCAGCAACATCAAGATCAACAACCTGTATATTTCCATCATCAAAAGAGTCACCTGAATCGAAACAATTATGTGGATCTATACCAAGATCTTCTAAGATAATGCCAAGAATGCATTATTAGAAGCATATGCTCACCCTGAACCTGTGCCAGATGTTCACTGTCAGATATGATTATTGCATATATCAGTAAGAAATATCAAGGCATCATCATCAATCAGATATACATCAAGTTATCAACAACTTATGAGGACCAACATATTGCCATATGTTATCAGCAGATTATAACCATCATCAAATAGAGTGGATAATTGACAGAACCATATTAGACCCCTTTTTCCTGAGTCTAGCCCACTGTTTTTCTTCAACCCAACATATACGCAATTGTGCCCACAGAAACCCGCATATGTACGCGACTACACTTCATGAAACTCACGTATAACAACATTTCTCTAAAAAATAGGATTTAACAGCAGGATGATGCAGCAAATACTCCCAGCTTTTGTCTGAGATATTCAAATGTCTCTTTGGGTAGTGGTTTAGTGAATATATCAGCAACCTATTCTTTGTAGGGAACATACTCCAATTTGACCTTTTGTTCAAGCACTTGTTCACGTAGAAAATGATATTTGATGGGTATGTGCTTGGTATTGGAGTGCATGAATGGATTCTTTGAAATACTGATGGCACCTGTATTATCACATAGAATGGATATGGGTGGAGTACATGTGATCTGAATTTCTTGCAAGGTTTGCATCATCCAAAGTAGTTGTGTGCAGCAAGATGCAGCAACGACATATTCTGCTTCATCTGTAGATAATTCAATTGAACTTTGTTTCTTGCTCAACCAAGACACTAACCTAGAACCCATATAGAATGCACCACCACTAGTGCTTTTTCTATCATCAACACTTCCTGCCCAATCTACATCTGTATATGCATGAAGAGTAAGATCTGTATCTCTAGGATACCATAAACCAAAGTTCTGTGTTCCTCGAAGATATTTGAAAATCCTTTTTACAGCCTGAAGGTGTGATTCCTTTGGATTTGCTTGGAATCTTCCAATTGTTCCTACTGCATGCATGATGTCAGGTTGGGTACCTGTTAGATAAAGTAGACTACCTATCATGGATCTGTAAGTTGGTTGATGTACTATTGTTGATTCATCATTTGAGTTGAGACTGCATCCTGTTACCATTGGGGTACATACTGGTTTAGAATCTTCCACGCCGTACTTTTTCAAGATCTATTTGAGATATTTGGTTTGTGAAAGAAAAATACCATCTTTATTTTGTTGAACTTGTAGGCCAAGAAAATAGGTAAGCTCACCAAGCAAGGACATTTCAAATTCTTGCTGCATCACTAAAGCAAAATTCTGACTCATGGATTATTCATTGCTACCAGAAATGATATCATCAACATAAACAACAATTATTAGCAATTTATCAGTGTCAATCTTTGTATATAGATTGATATATGCTAACCATTTGAAAAACCATGTTGGTGGAGATATTTGTCATGACAGTAATACTAGGCCTGTTATGAAACCAAAAAAATTCCTTCTTAACCCTGTGGTAAGTTTTTAAAAATCCTGAGTGCCCTCCTAAGGGAGAAGTGTGCAATTCCATAAGAATCTTTTGTTTTAGCTGGGAATTCTTACATAGGTATAAGCGATCTTTGTACCATAGCGAATCATTTTGCCAGTTAAATGTATCAGAAGTACTGGAATCTTGTTGTAGCTTTTGAATAAGTGCCCACACTTCTTCGTCGTTCTTCCATTCCTCCCTTGCTTTGTTTATCCAATCTGGTTGGATGATAGAAATGGCACACAACAATGCTTCCACATCCTCATCCTTTCTTGAGAGTGCATCTGCCACCACATTTTGCTTCCCTTTTTTGTAGATGATTTCAAAGTCATAACCCAACATCTTTGTGACCCATTTTTGTTGCTCTTCAGAGGATAATCTTTGTTCTAAAAAGTATTTAAGGCTATCATGATCCGTTTTTACCTTGAAGTGTCTTCCCATTAGGTAGGGTCGCCATTTCTTAAGTGCATGGAGTATTGCCAACATTTCCTTCTCATAAATAGCTTTGCTTAAAAACTTTCCCTTGATTGGACGACTTTCAAAAGCAATGGGTCTTTCATCTTGCATTAGAACAGCACCAATTCCATTTCCTGAAGCATCACATTCCACAATAAAGGTTTTTGTGAAGTCCGGAGTAGCTAAGACCGGTGCTTGGCACATTTCCTCTTTAAGATGTTCAAAGGCCTTTGTTGCTTCCGAAGTCCATGAAAATGAATCTTTCTTCAATAATGTTGTTAGAGGTGCAGCTATTCTCCCATAATTCTTAACAAACTTGCGATAATACCCTGTCAACCCAAGAAATCCTCGCAGATGCTTTATGGATGTGGGGATTTTCCATTCCTTAATGGCTTTAATTTTGCTAGGGTCTACCTTAACTCCTTCATGAGATACAATATGACCCAAATATTCCACCTCCTGGACTCCAAAGAAACATTTGGATCTTTTTGCATATAATTGTTTCTCCTCCAATACTTGTAACACCCTGTCAACATGTTCAACATGATCCTTCCAAGACTTGTTGTAGATTAGTATATCATCAAAAAATACTAACACAAATTTTCTAAGGAATGGCTTGAAAATTGAATTCATCAAACCTTGAAATGTTGAAGGTGCATTGGTAAGGCCAAAAGGCATGACCAAAAATTCATAATGACCCTCATGAGTTCTAAATTTTGTTTTCGGAATGTCTTCAAACTTCATTCTAATTTGATGATATCCCGAACGAAGATCCAACTTGGTGAAGTAAATTGATCCATGCAATTCATCCAGTAATTCATCAATAACAGGAATGGGGAACTTATCTTTAATAGTGAGCTTGTTGAGCTCCCTATAATCTGGACACATGCGCCATGATCCATCCTTCTTGTGCACCAATACTACTGGAGCTGAGAAAGAACTTTGACTTGGTTGAATTATACCAGCCTCTAACATTTCTGCAACCATACGTTCAATTTCACTTTTTTGGACATATGGATATCTGTACGGCCTGATGTTTGGAGGAACACTTCCTGGAATCAGATGAATAGCATGATCATGATCACGCATAGGTGGGAGACCTTTGGGAGTATCAAATACCTTGGAATGATTGTCCAAGACTTTTTGGAGATCTGGAGAAATAGATGATTCCAATGTGGAAACATCTAGTGAACATAATTGTGCAATTACACCTCTTTGCTGCTTTTTTAGAAGCTTTGTCATTCCATTAGAGCTGATTATCTTTCTTGGTTTCCCTGCAATACCCCTTAATTCAACTTCCTTACCTTCCACAGAAAATTTCATGAAAAGTTCTTGAAAATTAAAAGCTATTGTACCCAAGGATTGTAGCCATTGGACTCCTAGTACAACATCAGCACCTCCCATTGGAATGGAAAGCATTGGGCTAGTCAATACATATTCTCCCATGGATAGCTTGATATTATGGCACTTTCCAGAACAATTTATTGTCCCTCCATTTGCAATCATCACTTGACACTCTGGAGCTGGGTATAGGAAGCAATTCAATTCTTTTGCTACCCTACAATGAATAAAATTGTGGGTGCTTCCTAAATCAATCAACACTATTACCTTTTTCTTCTTGATTTGTCCTTCTATCTTGATGGTTTGAGGAGTGGTAATTCCCGCCAATGCATTACAAGATATGGTCGGATTTATTTGTTCTTCATCTAGGCTTTGTTCCTGGAATATATCCTCTTCTTTTGACCTTTCTTGCTCCTTTTCTTCTTCCTCTTCACAATCTATGTAGAATAATTTCTTCTCAGCACATTTATGACCTTTTGTGTATTTGCTATCACAATTGTAACAAAGCCCTTTTGCTCTTTTTTCTTCCAATTGTTGTGGTGTCAACCTTATAGGTTGTGGAAGACTATGGGCAACAACACTTCCTTCTTTATAGTTGTGAATGGTATGCTTCCTAGTTGCCATAATTTTGCTTTCCATTTTTCTTGCTAACCTGAATGCCTTCTCTAATGAATCAGGTTCCCAAAGGCGCACATCATGTTGGATATTATCCTTTAAAGACCCTATGAACACATCAATCCTATGCTCCTCTGGAATATCTTTTACCCTTATGTTCAATTTTTGGAACTCCTCAATGTGCTCCATTATTGAACCCTTTTGTTTGAGACTTATCAATTGGCTAAAAAAAGTGTTACTTTTTGTATCCTCATAATGTGCTATTAATTCTTCCGTAAAAATTGCCCAAGTGATAAATGGTTTACGAGAACAAAGCCATTGATACCATACAAACTGATTTGGTTCCAAATATAAAGTTGCCATACGTACCTTTTGTGTGTTTTGCACATTATTGAGATCGAAGAATTGCTCCATCTGTAATATCCATGTGGCGGGATCCTTGCCATCAAACTTCCTCATATCGATTTTTGGAACATGGTGAGTCTTTGATCCAACATTAGAGTTGATGGAATCATGATTAACATTTCTTTTGTTCTCATCATGAGTTTCCTTTACTACCTTTTCACCATTAGTGACCCTTTCTTGTAGCAACTTCTTCAATTCTTCCATGTTTGTATTCAAATCTATCTTCAAATTTGCCATCGAATCCTCCATATTAGCTTCCATTCCCTTTATCTTAGATTCCACGCCATTAACCTTAGATTCCACGCCACTTATCTTAGCTTCTGTTAGCTTTTGTGAGCGTGACATTTGTTGCACTTGTTCTTGTAATTTTGATATATCATGTAGCATTTCTTCCTCTTCTTCATGAGTCATGCTAGAGCTTTCAGGTTCCTTACTAGGTGTTTGCATTTTCTTTCCTCGGGGCATCAGTTACCGATAATAATGCTTTACTATGCCCTTTGAATTCCGTTAAACCAAGCTTACACAAAAATAAAAAAAAAACTACACACCTTTTTTCACTTTATAGAAGCCTGATATTGAATCTGATGTATCTCTATAATTTCGGATCATCCAATTCTGAAATTGCTACCTGTAGTAGCCTTCTGCGTCCTCTTTCCAATGCCACAAGTCTGAGCCAAATTGGATTCTCCAAGGAAGAGTTATGTGAAATCTCCCACAGTGACTTGCTTTTAGACTGGTTCAGTAGAGCGAAGTTGTACGACGTGCCACGAGTCCCTGTTTCCACCTTTGAATCTGAAACACACATACAAGAAACTACAGTCCGTCCTCTTTCTGTACCTTCTGACGAAATTTCAATCCGATCCTCAGAGAGAAAGTTATGACGATTTTCCTCAGGTCACCTGTTTTGAATGTAATTCAGGAGTCTCCAAAAGACCAACTTCCTCAGATCATATCTCCGCAAATATCGCGCGAAAATCTCTGAAATTCGGATCCAAGGTTCAGCGCGATTTTTTCTCAAATGGGTTTTTTTTGTGACTTCTGAAACGTCACAGAAAAAAAGTTATAGCGAAAATGCCACGATGACCTCTTTGGAGCAGCGAAACCCTAGAATCCAAAGCTCTGATACCAAATGTTATGAAACCAGCTCACAAAAAGATAGAAAAGAGAGATCCACGCCTTAGAATTCAGCCTCTTCGAGGGGGCAACCTCCTTTACATTACATAAATGAACAATTCTTGGATGATACAAATGACAAAACCTCCTCTCTATATATAGGAGTCTAAAGAGTCACAATATAATCCAGCCGACCTAACAATAATAATATAAAGCCACAAAAATAACAATAGAGGGATTCTAAGGGGCATAGAAATAACAATATGGGGGTAATAGGGGCACAACAATACAAATATGGGGTATAACTACAATAGTAATGGGGTAATCACTAGTATTATGGGGACCCAACAAGGCCCTTGGAGCCTGTTTTAGACCATAGAGAGCCTTTCTGAGTCTGCATACAAGTTTTGCATCATTTCCAAGAATGAATCCTTCTGGTGTTCAATATAGACTTCTTCTTCTTCTAAGTCTCCATTAAGGAAGGTAGATTTTACATCCATTTGGTATACTTTGCATTTACGAAACTAGAAAGAGCAGGAAACATCCTTATGGCTTCAAGTCTAGTAACAGGTGCATTTCTTCAAAATCTATACCTTCTTGTTGAGCATATCCTTTACAAACAAGTTTGGCCTTGTTTCTAATAACTTCTCCATTTTCATTCAGCTTGTTTTTGAATATCCATTTAGTTCCTATAATATTCTTATCATGAGGTCTAGGAACTAATTCCCAAGTATTATTCTTTTCAATTTGCTCAAGTTCTTCATTCATGGCCTTGGCCCAACATTCATCTTTGCATGCTTCATTTACATTTTGAGGTTCGGTGGAGGATAGTAATGCTAGATAGCTTGAGGTTTCTGTAATAGTTCTTCTTGTCTATACACCTGCCTCTTTTTCCCCTAAAATTTTAGTTTTTGGATGATTTTTCTGAACATACCTGGACAGAGTCTTTTCTTCTACCGTTATCTCTTCTTCTGGTGCTTCATTGGTTTCTTCTTCATAATCATTGTGATTTGATGTGGGAAAATAATACCCATCTTCTTCACTGTCATAATCTTCAATTTTTATTTGTTTTGGATTTTTGCATGCTTCATTAACTACAACATCAATACTTTCAACAATTTTCCCAAGTCTTTTATTGTAACACTTATATCCTTTACTTCGGGAATAGTAACCAAGAATAATACCTTCATCTGCTCTCGGC
The DNA here is from genome assembly GCA_031772625.1 of Pinus tabuliformis. Lineage (NCBI taxonomy): Eukaryota > Viridiplantae > Streptophyta > Pinopsida > Pinales > Pinaceae > Pinus > Pinus tabuliformis. The sequence continues at coordinate 751,989,605 of CM062805.1, read as the reverse complement.
TCAAACTTACCAAGTTTTTCATCAGTCCTTTTGATATAGCATTTTCTTCCAAAAACTTTAAAGCATTTTACGGTAGGAGTCTTACCAACCAAAGTTCATGTGGAGTTTGAGTGTCGTTTACCCAAACATTTGCTTGGTTGAGAATAGTTACGGCGACGAATGCAGCTTCACCCGAGAAGGTTGCAAGAGTTCCAGATTCCTCTAGCATAGCTCAAGCCATTTGTTGAACAGTTCTGTTCATTCTTTCTACCACTCCATTTTGTTGAGGAGTCCTTGCAGTGGAGAACTGCCTTTTTATTCCTTGTTGTTCACAAAAGTCGAAGAATTCATCTGAGGTAAATTCCCCTCCTCGATCAGATCTGAGGCATTTGATTTTGCGATCTGGTTCATTTTCAACCAAAGCTTTGAAGGCTTTCAAATTTTCAAATGCTTCATCTTTATGCTTTAGAAGACCTATCCAACACATTCTGGAAAAATCATCAATGAGCAATATAAATTATTCTTCTCCACGAGGTGACTTTTTCCTTGATGGTCCACATAAATCAGTATGAACAAGTTCAAGAGGCTTACTAGCCGACCCTTCTTTTTCAATGAAGTGAGATCTGGTTTTCTTACCGAATTGACATGGTTTGCATATTGTATTTTTAGAAACGTTGATATCTGGAAGATTAGGAACAACCTGTAATATGCATGCTTTTCTTATTTGAGAAAAGCTTAGATGCCCCAATCTTCTGTGCCATAGCCAGTTTTCATCATTTTTGCTTAGATAGCACTGTTGTTTTCCTCCCTTGAGTATGTATAAGTTGTTTGGAGTTATTTTACCTTTGATCACGGTTTCTCCTGTATCAAGCTCACGAACAACACATCTATTTGATAGAAACACCACTTCATTTCCTTGATCACACATTTGACTGAAACTCAGTAGGTTATGCTTTAGAACATCTACATACATAACATTCCTAGCTTTAACATTTTATTTCAAGAAAATAGAGCCTTTACCTTTTATGACAGCAGGAGTGTCGTTTCCAAATGAGACATTCTTTTCTTTTTCTGAGGTATTATATGTGTGAAGTTTTTATTTGTCACCTGTCATGTGTTTTGAGCATCCACTGTCGATTTACCAATGATTTTCTTGTCCTTCTGCATACAAGGCTATACCACATCTTTTTGTTTGAAGTTATTTCCTTCTCCATATTTTGGGATTTAATGGAGTTTTATCCTTTTGAGATATTTGCCGAAATTTACTCCTGCTTTCAGATTCTTCATGGCCAAAGTTGTTATAGATTGAGCATTCTATTTCATTTTCAAGAAGGTAAAAGTTATTATAGGAACTTTTGTTGATACTTGTCACATTCCTTTGATTTCGTGCTTCTCTAGTCATGATGGTTTTGTAAGCAACACATTGAGCAACTTTTTGTCCAAAATTATGACATGAGAAACATTGACCATTAAAGAATTTCCTGCGATTATCGAATCTGTTGGCCTGGTGATTGTAGCTTCTATTGATATTCATCTTTGAAGCAAATTAAGTATGATTTACCTGAGGTTGGTTGTGGCTTATGTTCATCCTTGAAGCAAATTGAGCCTAATTTACCTAGTGATCTGCTTTATGCCTTTGCTGATGATTGTCATACTGTTCACTGTTCTTTGCTGCATCAAGATTGCTTTTAGTGGAGGTTGACAGCTTCTGTGATTGAGATGCTCCTTCAGTATATCGAAGACCTGTCTTTATTAGAGGAGAACGTTGTGCTTTGATAATTTCATTTAAGGTTTATGATCCTTGAGCAAATCTAAGATTGAGAGATTTTGTTTTCTCAAGATCCTTCCTTAGACCCACAATTTCACATTCTAATTTTTCATTGTGTTTTTCTATTTCAGCAAGTTGGTATGTCAAGGTATCTATAATCATATTCTTTTCTTCTAAACAAATTTTGAGTTTAGAGATTTCTTCGTGAAGGTCATCTTATTCTAAATCATCCAAAAAATTATCATCTTCATAAGCCATTAGAAGTCTATAGTCATTACTATTTTCATCTTCATCACTATTTGATAAACCATCGCTATCTTCATGAGTATAGTAACTCTATTTACTTACACTTTGTTTTCTATTCCATTTTACAGATTCCTTCCCTTTATCATATTTATCTTTATGAGGACATTTGGAAACATAATGACCGACTCTACCACAGGCAAAACATTTGAAAGGTAGTTTACCTCTAAATCTTTCGAAACCCCGTTGAAGCTTCTTGACAAAGTTTACTTCATCTTCTTCTTTTGAAATATGTCCTGATTCATTGAGTTCTTCCTTTCCTTTTGTTGAAGCTTTAAATGCGGCTTCTCTCATATATGATGGGCCTCCTTTTCTCATCTCAAAGGCAGTTAAGATTCTGTGAAGTTGTGTCATAGTGATAGTTTGTAGATCCTGTTTTTCTTCTATGGCAGATACTTTTGATTCAAATTTAGCAGACAAGGATCTTTAAACTTTCTCAACTAAGGTAACTTCCTTTATATCTTCACCCATATGCTTCATGCAATTAACAACCTCATTTATACGTAAGAAGTAACTAGCTATAATTTCATCATTGTGCATCTTAAGAGTTTCATATTGAATTCTGAGAGTTTACAGTTTAGCACATTTAACCTGAGAGTCTCCTTTGTAGCTTAGAATGATTTTGTCCCATATTTATTTGGCTGATTTGAGTTGCATAACTTTGACAAACTCTAATTGTGACAGACTTCCCAATAATGTATTGACAACCCTGGCATTGGTTTCATATTGCTTTTTACCTGTTGTATCTGTAGGAATTGTTGATGGAAATGTATATCCTCCTTCCACGATTTCCCAAACATCTGTTCTAAGTGATTGTAGATAGGTTGTCGTTCTTATCTCCCAATAAATAAAGTTGCTCCCATCAAATATTGGCGGTCTGATGGATCCCACGCTTTCTTGATTACTCATGATGATGGATCTCCCTTTTAGCGATCAAACTTCTTCTAAAGGACCTGATCTGATACCAATTGTTGGAAATAATACTGAGAGGGGGGTGAATCAGTATTATCATATCAATACCTTAATTTTCCAAACAAATTTGTATACACTACTTTAGCTAAGTGAACTAGCGTGTATACGTGACTGTACTTAAAGCAACTAGTGTATATGCAGAGAACTTTTGATTTACCCAATTTATCATGCATTGAACTTTGACCAGTATATCAGATATTTATTAGACAATGCAGTAATAGTAGAATAAAACATAAGCAACACACATGAACATGAAGATATAAGGTGGAAACTTAATGTGGGTGAAAACCACCTGTTGTTGTTGTCTTTGTCTTCTTTTAATAATAAGAAAATATGTTTACAATTTTGTACTAGTGCAGACTTATACCAATACGCAAGCTTCTACCCGCAGAAGGTTACACATTTCTCTCATTCTCCAGCTTCTACTGGAAGGGAGCTACAACCCCCTAACTCTTGTACTAGCCGATATGTTTACTAGTACGTAGGTTGCGACCTACAGAAGGCTACGACCTTCTTTCTTCCTCCAAGGACCACATTTCATAAATTTTTATACTGGATCCATCAACAACATCATAACTGTAATTCAATCATCAAATACTTCTGCATCAACCAATCACTTTCTGAGCCAACCACAACCGAATCAATCTATCACTTTGACAACCCATCAATCTAATCATTCAGAATATTGTCACCAAAATATAGTAACTAGAACCCAAAATAGAACCCATAACTCTGCAACAACAAACAGAAACAACGGAAACATATTTTATAAGGTATACTCTACTTCCATGTGTCGAACCTGTGTGTATATGCGCTTTTCTCAAAGCCAACCAGCGTATACATCTACAAATATTAATTCATAATTCCACAACTATTCCAGACTTCAGTTATACCTAGATCATAATATTTACAGAACAACACATGCATCAGTATTTAGATCTAGAATAAACATGATCAAACCATATAAAGATAATTCATTTCAAGCCTTAAGATCGTGATCCATCATTAGATCTTATCCTCCATCAACCGCTAAGGTTCATCCCTGGTTCAGATCAAGCACAACACCATAAGCCAATAACCTGCGTACTAGATCTCACACTTCATTATATATTTGATACTTCACACGTGGCCTAATGATGTTCTCCTACTTTTATAGTTTTAGGCCTTTCTCAATACCATGTACCAAAATCACTTAGGACCAATACCTTGGACCAAATACCTAGGGTCAATACCTCAAACCAGATACCTTGGACCAATACCATGGATCAAAATACCATGGATCAAAATACCATGGACCAAATACCTTGGACCAATAACTAAGTTTTCCAAGATATACGCGCTTTTCCTTCTATGAAAGTGTGTGTGTACATATATGCTACTTGTGTTAAGTGAACCTGCATGTATACGCACCTTCGTCAAGGTGAACCTACGTGTACCTCTCTTTATTCATTCTTTGTAGTCTGATCTGTAATTCTTTGTTGTTAACCTATTGTACTGTGATCTTTCATCTGAATGAGTTGCCATCAAGGACAACACCTGTATCATAATGCCAATAGAAGGAATTTGAAGAGTTGTGTAAGAAGTGTGGTATAGCATGACATAAGACTACTCCATACACACCTCAGTAAAATGGAGTTGCAGAAAGAATGAATGGGACTTTGATGGAAAAGGAAAGAAGAATTCTCATTGGTGTCGGGTTAAGACAGAAATTCTGGGCATAGGCGGTAGAGACTGCATGTTTCCTGGTTAATAGATCACCTTCATCAGCATTGGAGGATAAGTCTCCACATGAGGTATGGACTAGTAAGAAACCCTCTCTTTCACATCTGATGATATTTGGTTGTGATGCATATGTAAATGTTCCAAAGGAGAAAAGAACCAAGTTGGATATTAAATATGAAAGGTGCATCTTTATTGGGTATAAGGATGGTTTAAAAGGTTATAATAACTGGAACCCAGAAACAAGGAATTTTGTGTACAACTGAGATGTGGTATTTAGAGAGGTGAAATATGTTATTAAACATGAATTCTTACCAAAGGAACCTGAGAAGATAGAGTTTGAGCTAAAGGAGGAAGGATCAGACTCTACAACAAAAAAGGAATCAGAAGATGAAGAGCCACAAACTCCAGCTGTGAGAAGATCAATTCGAGAAAGAAGGCAACTGTTGAGCGATGGAAAAGGTATGTATTTACCATTTATTTCTTTATCTTTTCCTTTGAATCATAACTCCTTTAAATTCTAATATGGTAATATGTTAAATAATTATGGTAGAAATAAGGATATTTGTGATTGATACAAAATAACTAATTATTGTCTTTTTCTATACAGAAAGTGAAGGAAATAGAAAATCACTATTCGGGAGGAAAAGGCAAAGCAGAAGCAACTATTGTCCCTTCGATAGGAAGCTGTATCTAGACAAGGAGATCAAGATTGGAGCACATGGTCCAGGAAAAGGAAGAGAAAACGCGACATCAGCTCAAGAAGACAAAATGATAAACTGGAGACTAAAGATATAGTAAATCCCTCAGGATCCTTTGATCCTGAGGGATCGTTGCTTCAAGACTTATATGCACTCTTGATACTTCTGCCTGGCCATTATAAAAAGGGACAGCGCTTGCAACCCAAGGGGGGATATTATTATCAATTTGTAGAACTTATTGTTGTAATCTCAATTTTTGTCATCGACTCTCTTTGAAGAGCGATAGTTGTAAACCTTGTCGTATATGATTAATATATAACTCAGTTGTTGTTCCATTATCTAATCCCGGAGTAAACTCAACGGTGCTTCACTAGTGGCTAAGGGCCTAGCCTTAGTGGATCCACTTGCTTCTTGTATCACTATTTTACAATTATAGTCATGTGTGGTTTGATTTCCTTTGCATTTCCTTAACTCGCTTTATACGGTAATATTCTATTTCTGAACATTTCACTGAATTGCTCTGTTATATCGAAATCGTAATTGGATAGCAAGATTATTATTCACAACTTAAAATGTCATGTTGTTCATTCTGAAACAATATTGCACTGTCTAATTCGGATTCTGTTGTTCATTTACAGTTGCGATTGTTGTTCATTTAACTACAGTTCACTTACAATTGCGATTGTTGTTCATTTAACTACCATTCAATTATAACTGCAATTGTCATTCCTTTATACCTGTGGTTAATGTCCATTATGCTAGGCTAAGATTACTGATTCAATTTAGTTTACAGTCGTTGTGTGTTTCCACTTAATTAGCTTTACTGTTCCGTTATATTTTAGATTGTTGTTCAATTCATTTAGAGTAAAGATTTGTTGTTCAATTCGTTTCTGTTAGATTAAGCTTTACTGTACAGGTTTCCAATAGACTTAGATTTTCTTTCACCTTTTAATTGATAGTGCAGCAAGTGTGTTTTAGTAAGCATTTCCATTTGAATTACCATTTCCAGTTATTTGCTCTAGAGTGGATTGAAAGATCAATAACTGTAAAGAACATTGACTATCGTTGTCTAAGGTCTCAGATTGGAGATCCTATTTATGGTTGATATCATTTATGTCAGTTGACAGAGGAAAGAGTTATCACTACTGCATCCTTGACTGATAAATTGTTGTAGTTTACTGAATGAATGACTTAAGTTTCAGAGCATTTCTTTTAATTACAAGTAGATTCTATTACCAACATCCATTTACTCTTGTATTTAGCACTGTACTGCAAACTAGAAGACATTACTCTTTAATCAAGTGACCGCCTCAGACTGAGTACACTCTTGAGATAAAAAATCGTACCTGGATTGATAATTAATGTAGGATAAATAAGGGTTAAAAAGACACCTTTTATCACTCAACATTTTGGCGTTGTTGCTAGGGAGAGTGTAGCCATTTGTTTTTAAGAAGAGTAGTGTGCATTTGATAAGTGCCTGCTAGGAGAGAGTTGGGTTTTAGAAACGGAAGGTAAGAACCTGTGTATGGAGCATGTAACAACCTTGCTCCCCCGCCTGCTTTCCTACAGATTTGTTGATTATTTTGGGTAGAAATAAGTATTTGATTTATGTGCATAATAATAAAAAAAAGTCTGAAAAGAATCCAAAACCACTACCCAAACCTGATAAAGCTAAGGGACTGGGGACCCTTCGCCGATCGACCTTTATAGACGATATCATTAAAAAAGCATAATATTAGCCGTCAGTAGGTCCTAGAAAAGTTACTTCTAGACAACCTACTAGCTCCCTTCGAGCCACAGAATCACCATCTGTAGCCTTTTTTGAGGTGCACAACCAGACAGAGGATCAAGATTTTCAAGAAATTGAGAATTCTAGCCCAAAATCGTTACAAAAAGGGAACCTTAGTAATCTCTACGAAGGACGAGGAGAAATAGGGGAAATAGAAGAACCAAGATCTCCTCTTGGAATAGTTCAGCCACTAAGTAGCCCAGATAAGGGAAGTGTTGTCAAAATCATCCAGAACAAAGCTGAAGAACCTGAAGAGCTAAGATCTCCCCAGATATTAGTTCAGCAAGGAACTCTCATCATCCCAGACCAAGGAAGTGTTATTAAGGCCATTCCTACTCCTTCTAGTCAGCCTAGGAATAACTCCCTAGAAATCCCAGAAGGATATTGGCACATATTTGATCAAATGGCCCAGAACCAGCAAACACCTCAAACCTCCACACTGTAATATCCCATTGTAGATACTGCAGTTAATGCACCTATGAAGGCCATTCCTCTCCAGCATATTCCTACATTCCATGGCCTAACATTGGAAGATCCAGATGCATTTCTGTTTGAATTCGATGTATTATGTCGGGGGTATGACTATACCACCGATCCCCAAAAGCTAAAATTATTTCCCTCCACATTAAAAGGAGCAGCTTTACGATGGTTTATGGGGTTAAGTGGAGGTGCTATAAATGACTGGGATCAAATGAAAGGTGCTTTTCTAAAGAAATATTAGGATTATTGTAGGTCTAGAGAATTAAAGGATGAAATATTTCAAATGACAGTCAGACCTAATGAAAAATTGGAGGAATATGTACAATGCTTCCAATACAATCTTTAGAGATCTCCTTATGCATCTTTACCCTTACCTGACAATGTGTTAAAAACTATATTAATTAAAGGGACTAAGGAAAAATGGGTTGAAACATTAAACATTATGGGAAAAGGTGACATATATCAGGAAATTTTTGCTGACATTATTGATTTATGTATCGGGAGTTCGAGAGGCAGTAGAAGGCTAAACCTAGCAGAATGTGACATAATCACAAGGGACAACAAGATCTCTGGTGGAGGTGTAACCCGCGTAGAAATTGGGAGTCTACTCGAAGACTTTAAAACCGATATTCTAGGGACTCTGACAACACAGCTCGACATTATGCAGGTGAAACAAAAGCAAGCAGAAGCAGAGAAAAGTTTAGTAATATTATGCCCTATATGCAGAACGAAACACAACCATAAAGAGTGCCCACTGGATTCAGTTCAAGTTTGCGCTATTTGCACAAAAGACCACTCCACAAAGAACTACCCCTCACTCTCGGGTCTGAAAGGAGTGTACAAAGAAGCGGAAGAAGAATCAAAACCAGTGTACCTACTCAATCAGCACTGTCAATGGCAGCCACGACAACCAGGTATGCCCTCCAATCCATCTTCTTCTTTCAAACCTCCGCAATATCATGCTCAGTAATATAATACAATGCGGCAAAATCAACCACCCTTTCTAAGCTGGTCACAACAACGATTTCCTTCATCACCATGGCCAAATCAAACAAGCCAAACTAATTGGCCAAACTTTCCCTACTCTCCACCATGTTGGCAAAATAATGCATATCCAACACAATGGTCCCCTTCCACTTCGTAGAGTCAAGCCTGGTAGTCAAACTAGCAAAGACCGATGAATCAGCCAACTGGAGCCATCCCTCTCCCTCGACCCACACTGCCAGCACCATATACACTACAACAAAGTCCCCAGTCCAACTTAAAACCGCAACTCCCAGCCCAACCCAACTCGAACCCTAATAATAGACCGGTTCAGTCTGTTCAAATAATCGAAACACCAGAACTAGAAACTGACGTAAGGGAGTGAAACAACCTTCAATTAAGGTCTGGGTGCATAATAGAAACTGAGGGAGATAAAAATGCTCAAGTTGAAAATCCGTTACCTGTAGAACAACCACTATAAGAAGAGGATGTGGTTAGACAACAAAATCACGACCAGGCAACCACATATTCTCCCCCATTCCCAGAACGATTAATCATATCGCGCCCTATAGAACATCTTGACTTTGATCTTCTGGGGGAATTAAGAAATTTGTGTATAAAGATCCCACTCCTCCAGGCAATCCAAGATATCCCAATCTACACAAAAACCATCAAGGAATTGTGTATAAAGAAGCCAAAGAGGAGAATAACAACTAACCCAACCGCCTAAGTAGTCGGCACCCTATCTGACTTACTATCAGGAAGAGAGGCACCCATAAAATATGAGGACCCAGGGAATCCTATAGTTACGGTGCAAATCAATGGACAAACCGTTTCAAATTCCCTAGTTGATTTAGGGGCTACAATTAATATTTTAACAACCACCACTTGTCAAAAACTTGGCATTACATCAGTGGAACCAACCACCACCTTATTGGAACTGGCTAACCGATCGATAGTTAGGCCAGAAGGTACATTACATGATGTAATGGTATCTGTAGATTCCTGGGAATACCCTGCCAACTTTCTGATAATCAACCCCAAAAACCAACTCGATGGACACCCTTTAATCTTAGGTAGACCTTGGCTAGCAACTGCTGATGCTCACATTGGCTACCGACAAGGCATCATGACCATAGCAAGAGGGAGTAATATCAAGAATTTAGCCTTATACCCTCCAGCCCGGCCAAGTTTAACAATCATCAAAATAAGGAAACAACCTGTATCATACTTGACTAAAAACATTAGATCACCATTAACTATAGAAGATGCCTTTGATTTTAAATACCAAACAGAGGATGACATCATTAACAGTTTCATTAACCAACCAGAAATTATATCCCATTTCTAATGTCACATGATAGAGGCAACATTTGACAATGAATTAGAAGAATATCCCCTCAAGGATACCCATGATCAATCAATACCTATTACCTCTGTTTCAAATAGCAAAACTATAGAGATTGAACTAGGAAAAACCTTGAACATTAAAAAAAACCTGACTCCTGAACAAGAAGAAAAGCTGGTCCAACTACTGAGAAAATACAAGGAAGCTTTTGCATGGGACTATCTAGACATGAAAGGAATTGATCCCTAGCTGTGTACACACCACATTTATACAGAAAAGGATGCTAGACCCATTCGCCAACCCCAACGGAGACTCAACCCTCATCTTAAGGATATTGTGAAAGTTGAATTACAAAAACTTTTGGATGTAAACTTTATTTACCCCATATCTGACAGCAAGTGGGTCTCTCCACTAGTAGTGGTGCCAAAGAAGAATGGAAAGTGGAGGATTTGTGTAGACTACAGAGAATTAAACAAAGCAACCCAAAAATACCACTTTCCCCTTCCATTCATTGATCAGGTATTAGACACATTAGCAGGAAAGAAATTCTTTTCTTTCTTGGATGGTTTCAATGGATACAATCAGATTCAGATTGCCCCTGAAGACCAGGATAAAACTACTTTTACATGTCCTTAGGGAACATTTTCTTACTGAGTCCTACCCTTTGGCCTACGCATTGCCCCTGCCACATTTCGGAGGGCCATCCTCAGCGTCTTTTCAGATTTAATAAATGAAGGGTTCGAAGTATATATGGATGATTTCACACCATATGGAGATGATTTTGAGCCAGCACTAGACACATTGGAAAAGGTGTTGCAATGATGTATTGCCACCAGGCTCTGCTTGAGCCATGAAAAGTGCCATATGATGATGACCGAAGGGTTCATCCTAGGTCATTATATCTCAGCAGCTGGAATACAGGTAGATCCGGCCAAAATTCAAATAATTTTGTTAATACCTACTCCTACCACACAGACAGAGGTACGCAATTTTCTAGGATTTTCTGGTTATTATAGGAGATTCATAGAGCATTTTTCTCAAATAGCTGCACCTCTATACGCACTGATAGGAAATGTTGATTTTATTTGGACAGATAAATGCAACCATGCTTTTGAGGATCTGAAAAAGCTTGTGTCAATAGCCCCAGTGCTCAGAGGCCCAAATTGGGATCTGCCATTTCAAATTTCATCGGATGCTTCAGACACAACTATTGGAGCAGTCCTTGGGCAGGAAGAAGATAAAAAACCATATGCAATCTATTATATTAGCAAGAATTTATCTCCTGCTAAACTAAACTACACTGTAACTGAAAAAGAGTTTTTAGCTGTAATACATGCTGTAAATAAATTTAGGCATTATATCACTGGATATCCTGTTATTTTATATACAGATCACTCTGCCATAAAATATTTAGCAAATAAACCTGTTATAAATGGTAGAGTAACAAGATGGTTGATTTTATTGCAGGAATCTGACATCACAATAAAAGATCGACCTAGCAAAGAGAATCCTATAGCTGATTTTCTCTCACGAATGCTGAAGCTAGCGGACGCAGCAACAGTCGAAGATCAATTCCCAGATGAACATTTGTTTGTTGTTACTGTCAAGACACCCTGGTATGCTGATGTTGCAAATTATTTAGCAGTAGGCAAATTACCAAAGCATCTAACCCCCAATGAATGAAAATAGATTATGCAATGTAGTACCCGATTTTCTTGGATTAGGGGCTACCTATTTCATATAGGGGCAGATATGCACATTAGAAGATGTGTCTACAAAGACGAAATATTTGACTTTCTGAAAGCTTATCATGACGGACCGTGTGGCGGACATTTCGCAGATCGCAGGACTGGTCACAAGGTTTTGCAAACAGGTTATTACTGGCCCAAAATCTTTAAAGACGCTAAGAAATTTGTTCAAGCTTGTGACAATTGCCAAATAGCAGGACACCCTAGATAGTCTGATGAAATGCCTTTAAACCCACAGTTAGTAATCGAACCATTTGAGTGTTGGGTGCTCAATTTTTTTGGTCCGATCAAACCATCATCAAATCAGAAAACATATATTCTAGTAGCAACAGAGTATGTTACCAAATGGGTTGAAGCAGAGGCACTTCCAAGAGATATAGAGGACTCTGTGATTCATTTCCTGTTCCAAATATTTGTGCGATATGGCCTCCAAAGGGACATAATCATGGACGGAGGACCGTAGCTTGTAGGTAATAAAATCGCTGCAACATTAAAAAATTATCACATTCATCACAAAAGTACCACTCCGTATCACCCACAGGAAAATGGCCAAGTAGAGAGCACGAATAAGGTGATAGAGGAAATACTTAAAAAAATAGTTGCATCACACAGACGCGACTGGGCTTCAAGATTTCCCAAAGCCTTTTGGGCATACCGAACAACATGGAGAAACACCACCAGCTATTGACCATATCATCTAGTATTTGGAAAAGAACCCATCTTTCCAATAGAGTTCGAAATACAAACATTAAGAACGGCATAGGAGATCAGTCTGAATTTAAATGAGGACCAGACTAACAGACTACAGCAAATCAACGAGCTAGATGAAATTAGGCTATCAGCCCTTTAACATACTACATTAATTCAACAGCAAAGAGAAAAATGGCATGATGCCCTGATCAAAAAGAAAATCTTCCACGAAGGAGATAGGGCACTCCTATACAATTCCAGGTTTCAGGATTTCCCAGGAAAACTTTAGACACGATGGCTTGGACCTTATGAGATACAGAAAGTGCATGAAAAAGGAACCATTACATTGACTACCATCGATGGATCTAGACATTCGTTCAAAGCAAACGGTCAACGAGTGCGACTTTACCATAAACCGCTCACTCGGGAATCCTTTTACCAGCAATTACGGGAAGATTCTGCTTTGCAGATTCTTGTTGAGGAAGATAACCCCTCCTTAGCAGAAGTTCACTGAATAACTCTTTTGTTTTTGAATTTTGTATATAACACTTTTTCTTTGAACTTTGCATGTATAAACTGTTTTTCATGTACAGATTGTTACTGTTGTTCCTCTTAAGGAACAACAATCTTGCGTGCCTGTATTTTTCACGATGTTCCTCTTAAGGAACAGTTGTTGTTCTTTCTAAGGAACAATAGCCAATCCTCTTAAGGAATAGAGATCTTGAATGCTTACATTTGTTAACTATTCCTTTTAAAGGAACAATTGTCTTTCATTTCCAAAGGAACAATAGTAGTTCCTCTTTAAAGAACAACACTTCTGTGTACTTTACAATTCTTGTTGTTCCTCTGAAGGAACAACATTTCCGCACTTTTGTTTTTGTTGTTCCTTTTAAAGGAACAATTGTTGTTCCTTTCAAAGGAACAACACTTTTGCGTGTTTGTTTTTGTTGTTCCTTTTAAAGGAACAGCTGTTGTTCCTTTGACAGGAACAACATTTCTGCATGTTTATTTTTTTTGTTGTTCCTTTCAAAGGAATAGCACTTTTGCATGCTTATTTTTGTTGTTCCTTTTAAAGGAACAGTTGTTGTTCCTCTTAAAGGAACAACATTTTCACCCGATTATTTTTGTTGTTCCTCTTAAAGGAACAACACTTCTACCCGATTGTTTTTGTTGTTCCTCTTAAAGGAACAGCACTTCTGCCAGATTATTTTTGATGTTCCTCTTAAAGGAACAACACTTTCGCCCAATTGTTTTCCACCAAGTTGTTTTTGTTGTTCCTCTTAAAGGGACAACACTTCCACTAGATTGTTTTGCTATTCCTTTTAAAGTAACAACACTCCTTCGCATTTTTACTTTCTGTCGTTCCTTCCGAAGGAACAACAGTTTCGATTTCGGATGATCTTAGGCTGTTCCGCCGAAGGATCGGTATTTTATTTCGCATTTGCTTTATTTGTTGTTCCTCTTAAGGAACAAAAATTTCGAGTGTATCTTTTTCTTTTGTTTGTTGTTCCTCTTAAAGGAACCACGGTTTTTGCGTGCAGATGTTCTTTTTTTTGTCCCTCTTAAGGAACAACAGTTGTTCCATCTAAGGAACAACACTTTTTGAGTGCATTTTTTTTGTGTGTGTGCGTGTTTCTTAAAGAACATCATTCAGGGGATTTTTGTGAATGATTGTTCACTGTTCATGATCCCTTTAAGGCACAGGTATACATTTATGCAAGAACACAAAAGCTAGAGGATACTGAAATCAGCAAACCAAAGAAAAATCATTATCTTTAGAGAAATTTCTTTGTATCGATAAGAAAAAAGAGGGAAGGACAACTATTTATATCACTTTGTTGTCTTTATTTTCACTAAAACTAATTTGATTGATTATTTTTATCATGTTGGTTCTTCCTTAATCCTCATAATTCTCTTTGATCATTATTATTGAATAAGAATAAGGGCATATTTTCCTCTATTGAGATGTTCAGACTTCTTCCACCATCCCTACTCTTAAGGAGTGTTGAGCCATCCTCTGTATATAAATAGGAAAGTGCTATATAAAAGAAAAGAAAAGAAAAAAAAAAGAGAAAAATATATATCTATATGATTACTAACATGATTTTCCAGATGAAGGATAGGGGGTCTCATCAAGAGCCAGCCTACCATGATCATAAGGAAGTAGTGAAGTGGCATTCCCACTATGGCCACCACACCAGGGATATGATCCAAGAGGCATATTAGAAAAAAAAAAAAAAAAAAAAAAAGTCCTTGGAATTGGAGGTCTCATCACGAGCCGGCCTGCCCACCTTTCACTCCTTCTTGGTGAATGGCATTGTGATTCATCTAGTTACCAAGCCAGCACAATGGCCTCCATTCTGACATCACACATCACTTTCATAGGCATACATAAAGGATTATGGTTCCAAGGGTGAAAAAAGCAACTTTGCCAATGTTATGAACACCTGTGGGCAACAGAGCTCTACTGATGGTATTGAAGTCATACTTTTCATACATCAATAGTCATTATAAACCCTTTTCTTATATCTTTATCTTGATTTCAAATGAGATTATGTTATATAATCCTTTCGAACCTCTTACACATGAAATATCGTTTAAAATCAATCATAATGGTTAAATTGGATAATGACCGCATAAGCATTTTTACGTACATCACTGTCCTCTCCCTTATTTTCATATCATTTCATAGCATTTCCATATTTATTCACAATCTTCATCATAAGCCTCAATTTCAGTAATTCGCTACTTTTTGTAATCATGTCATCGATATATATGCCATTCCTCTCTTTTTACCGTACGACTGTAGTCCCACATGCTTCTCCTTCATTTATTGGTTGAGGACGACCTATCATATTTCAGGGGGCGTGGGTGACCTCCAAAATACACCAGCATACGTGTCAACTCCCTATTTGGAGGTACTACAACTCCATCAGAACTCGGAAATAGAAAGTTTAATGGTATTGATATTTCCCAATATGCACAGCTTGTTGTTCCATTGTCATTTCTGTGTTTTTGCTATGTAAAAATTAATAGTGTGCTAAGCTGGAAAAAGTGGGAGGCAGATCAATATGCAGCGAACTACAGGTGTTAATAATCTCCGACGCTGCACATGAAATTCTAGTGACAGTAGGATGGATTGCCTACCTTAACCGACTACAACAATCTTGTGAAACAATGGCCATCGAATTTCTGCAGAATTTGAAGGAAGATCGTTCCATGATGAGGGGGAGGCAAATAACAGTAAAAAATGTGGTAATTGCTGAAGTATCGGGACTACCAGTTGTTGGACCAATATGGACCTCGAAAAAAGTGAGACTTCAGGAGGCTATAGCTATCTTTTGGGACAAAAAATAGAACCTTACCATCAAAGGAAAAGGAGTCCTGCCTGCAACCCTGGGAGAACCTTGGGGAGAATTATCCAGAATAGTGCAAAGCTACATCACATTCGATTGGAGAAAGGATGTGGTAAGACCACACCATCTCAAATTATTAGCAGTATTAAGACAAAAATGTGCTGTAAATTTGCCCACATACTTAAATTTTTTTATTTCATGATGCTACTGGGAGCATAAGGAAATCTCGTCATACAGAGATGGTAGTAAGTCATCATGGCTTAATTCGGCTAATAGTCAGTTATAGTCTTGCTCAGCAGCAGATTAGTTGGGAAGAATTGGTATTCTCAATAGATGGGGGATTGGCCTTACCAGCCCCGAAAAGAAAAAGAACCACCAGCACATCAATTAGACTGCAGAAACGCAAACAGTCCGCCAGATTGGGGAGAAGCAGGGGAATGATGGGAAGTCTCCAAGATAACAGTAGCCAACCCTTAGAGATATATGGCTTAGAGGATGAGCAACCCCCACAACTCGAAGGAGGGGAAAATGTGGAAGAAGAATTGGAAGAAGAATTGGAGGAAGAAACTGAGCACTCGGATGAGGGAGAAAGGGAAGAAGCAGAATCTCCTGCAACCTCCAGTGCAAGTCCACTACGAAATCCACTGCAGGAAGATGAATTGGCCCAAATTTTGGCCAATATGGGTGAGTACATTCAACCTCAGAGCCCACTCAACCTCAATATTGAGGCAGGGAAATCATAGGAACACTCTGCTCACAGTAAGAGTGCATCCAAAGAAATGAATGATGAGGAAGAAGTAGAAGCAGAAGCCACCTGGGAAATAGCAGATCAAACCAAGGCTACCTCCCCTGAGAAATCTAATCAGGAGGACGAGAACACTGAAGAAGTATTCCAAGCAAAAAATATGGAAACAAGCCAGGGCAGGGGCACAGTCCTTGAAGAACAAAACCTAGCTGAACAACCAAGTCCACTCAAAGAATCAGTTGTTCCTCTCAAGAAAAAGAAGAAGAAGACAAATGAAATCAAGAGGCTGCGAAAGGAACAACAAAGGCTACTAAATATAGTAAAACAACTTAGACAACAAATAAGGGTCCTAAAAATGGGGAAATCTCAAAAAGAACCCCAAGAACAAAGGATGCAGCCACCCAGATGAAACCCCATAAAATAAAGGCCAAGGGGACTCAAACCGAGCCCATATCCATTAGGGACAGCAAGGAACAACATGCGGCTATTACAAACACAGAGGCCCAAACAGAAGACACACCAGTCTATAATAAGGACATCTAGACAGAGGCATTTTCCTCTAGTGTCATGACCGACTGGACAGTTCATGACAAAGAAACACAGACTGAGGAAACCAGATGTCACAATAAGAAGATCCGGATAGATCTTCAATCTAAAAGTTTTTTGACGAATAATGACCCGAGGGTAGTAAGACTCCAAGAGGATCTTGCACAGGCTCAGTAGACTATAGAAAAGCTCACAGAAGAGACTGTTCCTCAAGAGAAATATCAAAAGTTACAGCAGCAAGTAAAGAACATCAATGTATTAGAGAGCGAGGCCTTCGATAGATGTCGGAGGGCAGAGGAAAAAGTTGAAAAGGTAACCAATAGACTAGACACAGTCATGAGTCAAATGGATACTCTCTGTTCTCTATATACAGATGTTCTAGCATGTAGGTCCCCTGCCAAAAACTATTATTTGTTTTTATTAGAAATATATTTGTAGTTAAAATTTAAGGTTGTTAAGGTAGGGAAGCCTATAGAATTAAAAACTATTGATGATTTCATTAACTGTTGTAAACACTATGGAGTAAAAGGTCAGTGATTAACCTGTAAGTTTTATACGCATAACTTTATATTGGAGGAGGAAATGGAAATGAATCCAAGTCTCTTTGTGGGTGATGTCCTATTTCAAGCATTCATTTCGTTCGTTGTTAACCAGTTAAAGTGGTTCAAGGCCTATAACACCTTTCAGAGACAAGAAAAAGGGTTAGACCTTTGGGTAAGGGGTGAACCAAAAAACCCATTACAATTGTGGGATAAGCATAGAAGCTTAATGAGAAAGAAGGGTGTGATCTAGGCATTGGGACCCATTCACAGAGCAGTTGTCTAGCAAGGGGTAGAATACTTCCTATCCATTAAAGACCTTGCCATAGTAGCAGCTAAAATCTGATGGAAGACTTCCAATCAGAATGTTTAGGATAAAGAGCCATTTAGTTACGAAAATTTTAAGTTAGTTGTTGGTTGCCTGGTTACCTATAGTAACCTCATCTTGAGAGAAGGCCCGTATTAGCTAGGTTGTAGGTTTCGAAGTCCAATTATCCAGTATCCTGCAGCAGGGTATACGACCCTATATGAATTGCTTGAAGGGCAGACAAGGTGCATTTTTGAAGTTTTAGCTACACATCATGGTTTTAGACCACTTCATGAAAATCCCTCTCCAGCCTATTCCCTAACTGCCTTGCATGTAAATTGCATGGTTTTCATGAGGGAATGAAAAATATTAAGCGGGGGGGTGTGTTGAGCGATGGAAAAGGTATGTATTTATCATTTATTTCTTTATCTTTTCCTTTGAATCATAACTCCTTTACATTCTAAGAAGGTAATATGTTAAAGAATTATGATAAAATTAAGTAGATTTTTGATTGATACAAAATAACTAATTATTGTCTTTTTCTATACAGAAAGTGAAGGAAATAGAAAATCACTATTCGGGAGGGAAAGACAAAGTAGAAGCAACTACTGTCCCTTTGAGAGGAAGCCGTATCTGGACAAGGAGATCAAGATCGGAGCGCATGGTCCAGGGAAAGGAAGAGAAAATACGGCATCAGTGCAAGAAGATAAAACGATAAACTGGAGATCAAAGATATAGCGAATCCCTCAGGATCCTTTGATCCTGAGGGATCGCTGCTTCAAGACTTATCTATACTCTTGATACTTCCGCTTGGCCATGATAAAAGGGGACAACGCTTGTAGCCTAGGGGGGGGATATTATTATCAATTTGTAGAACTTACTATTGTAATCTCAACTTTTATCATCGACTCTCTCTGAAGAGCGATAGTTGTAAACCTTGCCGCATATGATTAATATATAACTTAGTTACTATTCCATTATCTGATCCTGGAGTAAACTCAGCGGTGCTTCACTGGTGGCTAAGGGCCCGACCCTAGTGGATCCACTTGCTTCTTATATCACTATTTTACAATTATAGTCGTGTGTGGTTTGATTTCCTTTGCATTTCCTTAACTCACTTTATTCAGTAATCTTCTGTTTCTAAACATTTCATTGAATTTCTCTGTTATATCGAAAGCGTAATTGGATAGCAATATTATTATTCACAACTTAAAATGTCATTTTGTTCATTCTGAAACAATATTGCACTGTCTAATTCGGATTTTGCTGTTCATTTACAGTTGTGATTACTGTTCATTTAACTATGGTTCACTTACAATTGCGATTACTGTTCATTTAACTACCATTCAATTATAACTACAATTGTCGTTCCTTTATACCTGTGGTTAATGTCCATTATGGTAGGCTAAGATTACTGATTCAATTTAGTTTACAGTCGCTATGTGTTTCCACTTAATTAGCCTTATTGTTCCATTATATTTTAGATTGTTGTTCAATCCATTTAGAGTAAAGCTTTTTTGTTCAATTCATTTCTGTTAGATTAAGCTTTACTGTCTAGGTTTCCAATAGACGTAGTCACTGTTTCTTTTCTGCAAAGATTTTATTTCACCTTTCAATTGATAGTGCACCAAGTGTGTTTTAGTAAGCATTTCCAATTGAATTACCATTTCCAGTTATTTGCTCTAGAGTGGATTGAAAGATCAATAACTGTAAAGAACATTGACTATTGTTGTCTAAGTTCTCAGATTGGAGATCCTGTTTATGGTTGATTTCATTTATATCAGTTGACAGAGGAAAGATTTATCACTACTGCATCCTTGACTGATAAATTGTTGTAGTTTACTGAATGAATGACTTAAGTTTCAGAGAATTTCTTTTAATTACAAGTAGATTCTATTACTAGCATTCATTTACTCTTGTATTTAGCACTGTACTGCAAACTAGAAGACATTACTCTTTAATCAAGTGACCACCTTAGACTGAGTACACTCTTGAGATAAAAAATTGTACCTGGATTGATAATTAATGTAGGATAAATAGGGGTTAAAAAGACACCTTTTATCACTCAACAACGACCATAAAGGTATATTCCATCTTCTTTCTATTCATTTTTTTCTTTATCTATTAATGATGTTGATTCCGGAATCATTAGGGATGCAGTAGATTCAAAGGATGGAAAACTCTGGAAAGATACCATGGTTGATGAAATGGAATCTTTGGACAAAAATGAGGCTTTGGATCTAGTGGAGTTGTCGGCTGGAAGGAAACCCATTGGAAGCAAATGGGTGTTTAACAAGAAGATGAATTCAGAAGGCAAGGTGGATAAATATAAAGCTTGGTTGGTAGAAAGAGGTTATACCCAGGAGTTGGGAATTGATTTTGGTGATATTTTTCCTTCTGTTTCCAAGGTAGCTTCTATTAGATTAATTTTATCTCTTGCTATTACTTTTGATTTTGAGGTAGAACAAATGGATGTGAAGACAACATTTCTTCATGGGGATCTGGAAGAAGAGATCTACATGAAGCAACCTGAAGGCTTTGCGATGAAGGGAAAAAAATAAATGGTATGCAAGTTAAATAAGTATTTGTATGGGTAAAAACAGTTACCAAGGATATGGTATCAGAAATTTGATACATTTATACGGGGACTTGGCTTCACGAGAAGAAAAACGCATCAATGTGTGTGTTTTAAATTAATTGGTAACCGTGTTATTTATGTGGTCTTGTATGTGGATGATATGTTGTTTATTGGAAATGACAAAGAAATTATCTAGGATTTGAAGACCCGATTGACCTCCAAATTTGACATGAAGGATCTTGGTGTTGCAAACTATATTTTGGGCATAGAAATTAAACGAGATCGGGCAAAGAGGAAGCTTTGGTTAAATGAGAGGAAGTATGTCGAGACAATACTGCAAAGGTTTAATATTGAGGATAGTAAACAAGTGAAGGTTCCTATTCATGTAGGTGTAAAGTTATCTGTTGAACAGTGTCCCAAGACATAAGAAGAGAAAGGGGACATGTCCCGTGTTTCATTCGCAAGTGCAGTTGGTAGCTTGATGTATGCAATGATCTGTACTAGACTAGACATTGCACATGTAGTGGGAGTATTGAGCAGGTTTATGTCAAAACCAAGGAAGTGGCATTGGACATCAATGAAGCGAGTTTTTAGGTATTTCTGTGGAACTAGTGATAATGGTTTGTGCTACCAAAGAAGATCGGGATTGGATGGAGTTTTAAATCTCCATGGATTTGTTTATGCATACTGGGCTAGAGATCTAGATCAGAGAATATATACAAGTGGGTATGTGTTTAACCTATTTAAAGGTGCAGTCAGTTGGAAGAGCAAGAGGCAGTCTATAGTGGCACTTTCAACTATAGAGGAAAAATGCATGGAAGCCACTCATACAAGCAAGGAATTAGTTTGGTTGCAAAGATTGTTTTCAAGTATGGGGTTAGTACATCAAGCTATAAGGATAGAATGTGATAGCCAAAGTGCAATTTTCTTGGCAAATAACCCTGCTTATCATTCAAAGGCAAAGCACATTGATGTTCAGTATCACTTTGTGAGGGATATGGTTGAGGGAAAAAGGTTTTGTTGGTAAAGGTGGACACTTTGAAGAATGTTATATATGCATTGACAAAGTCTGTGAGCACTGAGAATTTTCATGGTGTACAGAAACAATAGGTATTGCAGGGTTGGATCAATGACTAAGCTCTCCTATGACCCCCTATGTGGAAAAGAAAACAACAAGTGGGAGAATGTTGGGTGTGTGTTATATTATTTCCACAACTAGTCACACACATGGGGGGGCGTCATAGGGGGGGCGAAGCCCCCCCTGTTGGGGGGTTTCATGGGGGTAGTAGCCCCCATGCATGGGGTCTAGGGTGGCGCCCCGAGAATATTTTTTTAGGCCCTATATTAGGTGGGCGTACCTACCTATGGTTTTATTCATGGGTTTTGCACATGGTTTTGGGCATGATGATTTTCTACCCATGGTATTTTGTAAATCCAGTCAAGGGAACTATGGTATGTTCTAATCTAGGGTTAATGGATTGAGGTTTATAAATGATTCAACGTGTATATATATGTATTGTAACATTGAAAGGAATATAAAGAAAAATAAATATGGTAGTCTCGGTTTTGGGGTCTAATGGAAAGTATCTGTGTATTTGTTTTGTGTTTCTTGCCATTGTATATTTTCTTTGTTTTAAGAATTTGTTTACAGGTAATTTTTTTACAGGGTTAGAACCGAAAAGAAGTGGATAAAAACAAATAATCAATACAGGGGGGCCAAAATAAACATGCAAATATCAAATCCGGAAGAATCCCAAAGGAAAATAGAGCAATGATTTGTCACACAAAAACTTTTATAATATGAGCAAGTAGAATTTGAGGTCTTCCATCATATGCTCAAATTATAATAGGAAGAATGATGCTTCAATTCTTGTAGCTTATGGGTACTAGTTGGAGATCACAACACCAAGCTCTTCCATAACCATTCTAAAGCACAAGTTTGGAGGAATAATATTAAATATGTTAGCATGGATGTAGTGCAGATCAAGGACTTTAAGGGGATCCAAAGGGTAGTTGTTGATTAATTCAATTTTCTTTACTCTACCATGTTTGTACCTAATTCGAAGGATATTTACTATATGTTAGATAAAATCCAAAAATTGGTGTTGAAAGATGAAAATTTGGATCTATTGTGAAGCATTATAGAAGAGGATATCTAAAAAATGGTATTTTTTTTAGCTTAGACAAAGCTTCTAGTCCATATGTCTTTTCAACGCACTTATATCTAGCTTACTGGGATGTCATCAAGTTTGATTTGATTCGTATATTAGATTACATATTTAAGCACGATTGTATGGGAGGAGGGATAAACACATCCCTCATTGATTTAATTCCCAATGAAATCAATATATCCTCCTTCACCAGGTATAGACCGATCTCTTTATGCAATGTTTCATATCACATAATTTCCAAAATTTTATGATAGTGCATAGATCCTCTCCTTTCTAAGCTCATCCCTAATAATTGAGGGGGGGGGGGGGGGGGGGGGGGGGGGGGGGGGTTCATGGGCCAAAGAAAAATAACATATAATATCATCTTGGTCGAACAAGTTGTACATTCGAGTAGCATAACGAAGGTTAAAGGTATGCTCGTCAAACTTGATATGGAAAATCCATTCAACTGAATCAATCAAGGATTTTTATTAAAATTATATCTCAATTTGGCTTCGATGGGAAATTTATAAGATCTGTGGAGGTTTCTATCCCCTCCCCTTAGATCTCCCCCTTAGTGAATAGTTGCTCCTAGAGCTTTTTCAAAGCCTCAAGAGGGCTTCGCTAAGGGTGTCCCTTGTCACCTTTTCTCTATATATTAATGGAATATTTGTTAAGTATATGTCTTGAATATGAAAGAAGGAATAATATCCTTCTGGGTATAAGATATGTCTCAAGAATAAAGAGTTTATATCACTCCAAATTTGTAGACGATACACTCTTATTGGGAGGAGCCTCATTAATTATTGTAGAGCACTTTAATAAGGTTTTAGATTAGTATATACTACTATATGGAGGTATTATTAATAATTGAAAATCAAAGTTCTATTCTTGGAATATTAGCCCCCATCTTCAAAAATAGTTGAGTCTCCTTCCTAGATTTCATCATGTCCAGGGAAAATTTAAAGGATGGAAAATTATCTTGAAGTTTAAAAATATTAGCGAATCACAGTAGTCCCTAATATGCAAACTATGAAATGTTTATTGATGTATTTGTAAAATTATTCAAATTTATAATGATTTTATATGTACTCTCTATATAATGTTGGCTATTTTGAAGGTAAAATAATTTTATATTGTAAAATTTGGACAAATCAATTTTCTAAAAAATGGAAATCAGCGAATCTTTTTTTTGAAAACTCATGTAAAATTAGCCCACCTACGAATATTAGCCCCTAAAATTTTCCATGATGTCTCCTTTTGGAAAGATTTCAAATATTTGGGGATTCCAATCTATTTAAAATCCCATTCTTCCCAATTATGGTCAATAATTATTGCAAAATTCAATTCTTAGCTTTAGCAATGGGGAATAATTTTCTTGAACTTAGATGGGCATCAAGTTCTTATTAAAGAAATTTTATGATCTTTTCTTCTTTACATGTTCATAGCTCACCTAGCACTAGTTGGGACTCTTTGGGAACTAGTTAAAATTATGGGGAAATTTTTATAGGAGGGTGGTAAGTAGAGCCATAAAAATTTTCATCTCATCAAATGGGCTTTGGTAAAATCCCCAAAGTCTCATGGTGGTCTAGGGATCCAAGATCCTCCCTTATGAATACTACATTAGGTTCCAAGTTGGTGTGGAGATACATTTCAAATCATTTCTCCTAGTGGAAGTTTTGGGGTGCAAATACTTTCAACAAAGCTAAGATTTCAGCCTGAAAGCTCCCTGGCTCTTAAATGAGGCTCATCCATCTAGAAACTCTTCTATTCATCTATGGAACTAATTAAAGAGAATATTTTTAGATATATCTAGGGAATGGGAAGTCAATAAATCTATGGTTGGATTAAATCCTTTATAAGCTATATTTGGAAAGTCATGAGGAGCTAATACCCATAAGACATTGACTAATGTCTAAAAGAAAATTCATGATATCAGATATTTCAAAATGGGATAGCCCTAGTTTGTGGATTTTTTGGGACCTAGGTTGTGTTCTACACCATCTCTCAGCTCGAGTTAGCCTATTGATGTCGTTGTTGGTTGGTTGCGCCCCTAGGAATTAGGCCCCTAGTGATCATTAGGTATGATGGAACTTAGAATTTATGGTTCGAGAATGCTACATTGTTTTATTGTTTCGAGTAGGACTTGCTCCAAAGTATCATATTTGGTTACGAATTTGGAATTCCAACTCTCCACCAAAACTAAACTCCTTTTGTTGGCTATTAATGCATGGTAAAATTGACAGTGGAGAATCTTCATAAGAGAGGAATGGTTGGCCCCTTATGCTATCCTTTAATACATGAAGAAACAATTTCTCATTTATTTCTTAATTGTTACCCTACTCGTGAAGTCTCGCAATTTTCGCTTGATTCTTTCTTCTCTAGAATTCAATGGCCTAACCATATTTCCTACCTCTTCGCTTCTTCAGAGGGTTTCTACCTTGGAAAATTCAAATAAAATAGATCTTTTTCAAGAAAACATGGTTGGGGTTCCCGAAATTTATTTGTTGGAAGATTCAGATAGCTAAGAATGACAACAATTTTAACGATAAGCAATGTCACCCTCACTTTGTAGCCTTAGGAGCTCGAGTGACATGTGTTGAATATTCGAAAAATTATTCCCTCCTACTGAAATTGGAAATGTGGATTCCCAAGAAAAGGAATGGATCCTTAGCCTCCTTCCTAGTTCGGTAAGGAGCAAGAAAACTCACTCAAGGGCTACAAAATAGTGGAAGTTGAGGCTAGATCAATATGAAATGAATGAAGAAAATATCATAGATAATTTTTTTATAAGTTTTGATGGTGCTTCAAAACATAATACAAGGGTGGCAAGAGTAGGGGAGGTTATTCTCAAACCGAATGGAAAAATTGAAATTGAGTACAATTGGGGGTTAGGAAATTGCACAAATAATGTGGAAAAGGCATATGAATTACTGCAAGGGTTCCTTCTAGACAAAGAAGAAACATGAATATTTGGTGTAGTTGGAAAATTTGTAGTTTTTTATCCATCACCTTGTTTGTGGATCCTTTCCTAAGGGTTGCAAGTTTTGAAGCATTATTTATCAAATCATGAATATGAAACTAGCCTTCTCTATTATTATCTTCTTTTATGTGTTGGGAATGAACAATTTTACTACAGATGATATTTCCAATAAAGGTGTAAACTTGGAATAGGAGTCCTAATGAGAAATGGTATTCCTTCCCTCATAATTATTCCTTAAATGGGTATGTTATACAGTGTATAAAAAAATTGTGTATACAAGTCTTTTAGAGAATATACACCTCCGTAGAACTTGTTTCCCTTATGATAATAAGATGACTAATAGATATTCAGAATAAATATCATCGTGAGGTTACATGTATAGTTGGCCTTGAAGTATTTTCATTGTATTCACTTGTTCTACAAGCCGTGATCTAGGTGCATATTTTGAATGAATACATATTCTCATAAAGGTTTAAAAAATGTTTTGTATGCTTAAAATAGCATGTTCACAAATTTAAATTTTATGTTAGTTTCATGGGAATTTTTATCATACTACACATATTTATAGAAATGGGTATCAAATTTATTTCATTATTGTTGGGGTTTATTCATAGCTATGCTACAGGGTGGTATTAGAGGCTTAGTTTCAATTTTGGATTGTGTGGGTTTGCTACATAGAAATAGAAATATTCTTGTTAAAATGGGAGGAAAACCTTAAATTCATATTTCTGTTAAGGCTAATGAACATTGACGAAGGGAAAATTGATAGGAAAAGGTCAAATTGGTTGTTAAGTGGCCAAACTTAACTCAAAGGTCAAGTCAGTGGTTTCTATGATAGTCACAAATTCAATTTTTTGTAAAGTAGCTTAGTCTTGAAAAGACTTGTGAGTTTTACATATTGTGAGAAAATATTTTTCATATGGTACACATGGTACCATATGAAAATATTTTACATGCAATGAAATGTTCTCAACCAGGAAGACGAGATAAAAACTTAGAGACTTTTCTTGAAATTTTGAAGAGCCTTTTGCATGATGTAAACATATTTTGTTATAGTGCAGTGTATTACACCAAAGATATTTTTCTAGTGGAACACACTACAAAAGAGAAATCTCCAGTGGTGCAATACGTCTTTCAACGTATCATGTGAAAATATTTTTTCAGTGATATAATGTGAATCGAGTGAAAATATTTTTCAATGATATAATGTGTATTGTATGAAAATTGTTTTCTTGCAACATAGTATTATTGTTGGGAAAGAAGTTGGACTTGGAAGAATTTCTAATTTTTTTGAGAAATTGGGCATCACACCAAAATATTTTGTTGCAATGTGATGTATTCCACAAAATAAAATATCAGTATGATATACCATAAAAAGGATTCATTATGTCATGAAACAAATATCTTTGGAATGATGCAATAAAGATTTTGGAACCTTGTGACAAAGACACAAAAAGAAAGGGAGGAAAGAAGATTTTTTTTTTTTAAGTTTATCACAACAAAATCAAATCTTCCAACGCAATATATCACAAGAAGAAAATATTTCTAATGCGATAAATATTCATGGAAAGATGTGATAGCAAGGTGTATCATGAGAAAATATTTTGTGGACATTAATACATGGCATAAAGAAAATGTTCACACATGATAAAGAGCTTTGGGACTATGTGTTAAGCGAAAAGACAAAAAAAAAAATCTAAATAACAAACTTATCACAAGGGAGTATATTTCAGCCATGCAATACATCACATGAAGAAAAGAAATCCATGTGACATGTTATATAGGAATTTCTTTTGCATGCAATAGAGACAAGAGATTGCATGAGAAAACAATTATTGTAATGTGATAAAGAAAGGGGAGAAGAAAGGAAGTGAAACTTTCCAAGTATAAAGTATCACAAGGAAATATTTTTAGGATATGTGACATGTTGCATCAGAATTATTTTTTTCATGTGAGACATCGCAAAAGAAATAAAAGATTTATGTGTGGCACACCATCAAAGAGAAGAAAAAAAAGGAAAAGAAAAGTAGGATGAATATAATATTAATTAGAAATGGAAGAAAAAAAACTTACTTTGGCTATAAAATGAGCAAATTATTTCCAAATCAAGTGAATTTTGGAGGCTAAGTACATAGTGTTAAGGCCTACAAAAGTTCTAGTGAGGGTCACTAGCCAAATCTGCTTCAATTTACCAGAAATGACAAATTAAAGGATTTTGAAGAATATGGTGGCACTCTTTGAAAAAGGCCTTACTATTGATGAAATTTTTACAATGAGTCCAAGAAGTAAACATGAAGATAACTAGTTGGGATTTTGGCCACATTTCAAAGATTTTGGGTTGGAGGTGCTAAAACAAAACAAATCTCATTAGTTTGGGCCACCTTTAGGTGTTTTCTAAGATCTTTAGAGGAGGAAATGGGATTTAGATCACAACTTTGTAAAAACGAATTCACTAGAAATTTATCTCCTAAGCAAGCTAGGAAAACTTATCTTGCTAAATTTTTCATAGTTTCCCTCCATTTCTAAGATACCTTTTTTGCTAAAAATTCCATTGAGAGAATGTAAAAAGGACATGGTTGACTAATTCATATTGAAGTAGAATTTGTAGGAGGTATCACATGACCAATCTAGTAATTATTGTGTTTTCACAATCAAGGATACTATTTATATCTAATACATAACATTTTCTAGTTTTTTATGGATTTTCTTCTATGGGTGGCATATTTTTTCCGCTAAGCTAGATTGCAGCAGTGAAAAAGGGCACAACTAAGAAAAATAGAAATTTCAGAGAACCATAACTTATAGGTTAAAATTCAAAATGAGGCACAAATATAATAATTATAAGATAAGTTAAATAATCTTATATTTGAAGGAATATAACACATATTAGTGCATTGGTGTTTTTCATGAATTAAAAGGAAGAAGGACTTGCAGTTTAATCAATGAACAAGTTTACAATATGCACAACTCTAACAATACTTGTTTCACGCGGAGTTTTGTATAATTAGGGGTACATGAAGAATATATCTAGTTCCTAAATGAGGATTAGAGAGATGTATGATAAAAAAAGATCTTATATCCATGTGGATTAAATTAGAGAGTTTCATATCATCCTTTCGAATGTGGAAATTGGGTTGAATTGATGGACATAGAAGTATGATGGAGCCTTTAGAGTTAGTTGATCAATGAAGATATTTGCAAAAGAAATGTTGAGTTATCGAGTAGATAATGAAAGGTGGATATAAGATTATGAGGAGTAGAAACATATTATTACTGAATTTCTATAGAGTATGAAAATTACAAATAAAAAACAACAAGGAATCTATCACAAAACATGCAACTATATCCATATCTCATGATAGGAGGGATGTTCATAGGGGATATCAACACTCAAGAAGTGCAAGAGCATATTCACCTAGAAATTTAAACAGAAGAGCACATTCATTCTCAAAATTAGAGAAAAACCCTAGTGTGTCCCTTGTTATACCTTAGAGGAGGAGGTGAAGATGTTGAAGCTTGGGTGTTGAGCATGAGAAAATATTTTTAGCTACATAATTATTTATTGAATGTGGAAGTAGTGATTTGCATAAATCATCTTCAAGGGAATGCTTCCATGTGGTAGGACCAATTGATGTAGGTCAATCATATTGAGGAAAGGATAATTTCTTATAAATAGTTCAATGAATACTTCCAACAACAATACTTGTTAGAGCATTACTATAACAAGAAGATGCAAGAATTTTGTTATCTTAATCTAAGAAGCATGAATATGGAATAATATGAGAGGAAATTCTTGGAACTTCTAAGGTATGTTCATTTCATCAAGAATGAGAAACTACAAATTTTGAGCTTATTAAGTGGGATTTCATTATTATACAAGGATAAAATCCAATTTGAGGACCCTAAGACTTTAAAGGAGGCCTCAAGGAAGGACAAATATTTGTATGAGTAGAACCAACGGAAAATAGAGGAAACTAAAAGTGGCCTCCTAAGGAAAAGTAATAAAATAATAGATTAAATAATAAAATAAGAGCTATGAATTTTAGAGCGAAAAGAAGAAACTACTTTTTTAATTGGATTTTTGGCTTATCTCTTTATAAGTTTACTTAAATTTGAAATGTAGATACTCATTAGGTGCAGAATTAAATTCCACATCGAATGAGTACCCATTATGCATACTTTTGAGAATACCCGCATTGATAAAAAATGAAGATACATTAAAAGAGTGTATTCAACATGCTCTTTTAATGCATCTTCAATTTTTATCAATGTGGGTCTTCTCAAATGTAGGCATAATGGGTACTCAATGGATGTGGAATTTAATTCTGCATCCAACGAGTATCTACAATTGTAATTTGACTAAACCTATAAGAAGATAAGCTGGAAAAAAAAAAAAAAAAAACAACAACAACAACAAAAACTTTTAGGCTGTAATTTCCTCTAATGGGCCAACTTATCAAAAAACTTGGGATGATAAGAAGAAAATAAAGATGGACCAAACAAAGAAATTTTTAAAGCTACATTTTTCCAAGAAAATATATAAATCATATTAGAAAGGATATCTACCACAATATGGACCTAAAATGATAGATTCTTTAGGGTATAGGCCAAGACAACAACCCATAAATCACTGGGGATGTGAAGGAGACCACATGTATAACTATTATCCTCATAAGGGAGATAGGATGAGGATTGTACATAACATCCAAGAAATTGATATGGTTGAGAACTTGGGAAGGAGAATTCCAAGGATTTATGTATTCCTTGATAGCAAATAAGAATATTACCAATCCCACATGATTGAGGTAGCAGGAAATATTGATAATCATTCCATGCCTACTTCCATTGATGTCTTAGCTATCCATAACTATATAGATCCTAATCTAGTTGAAAGATTTAAATTGAAGAGATGTAAGTGATGAGTGTCCAAATTGGCATTATTTTGGCATCCATTCAACACATTATTGAATAATTTTTTTTCATATTCACGCCATCCTATAACTCATTTTCCTCATAATGATGCATTTTTTTCCAAGGTACAATATTTCTCTAATAATATAATTTTTAATGTTCATTCTTATTTTAATTAAAGAATCTACCCTTTTATGCTAATTGATGAGAATTCATGATAAATCCTCCAAACATACTCATATAGGTACCCCTAAAGGAAACAACAAAGAATCTTGAGAAGTTTAGTTGTTGGAACACCTTTATATTGCTACAACAACATCGTCTTGTGTTAATGCACACCCCAAATCACTTTATTCCAATGCCTCTAGCATGTTGTTGTTGCAATGAAATTTAGTGGTGATGTAGCAATGTAAACATCCCGTATCATATTACAGTAACACCTCTAGCACCTCATTTCTACAAAACCTCCATCACCTCGTTGATGCAACACCTTACCATTGTTGCAGCACAACGAGAGTATTGGTGCTACAACATTTCCTGAGTACTTATGTTGTCACACATTTGAAGTATTGATGTTGTAACACATCTACAGTATTAAAGTTACAACACCTTGGTACACTGATAGTTGGAAGTAATTTTTTCAACTCCTTACCTACGATGCTACAACTTTGTGGATAGTTGCAACAACACAACAAAAGTTAACTACCTATGCATAATTGTCACTGGTGAATTCTCAGAAGAGGGATCAACCTCTTGATTAACCAACAATAGAAAAAACAAGGGTGGTTGGTTATCCAACATGGATATATTGTTCGCAACTTATTTGACCTAACCTCCTTGTCACAATAGTTGAGTGAGTCAACAATTGTTCGAATCTTTCATTATTTTGGTACTGTAAATGTAATAAAGGGAGAAAAACTTGAGAATCTAATATTCTCATGGATGTCCCCTTATTTAGTGATTAAATTAAGAAATTAAAGCATTGTATAAATACACTACTCTACAAGCCAAGGGGAGGAGAAGAATACTATTGTAATTACATTTTTATTACTGATAATTCAAATCTCACTAGTTCCTATTCCATTTCCATTTTGTGCAAGTGATGTGTTGATAATGTAGGAATTCTACTGCAAACTTAACAACTACCTCGTTTAAGGAGGTAGGGCCCCCTCCTTAGTCAGATACTACCTATATTTTAGTCAAGTTACTATGTATTTTCATTCACATCTTAGTTGATTTGATTAATTACAATGTTTCCTAATTGTTAATGTTGTTACTACTTGTTAGTAACTAAATATGTTTCTTAATGTTGTGTGTTGATTATTTAAGCAGTGATTTACTTTGTTTTCCATATTCTACAATATTATATTTTATTAAGCTTAGTGAATCAGGTTTTTGTATAACATTTTTTCATCATTTTGGTATCTACTCAATTCATGTGCATTCATGTTGCAAAGTTTTAGATTAAGCAGATAGCTTGATCAAGTCACCTACTTAATTTCCAATTCATGTGTTTACTTTCCAACAAAGAGTGATTTACTTTCATGTCCATGTGTTTACTTTCTTGCAAGTGTGCAAGTGTGATATTTTAATTCCTGCAAGTGTGACATTTCAATTCCTGCAAGTATGACATTTCAATTCCAACAAGTGTGAACATTTCGGTTCCTTCAAGTGTGGTTTTCTTTACTAGGTGAGTTGTCAATCAACTTTGTAATACTTAAATTGCATACAACCTTAGTAGCACTTAAGAAATTATATTAACATACATAGTGCATTATACTACATAAGTTCCATATGAATTTTGGATCAATAATTAAATGTATAGTTTCTCATTTATCTATTAGCCAATTAGAAATTAATTGAAAAGATCATCATTTGTGGCATCATTGGCAATGAACTGTGCATGATACAATAGTCTTTTTGTTGTTTTATTTAATTTAGTTAGTATATTGGTGTGGTGTTTCTATTCAATTTTTTCTTTAAGGTAGCTTGTTTTAGAAAGTATGTCTCCTTAAATGCACAAAATTAGAGATCAACAAGGTAGATTTATTAGCTCCACTAAAAATCCCCATATGGCTAATAATGCAAGACAATCATAAGACGAAATTTTGAAAACTCATCCTAATTACTCAACTCCTACAACTAGATCTTTTATTGAGAGGAACCTTGAACCTTCTACTCAAAAGATTGAAACCATGCAAGCATCATCCCCTACCTCAATAGAGATCATATCCCCTGAAGGGCATTTAAAGGAGCATTTTATTTCTAGAGAATTGATCTTTCTTTAATCTCCAAAAGAACCTTAATAGAAAAAGGACATTCTTTTGGAGAAGATGGACACCAGGGATTCACTCGCAGAGCAATACCATACCACGCACATTCATGTTGGGGGATATATATTGAGGAAAAGATGACAAAATATATTCAGCATATAATAGGGAGTAAAGATTTTTTATATTGGCAGGTATATAAATGGAGCTCAAAGTTAATGAAAAAATATAAAGCGGTATAAAAAATGTTAGTGAAAAAATGGATACTTGCAATGCTATGAAACCAGCTCATAAAAAGATAGAAAAGAGAGATCAACGCCTTAGAATTCAGCCTCTTCGAGGGGGAAACCTCCTTTACATTACACAAATGAGCAATTCTTGAATGATACAAATGAAAAGACCTCCTTTCTATATATAGGAGTCTAAGGGGTGATAACATAATCAGAGGCGACATAACAATAATAATGTAAGGGCACAATAATAACAATAGTGGGCTTCTATGTGGCACAATAGTAACGATATGGGCACTACATTGGTACATCAATATAATAAGTGGGTTGTACTAATAACAATAAGGGGTTACACCAGTAGTATAGGGGCCTAACATGCCCCTCACCTTCAAAAAGCGTTGTCCTCAACGCTTGAGTAGTTCTTGATGCTTCTGTATAAAATTCTTGTCCTCCCATGTGGAATCTTCAGTGGGTAAGTTCTTCCACTTGATGAGATACTCTGAAATTGATCGATTTTGTAGCTGTCGGGTTCTTGTTTCTGTGACTACTCCAGGTTCCAATATGATTTTTCCTTCCTCTTCAATTTCTAGCAATATTGTTTGAATTGGGATCTTTTGCAACTTTTGAATAAGTGGCCATACTTCTTCGTCCTTCCTCCATTCATCCCTTGCTTCGTTTATCCAATCTGGTTGGATAATAGAAATAGCACAAAACAATGCTTCCACATCCTCATCCTTGAAGAGTCTTCCCATTCGGGAAGGTCACAATTTTTTAAGTGCATGTAGTATTGCCAACATTTCCTTCTCATAAATAGCTTGCTTGAGATGTAGCAGTAAAAATACCCAATCACCTACATCAAAACATTTTTCACTACAATGTTGATCTACCTGTTGTTTCATTGATTTTGCATTGAAGTGGCGTTATCCTTTAAAAGTTGGAGAACTTGTTGTTAATGCTCGATGTGATCTTTCTCTGCTTGAACCTTTTTCTTCTTGATATGTACTTCTATCTCTAGAGTTTGAGGAGTGGTAATTTCTTCCAATCCTTTACAAGATATGGTCAGATTCATTTCTTGATGCTCGATGTGATCTTTCACTTCTTGAACATTTTTCTTCTTTATATGTCCTTCTATCTTGATAGTTTGAGGAGTGGTAATTTTGACCAATGAATTACAAGATATGGTTGGATTCATTTCTTCTTTCTTGATGTGATATTTAACTTCTTGCACCTTTTTCTTCTTGATATGTCCTTCTATCTTGAGAGTTTTAGGAGTGGTAATTCTTTCCAATGCTTTACAAGATATGCTCTGATTCATTTCTTCTTTCTCTGGGGTGGGGTCTTGGCGTATATCCTCTTCTTTTGATGTTTCTTGATCCTTTTCTTCCTCCTCTTTAGATTCTATGTAAAATAATTTCTTCTCAGGACACTTATGACCTCTAGTGCATTTGCTATCACAATTGTAACAAAGCCCTTTTTCTCTTTTTTCTTCCAATTGTTGTGGTGTAACCCATGTAGGTTGTGGAAGGCTGGGAGAAACAACACTTCCATATTTATAGTTGTGAGGGGTATGCTTCCTGGTTTCCATAATTTTGCTTTCCACTATGTCACAAAGCCCTTTTACTCTTTCCAATTGTTGTGGTGTTGCTCTAAAGAAGGTGTTGCTCTTTCTATCCTCATAATATGCTATCATTTCCTCCGTGAAAATTGACCACGTAACAAGTTGTTTACGAGAACAAAGCCCTTCATACCATAAAAATTGATCTAGTTCTAAATATGAAGATGCAATACATACCTTTTGTAATAGTGGTACACCATGTAGATCAAAATATTGCTCCATCTGAAGTATCCAATTTACCGAATCCTTGCCATCAAACTTCCTCATCTTGCTTTTTCTTGATTTTAGGAGCTTGATCTTGAAACGACTGTAACTCTGTACTTTCGGATCTTTAAGTTCTGAAATTGCGACCTGTAGTAGCCCCCTACGTCCTCTTTCCAATGCCACCAGTCTAATCCAAATTGGATTCTCCAAGGACGAGTTATGCCAAATATCCCACAATGACTTGATTATAGACTAGTTCAGTAGAGAGAACTTGTACAGCATGCCACGTGTCCGTGTTTTAACCTTTGGCTCTGAAAAATATATACAAGAAACTACAGTCCGTCCTCTTTCTGTACCTTCTTATGAAATTTCAATCCGATGCTCAGAGAGAAAGTTATGATGATTTTCCCCAGGTCACCTGTTTGGAATGTAATTCAGGAGTCTGCAAAAAGACCAACTTCCTCAGATCATATCTCCGCAAATATAGCGCAAAAAGCTCTGAAATTTGGACCAGAGATTCAGCGCGATTTATTCTCAAATTGGTTTTCTTTTAGCTTCTGAAACATCGCAGAAAAAAAGTTATAGCGAAAATGCCACGATGACCTGTTTGGAGTAGTGAAACCCTAGAATCTCAAAGCTCTGATACCAAATGTTACGAAACCAGCTCACAAAAAGATAGAAAAGAGAGATCAACACCTTAGAATTCAGCCTCTTTGAGGGGGCAACCTCCTTTACATTACACAAATGAGAAATTCTTGGATGATACAAATGAAAAGACCTCCTTTCTATATATAGGAGTCTAAGGGGTCATAACATAATCAGAGCCGACATAACAATAATAATGTAAGGGCACAATAATAACAATAGTGGGCTTCTATGTGGCACAATGGTAACGATATGGGCACTACATTGGTACATCAATATAATAAGTGGGTTGTACTAATAACAATAAGGGGTTACACCAGTAGTATAGGGGCCTAACATGCAATATCTAGTGAAAGTAGGGTTTTTTTTTTTTAATTGGTAAGGTGTGTTACGTTAATATTGGTGGGGGTTAAATAATGTGATTTTTAGAGGTGTTTTGCAATATGTAACCAAATTAAGGTTATTGTTTATTATGCCACAAACACACATGATATGTCAGAGGTTCATTGAGAGAAGCCCCTGTGAAGATGGAACAAAAAATCCTTATTACAAAATATGCATCCACCTTCAAATTCCCCATTCAATAGTTAAATGAGGAAATTAAGATGAAAAACATTCTACATTCAACCTTGCCCAACTTTCATGGCTTTTCCAAAGAATATCTACACATGTTCCTCTTCAATTTTAATGTTCTTTGAAGAAGTTATGACTATGTATCGAAGTCTAGAAATTAAAACTATTTCTTGCCACATTCAAGAATTTTACATTAAAGTTGGTTCATGGGTCTTGATAGAGATAACACAACACTTGGGAACAAAAGAATAAAAATTCTTGAAGAAGTATTGATATTATTGCAAGTACAAGGAACATAGGGAATAAATATTCAAAATTACTCAAAATGAAGATGAAATCCTAAAAGACTATTTGAATGACTCAACTATAGTGTGTAACAAGAAACAAAGGTATACTTGGATCCAAACACATTGTGTGTCTTTTTGTTACATGCAATTCATGATAATTGTATTAAACTATTAAATTTGATGGTTGTACGAAATGTATCCTAACAATCTTATGTTGAAATTGTTAAATTGTGCCAAATATATTCTCAGTGAACATCAAGAACTAGGAGAGGATTGAGAGACGTATTGGAAAAATTCAATAGGACTTCTGGTATTGGAGTCACCAAAGAAAAATTGGGAACATTTTAGAAGACTTCAATTTGGACACATTACAAATGAACAAGAAAAAGGAAGTAGCATAGTTAGTTTTGTAATATTTTATCCAAAGTACAGGAGAAAGAACACATTGAAAGAATTCTCATTGGATCACATTTAGGCTTGTGAAATATGAAGTGAGGACCATGCCACAAGAAAATTTCCATCTCTTCCTAAACTAAAAGATTTATACTAGGAGGCTGATGAACCAAAGCAATTATGTTTTGTCTCCCAAAAGTGTCCATGGAAACGTAAGCCTCAAGGTATGATTCCAAATCAATAGCAATATTATGATCTATGTTGGTCTAACCCTTTAATGTATTATTATTTTCTACCATGGAATCTACCCACTCAAACATGGGTGGCTTCTCCCCCAAACTAGCTCTAGTAGCAAGGGTGAAGAAATCCATCCTTTGGATGCCCTCAATAGGGCTTACTACAACCACCTATGCCACCTATTCCTTCTCCTCAAATGTAAACATCCACATCAGCCCCTCCTCGACCTCAACTTCCTACACAACAAATTCCTAACCGAAATAATGATAAGTAATCTCACCCAACAAAATTTGTAGCTGGGCTTGGTACTCACCCCACTTACCCTATTTCTTCCTAGGTTTTATTGATATTCACCTTAGGTCAGGGAATATTCTTAATAAACTAACTCCTCTAGTAAAAATAGAGGATCTTAATGAGGAGGTTATAAATGAATAACAAGAAGAGGTTCAATATCTTGAAATCTTAAGAACTCATCAAAATTTCCTAGAACCATAAGTTCCTCCTTACCATGAGACATTGGACCTAGAAAAACTTATTAGCCAATCTGAATTTAACTCATTAGAACTTAAGAATGTGTGTGTTCTCATATTGATGTTTCAAGCCATTAAATATGTTTATAACTATCACAAAGTAGTTTGAGAACAATGCTTGAGGAGACTTGGTAGAAAAAGGAAAAACCCTCGAAAAATACATGTTATGGGAAAATTAGGAGATCTTATGTCGACAGGACCCTTGCTTCTAAATATTAAAGTCCTGATAGAATAGTTGTCAATGTGTCAATTAACCATATATTTATTCCAAACACATTGACTAACATTAGATCTACTATCAATGCGATGACCCAAGAAACAATGAATCCCTAAGACTTTTAGGTCTTAGGAAAACAACCATAGTATTACAACTAACTAATTGATCCACTATCAAACCTAAAGGGATTTTGGAAGATGTAGTAATTATTGTGGATTCTTGGGAGTATCCTATTTATTTCATGGTGTTACAACGCAAATCTTCCCTTGGGAGATATCCTTTAATCTTACGAATACCATGACAAGACACTACATATGCACATATTGGTTTTAGGTCCTGCAATATGATGATTTCTTGTGGGAGTTACACCATGTAACTCACCATATATCCTCCAACTAATCCTGACATAAATCCATAAGCTCCATGTTAGGTAGATGGAGAAGAAAGTGAGGAGGAGGAATTTTGTCACCAAGTGCTCATTATGGACCAATATCCCACCCTCATGGATAAAACAAAGAATGAGGAGATTGGTGATTTTATAGCTTCATCCTCCACACTTAACTTGTACATTCTCACTCATATATTTGACATTGGATTATAGGATTATCTTGCCATGAAAAATGCATCATCCTTGGAAAATGAGTCCTCTTTTGAGGAAGAGCATGAGTTAACTTTGAAAATTTTAGAAATAATCCCCATAAAAATTTGGAAGGTCAATCTAGGGCTAACAGAGCATGAAAGGGAACAATTGATTAGGGTTTTACAAAATTTTAATGATGCTTTTGCCTAGGATTACACTAAAATCAAGGGGATCCATCTTGATTTGTGAAATCACCTCGTTTATATCAAATAAGAATGCAATCCCATTTTTTAACCTTAATGGTGAATGAATCCTACTCTTCGGAACATAGTCAAAGAGAAGCTCCATAAATTACTTTCAGTTAAATTTATTTACCCTATTTCTAGTGGCCAATGGGTCTACCCTATTGTTAGCATGCCTAAAAATAATGGAACTTGGAGGAATTTTATTTATTATAGAGAACTCAAAAAGGTGACCTGTAAAGACCACTTAACATTATAATTCATTGACCAAGTTCTAGACACATTAGTAGGAAAGAAGTGAACTTCCCTTTTCTCATTGGGTTTAGAGGATTTAACCACATTTAGCTTGCTCCATAAGACCAATATAAAACCACATTTACTTTTCTTTGGGGGGGGGATTTTCCTATTATATTCTACCATTAGGACTTTATAATGCTCTTATGACTTTCCAACGAGCTGTTATTGGGTTATTTTCTAACCCAATTCACGAATATGTGAAATTTACATGGATGATTTTATAACCCATGTTGATGAATTTGAGATGGATTTGGCTAATTTAGGAAAGGTATTTAATAATATGTAAGGAATTTCACATAGCCCTTAGTAACAAAAAATTCTTAATGATGTTAGTTGAAGGGATTGTGTTAGGGCATCATATTTATTCTAAAGGCACAAGAGTAGATCTACCATAGATAAAGATAATGTTAAAATTGCTAACTCTATGAACTAAAAAAGAGGTATGAAGCTTCCTTGGGCATGTAGGTTGTTATCGATGTTTTCTTGAAATTTTTACACAAATAGCTTGACCTTTATCTTCTTCTATTACTAAATATATAGAATTTATGTGGACGTACAATTTCCAACATACCTTTAAGAAATTAAAACAATATTATCCAAGGCTTTCATCTTAAGAGCACCCAATTGATCCGTTTCCATCATAACTTTAAGAAATTAAAACAATATTATCCAAGGCTTTCATCTTACGAGGGCCAAATTGATCCCTTCCCTTTCATATATCCATAGATGCTTTGGATATTGCTATTGGAGATGTATTGGGAAAATGAGAAGATCACTATCTATACATAATATACTTTATTAGTAAACATATCTCTCCCACATAATTGATTTACATGGTAATAGAAAAATAAATTCATGTAAATATTCATGTATAATTCAATTTTGGAATTATATAATTAAATATCCGGTGATCTTGCATATTTATCATGCTATTATTAAGTATCTAATGAATGAATCGATTACTAATGGTAGAGTGACTAGATGGTTGTTACTATTGCAAGAATTGATATAACCATCATAAATAATCCAAGAGACAACATGATATCAAACTTCCTTTCTAGGTTTACCAAATATTAAAATAAGCCACCTATCGAAGACTTTTTTCCTCGTGAACATATTTTGACAATACCTACTAACTCATAATAGTTTTTAGATATTGCTAACTATTTGGCTACGTTAAATCTTTGATCTCACATATATCTAAAGGAATGATAGAATATCATCAAGCAAAGTTGGAGGTTTTCATGGATTGATGGATGCCTCTTTAACAAAGGACCAGATATTTCCATTAGACGTTGTGTGAGATAGGATGAGATCCATGATTATTAAATATTTGTCATGATGATGCTTGTAGAGGACACTTTGTAGATAAGAGGACTAGTTATAAAGTACTCCATCAAGGGTACTACATGCCCTCAAATTTTTAATATTGAAAATGGTATATAAAAATATGTGATAGCTTCCAATGCATGGGAAGGCCAATCCAATCAGATGAAATTCCATTACACACATAGCTAGAGATAAAAGCATTTGATCAATCGGATCTTGATTTCATTGGACCCATAATCCCTCCATCTTAAAGAAGCCCTTACACCCTATTCTATGCATATTATGTTACAAGTGAATGGAAGTAAAGGCATTCCCAACAACAATAGAACAAGTAGTTGTCTACTTCCTCCATGGGGAAATATTTTCTAAATTCAGGGTACCATTGGAGATTTTAAATGATGAAGGAACACAATTCACTTCAATATTCATTAATGACATCATGGAAACAAAAAATATTAAACATAGGGTGAAAACATCATATCTTCCACAGGCCAATGACCAAGTTGAAGGAACAAGATAATTGAAGCCATCATGTCAAAGATTTTTGAGCTCCACCTCAACAACTAGGAAGATAGACTTCTTGAAGCATTATACGCCTACCAAATGACATGGAAAAATAGCATTTGTTTCACTCCATATGATCTAGTATATGGAAAAATATTTCTTTTAATAATAAAGACAAAGGTACAAACCCTTAGGATAGAGGTGCATCTTTGCATCAAATTACCCGAGGATAATTAGTAGTAATTCTCCAAATAAATGAGCTATATGGACTTCATCAGCCTACTCTACAAAAAACAGTCATTATTCAACAACAAAAAACTTTGTGGCATCACAAGTTCATAAAGAAGAAAAGATTCAAAGTTGAACACTGGGATTTGGTTTTCAACTCAAGATTTTAGGAATTCAAAGGAAATTTTTGTACATGTTGGCTTGGGCCATACAAGATCAACACTATATATGATAATGGGGGTATTAATATTCATACCATTGATGAGGAAAGGACTCCAATAATAGAAAATGGGTACAAGCTTTGACTATATCACAAGCCCCTATCAAAAGAATCCTTTTTAGGAGAGATCAATGAAGGATGGCCTAATAGCTTTTTTTAGATTATCCATAAGGGATAAATACTCATCGGATGATTCCTTTTTATTTCCATACATATATATATATATATATATATATATATATATATATATATATATATATATATATATATAGATATATATATATATATATATATATATATATATATATCTATATATATATATATATATATATATATATATATATATATATATATATATATATATATATATATATATATATATATAATATATATAATATATATATAGATATATATATATATATATATCTATATATATATATATATATATATATATATATATATATATATATATATATATATATATATATATATTGTTAAAAACTAGATCACTATTGAGAGAGGGGGGGAATTAGTAGTGAGAGCACTTATAAAGTTTTCTACAAATTATTATTCTTTTAAACCATGCACAAACTGAAGAACATAAGAAAACATTAGACCATAAAAAACAAGTAAAAATATGCGATAATTAAATACAAGAGACACAAATATTTCTGGTGGAAAATCCTCTCCACGAAAAAAAACCACCCTATTGTTGTGCTGCTCAAATATTCTATTAGTCAAGAAAATTACTTACATAGAGATATAAATGTCTACTATCAAATGGATACTCTTTCTCATTTGGATCTATGAACTACCATCCACTGAAGACCACCATGATTAATGATCCTTGTTTGGTTACTCCTGAACTATTAATCGACTCTACAAACTCCAACTATTGGAATCCACCACGATCAATGAGCCTCACCCACCATCGAACCACCATTGGATTGAGAAACTACTCACTTATATTCCTTTCACCAGAATCACCCAACTCCACTTCTCTATGTGATTCTTGTTTCATACATTTTCATATTGGAACCGAGAACTGCTCAACACGAACATTGCAACAACATATCATCAAAGCACATACGAAAACCAAATCTCCAACCACCAAATACACCACAATCTACAAAAAAATCTCTCCACACACTACAATCAAACTCTAATCATCTCCTCACTAGTTACCCAAAATACTAGCTGAAACATACTTCATCTAACTACTGCATCACTAGCAAACTGCTTCATAAAATTTGCATCAACAACTCTCGCACATCTTGCACACTCTTCTCCACTCCCACACTCACTCAACACACAAGAGAGTCAACCAAATAGTAGTAAGCTTCCTCCAATATATGGATTAACTTAGATGATAAAATCAATAATTACAAAAAACTATTGAGCTCCACAATATTTGTTCATATGCTTGATTTGATCTGGATTCAACTCATTGACTTGATCAAGCCACTAAATCCACTTGCCTTTTGATATTTTCAACTTTGATTAGCTTGGTCACACACAACACTGGAAAAACTTGACTAGAACTCCTCATTCGGTCCCATAAGTTGGTCTGCCAGCAGTTGGAGCGTTTCAGTTTCTCCCCCCGCTATGGCTCCATGTGAGTAGGGAAAAGGATAAAGAAAAACATTGGAGCTTTAGTCTAGTACCTCTTCCACTTGATGGATCACCTTCTTCAGATCCTAAACACACCTCTAAGCCTCTATGAAAATTCTGCAACTAATGACATAGGCCAAAAGCCTCTGCAACAAGTTAGTGACATGAAAGACCCTAGTTTGCTAAACTCCTCATCAAGACCAAAACCTCCAACTCCTCAAGCAGCACCACAACCTGTCTCAACACGTCCAACACCTATAGCAACATCTCTAATCCTATAGCAACATCTTTGACACCTGCAACAACAACATCAAGTCATCCATCTACCTCCAACTCCTGTAAAGGCACCTCCAACACATGCAACAACATCTCAACACATGTAAAAACAACTCCAATGCTTCCAACACATGTAGAAGCATAGGAAACACTTGTAGTAGCAATCCAATCACCTACAGTAGCAACATATTCGACATATGACAAACCATTATACCATGCCTTGCATCGATCTCTACTCATCCTCCAAATCACCGCCACTTAGTCATGTCACAACCAAGTTGACATTGATGTTAACCAATAGGACCACCAAGCCAAACATACATCACACATGCATATGACAACCAACACCATGAACTTGTTGACATCAATGCCAACACTACAATTCCAACAAACTCCCCCTCTAGAATTGATGTCATCCTCAATCCGACATCTGAAGCTTATCTCCATACACTCTCCAAAACTGAAGTTGCAACTCTAAATTTGATCTCTATCCATCGAAATTATCTCCCCCTTGGACATCAATGATAAGGGCCATACCAACATTAAATAACAATTCCAATAATGTCATATGAGAGTAGGACTCCCCTATCATACTCAACGCCACACTGATGCAGACAAAAGAAGTCTCTCCTATAAGATAAGCATGTAAAATAAGGAAACCAACTTCCAAAAAGTCTCTAGCCAATGCCATGTAATATCTAAAAACTGAGCATGCTCCACCTAAGCCTGTAATGAAGCTAGAGTCACACACTCTCTATTGTTGTAGCCACACATCCTCTTCATTGCAATAAGCATCCTTTCCAAGTGCAAGAGACTACTCCTCATGAACCATGACTCTAACTAACTTTGAGCAATGATATATAATAAAGTACAATACATATACAATGCTTCATGTAGAAAATACATGGTTGTGACAAATACATAAGACTAACATATGGATCCTCAATAAACTCTCCTATCACCAACCAAGCCTTCTATGGACCCAAGTTTATATCATGCACCCAATCTAGTGGAACTACGTCAAAGATATACAAAATAATACATGACTTGGACTTCCATAGACCCATACATATCTCATTAGAAAACATACTAGACACCATGGGTCTCCATGAGAAATGTGCACAAAAAATAAAATAATGATAATACATGGCTTTTACATTTGCACATAATTGTTCTCTCCTCTA
Source organism: Pinus tabuliformis (assembly GCA_031772625.1). Classification (NCBI taxonomy): domain Eukaryota; kingdom Viridiplantae; phylum Streptophyta; class Pinopsida; order Pinales; family Pinaceae; genus Pinus; species Pinus tabuliformis. The sequence continues at coordinate 751,945,337 of CM062805.1, read as the reverse complement.
TGCATGCCCAAAATATGAAATAACATGAGCACATGGCATCAATGAGCAACAAAATATGCTCCATATAGCAACATCAATCATAAAACAATCCATGTCATATGCATCAAGTACAAGTCCCCCATGAGAAATGATATACTTTCTCAATGTGCAGCGACAACAATAGAAGAACTAGCAACATCATGTGCTAGTGTAAGACCACTCAACACCTTGCCCACCACCATCCCATCAATGAATATCCTGCAGCAAGATCATGATAACCACTAGCAACCACCATGCTCCACATGTGCATCAACAATAAAATCAAATGATAACATCATCATAGAAATATGACATAGAAGCAACAACAAACGCATCCTCATCATATCAAAGCATCCATGATACTCACCAATATAGTAGAATTAACATAAGCTCTGAGCACCGAATGAAAATCACAAAGCATCCATGAGGCTCATCAATAGGCAGCATATAGTATCATCAACATAAATCTCAAGAAACAAATGAACAATCAATAATAACATCACTAACAACATATGAATGAATATGCATTATATCTAAGGAGCATCCACAAGGAACTATGCATCAACAACAACAATATAAGATTTAGCAATAGAGCACCATCAGCTATATATATGCTCATCATATTCTTGACATCATGTCATCAACCCACACTCCCTTTATGTATGAACAACAATATAAATCGTCATAACTCGTCCATCTAATACATATCAACAACATGCATGAAAACATCATGAGTAGTAAAAATAATCCTTCTCATATCTTATCCACCAACAACATATGAGTAGCGACATGATACATATAGAATAAAAAACATGAGCCATAAAGTGCACACTCTAGATGAACCAACTCTAACACATCATCTGATCTTCCATGGAAACTACATATGCATGACAATGCATGAAATAAATATCATCTAGTAGAATGATCATCATCAATTATCAACTATGTCATGCAAAGCATATGATTTTGTTGTTATATGGCAACAAAAACAAAACACTTTTCCTACAACATATCAATGCCAAAAATATGCACAACATGCTCATCCATAGTGAACACAATGCCAACAGTCTGCAAATCCATTAGGAAGCACAAATGCTCCCCCTAAATGTGTGATCCTCCATCACACCTTGACCATGTGCATAAGACAATAATGTGGTTGCCATACCTTCAAGAACATCATAAATATCTCATCATGTAGTTGTTCCAAAACCATTAGTAACAATATAGTTGATTTGAATGATAAATAAACTAGAAGAAAATAGATCATAAATAAAAATACACTTCAAACCTCATGAACTCCCCCTGAACACATTCGTCTTTAATAGTGCATATTTGTCATAATTTGTTAAAAACTTCCCAATATGGCTGGATAATTAAGGATTTTCATGGAAACTCATGATGCAACCATGTACTCCCCCTGAGACCAAGCAGGCCTCAATTTTTTATGAGAGTTCCTTGATTCTCTTTTCTCCTCCATACTTTCTTTTGACGATCCTTCTTCTTCATGTGCGGTTGTACTTGTATATTTTCATCTTTTTTATTTTCTCTCCTGAAATACATGGGCATGTTGCAATCCTTGACCCTATGGCCAATATTGTCACAAACAAAACATCTTATCTGACCATCAAATAGAGGAATAGGTTGATGTCTATTGATATGATTTATATTCCTTGCATGTTCCCTACAACTAATAGCCTTATGGCCAAAATCATTGCATGAGAAACAATATCCATAAAATAGACTATTATACCTAATGGATGGAGATATTATTTGCATGAATGCTTGAGGTTTCTTCTTGTGATGAGAGGGCATGATCTCTCCAATGCTGCATATTGTTGATATATGTCCACGAACTCCACATTTATAACACTTCCCAATTCTATTCTTCTTCTGTGGCCTTCCTCGCTTGTTATTCTACTTCTTGCATGGCTCTTGATTCTTATTTTTCTCACTGGCACTAGTTTCTGCAATAATTTTTTATTTTCTTGTAGATAGTTGAGCACTAGTTTTGAGTCTTTCTAATTCTTCTCTTGCAGATTTTGCTTCAGCCTTCAATTTTTTATACTCATCCTCCAACTCATTGTATTGATTCTCATTTCAATTTCAATCTTCATTCCTTCTTCTAGCTGAGTTTTCAAATCTGAAATTTCCTCTTTGTATGCACACTCATTTTCATCAAATATTTGCAACGGCATTTGTTGATCTTTATTTTCAACCATGACTCTTTTATTTTTTTCTTCCAAGGCCACTAAATTTAATTTCTCTTCATCTTTGTTTATTAACTCTTCTTGTTGTCTCTCAATATTTATGCTTGATCTATCACTACTATCACTAGTGCCTTCATCTTCTTCTTGTGAGGATGCTTGATTTTTCACTGCAATAAGAGTAGAATCCTTTGCATTTTTCTTCATTTCTGAAATATGAAATTTTACTCCAAGATACAATCTTTGCAACTTGTCCAATGTCTCTTTTTCAGTCTTACAATGTCTCACATACATGCTATCATATTCTGAAATACTATTAAAAATAATATTTTTAGCCAAATTAGTAGATTCATATTTAATTCCATACTCAACTCATACCGAAATATCTTCATCAATGGACAAAAAATATGAATCCAAATTTTCTCTCCAAGTTGCAAATTTACCTTTAGGAAGTGTTGTAATTCCTTGCTGATCCATTTTGAAAAATTTGCAAAAATCTACCAAAAACTCCAAGATCCACTCTCCAGCGATAAAGTTGCACTTGAGAACCCTGCTTTGATACCAATTGTTGGAAACTAAATCACTACTGAGAAGGGGGGGTGAATCAATAGTGAGATCACTTATAAACTTTTCTCCAAATTATAATTCTTTTAAACCATGCACAAACTAAATCACATAAGAAAATATTAGAGCATCAAACGCAAGTAAAAACATGCGAGAATTCAACACAAGAGACACAAATATTTATGGTGGAACACCCTCTCTAGGGAAAAATACCACCTACCGTTGTGCTGCTCAAATATTCCATTAGTCAAGCAAATTCTTTACATAGATATATAAATCACTAATATTAAATGGAGACTCTTTCTCATGCGGATATATAGACTACCATATGTTGAAGGGCACCACGATCAACGATCCTCGCCTGGTTACTCATGAAATATCAATCAACTCTACAGACTCTGCTCTGCTGGAAGCCACTATGAAAAATCAGCCTCACCCAATTTTTGTTGAGCTATCCAACCACCATTTGATTGAGAGAACTTCTCACTTATATTGATTTCACCAGAATCACCCAACTCCACTTCTCTATGTGGTTCTCATTTCATGCCTTTTCATATTCTAACCAACAACATCTCAACATGAGCATTGCAGCAACATATCATCAAAGCACATATTAAAAACCAAATTTCCAACCACCAAATACACCACAATCTACAAAACAATCTCTCCACACACTGCAATCAAACTCTAATAATATCCTTGCATCGAATACTAGTTGAAACATACTTCATCTAACTGCTACAACACCAACAAACTTCTTAAGAAAATATGCATCAACAACTCTCACATAGCTTTCACACTCTTCTCCACTCTCACACTCACTCAACACACAAGAGAGTCAACCAACTAGCATTGATATTTCTCCAATATATGGGTGAACTTAGATGCTCAACTCAATAACTACAAAAAGCTACTCAACTCCACAACCTTTGTTCATATACTTGATTTGACTTGGATTCAGCTCATTGACTTAATCAAGCCACTAACTCCACTTTCCTTTTGATATTTTCAACTTTGATTAGCTTCTAGAGGCCGCACAAACTTTTTTGACCATATGCCAAAATGTTTTGAATAAGAATGTCACCAAAACACAAAAATTAGTTGAATTATGTGAGGAATGTGGAGAAAAACTCGTGAAAAGGCTCGGTGGCATGCACAACACTAGACAAACTTTACTGGAACTCCTTATTCACTTCCATAGGCATGTTTTCTAGCAACTACAGCCTTTCAGTTTCTCCCACAAGTTTGGCTCCATGCGACTGGGGCAAAGGATAAAGAAAAAAACTGGAGCTTCAATCCATGATCTCTGCCAACTAATGGATCACCTTCTTCAGCTCTTGAACACGCCTCCAAGCCTCTGTGACAAGTTTTCAACTAATGACATAGGCCAATAGCTTCCGTAAGAAGTCAATGACATGCAAGACCCTAGTCTTCCAAACTCCTCATCAAGACCAAAACCTCCAACTCCTCAAGTAGTACTAGAACTTGTCTTAACACCACCAACACTTGTAGAAACATCTCTACTCCTTTAGCAACATCTTTAACACCTATAGCAGCAACATCAACTCATCCATCTACCTCCAACTCATGTAGAGGCACCTCCAACACATGCAACAACATCTCAACACATGTAGCAACAACTCCAATGCTTCCAACACATGTAGAAGCATATGCAACACTTGTAGTAGCAATCCAATCACATGCAGTGGAAACATCTTCAACATATGACAAACCATCATACCATGCCTTGCATCCATCTCTACTCATCCTCCAAATCACCTCCACTAAGTCATGCCACAACCAAGTTGACATCAATTCCAACCAATAGGACTACCAAGCTAAACATCCATCACACATGCATATGACAAGTAGCACCATGACTTTGTTGAGATCAATGCCAACACACACACACATATATAAGTCCATTTTTGAAAACCCATAGGGGATAATTAGGTGCATATCATGTGAAAACTAGATCAACTCAAGGGTTGATATGTTATTTAAAAAGAGAGACAAAAAAAAATATTGAATTAATGAATCCATGTGACTTGTAGGTTCCTAATTCTTTTTTAAGTTTCTACTAATAAACAATATCCATAATTTCTCTTGATAGATGGAAGGATACAACCTTGTTGTTGCAACACTAGCATGATATTGTTGTAACACCAATATGATGTGGCTACAACACTATTGTTTCAACACCAATAACATGTGGCTACAACACCATCACTGCAACATAAGTATCATTTTGTTGCAACATAGTGCTATAATAAATTATACAAATAAAACCAACACATAATGGAAACACCTTAAGGTTGAAGCTAACTCAAGTGTTACAACACCTTTCAACTCAGCCAACATAATTTACGACACCATTTAATGGTGTTGTTGCAACACTAGTTTAGGGTGGTTTATACAACACCTCATGCTAGAACACCTTCGCCAATCCATAATTACATCCCATTCCTAGTTCCACTGGTGACATCATGAAAGAGGATGTGACATGCCTATTGTCACTAACTTCCGATAAGAATTGAAATGCATGAATTTCCTTACATAACAAATGGAATTAAATTGGAATAATCATGCATGCATAATTCGACATTAATCTCGATATCACTCAACCAATGCCACACCCTATGACATAACCCACGCCACTAGCTCATGACTACACTTCCTTAATTGGAAACTATCATCTCCCAACAAATTGTTCATCCACATTGCAACCAAGAGATTGTTTGAGTTCAAGAAAGGATCATGGGTGGCTCACTAAATCAGTAATATCCCTTCAAGTCCCTCTTGTTGCAAGCTTATGACCATTTTTGGGCCATATTCTAGGTTTTAATGTGGATTGAGTATGTAGAAATCCTATAGAGGTACAATGATAATGTTTCTCTTGAATTTTCTCTAAAACAATAGAATGAGGGAACTATGGTGGGGGAATTCCAATTCTGGTAAATGAAGAGACCATAGTCATTGTACCAATTTTACCACAGGTGGGAGAAAAATGGTACTCCTTAAATAATCAATGACAAGAGTTGGCGAAATAATTCTTGGAGGTGGGAAAATTACTAGTGATAAGGGAAACAAATTTGATGGAAAATCCTTGTGAAAACCCTAGGTCGATGTAGCAATATTCATCTAGAGGAATGTTACCTATGAGGGACACCATGGAATTGTACTTTGGCACCATTTAAACTTCCATACCATTTGAGGCATAAAAGGTGAATAAATATGTCCTTTTTCCAATGGAATATGTTTCAATAGATGGCCACCAACATTCAAAAATCCCGTCGGCCCAAGGATTCCCTCTTGAACCATTCTCTCATCAAGGTATTGGTGGTGCATGCACCACAAAAGGTGGGCTGCACCTAGGATGACCTAGTGAGGATACCAAAACTTGAGCCACCCCTAGCAGAAGCATTAAATGCACCCTTAGAAGGATCAACTACTACAACATTAAAGGAAGAAATAGTTGTGACACTAGAATAAAAGGGTGTTACAACACCTAAATCATCCATGGAAAGAGTAGCTACTACAACACCTAAAGCATCCATGGAAAGGGTAGTTGCTACCACACCTAAAGCATCCATGGAAAGGGTAACCACTACAACACCTAAATTATCCATGGAAAGGGTAGCTACTACAACACCTAAAGCATTCATGTAAAGGGTAGCTATTGCAACACCTAAAACATCCATGAGAGGGGTCTATGTTGATACACCTTAGGTATTAATAAATCCATAACAACTAGAGGAAGAGTCTAGAGATAGTCATGAAAACGACCTTGAGATTACAGCTAGGAATTTGCATATGACGAAAATACTTCCTTGCATGACTAATAAACCCTCACATGTGGCCATACCCAAAAGGAAGAGAATGAGGTACTTAAAAAAATAAGGACTCTACCCAACCTATTGCAAAAAAAATAGAGGATTCAGAGCAAGAATAGGTAATAGAAGTTCCTAATGACACATGAGAACTAGTAGGGTAGTGGAAGAAAAGTTAAAAACACATGTTATAACACAAGAACTATCAGGGGTAAAAAAATAGGTAGTAAAGGTACTTGTTGACACAAAATAACAAGCAAAATGATGAAATAAAATATGGAAACCCCTGCTAAAACATAAGAATCAGTAGGCTTAGTGGAAGAAGAAGTGGAAACCCTTGTTAACACACAACAAGTAGGGGTAATGGTCGAACATGAGATTAAAATCCATGCTACTACATAAGAAAAAATTGGGGAAGTCTTGAAAGAAGGTTCTTTTGAATGGGGAGATGATCAGAAGAAGCGGACAAGGGAGGGAGGGGTTGCAACAACAAAAATAGGATCAGAAACATAATACATAGTTGTAGCTCAACAAGTCAATGTTGTTTCACAATTACTAATAAAAATACACAAGTCCAAAGGGAAGTAGAAGCCTATAGCTACACTTTATTTTCACCATTTCATTCATTTATTATTATAAGAAATAAAATATTGGAAAATAACAATACGGAGTTGTAACACAAGATTAAAATCCTAGAGGCTAAGCTGAAGGATAAATGATCTTTTGAGGAGTTGGGCTATCGTACTACGACAGTAATGTTCCTTAGTGACACAAAGAATGAATATGAACCAAATATTTGGGTAGGGGATCCGGTTCAAGAATAATTACACAAAGAGAGAAACTTTGTCTAGGGAAAAGTTGTCCAAACAGAGGAGGAAAATCCTAAGTTACAATAGGTAACTATTCAAATACATGCCAAACCAATCGAAGATAAATATACTCAAGTAGACATCCAATATGTAAGGAGGAAGTAAAAAGAAGATAAGTGGAAGATGATGATGGAAGCTGATGAAGGGGAGATTCTACCAATGAGAGAGAATTTTTTATGTTATCAAAAGCCTTATATAAAAGTGGGAAGAACACCGAGAGGCCCATAGAGCTAATTTGTACCAATGGAAGAAATAAATGAAACAAGAACTAGAGAAATCCTCTAAGTTATAGATATAAGTGTATATGCTAGAAATTGAGCAGCTTGGCCTACTAGTTTATTTTGCACTTAGCTATAGAGAACCATCCCTTGTCTAAAACACATATTTGCAAGAAAATTATCTTATGTTTCAAAGGAAACCCTATGAGACAACTTCTCCAACTACCTTCTTAGAAGCCTATTATGAAAGCACCAATGAAGAAAATAACTTATTGTGTGAATTGTGCCGACATAAAATTTTGATATATCATGAGCATGAATGGAACCCTAACCACTTTTTGGGAGGGTGTGCAATTGAGAGTGTTTATATCATACTTAATTAATCATGTTGACTAGATAATTACTCACCAAATACTTGAGAATAACTACAGTTGTAACTTGTGGGTCAGGGGAGAGTACAATAGATCCAAAATGTTATTATCACATACTTTAGCTAGGTTAACTCCCATTAACATGAAAATTTCATGGCCCACAATAGGTGAGAAGATCACTATGAGACACATATAAAGGTACTAGCAAAACTAGTTGTAGAAGGATGTGCTTAGAGGTGGAAACAAGCCATAGAAGATATGTACTTAAAGGATCCATTCAATCCCAACAACCTTGCAATTTCCTTTAAAGTAGTGCACATGTATATTAAATGCATGGAGAACTATGGGAGTGAATGGATAGAAATCAAATTTCACTACCCCATGACTTGGCTACCAACCCCAAAATATCAAGGTCATTACAACATGAGTAAGAAGGAGGAGGTTTCCTTCTAGAAGGAAATTGAGAGGAGAAAGTATTATTTATTCACCTATGATGTAGGGGAGGTTTACTATAGCATCAAAAACCTACGTAGGGATCACTAAAACTCTAATTCATACTAACTATTTGGTTGTGTCACGGGGGCTTCACTGGGGGAGAAATACCATACCACGTGCATTCATATTGGGGGATATATATTAAGGAAAAAATGACATAATATATTGATCATATAATAAGGATAAAGGGTTTTTATATTGGTAGGTATGAAAAATGAAGCTCAAAGTTAATGAAAAAATGTAAAGGGGCATAAAAAATGTTAATGAAAAAATGGATACCTTCAGTGTCTACTGAAAGTAGGGGTTTTTTAAATTGGGAAGATGTATTGGTTTTGTATTGGTAGGGGGTTAAATAATGTGATTTTTAAAAGTAATAGAAAATATGTATTCAAATTAAGGGTATTGTTTAGTATGCCACGAATGCACAAGCTATGTCATAGGTTCATATAGTGAATCCCCCATGGGTTGTGTGAGGAAAAAAAATGCTTTCTGTTGGGGGGGATGACAAGCACCCAAATTGGCATTATTTCAACACCATTTCACCACCTTTTTTACTACCTTTTTCCTATCTTCATACCTGTTGTGGCCACCCACAACCCCCCTCCTTATTTAGTATTAGCAATAACACTATGTAAGTGGGGACCCTTAGTTAAAAAATTCAAAAAATCAATTAGTGCTCATACATCTTACTCCTTAAGAAACATCGCGTCGTGCAAAGAATCATAGGGTATTTTCTTATGAGTCAAAATGGTAAAATACGAGATCGCGATGCGAACTCCATCGCATCGCATGCATTAAGAAAAGCTCACGTTAGAAAACCTCAAGAAATCGCCGATATGCGAAATTGCCGATATGCGATATCGCATATCGCATATTGCGAAAATTGCAGGAAGGACACATAACGATACTGCGATCCACGATCTTGCGATAGCGCGATCCGCAATCTTACGATAGCGCGATCAACCAACCTTGCGATAGCACAACACGATGAAATTGTGGTTATGCAATACAGTGAAATGCGATACTGCGATGCAGATCGCAGAAACATTCCATCGTAGATTTTCCCTGGCTCAATATTCAAGAAAAAGTTTTCCATAAACCAAGAACTGGTTATGCGCTTTAATGATAATTAATGTATTATATGCCAATTGTTATTAAAATATGGTTTTGTGTTGTTCGAAGAGCCAGTTCACATCAAGTGGCATGTTTTTGCATATCCGTAGCATTTAAAACTTTCCTGTTGTTATTTATTATCATTACTCTCCTCACTTGTGAACTGCAGGAACGAAAAAGAAAAGTTACACAAAACAATGTGAAAGAAGCTATGAGGAAAAAGGGTAAAACTCCAATGTTCAAAGACAGAGAAAAGACGCTCTCATAAACAGATACCGCATGCAACAAAGCCACAGATTCACAGAATGTTGCTGAGCCATCCATTACATATCTTTCATATACAACCATGGTTGAATGAGTATTGAATGATGTTGATATCAACAGGCAGTTTAATGCTCAGGGTCAAGAGCTCATGAAAGCATTATTTTTACAAATTTTGAAGCTTTATACCCGATGAAGGTGAAGATGCACGGAAGGTGAAAAATGCATCAGAGAAGCCTGGATCAAAGAACGGAGGCAGTTTCCGATGCGCGATTAGTGCCTAGCGCTAATGCCGCATCGCTGAGAAAATTGTGCGAGAAGGAAAGCCTCTAACTGCCCAGTCACATGTAAGCCCGAGAAGAGCAAGGAAGCAATGGTAAAAAACAAACTACAAATAGAAAGCTGAAGAAAAGGCAGAAGAAATCCAAAGGGTTAACCAAGTTGAACTCAGATTATTACTAGGCAAACGCAGTAAATCCACATAGTTAGAGGATGACTCTCGAGTATATCATCGACTTTGCTGAAAAGATGGTGCCAGCTATTGCCATTTCTATTTGCTTAGCTCAACCAAAAGCGGAAGACACTCAGCCGACTCTACCCAGGTAAATACTGAATGCTTGCAACATTAAGGAGCAAATGCAGAAATAGTTAGATATTAGAGTTAATATTTAGAAATATTTTTGTTTTATTTTTGCTTAGAAAAAGGGCGGTCATTTAAACGTATCCTGAATCTGTGTAATTAAGTTATTTAGTTAGTAGTATTTAAACCCTTCTCATGCATTTAGAGAAGGGTCCAGAAATTTATCAAAAACTTGTCCTCAGAACATGCACTTTTGCACCCTCATAGGAGGTTTTGGTGAATGAATGGATCAAGATTTGTTGATGTTTGCATTTGATATCTGCTACTGATGTTTCACTTCTATACTCTTAGTGGATGTTAGAGCAAGGAGAGATAAATCATTATCAGTTGAAGCTTATGAGTAGGACTAGTCATAAATGGTACTTTTATCTCTTGACCATTTCTGCTTATATGTTAAAGTGATATACAGTTTTTGGTTGTTTATGTATTATTGCATGAATGCCTGAGTTATCATTTGGCACTTTTGTATGGTGATAGCTATTTATTTATGCTTAATGTATGAATAGCTCATTATGTGATATGTTTTTCACAACTGTTTTGTCTAACTTTTTATGCGAAGTGGTTCATCCTTATTAATTTCCTTTCTTGTAATCGCTGAATGATCTTTATTACCAGTTGTTATTTGAAATCTCTTTAGATCGCATAATAAAAGAATTACATCCTGGGTTAGTATAGACTTATATGTTGCTGCTTATTAGATTACAATAGCATAGCATTAGATTAAAATTAGAATTAGAATATCTTAAATTAGGAACTGTTAGACCAGGAACATCAAATTCTACACACACACTCATAGATTGGGAAACTGGTCCCATTATCCCCAATCGGACCCGCTATACCAAACGGATAAGGAGCTGCCAACCAAGGTCCGGACCGGGCGGGTATCCCCCTTGTTGTCGACCCGATCTTCGGGGCTTCAACATATTTGGCGCTAGAAGGAGGGCCTGAACTACGAATGGCAAGTAAATCTAAATCTGAATACCATTCTGAGAGTAAATCACCCTCATCATCTCCCCCAACTTCTCCATTACACTTAAATCCAGAGTTAGAAGTCGCTCGAGTATCAACCGCTGCTACAAACCCTATCATTTCAGAACAATCTATAGTTGAACTTCCTGAAGTCAAATCTCTGATTCACAAACTTCAGCAATTTTCCATTTCTTCTCAAAGGGCTGATAAATCTCAAGGTAGCGTGACTTCGCAATATAATCCTGCTCATCCCCTGACCAGGCTAAATAGTGAAAAGTTTGGCGTTCAGCCAACCGAATTACCTCTTCCCACCAGGAAAAGAGTAAGGAAATCACCTAAAGAGTCTGACAGTGAGACTCTTTCATCAACATCATCCATCTCAACTTCTTCACCGCGAAGTCAACCATCCACTCCACCACTCCAGATCATCATCCATCCATCCACTGGAACCCCCACAACTCTTCCTCAGTCATCTACAATCGTAGTATCCTCATCTTCCCGCCACAGGGATCATCTTCTGCACTTTCCACTGTTAGTAGCATAGCAATGGCCCAATATCCATGGAATAACCCTAGGGCAGTTTTAATGCCTGCACCCTTAAGTCAAATACCGACCCATCCTGAGAAATGGTTGCCTAAGTTTAATCCTGAGGCAGGCATGCTAACAGAGGAGCACATAAACAACTTTATGCAATCCATTAATCTCAATGGGGTTACTAATGAAGATGTTGTTGTTCAGCTGTTTCCTTATACTCTGCAAGGAACAGCTGGATCATGGTATTTTTCATTACCCTCCGGATATATCACTAGTTGGGATATCTTCCAGGAGAAATTCCTGACCAAGTTTGGTGATGACAGGTCTACGGATACGTTAATCAACGACCTATCCAACCTTAGGGCCGAATCTAGAGAGCCTATCAAAGATTTCAATTTATGTTTCAACAAAATTCTAAACAAAATTCCTACTGCTTCCCAGCCCAGCGAAGAAGTACGATGAGAATGGTATATCGCCGCTCTACCATCAAACATAGCAATCTTCGTGGATAGGGCTAATAAAACAACCTTAGCCGATAACATGAAAGAAGCAATAGCAGTAGAGAAACGTATAATAGCCCTGGAAAAGAAATCCGCGATAGAGGAACGTAAGTCCAAGAAAGTCACCTTCAAGGAAGACTCTAAGAAGAAACAAGCAAAAGATCCATTCGATTTGGAAGGATTGCAGAAAGTTCTAAAGACCATGTCCAATGAAATGGTCGAAATCAAAAAGCAAGTAGCAGAAACTTCTTCAAAAAAACCCTACAGAGCTTTTAAAAGAGGCCCTTCAACAGATTCAAAGCTACACAATGCTATTTCAAATGCTGAATCCGAAGAAGAGGAAGAGGAAATTGCCACTGAAGGGAAAACTAATGAAGAAAAGGTTGTGGAATTACAAGGAATGTGGGATTTCATCCTCCCATAAGAAGAAGATCAAGAAGTATTCCCAGTTAGCACACGAAGCAAAAATCAGCTTGATCCTCCCCAAACTATCCCTAAGCCAAAGAGCGCAAGCTCTGCAATAAAGGATAAATTCGCAACAAAGAAAACGACATCAAAAGCGACTCAAACCAGCCCAGTCCAAACAGATGAATCAACTCCATCTAAAACACTGATTGTGTCAGATGAAATGGAGTACAATATTATAGAAGATATGAAAAAGACTAGGGTCAACATCACTCTTTACGAACTGAGAAAGTTAAAGCATCAACAAAAGATAATGATGAAAGAATTACATGCTGTGCCAGTTGCACCTTTGCCTGCCGCTGTACTTTCTCAAGCTTCCTATAACATGGGAAGACCTCCAACTAACGTGATCAATAAGATTGATCCAAATGACATCACTCTAATTGGAGGAAGATCAAGATCTCATACTCCCCCGTTTCTCCTTACTTATGAAATTTTCAATAAAAATGTGCACAATTGTTTGGTATATTCTAGTGCTTCATCCAATATTTTACCAAAATCCATATGTGCCAAGCTAAATGTTCAGCTGCAGAAATCCGTTGTGCACATAGTTCAGCTAGATCGATCTCAAGTCGAAGTGATTAGCGAACTAAATCAAGTAACCATAAGGTTGTCATCCAACCCAAAGGTATGTCAAGTTATTGACATTCTAGTTGCTGACATTCCAGAATTCTATGGCTTAATTCTTAGCAGGGATTGGTTAGAAAAACTTCATCGATACTTTGCAACTGACTGGTCGCACATGTGGCTGCCCTACAACGGTAAACCGAATCAAATAAAAGTTGAACGAGAACTACACCAAAATACATAGTAACGGAGCTAGAGGGGGAAAATGAACCAGTGGCATATAACAGCAGCATTATTGGCAATTACTCTGTAGATTCTTTCTTCGGCAATTTCAATGCTCATGCGTCACCCTATTTAGAACACTTTGTTTTGTCCCAAGTTGAAAATTTTTCTCGAACTGATAATTCGAAATGTATCAATTTTTTAGATAAACCTGCAAATAAATCTTTGTTTTGGAAATTATTTTTTGATGGTTCTAGATCTAACGAAGGAGCAGGAGCAGGATGCGTTATGATTAGTCCAAAAGGAGATAAAATCATGCTAACATGCAGACTCAAATTTGATTGCACCAACAATACAGCAGAATATGAGGCTTTGGTCCAAGGGTTGTACAAAGCAATCAGGTTAGACGTCAAGTATCTTCAAGTTTTCGGAGACTCTGAGATTGTGGTTAAATAGGTACGTAACACTATACATTGCTTATCAAGTCATTTAAAACATTATCAATCCTTAGTCCAAGATCTGACTGAGCATTTCATAGCATTTAATATTTCTTCAATCCCCAGACTCCAAAATGCAAGTGCAGACCTTTTGGCTAACATAGCTTCTAAGCTTATTCCTTCAGAAGATTTTCGTCCAGATAGATTCTCAATAGAATTAATCTTTAGACCATCCATTCCTGATAACATCACAAATTGGAGAGTATTCAATGACGATCCTGATATTGTAAATTTCCTCACATCTGAAGGATCCTACTCCAATCAAATAATTGATGAAGACCAACGCGATCGACAATTACAACAAGATAGCACTAACAATGCTATACCTAAGTCAGTAGTAAAGTTAGAAGACTTTTACAATTTGAAGGATCAGTTTAAAAGGTTTACCAATTCAAAACTCCAAAGTTCAACCTTGAACTACGAATTAGTAAACCTAAGAACCAATCCTAAAGCACAAAACATTAATCTAGGTCTCGGCCTAGCGCCTGAAGAAAAACTAGTGTATATTCGTCTTTTGAGACAATATAAAAATGTTTTTGCCTGGAATTATGATGAACTGAAAACATACGACACTTCCATCATCCAACATACTATTCCTATGATCGATAATGAAAAACCTGTCCAACAAAAGCTGAGAAAGATCCATCCCAATTTAGAAAATCTGATAAAAACTGAGCTCAATAAGTTATTGAAAGCCAGAATAATCTTTTCCGTCAAACATTCCAAATGGGTCTCCAATATGGTACCTGTTAGAAAGAAAAACGGAGATATTAGGATCTGCATTGACTTTCGAAACCTTAACAAGGCCTGCCCAAAGGATAATTTTCCGTTACCACCTATGGAACAGATATTGCAGGCAGTAGCGGGCTCAGAATTAATGTCTTTCTTGGATGGATTTTCAGGATACAATCAAGCATTGGTACATCCTGATGATCAATTGAAAACCACATTCAGAACTAAATGTGGCACATACCCATATCGAAAGATGCCATTTGGTTTGATTAATGTTGGTGCCACATTTCAGAGAGCCATGGACATCGCATTTAAAGGTTTAGTCAATAAATCTGTAGTAATTTATTTGGATGATATAACAGTGTATTCCAAGAAACAAAGCGACCATCTTAAAGACTTGAAAAAAATCTTCCAACGGTGTTTAAGGTATGGAATTTCACTTAACCCAAAGAAATATTTTTTCGCACTAAGTGAAGGGAAACTTCTAGGATTCATAGTGTCAAAATCCAGTATTCACATTGATCCTGACAGAATCAAAGAAATTTTTGAAATATCCTCACCTCATAGCAAAAAAGCCATGCAATCTTTCCTTGGTCAAATCAACTTTGTAAAGAGATTCGTTCCAGATTTTTCACGAATCATGTCTCCTTTGCAAACCATGATTAAAAAGAACTCAAATTTTAAATGGGGCCAAGCTGAACATGAAGCATTCAACCTGATCAAATAAGCTATTATTAATGCTCCATTTTATTTTATACACATTTGCCTCAGATAAGTCATATGTTGCGATACTCACTCAAGCAAATCAAGAAAAAGCGGAAGCCCCAATTTCTTTTTTCAGCTCAAATTTATAGGGTGCTGAATTAAATTATTCAGACATGGAGAAACATGCTTATGCTATTTTCAAAGCGGTCAAATACTTCAGACCTTTCTTACTCAAAACCCATACCAAAATCATAGTACCGTTTCCAGCGGTAAGGAATCTTCTAGTACAGAAAGATGTAGGTGAGAAGAGACCCAATTGGGTTACTGCCTTACAGGAATATGACATTGAGATTAAACCAGCAAACATTGTAAGAGGCTAAGGCTTTTGCAAAATGCTGGCAGGAGCATCGCAAATTTCTGAAGTTCCATCTATAGAGGTACAAATGTGCGAGGTAAGCCTAAACAATGCAGAGTCATTATACGCTGATATCGTTTATTATCTTAAGAACGGGTATGCTCCTTCACACCTCGATCATACTAAGAAAAGAGCTCTAAGGTTGAAAGCCAAACAATATCAGCTCATAAATGATATTCTTTTTAGAATAAATTATGATTATGTTCTTCTTAGGTGTCTCGAGAAATCTGAAGCTGAAAAAGTTTTGCAGGAACTCCACGACGGGCCAGTAGGCGAACACTATGCTGGACATGCTACTGCACATAAAATCTTGCGCACAAGATATTACTGGCCCACGTTATTCAAAGACTCGCACAATTATGTGAGGAGATGTCAAGTCTGCCAAACTACTGTTGGAAGACAAAAGAAGTCATCCTTGCCACTACAGCCGGTAAACATCGAGCAACCTTTCAGTCAATGGGGATTGGACATAATAGGTGAGATCGTTCCTCACTCTTCTAAGCAGCATAGATACATCCTCACAACAACAAATTATTTTACTAAGTGGGTAGAAGCAGTTCCACTCAAGACGGCTAATGCTGAAAATATCATTGAGTTCATAGATCAATTTATAATCACCAGGTTTGGATTGCCTTCCGCTTTAATGTTTGATAATGCATCATACTTTTATGGAAATACAATGACTGAATTTGCACTTAAAATAGGATTCAAACTTAAGTATTCAGCCAATTATTACCCACAAGGCAATGGGTTAGCTGAGTCCACAAATAAAAACCTAATCAGGATTATCAAAAGAACAGTTGACCAAAATCATAAAAATTGGCATAAGGCTTTGATATATGCTTTATGGGCAGACCGAATAACGCAAAATGCTTTTATCGGCAGTTCTCCCTTTAATTTAGTTTATGGGAAAGAAGTGGTTCTTCCGACTCATTTAGTGATTCCCTCTTTGTCTCTAGTTCAATACATTGATGAAGTACTCACTTCCTTCTTACAGCTAAGAAAAATGGAAATAATCAAATTAGAAGAACAACGAGAACAGGTTAGGAAAATGCATGCTCATTATCAAGCACTAGTAAAATCCTCTTTTGATTCAAACATAATGACCAGAAAAGATTTTCAGATGGGAGATTTAGTTTTAAGGTGGGACAAAGCTCATGAAGAGAAAGGCAAACATACAAAATTTCAAAGAATGTGGCTTGGTCCTTTTCAAATTGTAGAAATAATAGGTCCATCAACGTTTGTGTTACAGGATTTAGCAGGTAAGAGGGATCCTTTGCCTGTTAATGGACAAATTCTCAAGAAATATTTTCCATAGAAGATTATTCTTCTATTTTTGTAGAGTAGTTGTTTTTCTTTTCATAATAAAACCAGTTGTGAGTGGTTACATTAGGAATTTATGAAAAAGACACCAATTCTCTTTCAGATTTTGAACTTTTCACTTGTATAAATAGCAAATCTTTTGAAAAATTGATCTTTATTATTGACAGATACAGTTAAAGACTCTAGCCCAGATATGATACTAGTTTCAACTTCAAAAAGTTTGATGAAAACAACCTTTAGTGAAGAAATTGTTTTATCTCAGTACAATGAAAGGTATCAATAACAAAATAAAGATTCTCTGTAGAACAGTTGTTTCCAAAAAACTCTATCATTGTCGTCCAGAGCTATCTTAAGTAAACAATGACTTCCTCCCTGCTAAGGAGATCACAACTTTCAAAGGAACAACCCAAGTATACACTTTATCTTGAAGAATAAGAGGTCTCATCACGAGCCGGCTTATCATAATCACAGATATTATAACTTGCTGACTTTGCCAATACTGTACACCACAACAGGGCAATGACTCAAGATTGTTGCAATCAAAAGACAAGTTGTTATGAAACCAGCTCAAGAAAAGATAGAAAAGATAGGTCAACGCCTTAGAATTCAGCGTCTTCGAGGGGGCAACCTCCTTTACATTACATAAATGAACAATTCTTGGATGATACAAATGAAAATACCTCCTTTCTATATATAGGAGTCTAAGGGGTCATAACATAATCAAAGCCGACATAACAATAATAATGTAAGGGCACAATAATAACAATAGTGGGCTTCTATGGGGTACACAATAGTAACAATATGGGCACTACATGGGTACATCAATATAATAAGTGGGTTGTACTAATAACAATAAGGGGTTATACTAGTAGTATAGGGGCCTAACATGCCCCTCTCCTTCAAAAAGCGTTGTCCTCAACGCTTGAGTAGTTCTTGATGCTTCTGTATAAAATTCTTGTCCTCCCATGTGGAATCTTCAGCGGGTAAGTTCATCCACTTGATGAGATACTTTGAAATTGATCGATGTCATAGTTATCGGGTTCTTGCTTCTATGACTGCTCCAGGTTCCAATATGATTTTTCCTTCCTCTTCAATTTCCGGCAATATTGTTTGAATTGGGATCTTTTGCAACTTTTGAATAAGTGGCCATACTTCTTCGACCTTCTTCCATTCATCCCTTGCTTCATTTATCCAATCTCATTGGATAATAGAAAGAGCACAAAACGATGCTTCCACATCCTCATCCTTGAAGAGTCTTCCCATTCGATAAGGTCGCCATTTTTTAAGTGCATGTAGTATTGACAACATTTCCTTTTCATAAATAGCTTGCTTGAGATGTAGCAGTAAAAATACCCAATCACCTACATCAAAACATTTTTCACTATGATGTTGATCTACTTGTTGTTTCGTTTGATTTTGCACCGAAGTGGCATTATCCTTTAAGATTTGGAGAACTTGTTGTTGATCCTCGATGTGATCTTTCACTGCTTGAACCTTTTTCTTCTTGATATGTCCTTCTATCTCTAGAGTTTGAGGAGTGGTAATTTCTTCCAATCCTTTACAAGATATGGTCGGATTCATTTCTTGATGCTCGATGTGATCTTTCACTTCTTGAACATTTTTCTTCTTGATATGTCCTTCTATCTTGAGAGTTTTAGGAGTGGTAATTCCTGCCAATGCTTTACAAGATATCATCTGATTCATTTCTTCTTTCTCTGGGGTGGGGCCCTGGCATATATCTTCTTCCTTTGATGTTTCAAGATCCTTTTCTTCCTCCTCTTCATATTCTATGTAAAATAATTTCTTCTCAGCACACTTATGACCTTTAGTGCATTTGCTATTACAATTGTAACAAAGCCCTTTTTCTCTTTTTTCTTCCAATTGTTGTGGTGTAACCCTTGTAGGTTGTGGAAGGCTAGGAGAAACAAAACTTTCATCTTTATAGTTGTGAGGGGTATGCTTCCTGGTTTCCATAATTTTGCTTTCCAATATGTCACAAAGTGCTTTTACTCTTTCCAATTGTTGTGGTGTTGCTCTACAGAAGGTGTTGCTTTTTGTATCCTCATAATGTGCTATCATTTCCTCCGTGAAAATTGACCATGTAACAAGTTGTTTACGAGAACAAAGCCCTTCATACCATAAAAATTTATCCGGTTCTAAATATGAAGATGCAATACATACCTTTTGTAATAGTTGTACACCATGTAGATCAAAATATTGCTCCATCTGAAGTATCCATGTTGCGAGATCCTTGCCATCAAACTTCCTCATATCATTTTTTGGAATATGGTGGGTCTTTGATCCAACATTAGAGTATATGGAATCATGATTAACATTTCTTTTGTTCTCATCACGAGTTTCCTTTACTACCCTTTCACAATTAGTGACCCTTTCTTGTAGCAACTTCTTCAATTCTTCCATGTTTGTCTTCAAATCTATCTTCAAATCATCCATCTTAGCTTCTATGCCTTTCTTTAAACCATCCATCTTAGCTTCTACATCTTTCTTTAAACCATCCATCTTAGATTCTGTTCCTTTTTGTGCAAGTGACACTTGTTGCACTTGGTCTCGTAATTTTGCTATATCATGTTTCATTTCTTCCTCTTCTTCATAAGTCATGCTAGAGCTTTCAGGTTGCTTACTAGGTGTTTGCATTTTCTTTCCTCAGGGAATCAATTACCGATAATAATGCTTTACTATGCCCTTTGAATTCCTTCAAACCAAGCTTATGCAAAAATTTAAAAAAAACTACACACCTTTTTTCACTTTGTAGAAGCCTGATATTGAATCTGATGTATATCTGTAATTTTGAATCATCCAGTTCTGAAATTGTGATTTGTAGTATCCTTCTGTGTCCTCTTTCCAATGCAACTAGTCTGATCCAAATTGGATTCTCCAAGAAAGCGTTATGCACAATCTCCCGTAGTGACCTGATTGTAGACTAGTTCAGTAGAGCGAACTTGTATGAAGTGCCATGTGTCACTGTTTCAACCTTTGACTCTAAAAAATATATACAAGAAAACTACAGTCTGTCCTCTTACTACACCTTCTTGCGAAATTTCAATCCGATGCTCAGAAAGAAAGTTATGACGGTTTTCCCCAGGTCACCTGTTTGGAATGTAATTCAGGAGTCTACAAAAAGACCAACTTCCTCAGATCATATCTCCGCAAATATAGCGCGAAAAGCTCTGAAATTCGGACCCGAGGTTCAGCGCGATTTCTTCTCAAATAGTTTTTTTTTTTCAACATCTGAAATGTCGTAGAAAAAAAGTTATAGCGAAAATTCCACGATGACCTGTTTGGAGTAGCGAAACCCTAGAATCCAAAGCTCTGATACCAAATGTTATGAAACCAGCTCAAGAAAAGATAGAAAAGATAGATCAACGCCTTAGAATTCAGCCTCTTCGAGGGGGAAACCTCCTTTACATTACATAAATGAACAATTCTTGGATGATACAAATGAAAAGACCTCCTTTTTATATATAGGAGTCTAAGGGGTCATAACATAATCAAAGCTGACATAACAATAATAATGTAAGGGCACAATAATAACAATAGTGGGTTTCTATGGGGTACACAATAGTAACAATATGGGCACTACATGGGTACATCAATATAATAAGTGGGTTGTACTAACAACAATAAGGGGTTATACTAGTAGTATAGGGGCCTAACACAAGGGGTCTCATCACGAGCCAGCTTGTTCAGCAAAGTTATAAATCAAGTGAATGACTGTGTCATAATTTGGCTACCAAACCAAGACATTGTTCTTTAAGAGTAAAAAAGAAAATCAAAGCAATAAGTGTGGATATGGATTTTTCTTTGAAAGTTGTAGGCTACCTTAAGTAGGATACATGATCATTGCTGGGTAATAGGTAACCCTGTCGAGGCTATAAACGCTTGCTGGCAGTAGAGGCTCTACCTACGACAAATGAGCATATTTAAAACTGGTTTACAGAGAAGACTTTGTTTTATCTTTACAACCAAGTAATGACTAATGTAAATTCAAGGACTAGCCTGAGGAAGCAAATAATCAAAGTGGAAAATAGTTGAAACAAAATATCATTGACAGGTTAGAGCATAATGTACTTTATCTTTCCATAATAAAGTTTAATTTTCTGAAAAATTTTCTGTTTTGGAAGTTTAGAAAATTCAATAGAATAACAGAGATAACTGGTTCTTCCAAGTGAATCGCCAATTGTTCTAGCCACCAACAACCCCCCTCCTTATTTAGTATTAGCAATAACACTATGTAAGTGGGGACCCTTAGTTAAAAAATTCAAAAAATCAATTAGTACTCATACATGTTACTCCTTAAGAAACATCGCATCGCGCAAAGAATGATAGGGTATTTTCTTATGAGTCAAAATGGTAAAATGTGAGATCGCGATGCGAACTCCATTACATCGCATGCATTAAGAAAAGCTCACGTTAAAAAACCTTAAGAAAACGTTGATATGCGAAATCGCCGATATGCGATATCACATGTCGCATATCGCAAAAATTGCAGGAAAGACACATAACGATTATAACGATACTGCGATCCGCGATCTTGCGATAGCGCGATCTGCGATCTTACGATAGCGCAATCAACCAACCTTGCGATAGCACAGCACGATGAAATTGTGGTTATGCGATACACCGAAATGCGATACTGCGATGCAGATCGCAGGAACATTCCATCGCAGATTTTCCCTGGCTCAATATTCAAGAAAAAGTTTTCCATAAACCAAGAACTGGTTACGCACTTTAATGATAATTAATGTATTATATGCCAGTTGTTACTAAAATATGGTTTTGTGTTGTTCGAAGAGCCAGTTCACATCAGGTGGCCTGTTTTTGCATATCCGTAGCATTTAAAACTTTCCTGTCGTTATTTATTATCATTACTCTCCTCACTTGTGAACTGCCGGAACAAAAAACAAAAGTTACACAAAGCAATGTGCAGGAAGCTATGAGGAAAAGGGGTAAAACTCCAATGTTCAAAGACAGAGAAAAGATGCTTTCATAAACAGATACCGCATGCAATAGAGCCACAGATTCACAAAATGTTGTTGAGCCATCCATTACAGATCTTTCATATACAGCCATGGTTGAATGAATATTGAATGATGTTGATATCAATAGGAAGTTTAATGCTCAGGGTCAAGAGCTCACGAAAGCATTATTTTTAAAAATTTTGAAGCTTTATACCCGATGAAGGTGAAGATGCATGGAAGGTGAAAAACACATCAGAGAAGCCCAGATCAAAGAACGGAGGCAGTTTCCGATGCGCGAATAGCGCCTAGCGCTAATGGCGCATCGCTGAGAAAATTGTACGAGAAGGAAAGCCTCTAACTGCTTAGTCACCTGTAAGCCCGAGAAGAGCAAGGAAGCAATGGTAAAAAACAAACTGGAAATAGGAAGCTGAAGAAAAATCAGAAGCAATCCAAAGGGTTAACCAAGTTGAACTCGGATTATTACTCGACAAAAGCAGTAAATCCACATAGTCAGAGGATGACTCTCGAGTATATCATCGACTTTGCTGAAAAGATGGTGCCAGCTCTTGCCATTTCTGCTTGCTTAGCTCAACCAAAAGCGGAATACAGTCAACCGACTCTACCCAGGCAAATACTGAATGCTTGCAACATTAAGGAGAAAATGCAGAAATAGTTAGATATTAGAGTTAATTTTTAGAAATAGTTTTGTTTTATTTTTTCTTAGAAAAAGGGCGGTCATTTAAACCGTATCATGAATCTGTGTAATTAAGTTATTTAGTTAGTAGTATTTAAACCCTTCTCATGCATTTAGAGAAGGGTCCAGAAATTTATCAAAAACTTGTCCTCAGAACATGCACTTTTGCACCCTCAGAGGAGGTTTTGGTGAATGAATGGATCAAGATTTGTTGATGTTTGCATTTGGTATCTGCTACTGATGTTGCACTTCTGTACTCTTAGTGGATGTTAGAGCAAGGAGAGATAAATCATTGTCGCTTGAAGCTTATGAGTAGGACTAGTCATAAATGGTACTTTTATCTCTTGACCATTTCTGCTTATATGTTAAAGTGATATACAGTTTTTACTTGTTTATGTATTATTGCATGAATGCCTGAGTTATCATTTGGCACTTTTGTATGGTGATAGCTATTTATTTATGCTTAATGTATGAATAGCTCATTATGCGATATGTTTTTCACAACTGTTTCGTCTAACTTTTTATGCGAAGTGGTTCATCCTTATTAATTTCCTTTCTTATAATCGCTTAATGATCTTTATTACCAGTTGTTATTTGAAATCTCTTTAGATCGCATAATAAAAGAATTACATCCCGGGTTAGTATAGACTTAGCTGTTGCTACTTATTAGATTACAATAGCATAGCATTAGATTACAATTAGAATTAGAATATCTTAAATTAGGAACTGTTAGACCAGGAACATCAAATTCTACACACACACACTCATAGATTGGGAAACTGGTTCCATTATCCCCAATCGGACCTGCTATACCAAATGGATAAGGAGCTGCCAACCAAGGTCCGGACCGAGCGGGTATCCCCCTTGTTGTTGACCCGATTTTCGGGGCTTCAACAATACCATTTTATATAACTTTTTCCTCACAATGATGCATTTTTTAACCAAGGTACGATATTTCTCTCATTATGTTATTTTTAATGTTCAATGTAAAGAGTCTACCTTTTATGCTAACTATGAAAATTCATGAAAAATACTCTAGACATAATCATATAGGTACCACTGGAGGCAATAACAAAGGATTTGGAGAAGTTTAGCTACTACAACACCACCATCTTGTGTTGTTGCAACACCTCAAATCACATTGATGCAACATCGCCAGCACATCATTGTTGCAACACCTCTAATGCATCATTATTGAAATACCTTCATGTTGTTGTGAGACCCTATCGATGTTGCAACACATCAAGGTTACTAATTGTAAAACATATCTAGAGTATTGATGTTGCAACATGTTTGGAGTAATGATTTTGTAACACCTTGGCACACTAACAATTGAAATTGACTACTACAATTCCTTATTTATGATTCTACAACTATGTGGACAATTGTGACAACATAGGATAAGTCAAATTTTGATGCACAATTGTCACTATTAGTTCCCAAACAGAGGGATTAGCCACTTGATTACTCAACAAAGGAAATGACATTAGTTGGTCATCCAATATGGAGAGCTTGATCTTAATTGATTTGACCCAACATCCCTATTGTAATGGATAAGTGAGTCAACGATTGTCCAATATTTCCATATTTTTGTATTGACTATTGAAAATGCAACAAGAAAATCCTAATTTAATTTTGTACTTGAATTAAATTAGGAATAAAATTGCAATTCCACATCTCATGACAACTTGTATTAGTTAACTAAGTTAATTTGGCTTAGTTCACTTAGTTAATTTGTGTTCAGTGTCTAAATTGAGTCATTAGATTGCCTCCTACATTACAGGATCCCTGGTTGAGTTTATTTTGAGTTGTAATTAATTAATTCAGTTTAACTGAGTTAAAGTTAGTTAAACTAGTTCCAACTAATGGAGGTCTAGTAGTGTGGTGTTGCTTGCAGTGATCAACCAGTTAATTGATGATTCACTCATAAATAACTCATTCATGTCAGATCTGAGAGTTACAGAGTTGAGATTGGAGTTCAGGGACATTGTACTCTCATTTGTATAATCATCTGAATTGTACATGTGGTGCATGTTGTCAAAGGAACGCCTATGAGGATTACGCAATTCCAATTAAGGAATTTTGCTAATTAACAGGGGGCTAATTCCCAAGGAAAAAACGCAATGAAATAGGGACTTAGTAAAGTGAGAAATTGGTTAAGTAGTGGCCTAGGCTTGTCTAGGAAGCTATGAGACAGATAAAGATAGTGTAGAGGTTGCTCGGGCTTTAGAAAAGCATTGTAATCTACTCATATTTTCTAACTAATGCAATATACAGTCAACAGGGGTTTTTAGTTGTGGCTTTTCTTGAAAAATCATTGTGTAATGTGTTGATTGAATTCTTTCTCTTGTATGCTTCATTATTTCGCAATCGATTAATTGTTTCCACTGATGGGTAGAGTAGATTCAAGTCTATTTTTTTAGTAAATTACAATTAGCAGTTTGAATCTACAAGCAATTTGTACATGGTATTAGAGCAAAAATCACTCTAGAATAGGAGAATACGAGTTTGTCTTTTGTAGGTGAAATCGAATTTGCAATATCATATTTCAAAGCCAACAGGATTTCATTCTACAGATTGAGACTCAAATATGCCCTTGAGGGTAGTTATAACTATACTTATTGGAAGGACAGTATAGAGGTAGTGTTGGAAGACACTCGGCTTAAGGAATTAATAGACAAAGATATTCCTAAGCCTCCAACAGTTGATGCTCAAGTTGGTAAAGTAGAGAAAATATTTGCAAAGGTCAGAATTATTATCCTATAAGGAGTTCAAGATCATATTGCCTCGAACCTCCATGGTAAGGAGACTCCATATGAAATGTAGAAGGCCTTGACTCGCCTATTTCAAAAAAATAGTGAGCAGAGGAAGTTGGCACTAAAGGACAAGCTTACAAAAATCAAGATGGAGAAGGGCAATGTAATACCAAAGTACTTGAACAAGTTCACCCAATGTCAGGATGAGCTTGGAAGTTTCGGTGTTATAGTTTTTGAAGATGCTCTAGTTAGCCTAGCACTTCTAGGCCTTCCCAAGAGCTCGCATAGCTACTAAGACTTAGTAAATGGGAGGGAGAAGCTACCAGAGTGGGAGCGTTTTTGGTCTGACTTGGTGCAAGAAGAGAATCAAAAGAAAACTAGAGATGGATCCTCATCCAAGCATGATGATGAGCAGAATTGTGCCTTAGTTGAAAAGGAAAAGAAATGGAAAGGGAAGTCATCCCATTCCAAATCATATTCTAGTCGTGGTAGTAAGAAGAAGGATATGTCGAAGATTAAATTTTTTCATTGTCACGAGCTGGGACACTATGCCACGAAGTGTCCATACAAGAAGGAAGGAAGGAAGCCCTCAGAAGGAGTGGCAATTGAAGCTCTTGTTTCACAATTTGAGTTGTATTTCACCCTCATCACTTGCATGGTGACATCGGTGAAGGGTAGTGTGTGGTATCTAGATAGTGGAGCCTCATTCCATATGACCAGCAATAAATAATTCTTTAGTGACTTGGAGGAGAAGGACCTCTAGATGCACATTGAAATGGGAGATGATGGAAGGTATAGCACGACCGACATTGGTATTATTACTTGTCATAGGGTTTTTGGTTCTCCTTTCACATTAAAAGATGTCATGTATGTTCTAGGTCTGAAGAATAATTTGGTTTCAGTTGTCATGTTGGAGGACTGTAGATACAATGTAATATTTATAGAAAGAAAGGCCTTCCTTTATCACATAGCCTTAGGACAAGTGAAGTGGATCAGGATTCGAGTGAAGAACCTCTACAAATTGGATGTAGAAGATTGTGTTGCTTTGAGCATGAAAGTAGAGAAGGTGCAGAGATGCGACATTGGTGAGCTGTGGCATAGAATATTGGGTCACTTGCACCATGGAGCTTTGAAGATCATGTATAAAAATTATACAGAACTTCCCAAGGGCACACTAGAGCAAAGATACACATGAAAGGTTTTACATTGGGCAAGTACACCAAATATACCTTTCATGATAAGGACAGTCAAGCGCAAGCGATGCTTGAAAGAGTTCACTCATATGTGTGTGGACCGTTCTCGACAGGCTCCACAACCAAGCACATATATTATGTAATATTTGTAGATAATTTTCTAGTAAGTGATGGATTTTCTTCATGCAGAAGAAAGATTAGACGTTCGCTAATTTTTGTAAATTTAAAGCACTTATTGAGAAAGACACTAGAAGGAATTTAAAGCTCTTAGGAGTGATAATGGTGGAGAATATGTGTAGAATGAATTCAAGAACTTATGTGCATTAGAAGGCATTCAATGGGATTTAATAACATCCCGTAACCCACAGCATAATGGGGTGGCTAAAAGGAAGAACATAAGTATTGTGGGAGCTGCATGGGTGTTGTTACATGACTAGGCCCTATTGTATGGGTTGAAGCATGCAACCCAACTATATATGTGTAGAACAAAAGTCCTCATCAAATTCTCAGGATGAGTACACCAGAAGAAGATTTTTCAAGTAAGAAACCAGATGTGACACACTTTAGGATATTTTCTTCATCAGTTGACTATCATGTTACCAAGGATGCACGGAAAATGCTAGAGCCAACAATTGAGTTGGGCATATTTGTGGGGTACACTTATACACCTCAAAACTAGTAGTTTTACCTACCATCTCACAGGGTGATAGTGGTTCGTAGAGATGTGAAGTCCAATGAAACGAAGGCCATGATAAGTTCCCTTGAGAGGGGGATTTTGTTCCATGGAGATGAGGATATTTTAGCTCCAAAGGAAAAAGCTTAGGATGATGTGGTGTAGCCACATGCAGAGGAGCAGAGAGTAAAATCACCCACTTATGCAAAGACTTCTAGAGATGGAAGGAAGTGCACTATAGAGGTTGAAATATTGATGCATGACGCTAGAGAGAATTTGGAGCACCCGCATCAGAGCACAGGCAAAGAAGGTCACCAGATCGGTACACTGGTTACATGGCTTTGATGAGTGAGAGCGTAGAGATTGAGCCATCCTCATTCTAGGAAGCAGTGCAACAACCAGTATGAGTTGATGTCGTGGTTGAGGAGTATGAATCCATTATTAGAAATAGTGTTTGGGAAGTGTGTTGGCTTTATGATACAAGTGTTGTCCTTAATGGCAACTCACTCACGGGTCAGTTCAAATTTGATAAAGGGAAACTCACATTGTAACAGGTCAATTCAGAGGTAACATGGCATTGGTACAGAAGAACAAGAAGTTGGAATAAAGGTCTACTAATCAGAATCAAGAAGTTGAAGGAAAAGGATGTTGTAAGGTAGTTTAAGCTGTATACGCATGTTGACCTTGTCAAAGAAGTGTATACACATGGGTTAACAGAATAAAAAGGGCTTATATGTATGCATGCACTTGCACAAGAGGAAAAGTATGTATGGGTTGGAAAATCAAAGAAATTTAAGATTAACAAATACCAAGGGTCAATACCATTGTATTATCCCACAATATTGAGTGGAGTGACGGTTATTTGATCCCGTCCAAGAATACCACAAGTTCAAAGTGTTGTTTTGGTCTGAGGTATTGAGAAAGGGCAAAAGTATATAAGGAGGAGAAGATCGTAGGGCCATGTGTGCAAGTGAAAGGGTTTCTCAGGAATAATTCTATTTGAAGTATATTTTATGTTGTAGGGGCTATCATTATGATATAATCTGAAATATTTTCTGTAACTTGAATTCAATGTTGGATCACGATCATGAGACCTGAAATGACTTATCATTGAATGATCTGATATTGGTTGGGCTAGATCTGATTGCTTACACATGTTTTATTCTTAAAATATCATGATTTGGGTATGTCCAAAATCTGGAATAGAAAGGACGTTGTAAGTTAGTATTTGCAGTTCTATACGTTGGTTCACCTTGGTGAAGGTGCGTATACATGCTGGTTCGAAGCTTCCAAGTAGCGTATGCAAAATAAAAGCCTATTATTTAGAAATTACTAATTTAGCTGATCAGTGTTGTTGGTTTACTATTGTCTATCAATGATGTTTTCTTAGATCTGAATGTAGAACTGAATGCATAAGGAGATTTAGTCTGATTGATTGATTGATTAAGAGAGAATGGTGATCATTGTTGCTGACTGTCTAGATCTCTGTAATTTGACAGTAAATGTTCAGAATATTACTAGTTGGTACAGATTTGATTCAGAATTTTTTATGATTCAAAAATTTTGGAGGTATACGCAGGTTTGGTTAAAGGAAGTAGCATATACAAGTAGGTTAGGCTCATTAAAGTAGTGTATGAATTCTAATGTATGATTTTTGAGGTTGCAGCTGGTTTTGAATGATGATGCAAGTTTCTGGTTTCAGCACATTGTTCTGGTGATAGTGATCTGACTGTTCAGATTGACTGATTGTTGGTTGATGCAGTTATTATTATAGAGTTTGAGCTTCAAAGTTTTTGATGGGTCCAATGTGAAAATTTGATGAAACGAGGCCTTCATATTTTGTTGTTGTGTACCAAGATCATCCATTCTGAAAATTTATGAAACATGGTCCTTGAAGGAATAGATAAGGTTGTAGCCTTCTGTAGGCCGACGCCTACATATTAGTAAACATATCGGCTAGTACATGAGCTAGGAGGTTGTAACGCCCTTCCAGTAGAAGCTGGAGAACGAGAGAAGGTCGTAGCCTTCTGCAAGTGGATGCCTGCGTACTGGTATGAGTCTGCACTAGCACAAGATTGTAAACATATTTTTCTTATATTGAATGAAGACAGAGACGACATCAGCAGGTGGTCTTTCTCCCGCATTGGGTTTCCACCTTAAATCTTGGTGTTCATGTGTGTTGCTTATGTGTGATGGTTTATTCTATTATTAATGCACATAGTTATTGTTTAATAAAGTACTTATGCACTAATTAAAGATCAACACATGATGAAATAACTAAATCACAAGTTCTCTAGGTATACACTAGTTTCCTTAATAACAGTTGTGTTCACATGCGTGTTCACTTCGCATGGGATCTATCAAACCACCAATATTCAACAGAAATAACTTAGTATATTGGAATATAAGAACCAGAGCCTATCTTCAGTCGCTTGGAGCTGATGTTTGGGAAATTGTGGAAGGAGGATACCAATTTCTAGCAGCAATACCTACAGATACAATAGGTAAGAAATTATACGAAACCAATGCCAAAGCATCCAATACTTTATTGGGATGTCTGTCAAAATCAAAATTTGTCAAAGTCATGCAGCTTAAGACAGCCAAAGAGATATGGACAAAATCATTCAGAGCTATGAAGGAGACACCCAGGTAAAACGTGCTAAGCTCCAAACTCTTAGAATATAATATGAAACTCTCAAAATGCATAATGATGAAAGTATTGCTAGTTACTTGTTAGGAGTAGATGAGATTTTAAATTTTATGAAGAATTTGGGTGAAAAAATAAAGGAGGCTGCTTTAGTAGAGAAAATATTAAGATCCTTGTCCTCTAAATTTGAGTCAAAAGTGTCTGCCATAGAAGAAAAACAATATCTTCAATCTATTACTATTGTTCAACTTCATGGAATTTTAACTGCCTTTGAAATGAGGAAAGGAGGTCCATCAAATATTAGGGAAGCCATGTTCAAAGCTCCAACAAAAGGAAAAGAAAAGGAATATCTCACTAAATCAGGATATATTTCAGACAAAGAAGATGAGGTAAACTTTCTCAAGAAGCATCAATGGGGTTTCGGAAGATTCAGAGGTAAGCTACCATTCAAATTCTTTGCTTGCGGTAGAGTTGGCCATTATGCTACAAAATGTCCTCATAAAGATAATCATGAAAAAGGAAAGGAGTCTGCAAAAGGCAATAAGAAACAGGTTGTTAATAGAAGAAGTTATTATACTCATGAAGATAGTGATGTATTATCTAATAGTGATAAAGATGCAACTGAACAAGATTATAAACTACTCATGGCTTATGACAATAATGATTTTTTGGATGCCTTAGAAGAGGAAGACTTTCTTGAAGAAATCACTAAATTCAAAATCTGTTTGGAATAAAAGAATATGATCATAGACACTTTGACACAACAACTCACTAAAAGAGAAAAGCACAATGAAAAACTAGAATCTAAAGTTATGGGTCTAAGAGAAGAACTTGAGAAGACAAAATCTCTTAATCTTAGATTTGCTAAAGGATCAGAAAATTTAAATGAAATCATCAAGGTTCAACATTCTCCTCTTATAGAGATCGATCTTGGATATAATGAAGAATCATCCCAATCACAAGAGTCATTAGCCACCACCAGAAGCTATCTTGATGCAACAAAGACAAGTGAACAGTATGTCAATCGTTAGCAAAAGCCTAAAAGTACTCATCAGGTAAATCATGCTCAATGTACTCCAAGGGTGAACATCAATAGAAGCATTAAACAAAAGGTAAACAATACCAAAAGGTTCTATGATCACAGAAACTTTTTTAATGGAAAATGATTTACATGCCATAACTTTGGGCAAAAGGCTACTCAATGTGTTGCTTACAAAACTATCATGACTAGAGAAGCATGAAATCAAAGGAGCATAACAGGAATCAAGAAAAGTTCTTATAATAACTTTTCTCCTCTTGAAGATGAAATTGAATGTTCATTTTGCAATAACTTTGGTCATGAAGAATATGAATGCAGGAGAAAATTTCGACCAACAATTCAAAAGGAGCAAACATCATCAAATTCCAAGGTATGGAATAAAAAGGAATTTCAATCAGAAAGTTGTGGCATAGCTCTATTTACAGAAGGACAAGAAAATCAGTGGTACATTGACAACAGATGCTCTAAACACATGACAGGTGATAAAGATAAACTTCATTCATATAATGCTTTAGAAAATGAAAATAATGTCTCTTTTGGAAATGACACACTAGCGATCATTTAATGTAAAGGTTTTGTTTATTTGAAAGAAAAGGTTAAAGATGGAAATGTCATGTATGTTGATGGTTTAAAACATAACTTGTTGAGTATCAGTCAAATGTGTGATCCAGGAAATGAAGTTGTGTTTCGAACAAATGGATGTGTGGTTCGTGAGCTTGATATAGGAAAGGTACAAGAACTCCAAGAAATCTATATATACTAAAAGGAGGACAAAAGCAATGATATCTAAGCAAAATAGATGAAAACTAGTTATGGCACAGAAGATTGGGGCATCTACGATTTTCTCAAATAAGAAAAGCATGCGGGCTCAAGGCGGTCCGTGACCTTCCAGATATCAGCATCCCATAAAATACCAATTGCAAACCATGTCAAGTCGGTAAGAAAACCAGAGTTCATTTCAATGAAGAGGAAGGATCAGCAAGTAAGCCTCTTGAACTCATCCATATTGATTTGTGTGGACCAACAAGGAAAAATTCACCTCATGGAAAAGAATACTTTATTTTATTCATTGATTATTTTTCTAGAATGTGTTGGATAGGTCTACTAAAGCATAAATATGAAGCATTCGTAAAGTTTAAAGCCTTCAAAGCTTTAGTTGAAAATGAATCAGATCAAAAAATCAAATGTCTCAGATCTTATCGAGGGGGAGAATTCATATCAGATGAATATTTTTTATTTTTGTGAACAACATGGAATAAAAAGGCAGTTCTTTGTTGCCAAAAATCCTCAAAAAAATTGGGTAGTGGAAAGAATGAATAGAATAGTTCAACAAATGGCTCGAGCTATGCTTGATGAATCTGGAACTCCTTCCACCTTCTAGGGTGAAGCTGCATTTACTGTCGTGACTATTCTCAACAAAGCTAATGTTTTGGTAAATAGTGATCAAACTCCATATGAACTTTGGTATGCTAAGCCTCCTACTGTAAAACACTTTAGAGTTTTTGGAAGAAAATGTTTCATCAAAAAGATTGATGAAAAAATTCGTAAGTTTGAACCCAGAGCAGACGAAGGAATTCTTCTTGGTTATTCATCTAGAAGTAAATGGTACAAATGTTATAAAAAGAGACTTTGGAAAATTGTTGAATACATTGATGTAGTAATTGATGAAGCATGAAAAAATTTGGAACATAAGAAGTCAACAGAGGATGATGAGAAAGACTATGAATTATTTCCCATATCAAATCAAAATGATATAGAGGAAGAAACCAATAAAGCATCAGAAGAAGATACAACTGACACAGAAAACACTCCATCTAGGTATGTTCAAAAGAATCATCCAGAATCTCAAATTCTAGGAGAAAAAGGGTCTGGAGTACAGACAAGAAGAACTCTTGCAAGAACTTCTAGTTATCTAGCATGACTATCCTCCATAGAACCACAAAATGTTAATGAAGCTAGCAAAGATGAATGTTGGGTTAATTCAATGAATGAAGAACTTGACCAAATTGAAAAGAATGATACTTGGGAACTAGTTCCTAGACCTCTTGATAAAAATGTTATATGAACAAATTGGATATTCAAGAACAAATTGAATGAAAATGGAGAGGTTATTAGAAACAAAGCAAGACTTATTTGTAAAGGGTATGCTCAACAAGAAGGTATAGACTTCAAAGAAACATTTGCACCTATTTCTAGACTAGAAGGCATAAGAATGTTTCTTTCTCTTTCAAGTTTTTGAAAATTCAAAGTATATCAAATGGATGTAAAATCAACGGTTTTTACTAGATATTTAGAAGAAGAAGTTTATATTAAACAACCAGAAGGATTGATTCTAGGAAATGATGCAAAACATGTATGCAAGCTCAAAAAGGATATATATGGTCTAAAACAAGCTCCAAGGGCCTGGTATTATCATCTTAACAAATATTTACAGCAAGAAGGTTTCAAAAAAGGATATGCAAACAGAAACTTATACACAAATATTGAGAATGATAAACTTCTAATTATTGTTGTTTATGTTGATGATATCATCTTTGGTAGCAATGAATAATATATGAGTTAGAACTTTGCTTCATTTATGCAGCAAGAATTTGAAATATCCTTACTTGGTGAACTCACTTATTTTCTTTGTCTACAAGTACAACAAAAAAAATATGGTATTTTTCTTTCAAAAACTAAATATCTCAAGAAGATTCTGAAGAAATACAGAATGGAAGATTCTAAACTAGTATGTACTCCAATGGTAATAGGATGCAGTCTCAGTTCTAATGATGAATCAGCTACAGTGAATCAACCAGCATACAGATCTATGATTGGAAGTCTGATTTATCTAACAGGTACCAGACTTGATATCATGCATGCAGTAGGAATTGTTGGATGGTGCCAAGCAAATCCTAAGGAATCACATCTTCAGGCTATAAAAATAATATTCAAAAATATTCAAGGAACTCAAGACTTTGGTCTATGGTATCCTAAAGCTACAAATCTTACTCTTCATGCATATACAAATGCATATTGGGTGGGAAATGTTGATGATCAAAAAAGCACTAGTGGGGGTGCATTCTATATGGGATCATGGTTAGTATCTTGGTTCAGAAAGAAGAAAAGTTTCATTGCCTTATCTACAACTGAAGTGGAATATGTGGTTGTTGCATCTTGCTACACACAACTACTCTGGATGATGCAAACCTTGCAAGACATTCAAATCACATGTTCTCCACCCATCTCCTTTCTATTTGATAATACAAGTGCAATCAATATTTCGAAAACTCCAGTCATGCACTCCAAGACAAAGCACATATCCATTAAGTACCATTTTCTACGAGAAAAAGTGCTTGAACAAAAGGTTAAATTGGAGTATGTTCCCTCCAAAGAATAGGTTTCTAATATATTTATGAAACTGCTTCCCAGAGAAACATTTGAATATCTTAGGCAAAAGTTGGGAGTAGTTTCTGCATCATCCTGCTGTTAAATCCTATTTTCAGAGGAAGGTTCCTATACACAAGTTTCATGAAGGATAGTCGTGTATATACACGAGTTTTTGTGGATGTAGGAGCATATATGTTTTTCTGATAGAAAAATAGTGGGTCAGACTTTGACATGGGTGCTCAGTCTGATATTGATGATTATAGTCTACTGATATGCTTTGTTCATTTATTTTTAAATGACTGATGAAGATGCCTTGTTTAATGATTTCTTGACAATGCACAGGTAGCACAGGTTCAGGGGGAGCATTATCCTTCACAAACATTCTGCATTGTTGCCATTATGGTTGCTAATTTCAGCTATGGTTTCAGATATTCATATCAATTATTGCATAGGTCATATAAAGATCTAGGATGTAATATGTCTCCTTCTGTCATAGTCTATTTTGAATGAGTCCCATTAGAAATATGATGTACTTTGTTTCCCCACTATGCATGGGAAGGCTAATGTAATAATTTCTATTTGTTATTCATGTATAAACAATTAGTATATCCCCACTTGGTTGGGTGGATGAGTCAAATTTGGTGTATGCCCACTCGGTTGGGTGATTGATGTATGTATGAGTCATTGGTGATAGGAATGTCATACTCACATGGTTGAGTTATAGAGTCATGTTATTCTTTTGAAAAATATCTCGGCATACTCTACATGTACTCAGGGGCAGCATGGACAACATAATGTATCTCAAAGGGGGAGAATCTCTTGGTCCGCCCTTTTCCCTTGATGTCAAATGGGGAGAGTATTTCGGTGTTGCTTGATATCTCAAATAGGTTCTATAGCTTGAAGTAATGAACAATAATATGGTTTCCATTAAGTCCAAAGGGGGAGATTGTTGGCATTATGATACAATTGTTTTCCTTGATGGAAACTCACTCATGGGTCAGTTCAGATTTGATAAAGGGCAACTCACATTGTAACAGGTCAATTCAAAGGTAACAAGGCATTGGTACAAAAGAACTAGAAATTGGAATAAAGTTCTGTTGATCAGAATCAAGAAGTTGAAGGAAAAGGATGTTGTAAAGTATTTTAAGTTGTATACACAAGTTCACCTTAACAAATCAGCATATAGACACGGGTTAACAAAACAAAAAGTGTGTATACGTATGCATGCACTTTCACAAGATGAAAAGAACATGTGGGTTGGAAAATCAAAGAAATTTAAGATTAAACAATACCAAGGGTCAATACCATGGTATTAGGCCACAATATTGAGCGAAGTAATGGTTATTTGATCACGTCGAAGAATACCATAGGTTCTAAGTGTTGTTTTGGTCTAAGGTATTGAGAAAGGCCAAAAATATATAAGGAGGAGAAGATCAAAGGGCCATGTGTGCAAGTAAAAGGGTTTCTCAGGAATACTTCTATCTGAAGTATATTTTATGTTGCAAGGGCTATGATTATGATATAACTAAAATATTATGCTCACCCTAAATTCAATGTTGGATCAAGATCATGAAACCTGAAATAACTTATCATTGAATGATTTGATATTGATTGGGCTAGATCTAATTGCTTACACATGTTTTATTCTTTAAATATCATGATTTGGGTATGTCCAAAATCTGGAATATCTGCTGTTAGAGCCTAGATCGACCTTAGGCAGAAGGGAGGCAATCTTAGGATAACCACAAACCAAGCTTAACCTAGTAGCTAGCCCTACCAGGTCGGGAGAGAGATCTCTCCTTATCAATCTCAGTTGAGATGACTTAATTGAATATGGATTTTAGGCTAGGTATAGTAGCACTAGGGTTTTTGGTTGATTTTGATGGTTTTGTTGCTGGATCAAATGGAGCCGGTAGCTTTGGGTCCGGGAAATCAAGTCAGAATTGCAGAGTGTTCTGTGGGGCAAGGTAGGTAGGTGTTTTGGCACTTAGAATTGTGGTAGGTATAAGACTAGTGAGGGGTTGAGGAGGACATGCAAAGGTCATGAATCCTCTTCAAACAATAGAAAACATTAAAAACTAGATGTATTCCCAAGGCAGAGCACTGATATCAATGTATTCCACCTATCTATCTTGATTCATTTAGTTAAGAAGAAAGAAATAGATGCTAGCACATATAACACATGAGAGAAACTGATAACAAAAAGGATAAACAATGCCAAGACACATTACCACAAGAATCCCACAAAAATAGTTGCAAACCTTGGTTTATTTCCTTGCCAAATTGTTGTAGTGATGTACAATGAAGCTCAAAGCATCTACAAGAGTCCAACCCTTACAAATGACTAAGAAAATACATAATATAGGCATCAAACCACATATGCTAGCCATTAGGGGTCGAATCCATGAGAAGAGGGGTGGTTTCAACCATATCTAAATTAAGAACAAGAATATAGGCAGTGGAACAACTTGCCTCTAAAACCATGGAAACTGATTCATTCACCCCAAAACCACCTCAAAATGATGAATATACCCTCTAGAGTCATTTTAAAATTACATTTACATAGCATAGCATCATTTACATTCATAAATTCATCCAAAATCAGAGTAAAAGTCAACTTGTAGAAAAACTAGGCAAAATTTTGATTTTTGAGCAAAACTGGCAAAATTCATCCTATGCACAACGCTTTTTCTAAGCCGGTTTTGGGGGCCTTCCCCTTAACCAAATTGATCCCAAGATGGCTTGTTGGAAAGGTATGCTTGTATAGTTTTTGGAACATCTTGAATTTCGGAATTTGGAAGTCATTTACCCCCTCAAAAATGGAATATCCCAAGACTGCTTCCTGTGTGTCAAAAAAGTGGCAGAGAGGTCATTTTTTGATGGTTTTTTGGCCTTTAGGTGACCAAGATCTGCTCCAAATTTGATGAAACTTTTTGGGTTTTCTTATTTGTTTATTCTGAATCCAAAAATGAAAACCATTCTTCCAAAAAGCGCCCCAGTCAAAAGCTCTTTTGTTTCAAAATTTCTATGCACAGCACCACTTTCAGACAGAGTTTTGGAGGCCTTCCCGATGTCAAAATTGGGTGTAGGATATCTCGTTGGAAATATTGTCAATTCTACGTTCCAGAACATCTTGAATTTTTCAAATTCGAGTTCATTTGCACTGTCAAAGTCAAATCTCCCAAGACTGGTCAAAATGTGCAAAATGAGGCTGCCAAAATGAAGAGTGCTATTGCAGTCAACTTTTGAAGGTGTTCCTAAACTCAAAATTGAGCTCATGATAGCCCATTGGAAATATATTTGTGTCTAGTTATCATTTGACTCATCAAGCAAGTCATTTGGCCAACCAGGCTAGGCAAAATCTTGATTTTACCAAGGTCACGCCAGAGGTGCAGCAACCCTCCTGAGGCAACTGTATTTTTGACATTTCTCTAAAACCATGACACCTGTGTAAAAGGTGAAGGAAGTTTTTCTTCCTTGACCTATTATGGACAAAAAAATCTCTCACTTATGTCAAATATATCTTCTATTTCTCAGAAACATCATTTGAGTAAAATCTATCCCGATGTGTGGAACAGGGGATTTGTAGAAATGAAGGGAAATGAAGGGGATAAGGGGCTACTAAATTCTTGAGAAGACTTTGGAAAATAGGAAGGAATGTTAGGAAGGAAGGGAAAGTGGAATTTCAAATATTGAGTGAGGGGAAGGGGTCCAAAAGGGCAAAACATAGGCCTAGCCTAGAAAATTGTCAAATTGTAGCAAGAAGCTAGGGTTTGTGGGAAAATGACGAATTTGAAGGATATCAATGATGGAAAGTGCCTAAGAAGGTACATTAAGGATAGGGCAAGGTGTATGAGCATAAGGACACAAGTTTTGTTGATGATTTGACCATCCAAGAGAAATTACCTTCAAAACCCTAGGAGAGGGAAATGAGCCTTACCCAAGTACAACTGAAGCACGAACAAGGTGTAAAATGACCCATTTGAACATGAAATATTGATGACAACTCTTTTAATGATGGTACACTCATTCAAATGGTGACATGGACCAATACTTGGAAGACATTGGAAGGAGTGAAAACAAATATTAGACCTAATACCCAGTGACCAAATTTTACTTGAAGACTCACTGAAATGACAAAATTTGATTTTGACACCCTAAAATCACTTTGTAAGAGCATGTTTGATCACTAGAGGAAGGCTACAAAGACTGATCTAACAACAGCAAAGTTTTAAGTTAGTATTTTCAGATATATACGCTAGGTCACCTTGGTGAAGGCACGTATACACGTTGGTTTGAAGCTTCCAAGTAGTGTATGCAAAAGAAAATCCATTTATTCAGAAATGACTAATCTATCTGATCAGTGCTACTGGTTTACTATTATCTATCAATGATGCCTTCTTAGATCTAAATGTAGAACTGAATGCATAAGGAGATTGAGTCTGATTGATTGATTGATTGATTAAGTGAGAAGGGTGGTCATTGCTACTGACTATCTAGATCTTTGTAACTTGACAGTAGATGTTCAGAATATTACTGGTTGGTACAGATTTGATTTAGAAGTTTTTATGATTCAACAATTTTGGAGGTATACGTAGGTTTGGTTAAAGGAAGTAGCATATACAGTAGGTTGGGTTCATTAAAGTAGCGTATGCATTCTGATATATGAATTTTGAGGTTGCAGCTGGTTCTGAATGATGATGCAGGTTTCTGGGTTCAGCACCATGTTCTGGTGATAGTGATTAGACTGTTTAGATTGACTAATTATTGGTTGATGCAGTTATTATTATAGAGTTTGAGCTTCAAAGTTTTTGATGGGTCCAGTGTGAAAATTTAATGAAGCAAGGCCTTCATATTGTGTTGTTGTGTACCAGGAGCATCCAATATGAAAATTTATGAAACATGGTCCCTGGAGGAAGAGAGAAGGTTGTAGCCTTCTATAGGCTAGTGCCTGCGTACTAGTAAACATATCGACCAATACATGAGCTAGGGGGTTGTAGCTCCCTTCCAGTAGAATCTGGAGAATGAGAGAAGGTTGTAGCCTTCTGTAGGTGGGTGTCTGGATACTGGTATGAGTCTGCACCAGTACAAGATTGTACACAGATTTTTCTTATATTAAAAGAAGGCAGAGACGACAATAGCAGGTGGTTTTTCTCTCGCATTGAGTTTCCACCTTAAATCTTGGTGTTCATGTGTGTCGCTTATGTGTGATGGTTTATTCTGTTATTAATACACATAGTTACTATATAATAACATATTGATGCA
Organism: Pinus tabuliformis; assembly: GCA_031772625.1. Taxonomy (NCBI): domain Eukaryota; kingdom Viridiplantae; phylum Streptophyta; class Pinopsida; order Pinales; family Pinaceae; genus Pinus; species Pinus tabuliformis. Next base: position 751,905,210 of record CM062805.1, on the reverse strand, counting down.
CTGATTAAAGATCAACACATGATGAAATAACTAAATCACAAGTTCTCTGGGTATACACTAGTTTCCTTAATAAGCTTTGTGTGCACATGCGAGTTCACTTCACTGAAGTAGTGTATATAAATATAATTATGAAATTGGAAAATTATTGAATCGTAAATATTGATTCACCCCCCCCCCCCCCCCTCTCAATATTATTTCCAACAAAGTGGTCCCAAGACCAACAAATAAGTCAGTGGTGAGTTCCAAATGCCTTTACAAGGTAAAGCAAGCAATAGATGGGAGTGTGGAGAAACACAAGGACATATTTATGGCCAGAGGATTCTCTCATGTGGAGGGAATTGATTACGAGGATGCCTTTGCTCCAGTAGCAAGGTACTCTTCAGTCATATCTATTCTAGCACTTTCAGCACAAATGGGATGGAAGATACATCAAATGGATGTGAAGATAGCATTCCTCAATGGTGTGATTGAGGAAGAGGTGTACATTGAGAATCCAAAATGATTTGAGACCTTCAACAGAGAGTAGCACGTGTGCAAACTCATGCTAGAGTTGTATGGATTGAAACAAGCACCTCATGCTTGGTACATTAGGATTGATAGTTCTTTCACCAGGTTGGGATTCACGAAAAGTGAAGCAGATGTGAACCTTTACCATATTGTGGTTGAAGGTAAATTGTTGATTATAGCATTATATGTAAATTATTTAATTCTAACAGGTGATGAGAAGATGGTAAAATCTTGCAAAGAGGATCTTGCAAGAGAATTCAAGATGAAGGACCTGTGGCTCATGCATTATTTCCTTGGTATGGAAGTATGGCAAGGAGATGAGGAACTGTTTGTCTTTTAGGACAAGTAAGTCAATGACATACTAAATAAGTTCCACATGGAGAGAAGAAAACTCATGGAGACTCCTCTAGCAAGGAATTAGAGGAAGGAAGATGTTATTTCAGGTGAATTAGTGGAAACTACTATTTACAGGCAGCTTGTGGGTTCACTTATGTATTTGGTGAACACATGACCGGGCATATGTTTTGAATTTAACCATCTCAGTCAAGCAATGGTTAAGCCAACCAAACTCTATTGGAAGTCAACTAAACATGTGTTGAGATACCTCAGACGCACCACTCAGTTTGGCATTTGGTGCAAACAGATAGAGGGAGTGAAGATTCAAGGATTCACATATGTATATTGGGCAAGGAGTCTATCCAACGGGAAGAGCACATCCAAACGAATCTTCAATATTGGGTCAACAGTAGTTTCTTGGTACAACAGGAGGTAGATATCACTTGCACTTAGTTAGGCAGAAGCAGAGTACATGGATGCTAGTCAAGAAACTTGTGAGGTTGTCTTGATGAGGAGGATCCTTGTTGGGTAATTTGATTAGCAGATGGATCCTACATTGATTTACTATGACAATCATAGTTATATCAAACGCTCTAAGAATACAGTTTTTCATGATCGATCCAAGCATATCGACATTCAATATCACAATCTATGAGATTGCGTGTAGAGCAAAATCATGTTGTTGCAGTACATTCCTACAGAAAAACAAGATGCAAATATTTTGACAAAGGCATTGTCAAGATGAAAAATTTATTTTCATAGAGGCAGGCTCGAGGTAGTTGATAATCCCTTTATCATTGAGAGGGAGGGAGTATTGAAAATGCAACAAGAAAATCCTAATTTAATTTTGTCCTTGAATTAAATTAGGAATAAAATTGTAGTTCCACATCTCATGACAACTTGTATTACTTAACTAAGTTAATTTGAATTAGTTGGCCCAGTCAATTCGAGTTGAGGGTCTAACTTGAGTCATGTAGAGTGTCTCCTACATTATAGGATCCCTGCTTGAGTTTATTTTGAGTTGTAATTAATTAATTCAGTTTAATTGAGTTAAAACCAATTAAACTAGTTCCAATTGTTGTAGGAACTAGTGGGAGGTCTAGTAGTGTGGTGCTGCCTACAATGATTAACCATTAAACTGATGATTCACTTCTAAATGACTGATGCATGTTAGATCTGAAAGTTACCCAGTTGAGATTAGAGTTCAGGGACAGTGTACTATTAGTTGTATAATCACCCAAATTGTACAGGTGGTGCATGTAGTCAGAGGAAGGCCTATGAGGATTGCATAATTCTAATTAAGGAATTTCCCTAATTAATAGGGGCTAATTCGCAAGGAAACAAAACAAGGAAATAGGTGGTGGGCTCCAGTATTGTAGCGATAATGCTACAACTCCTGGGGCTTCCTATCTCTAATTTTATCAACCCGGTAGTTTGTACAAACTTGGAAGCGACGGTGTTGTATGCACAAGTACTAGCTCTTGTCGCAGCTGTCACTTGGTCAGCTGGCACAAGTCCGCTAGGGCTCAAGCCAACTTCTATATGCTCACAAAAGAAGCTTTCTAAATGATGGACGAAGGCTATTTCAAAGGAAATTAATCTACTTTGCAAAAATGAACTGAAAGCCAACCAAAACATGGAAACCCTAGTAAACCCTAATCTGACTAGTTTAACCTCTATGATGCAATAGTGAGAGTGCAAATGTCTAAAAATGATGCCATTACTTCTAGTGATGTGAAATGCATGAACTCAAACTACTTCCATTGAAAAGAACATTGTTTCTGTATTTTTGCTTAAGTGGATGGAGTGATTATGATTTTGTTTCTTATTAGGGTTTGGCTGTGCAGAGGTGGTGCGAAGGGAGAGAAAGCTTAGGAAAGGTCAGGAGGGCTAGGAGAGGTGCCAGGGGGTCCCTAGCATCAGTCCACAGAAGTCCACAACGTTCAGGTGCTCGGCAACCGAGTTTGCAGGCTCCTACAGGATGTCTGCAGGGGATCCTACAGGAAACTCAGGAATTCTACAGGAAGTCTGCTAACTTCTACAGGATGTTCTACCGTGGGAGTTTTGGGTGATGGTGAGGTGATGGAGCGGTATGGGTGGATAGGTAAGATGGAGATGGAGCTTGTGATGGCTCAGGAGCAGAGAAATAAGATGGAGAAAGAGTGCACGAAGTTGGTTGGTGGATAGAAGGATGGGAGCAACGAAAGGTCAAGAAAATGGAGCTACGTGGGCAATGGAAGAGTTGGAAGGTAAACGAACTGAACAGAGGTCGAGTAGGTGGCTTTAGGCGTGGGTAAGAAGAAGAAGAAGGAAATGGAATGATACTGAGCAGTGTAAATAAAACAAATTGCTTATGTCTTGCACCAAAAACGAGAATCCATTAACCTGTGCTACCTGTGCTATTAAACCAATGAACAACAATGTAAATCGTGAAGAGAAGTCGTGCATGGAGTTAGAATGAAGAAGTATGGCTCTAGAGCAAAATGCATGGAAGGATCTACGATTGCAATGACTGTGTGGCAGCTTGCATGAAAGCATAAGACTGCGTTTTTGGTGGTTGGTACAGCCCACACCCCCAATCTCTAGACAGAGATGGCAGCTAGTGCACTATCAACCTTCTTTGAGCTCTAATGAATTACAATCCTCCTACTCTAATCTAAGCAACTGAAATCACTTGAACTATAAACTAATCCTACTCAATCACACAAAAGAAATCGAATCAGCAGACTATAAATTCTAAATGCATGTCAAAACAGAGGAAATAAAGTGTTGCAAGGAAACAAGTAACAATACAAGGAAGAGGAGGTCTATTGCTCTCAGGTTGGGCCCTAACCTGAGAGCTATAGCTCCCTTAAAAGCTCAGAATTAAATCCAAATCTGCTTGCCTTTATTCATAATCAAAAGTCTAATGTCATGCCAAAACTGGCTTACAAAAACAAACACCGAGCTGTAGCTCGTGCTCAGAAATTACAATATTAGTGCAAAAGTTCAAAAAGCTCCCCTATCAAAGGCTACGGCCTTCATATTTATACACAATGAAGATCAAGCTGGCTTCCTCCATTCGTGGAGCTTGGCTGTCCAACTGAAAGTCAAACTGCTGATCCTGTAGAATCTGTTGGCTGCCTCTAAGCTCGGTGGGGAGAGCTGTTGGAGCTCGGAGTTAAGGTGAAAATCACGAGGGAGGTTATTTAAGGCTGTAGTGTTGTTGGGAAAAGTATCCAATACGGAATGACCCTATCCCACTCTAAGGGTGATAGTACCTCAGCAACAATCAAAGCAAAGCTATTTGAGATTACTTCTTTATGAGATGTAAGAGAGGGGAGAAAGGGATCCACTAACCGTTATCTTCCGCTAATGATTGATCCAATCTTCTCTCTTTGCTGCTTGCTCCCAGCTCCTTGCTCTTTCACTGGCCCAGCTACACCAAGATCCTGCAAAATGACAAGAGAGGGAAACTACAAGAAGCATACATTCATAATTGATTCAAGGATTAGAATAAATCAAATACACAAGTATAACAATACGCCATTGAGACACATGCATATAGAAAAACCTCAAATGCTTTATTAATGGAAGAAGTAAAGTTCAGGAAGTAATACAACCATAAAAGGCCCAATCCAGCATCACTTCCCAGCGGAAAGAAATCTCCTCTTCACCTCCTTCAAGCAAATCACCCAATAGTTCTGTACTCAAACCAACAGCACTTCCTTACATTCACAAGATTCCAGCCTCCATAGACCTCATGAGAGAGCTCTATATATAGGAGTTTTGGAGAAAGGATGAGTCAGCTTGAGCTTGGCATGGAGCTGACTAGTGTCCTATCCCACTTCAGTTATTCTTCAGTTCTTGAGTCCACTTGGAGGTTCTTGCTTCCACTTGGAGATCTAGACCCTCTTACTCATCACTAGGCGAATTCCCTGGTCCAAGTGTCATTTTGGAAGCTTCCTGGGCATTGACACCTTGAGGAATGACTGTGCCACTTGGCCAATCTCGCCCAGCGCAGGTAGCCTTCATTAAATTTGACATTCAGCGTAGGTACAGAGTGGAGCAGTTGACATTCAGCGCAGATGCTCAGTGGAGCAGTTGACATGATCCAGAATTAGCTTGTTTTTGAGTGTTTTCAGGTGGAGAACTGATATTTAGTGCTGTGGTTTGCTGACCTTATTCCTCTAGGGGTAGGAACAACATGTTTAGGGACTTTGGATCCCTTAGATTATTGACATTTCATGCTTCATGCTGTAAGGCACAAAAATGTCTATAACAGTTTCCCCCTAAAGTATGAGGTCGTTTGTCGGGTGAAATGCTTTATCAGGAGGATCCGAAGTTCATTCAATCGCTGAGAGGTGACCTGTAATAAAATACAATACAATACATTATTTTTCATTCTGCTTTCATGATCTAGCTGAGGCGGGCATTCCCATGCTCATCTTTATAAATTCATTTTGGTACATAGAACAGACAATCGTCTGATGGTAGACTGATAATTCTCTGCTGAAATTATCATCCTTTGAGTAGGATGATCATCTGCTGCAATGATGTACATATCAAATGTCTTTATATTTCCTGAATATATATCGCAGCCCGGATGGATGAAACTAGATCCGGGGTCTTCAAACTCGTTCGATCTTCACTCTAAGTACAAGTCGATCCATGTGAGAATTGCGCTGAAGTCGAACATGGAAAGACATCGCTTGATTACCGGTCAATAATGTAAACCGTTAACAAGCGCGAGAGGAATCACCGATAATGATAATGACCCTCAAGGTACTGCAGTACAATTCGCGTGGTGTGAATAAAGGACTTGGCATCGAACACCACGCAAAATCTTCTGGTCGAAGGTCATTAATGTATACCTGTCGCCGAAAGTGAGAAACTTGCCATTGAGGCATGCAAGCTTCAAAGTACTGGGGTGTTTGTCCCTAGATCAACTTCTTGGATAATGAGCTGAAGTCGACAAGAAGCGATCCGTCAAAGGAGGGCCTTAATGAATCCCACATCAGTGACACGGAACAGAGCTAATGATTTTAGTGGAGGTGAAAACAATCTGTGAAATATGATTCAGGGTGGCGATCATGGGTGGATGAAGGATAATGTATGGTAGTGGATGGGACACGGTTGACTCTTTCTGAACAACATCTCTTGAACATATAACGACACTGATGTGATGGATCGGTAACATTACCCCAAATGTGGATGGTTTGGCGAAGACCATGGTGATGAGACCGGTGAATGAAACAACCCAACCCGATGTGATACGGAGGACAAAGTGTCATGTTCAAGAGCGACTTGCTACCATTAAAGCTTTGAGGTTCTCCCAATTTTTCCCCAGTCATTTCTGACCAGTACCTCTTTATTTTTGTCAAGCTTGAGGAGGATAACATATGCTTGTTCTATAACCTGCCCTTTGGGCAAGCCCATCGCTATGTTTTAACGAGCCTAGCGATAGGGAAACTCGTTCTCGTCTAAAGACAAGTTTGTCGCTATTTAATCATTTTAACGAGTCGAACGACAAGGAAAACTCGGTCCTTTTCATTTTTAGAGAGTCTGAAAAGGTACAGAAAGTCAACTCCAAAACTCCTTTTTCATCATCTAATCCCCTAAGTCCGAAAAAGTATAAAACAATACAGAAGGGATGAGTTTTCGATAATTTTAACGAGCCGAATAAAACAAGCGCTCGACCTTTTTGTGCAATAATCCCTCGGGTCCAAAAAGATTAAAATCTAGAGGAGGGATAGCTCTTCCGGTCACTTTAACGAGCTGGAAGGCCAAAACTCGGCAAACTTTTCATATTTTACGAGTCAGGAGAAAAGAGCTCAAAGAAGACTTGTCTTTTGAGGAACGAGTGATAAACAGGGATAGCAGCAGATTCCAGGTACAGGTTGGAATTTTCCAATCACGGCAGTGTCACAAGGATGGCTAGGTGAGATCACTCTTCACAGCTGTTCCTCAAAATGGGTAAACAATCATATGGAGGTGAACGATTGGCCAAATGAAATGGAAGTGGCAGGTGCAAAACACGATCAAGGCTTTTTAAGGCTAATAAATTTACGATCACAATGGTTATTTACCGGTACTGGGTTCATTTTTTAAAGAGCTTGAATGCGCCAAAACACTGCTCATTCTTATGTTTATTTTTTAACGAGCATGAACTATGTGCTAAAACTGCTCGGATCTTCGTTTTTCTATTTTTTAACGAGCATAAATTCCGCGGTAAAACTGCTCGATATACCAGTCATAAGATAAGAAATGTCTCCTGTGAGATAGCTATTTTTTATGGAGCTTTATCTCACGAAGCTATGCTCCTCATTTGGCAAATTTTGACCTTTGCCCCACATCCTTTCTTTATGCAAGTTCGGAAACGACTAATCCAAAAAACAGATAAATAACCGCTCTTTGCTTGCACTCCAAAAGGTTCGCATGCCCCCAGGTATAAAGTATAATTTCAAGGCTTCCCCTACTTATCCGATAAAACATTTGTTTTAAAGGGTGAGGCTTGCCTCTTTCTGGTTACCCAAAGATTGTTTCGTTAACACCATCAAACTAAAACATTTCCTCGGCACTGTCTACCGAAGTAGACAATGGTGAATGACCTTTGTCAAACAAGTAACCTTGACAAAAGAATCCTGTTCCAGAACAACCCCTCTTCCTCTACGGACGGGGTACGGACTAGTCATATTCTCCCGCGGAAATTCTATTTTATACCTAAGGTTTTTTCTGCACGAAGCAGACCAGGATGCATGCCCCCTGGGTTCCAGTCCCATCTTTTCGAATCACTCGCACTCATCGGGAAGGAGGACTGGGGGTGGAGACATTTCTTGGGTGAATAGACCATTGAGGGTTGGTATGTGACTATTTGCGATGCGTGATCCCGGAAATGAAAGTTGGTCTACGAGCTTGACCATTCTTCCTTCGTGTGGAAAACACATTACTCTAAAGAGTGAGGAGACTATAGCTCCCATGCAATATATATAGTCTCGTCCAAGGAGTAGGTTATAATCCAAGGGTCCTTGAACGACCATCACGTTCATTTGAACGGTCTTCCCTTTCAATGTAACAGGTACATTGGGGAGGATCCCTAATGGTCGACTGGTTCCTTTATCAAAACCTGAGAGATTTCTTATCTCAAGCAAAAGCGCCGGGGAACCCAGTGCTTTCCAAGAAATAGAGGAAAGGATACTCACAGATGCCCCTTCATCAATGATAGTTCCAGCCATTACCATTCTATAAATTCGGACAATGATTCTGAATGGTATACTGGCTGGAAACCGGGGTCTGCCTAGTTGGTTACAATCAAAGGACACAACCAGGTTGCTTGGTGGTGGGACCGAATACACGGCCGGATATGACCCTGACGATGTTCCTTCCTGCGATAAAGGAATGGGCGCATTGCCCTGATGCTCATCAGAATCTGTGTTGATGAAAAGAATCTGGATGGTGTCATCCTTATTCTCTTCAGTGAGGGTGTCATTTGAAGATGAATCTTCATTGACGGTGTCATTTGAGGATGAAACCTCTAAAGGAAGAACCGGGTCAACTGCCGTATCGACCTTTAGACTTTCGTCTGGTCTGGATTTAGTAGGTTCATTTTCAATGACTGACGCTTCAGCTGACCACTTGAGTGGGCCAGCTGTATTTTCAACCAACGAAGGACTTGGCACGAGTTTTTTGTATCCAGGAGGAAGTCTCAACGGTGAAACCGGGCGATCTTCCAAAACTCTCTTCACTTCGTCTAAGAAGGGACAACGGTGGATGACGTGATCGCCTTCACACAGGCTGCAGGGGAATCTTGCTCCCCTTCTTTGTCTTGAACCTTCACTTTCGCTGGTTGACGGTAAGCAATCAACATGGCTATCATAGGTTGATGCTCCCGAATTGTGCAACCGAGGGGACCAGTCCCTTAGTATCCGGGGAATACAGGGACAATCTCTATGGAAGTGGTCTCCTCTACATATGACACATGGCGATTTAGGCCCGGTCTGTGCTGTGTGTGGATTTTTGTCAGATGTCTTTTGCTTGCCCCCAGTCGCCTTAGGCTCCTTCTTCTTCTTCTCTCTCTTCTTCTTCTCCTTCTTCTCCATGGGAGCTTGGCTTTTGCCGGCTCTACCTTGCGAAGATGAAGGATTGGAGGAAGAGTTATAGGAAGTAGAAGGCTGGTGGGCAGCTCTAGACTCATCTAACTGTTGACTCGACTGTTCAGGAACCATGGTGTTCTGAACTACATTGGTTGAGAATAGCCAAATTGGCAGGCCAATTGTCAGTCCTGGAAGCGACAATGTGGCCATGTGGGGCGCACCAACTTCTCCCCAAGAGGAGAAAGGACTAGGATTTCCATCATGTGGAATTCCTTGGTTGGGGCGTTCCATGTTCTCAACCTACATATCAACGTAGGAATAGGAGGTGATTATGTTCCGTTTAAAATAAATTTTATAACGATGCTTTAGACACAACTTGCTTTTTCACTTTTTAAGAGTCGAGAAAAAGCTAAAGATGACTCTAGTCTCCTTCGATGTTTTAACGAGCCCGAAGTGACAAATGCTCGGATGGACTTTTTCAGTTATAGAGTTTGAAAAAGGCCAAAAGAAACTGCTCTGGAGATCTAGGCAGAGGGTGTGCCAAACCTTTCGCAAAACCACAGAATACGTTTTACGGTACGAGTGGTCGATCTTCGTGAATGCTGTGTTCACTGCATTGCGATCAGTAGGGCGGCCGACACGGTTTCCTATGGATAAAGGCTTTGTTCCTATAGGGGTCTCCCAATATATACGCGACGGTACGTGGGAGCACAAGTCTGTATTGATACTTATCGCTTCACCGTGGAGGAATCACCCAACCACTCAACGCTAAGATATCACGTTTAACGACGCCGGAACACGTCTCTAGCTTAGACCTCTATGTGTTTGCGTTATGTTTCAATGCGTTGTTATGTAAATTCAATTTATTTTAAGGTTGATCTTGTTTAGCAGTTTGCCTTTATGGATCACCACGAGATGTATAGTAACACTCTTAAATGCAGTCTAAGATGATAAGCAAGCTTTTCAATTTTCAACTTTGAAAATCTTAACTACTGAGGGAAAAGAAAGACAACATCTTTTCACACAGATCATAGAGCACACACTAATGCACTTTTTCCTAAATCATTATGCAAACTGTCATAATGCACATGCACAATGCAGATATTTCTTTTCTCTTTCTTAATGTTTGTGCGATACAAAAAGAAAGCTGTTGTATAACTTTGAATTCAATTTCAAGTGAAAGCAAACAAGTTTGTCCAAAATCAAAAGACACCTTAAGATTTACTTGTTTCGACACTCGAAATATGTAAACTCAAACCATATGACGAAAGCAAAAGCTCAATCAGCTATGAACAGCAAACAAACTAACTCTTAAGATCAAAACGACACTTTATCACAGGTCTAGATCTAAGAGGCCACAGCAAGACTAGTTCACTTTCGTTATGGGAAACTGCAAATGATATAAGAAATACACAAAGAACAAATACAGTTTCTTTATACAACCGAGGCGGAATAGTGGCAAGGAAAGTTGGTTTCAGATAGGTACATTGACTGGTAACAGGCTGCAAAAACAAGGGTGAAAACAGGGCAAGAAACAGCAGGAAACCCCAGTAGCACAAGGCAAGACTGGTTCAGTGCAGGTAGTACACTGTCAGTTTGACATTCAGCGCAGGTAGCCCCTTCGGGAACTGCGCTGAAATGCAGACAGCTTTCACACAGCCTGCACTGAAGAACGAAACTTTCGTTTCTCTTGGTTTCTGGGTCACAGATTGCTCAAAAATTCACAGTTTTTGGCCAAATCAGAAGCTATCAGTCAAGTACACACTAAGGGATGAAAAGGAGGATGAAAAGCTATCACTAAGAGCTATTTAGAGTCCTTGTGGATCAGCTCTTCAAATCATAAACTTGCCCAGAAACTGAGCTAGAGTAGTTGCCCTCTACTTTGCATTTGAAAGATCCAAATGCAGTTCGATTCGGTACTCCCTTTGTTTATGAAATGAATAGCAAAAACACAAACAACCAACAAGATACGATCCCAAGTGGAGTCGCCAATTTGTTGTTGGGAAAAGTATCCAATACGGAATGACCCTATCCCACTCTAAGGGTGATAGTACCTCAGCAACAATCAAAGCAAAGCTATTTGAGATTACTTCTTTATGAGATGTAAGAGAAGGGAGAAAGGGATCCACTAACCGTTATCTTCCGCTAATGATTGATCCAATCTTCTCTCTTTGCTGCTTGCTCCCAGCTCCTTGCTCTTTCACTGGCCCAGCTACACCAAGATCCTGCAAAATGACAAGAGAGGGAAACTACAAGAAGCATACATTCATAATTGATTCAAGGATTAGAATAAATCAAATACACAAGTATAACAATACGCCATTGAGACACATGCATATAGAAGAACCTCAAATGCTTTATTAATGGAAGAAGTAAAGTTCAGGAAGTAATACAACCATAAAAGGCCCAATCCAGCATCAATTCCCAGTAGAAAGAAATCTCCTCTTCACCTCCTTCAAGCAAATCACCCAATAGTTCTGTACTCAAACCAACAGCACTTCCTTACATTCACAAGATTCCAGCCTCCATAGACCTCATGAGAGAGCTCTATATATAGGAGTTTTGGAGAAAGGATGAGTCAGCTTGAGCTTGGCATGGAGCTGACTAGTGTCCTCTCCCACTTCAGTTATTCTTCAGTTCTTGAGTCCACTTGGAGGTTCTTGCTTCCACTTGGAGATCTAGACCCTCTTACTCATCACTAGGCGAATTCCCTGGTCCAAGTGTCATTTTGGAAGCTTCCTGGGCATTAACACCTTGAGGAATGACTGTGCCACTTGGCCAATCTCGCCCAGCGCAGGTAGCCTTCATTAAAGTTGACATTCAGCGTAGGTACAGAGTGGAGCAGTTGACATTCAGCGCAGATGCTCAGTGGAGCAGTTGACATGATCCAGAATTAGCTTGTTTTTGAGTGTTTTCAGGTGGAGAACTGATATTTAGTGCTGTGGTTTGCTGACCTTGTTCCTCTAGGGGTAGGAACAACATGTTTAGGGACTTTGGATCCCTTCGATTATTGACATTTCATGCTTCATGCTGTAAGGCACAAAAATGTCTATAACATGTAGACAACCTCCCTATAAACCTGCAATGCCACCTTTGTTGTCTCCTTGTCTCCTTCTGCGTGGTCTTCTGCTCTCTTTAATGCCAAAAACCTGAAATCATCATGTATTAACCACATAGATATAATGCCTGCCCTTCTTCCTACAAATAACACGAATATACTAAGAAATGAATGCATAAGTGATAAAAGATGAATGGTTGAGCAAGGTAAGTAGGCCAAATGAGCCCAAATTGTACCAAAAATTGGGGCTCATCATCACCCCCCAGCTAAAATATTTGCTCATCCTTGAGCAACTTAGTCCAAATCTTCATATTTCATTGCTTTTACTGCTTCCCTTACGTCCCAAGCCTCTGTGGTAGTGTCCTCCTTGCTGAGATGAAACCCAGCTTTCCTGTTCACCTCTTCCCATTGTTCACTGTCATCCTTCTCTGTGCTACCTTCAGCCAATCCTAGCAGCAATGGTGGGCTGAGTTTAAGGCCAATCCAGCTGACCTGGAGGCTTTGCATGGATTTCTTGTAAAGGTCTACCCTTACCAAAGCTTCCCTCATCCGAGTTGGGGTATGATACTCTCAGATTTTCAAACTGTGTGCCAAGGTATTCCATCTGCGTGTGCATGCTTGGGCAGCACTTTCTCCTAACAGTCTTTCCATGTCTTCAAAATGAGCTATGTCTTGGGCCTGTTGGTCCATAAATCTCAAGGAAGCTGTGGGATCAGTAGACAACTTTTGGTGTGCTGAGATGAGTGCAACCGGATCCTCTGGTTCTGCTCGAATGAACAGTGGCTCGCTCAATTCTCGGTTCATGACCGATTTTGCTTCAACTGCTCTTTGATCCTCATGGTTCAACCATGAAGCGAACGCCATCAATTGCATATCACCCAAGGCAGTATTGGGATCCCAGGAGGCTTCATTAGGAAAAGCCAAATTGTGGAGGTAGAACTCTGCTAATTTGGCTTTGTCTTCTTACGAACTAGTACTGCACAATTCAGAAAATTGTTGTGGGTTTTGGATATGTGAAATACCTCTTGGTGCCAAGGTATTTATTTGGAACTGCAGCCATTGATCTTTCAAGTACAAACCATAGGATTTTGCAGGTTGTCTGCACTGTATTGCCTCCATGGCCCAACTGGCCATGCAGGCCAATTGTGCTTCCTTTTGCTGCAACTGTTCTTTTAGAGCTTGTATATCAATTTGTGCTTGCTGTTCTGCTTCCTGTAGAAGTGTCATTGGCTCCTCAAGACTGGTGGTCAGCTCCTTTTTGCCTTGTTGTTCTTCTATGGTGTCTTTGGAGGATGTACCTGCCCCTGCCCTTAGCTCCTGTAGCTGCAATCTCAGTTTCTGGTTCTCTTCCTGTAGAAGCACACGTTGGCAATTAGCCACATGTTTAGCCATGGCGAATTCACTCCTGACCTCCTTGAGTTGCTCTTGTAAGGGACCTATGTCCGCCACACCCTTTGACTTGGCGATCTGCATCCATGTGTGGGTACGGACTCTTTCTTCCTCCAATGCAAAAAATAGGGGTACAATAAATTTCTGCGGTATGATTTTTCCCGCCTCTAAAAAGGTGTAGTATGAACTCAGACTAGGCTGAGGGCTGGGCTCTGGTATATGTACTTCTTCTGCCTCTTTAGGTGGCTCTACCTCACCCTCCCTTGGTGGTGATGAGGGTCCTTCTCCTTCCCTCTTCTCTGTTTCCTGTAGCCGGGCCAGAGTGTCCTGTAGAACATTTTCAACCTCCTGTAGCCGAGCTTTTTCAGTCAACAGGTCTAACTTTTCTTGCCATGTATTTTTCTTTGGGCTCCCCTTCTCATAGGTGACTGTTATCCTTGAGGGGGACTTTTCCTTGGGAGAAGTAGGGGTATCTTCAATGACAATTGGGCTGCTGGACGAAGGCTGTGGTTTGCCTGTCTTTATTCGGACACTTCTTCGAGCTTTAAAGTATAGAGGGGTCTCCCTCTTCCTCTTTTCTTTTGGCTTAGGTGGCGTGCTGAGGCTAGCTAGTACAGCTACTGCCTCCCTTGCTAGAATGTCCGCCTTCTTCTCCTTCGGTTTCACCTTTTCAGGGCTTCCTGTAGAAGACCCTGTTTTAGCCAATTTCAGGCTTCCTGTAGAAGCCCCTGTTTTGGTAATTTTCGGGCTTCCTGTAGAAGCCTCTTTTTCAATGATTTTCAAGCTTCCTGTAGAAGACTCTTTTACTGTTTTCGGGCTTCCTGTAGAAGCCTGTTTTTGCTTTCCTGTAGACACAGGTGTCGCCACCTTGGCTTGCTTTGCTGCATGGGGTTTTCTTTTTGGTTTGGTTGCGGGTGCTGATGAGGTACTTGGGCTGATGTGGACCATCTCAGCTTTGTCCGTTCTACTCTGCAACCTCTTTTCTCTTGCTGACAAGATGGGTGTGTCACCTTTTTCTTTGTCATCCTTTTTCTCATGCTTCTTCTTTTGTTCTTTCTTCTGCACTATGGTCGGGGTCTTCTGGCCTGTTTCCTTCTTTCCCTTGGCCACGGATTCTTTTTCCTCACTGCTGGAGGAACCCGTTTCTTCAGTCAACATCCTTATATCTCCATCTCTTTTCAAATTCCTGAATGATTCCCATGAGAGGGGAACCTTATATGAATGAAGCGCATCTTCCACAAGAAGTTTGATTAACCCATGGTGGGCTACCTGATCTGGTATGCCTTCTTTTAACTTTGTGGCACACTCAATTAGAGACTGTAGCAGGAAATAAGGAATGCTCAGTTTCTGCTCTACAGGAAGATCAATCCGGTGCCTCAATTCAGTGAGCAACCGAAAGTGATACGCATACACGATGCTAAAACGGCCTTCACAGGTTATATACTTCATGATTTGCAGGCTAACTTCATTCCATGGTGGCAGCAAGCTGGTTCTTCGCACCCCATTTTTGTCCTCCGAGAATTCCTCCTCATGTGGAAAGAATTCTTTCTTGGCCTGCTGGCTCAACTTCCTTTCTTCCTTATCCCATGGCAAACCCATTGGAAGTTCAGTAATTCGACTGATATAGTGTGGGGTGAGCTTGAGGCTTAGGCCCCTGAAGTTCACTGTGGCCAGTGTCTTGGATTTCGGCCTCGGAGCCTGCAAAAATTCTTCTGCCACTTCATCGTCGTAACCCTGCAATTTGTCACAAAAAGATATCCATTGAACCCGTGTGAAGAGCTCCACCACCTCCTGGTTTTCCCTTAACTTGGTTGAATCAGTGGGTTCTCGTCTAATAAACCCACCCGGCATGATAAAACAGTTTCCTTAACCAGAGGTGGTGATTGTGGCAGAAATTTGGTCGACTGAGACAGAGCGTAGGATTACGCTTCTGTCATGCACATAATCCACAAAACTTATCCATGAGGAACTTAACACAATTTAATTACCCTGACATCCTGTAGAATGACAGTATAGGCACAGCAGACAACAATTTCACCATTTTTCTATGACCAGACTGTGGACAACTATTCTGCCACCTTTAAAAACCAGTTGCATGAAGAGTTCAGGGTTACCTTTTTAATCTGCCACCTTTTTACGTGAGGCACCTGCCTTCCTATAGAAACTGCATTCCTGTAGAAACAGCGTTCCTGTAGAAACAACGCGCGATTTTCGGGAAAGACTACAGTTGGTCTGCGCTCTGGGTGTGCTTCACAAGCATTCTGATAGCCAAAGGCTCGGCGTATCGAACTGCAGAAAGATCAGGATAGCCACTCAAGTTCAAAACGGTGGTTGATAAATGCATGAGGGCAATCTAGCCGATTAGATTTTGAATCGGCGGAATCCGTGGCGCGGGGGTGAGCTGTCCCCGCCGGACCGTTGGGTGACATCATCCCATCATTCAACTGCGCGTTCACTTGCTGCTGCATCAATTCCCACAGATCTGTCGCCGCCTCTTCTGTTAAACTCGTTTTTTTTCGACGGGATTGCTCTCACGTGCGTGCTGCCCATTCTTTTTGTCATGGCCGCCACCCAAACATCCAACTAGACCATTAACTGGCCGACGTGGCCGGCCAAATGGCCATACGGCCGCTCAACCCATTCACCTTTACACTTTGCAATCAAATCAAAGTAAAATTCATGCAATCTGATGGAAGGAAGGGTCGAGACACTTACCTGCGCGGCTGCACACGATGTTTCGGTTTTGTGAACGCTGATGAGTGGATTTACCTGCTGCTGGCAAACTTACACAGGCCCGGAGGTCCATGTTTACAGGCTGCCGACGATGGATTGGATGCTTTGGTTGCATGCGCCCGCATTTCATTGCATATGGTCGGCGCTATGAATGGTATCCACTCTAGCGGGCTTAACTGTTACAGGACTCCCGTGGGATGTCTTGTAACAGTTCTTCCTCCTTGGGTGCATGCTGCACGACGAAGGATCTGGCCTCACGATCACGCTCTCGGAGCTTCTGGATGACTGGGATGAATATGGTGTGAGATCTCCAGCGTTTTTTTTTCATTTAAAATTTTCTTTTTCTTGAGAACTCATCGATCTGCTTTGTTGGTGCAGGTAACTTTGTTGCATGTCGACAAGGATGGTGGAACAAGATAACAGCAATGTGCAAGGGTGACAACAGTGGCTTGCATGCGTCCAAACCGATCCTTAGCCGTTAGATCTCCTCATGAAATGAATTCTGGGCTGTTCTAAGCTTCTATAGGAAGTTTCCTATAGAAATACAGAGCTTCCTGTAGAAAGGTTGCGTTTCCTGTAGAGAGTCTGCACCTTCCTGTAGAAAATCTGCATCTTCCTGTAGAAAATATGCGTCTTCCTGTAGAAGACTCAAGCTGTAATAAAATTGCACATACCTTGGAGAAAATGAGTATTCTTGGAGGAGGTGCTGGTGAGGTTTCCTAACAGCATGATAAGGATCCTGAGCTTTGAGTTGAGAGGCTTCCTCTCCTCCATAGAACACCTGCAACCTGCATGCAATTTTACATAATGAATCTGCTGACCTTGTTTTTTCTTTTGTTTTTTTTTCTTTTTTTTCTTTTTTTCTTTTTTTTTTTGAAAGATATTAGGGGCGCCTCATTGAGGTTTTCACCCTTGCCATCTGCCTTAAGCGCCTCAAAGAGGTTTTCACTCAAGGATCTTTTCCAATCTCTTTTTTTTTTTTTGAAAGACAATAGGGGCGCCTCAAATGAGGTTTTCACCCCTACCACCTGCCTTGGGCGCCTCAGAAAGGTTTTCACCCAAGGATCTTTATTATTTTTTTATTTTTTTTTAGATTCTTCAGGGTATGCCCAAAGCAGAGGCAGAACCCTTCTCTATGACTAACACTGATTTCTCCATAGTTTTGATGAACTCTTGTCTTGAGAGAGGCTTCCTGTAGATCTTCAATCTATGCCCATTGACAAGCATGGGGATGGCTTCCTCATCAATGGTCCGAATAAGCACAGATCCATTGTCATGACATTTTTCCACTGTATATGGTCCTAGCCATCTGGTTCTCAGTTTTCCCTTGAAATCTTTGTATCTGGAGTCATACAACAAAGCCCAATCTCCCGGCTGAAATTGCTTGTCATGGAGATGTTGGTCATGCCACACCTTTCTCTGAAGTTGAACCACTTCTGAGTGAAGGAGGGCTTGCATTCGGTGCTCATCCAGTCCATTCAGCTGCAATAACCTTTCTTGTTGTGCATGGCTAAGATCTAGATCTAGCTGAGCTGCCATCCTCAAAGTGTTGTATTCAAACTCAATGGACAGCAAAGCTTTCTTCCCATAGACCAGCTCATAAGGTGTGAAGCCGGTGGTGGTCTTCCAAGTGGTGTTGTAAGCCCATGTGGCTTCAACCAGGCGATCTGCCCAGTCCTTTCTGCTGTTGCTCACCACTTTAGTCAAGATCCCTTCTAATGCTCTATTGGTGACTTCCACCTGCCCATTTGCTTAAGGGTGATAGGGGGTGGAAGTCCTATGCTTGATCTTGTGATGAGCTAGTAGATCTTCAACCAGGTTGGAGGTGAACTGGCTCCCTTGATCGGTGACCAGCTCTCTTGGATAGCCAAACTTATAAAAGATGTTTTCTCTTAGGAACTCGGCCACCTTTTCTTCTGTTGCTGCTTTGATTGCTTTGGTCTCTGCCCACTTTTTCAGGTAGTCAGTGCACACAATGATGTAAGACCTTTGCCTCGAAGGAGGGTTGATTGGGCCCACAAAGTCCATACCCCACTTCTCAAATGGCTCAAGAGTCACCTGAGGTTGGAGAGGCATCTCATCCCTTTGGGTCGGTTTCCCCATTCTTTGGCATTGGTCACACTGGCTGACATATCTTCTGACATCTTGATGAAGTGTGGGCCAATAGTAGCCTGCCTGCAGGATCTTGAAGGCAGTTCTCTTTGCTGCAAAATGTCCTCCACAAGGCCCATCATGACAGGTGAGGAGGATATCAAAGACTTCCTCCTCCCTTACACAACGCCTTAAGATCTGATCGGGGCCAAGCTTGAACAGATTGCCCCCGATCCAAGTAAATGAGGCACTTTTTCTGATGATTCTGCTCTTCTCTCTTGAAGATAGGTGCGGAGGGAACTGTGCTTAAACAAGGTAGTTTGCTATATCAGCAAACCATGGAGAGAGTGCTGAGATAGCAAACAGATGTTCATCAGGCATCTGGTCATCCACCGTTCCATCCTCATCTGCAGACAAATCCAATCTAGATAAAAAGTCAGCAACAACATTTTCTTTACCTGGTTTGTCAACAATGGTCAAATCAAACTGCTGCAAAAAAAGTAACCATCTAATAATACGAGCATTCAAATCTGGTTTATTCATTAAATATCTAATGGCAGCATGGTCTGTATGTACAAATGTTTGATAGCCAGTGATATAGTGTCGGAACTTGTTCAGTGCATGGACCACAGCTAAGAATTCCTTCTCGGTTACAGTGTAATTCAGCTCAGCTTTGGACAAGTTTTTACTAACAAAGTAAATGGCATATGGAAGTTTTTGTTCGACTTGTCCTAAAGCTGCACCTATGGCTTTGTTCGAGGCATCAGTGTGGATGTGGAAAGGTAGGGCCCAGTTTGGACCTCTCAGGATTGGGGTTGACACCAACTTGTCCTTCAATTCATTCAAAGCCCTCTGACAATCTTCAGTCCATTTAAACTCCACATCTTTTGCCAACAGGCCAAACAATGGCGAGGCTAGCTTGCTGAAGTCTTTAATGAATCTCCGGTAATATCCTGCTAATCCCAAGAAACTCCGAACATCCCTTACCTTTTGAGGAGGTGGAACCTTCTTGATGAGAGCAATTTTGTTAGGATCCACCTGTAACCCCTCGCAAGAAATGGTATGGCCTAACACGGTCCCTTCAGTCATCAGGAATTCACATTTTTCAAGACTAAGGGACAAGTTCATCTCAATGCATTTGGTTAGGACTTTTCCCAGATTGGACAATTCTTCCTGGAAGTTGGCCCCATAAGGAGTAAAGTCATCCATATAGATTTCCACTGCATCATGGACCAGCTCCGAGAAGATGCTTAAGACAGCTCTCTGGAAGGTAGCAGGAGCATTGCATAACCCAAAGGGAAGGACTCGGTAGGCAAAGGTGCCCCAAGGACAAGTGAAGATGGTCTTATCTTGGTCTTCCGGGCTGATTTGAATCTGGTTGTACCCGCTAAACCCATCCAGGAAAGAGAAGAACTTCTTTCCTGCCAGTCCATCCAACACCTGATCTATGAAAGGTAGAGGGAAATGGTCTTTCTTGGTAGCTTTGTTCAGTTCTCGGTAGTCCACACAGATTCTCCACTTCCCATTTTTCTTGGGAACCAACACCAGAGGGGACACCCATTCACTATCTGAGATGGGGTAAATGAATCCGGCATCCAACAGTTTTTGCAGTTCTTCCTTGACAATGTCCTTAAGGGCTGGATTGATTCTCCTCTGAGGTTGCCTAACCGGTTTACAACCCTCTTTGATGTATATGTGATGGGTACAGACCGAAGGATGGACTCCTTTCATCTCCTTATAGCTCCAAGCAAAAGCATCTAGGTGACTGGCCAACAGGCTACACAGCTCCTTTTCCTGGGAAGGAGATAGGGAGGAGCTGATCTTTAACGTTCTCTCAGGGCCGAACTCCACATTCTTGACTCTGGGAGTGACAGGGTTGGTTGTACAAAGATCCACTAAGGTGCTAGCTTGGGCATCCTCCACCAATTTCTCTAAGGATAGTGCACTGGAAGGTGGATTCTGGATCAAGGTCTCGATCAAGTCATCCTCGGTTGGGGGGTCTCTTCTAGTGGTATCTAGGGTGCACAGAGGTGCTGAGTACACCTCGTCTTCCTCTCCTTCCTCCAACCAGAGTGGTAAGTCATGCTCTAAGGAGGGTTGGGCAGGAGGGTATAGGACTAGCTGCTTGGACATAGGACCATTTTTGATGGTCATATTTCCTGCACGGCAACTTATGTAAGCATCTGCAGTGGCTAACCAAGGCCTTCCCAAAATGAGAGGATATCCAGTAAGCTTTTCCTTGGGTTGCAGAACCAAGAAATCTGCAGGGTATTCCCAAGAGTCGATAGAGACCAAGACATCCTCCACAATCCCTTCGGGAGTCACAGTGGAGCGATCTGCTAATTGCAGTACTGTCGAGGTCTTCCTCAAGGAACCCTGAAGATTGAGTTTGAGCATGGTATCCCTGGTCATCACATTAATGGCAGCCCCCAGATCAATCAAGGTGTGTGGTATGATGGTGCCATTGATGTGGACATCTACTATAGGACTTCCAGGATCTAGGTACTTTGGGCAGATGACTTGTCCTAACATAAGGTCAGACAGTTGTCCTATGACATTGATGTTTGAAGCATCTTTCTTCCGCCTGCCTGGGTGTTTGAAACACTTTTCCTTAACCAGTTTGTTGTATATTGGCACATCCTTGATGGCTTGGAGAAGTGGTATTTTCACACACAACTGCTTGAGCTCTCCCAGAAGCTCATCCTCCTCTGGGTTGGGTTGTGTGGTGGCTGTTAGTCTCTCAGGAAAGGGTGGAATAACCTTTGGTTCACTTTCCTATTTATCTTCCTCACCCTCTGGGGGAGGAGGTTGGCGATCTGGTAGAGTCTTGCCAGATCGAAGATTGATCTCCTGGATCTCCACAGCATAGGTAGGGCATGAGGTTTCCCCAGTGTATACCTGCTGGGCCTGTCTATTGTTGGGGTTTGGGTTCGGTTGAGCAGGCATTTGAGGTTGCCTTGGAGGAGCAGGAGGTAATGGCTGAGGCTGAATTGGTGGTGGAGGCAAAATGGCAGGAGGAGTGTTGTATTGGGGCCTCCACCCCGACTGAGGTGCATTCCACTGAGGCTGTGGCTAGGTCTATGAGTGATAAGAATGAGTAGTGGGTGGAGTAGGGTACTGAGGTGGATAAGACCATGGAGGAGGCATAGACCAGGAAGGATGAGTAGGGGGACCCCAGGAAGGCATAGGAGTCGATTGGTTGGGGCTGTAATAAGCTTGAGGTGCCCCTTGCATCCCCTGCTGGTAAGTTCTAGGTCCTTGTGACCTCCTTTGGTTGAGGTAATAGAGAGGTTCAGTGGGAGCTTCTGTCCCTTGGTACATGGCTTTAAATCCAGGCAAGGTTGGACATTGGTTTGTGGGATGGTCCTCCTCACAAACGAAACACACTTCAACCGAATGCAATGGGCATTCGTTCTTAGGGTGTCTCCTTGTGCACCTAGGGCAGAAGACAGCCAAGGCTCTCTCAGCTTCTTCTTTCTTCTGCTGGATCCTGAATGTGTCCAGCTGCATGGCAATGGTCTGTCTCACCTCACTGTTAAGATCTTCTAATTGATTTGCAAGCTCATGTTTGGAGAAAGGGACACTAGTTGAGAGGAGGTTTCCTCCACCTCGTTTCCGAGCTGCCCTGGAGTGGTTTCTAAACACAGTCTTGATGTCCTCATAAGGCAGTTGGTAAATGTCCCCCCCAGCTAACATGTGAAGGGTATCTAAGAGGTCTTCAGGGACTCCTCGGAGCAGGACCAACTTGAGGGATTCAGGGTCAAGTGTGCACCTGGCCCGCTTATGGCTAAGTTGGAACCTCTCCTCATAATCCTCTAAGGACTCATCATTTCCCATGGTCATCCGAAAGATTTCTCCCTTGGTTTCCTTGGACCTACAGTAATCCCGGTACTTGGTATTGAAAGCTTGCTGCATCTGAGCCCAAGTAGTGATACTATTCCCAGGTAAGCCCATGAACCAGCGTAATGCTGCATCCTTAAGAGTTGAAGGGAAGAGTTTCAGCTTTTGCTCATCTTCAGTATAGTCATAGGTTCGACAAAGGACAGCAAACTCAAACAAGAAGGTATCAGGATCTTCAGTAGTCAGTCCATGGAAGTGAGGTAAGGCGGAGGGGCTAATGTTCTTCATTTTCATCTCTCCATTGGTCTCTCGGATGGGAAAGGCACCTTCTATTCTCTCATCTTCTCTTCTATTGTCAGCCATAGCTTCAGATGGGATGGTTTCTAATTCTTCTTCTACTATAGGATCTTCGTATATCTTAGGAGGTTCACCTATAGGTTCTTCTGGATCACTGTCACCGAAGAAGAGAGAAGGGTGACTCCGTGATGTGGTGGGGGTGTTGGGTAAGAATTTGCCTGTTTTATCTCGATTCCTACGAGGCATGAAATGGAAAGAATTTTTTGATTGCTTTTGTTTTTCTATGGTACCTGCAAAACTGAAACAGATTGATCTACAACTAACTATAAAGATGCAGAATTAAACTGAAGGCAGGAAAGAACTAATCTACTTTGCTCAAATGAAATTGCAGGAATGGAAATGCTAGTCTACGCTTGCAGAATTGAAACACTAATCTATGAAAGCAGGAAATGCTAGTCTATGAAAGCAGGAAATGCTAATCTATGAAAGTAGGAAATGCTAATCTATGAAAGCAGGAAATGCTAATCTATGAAAGCAGGAAATGTCTATGCTACTTTTGCAGAATGGAAATGAAATAAACTACTTAGCAGAAGGCAAGAGTAAGAAAATAGAAGAAAAGCAACAATTACTAATACTCTGACGCTTCCCCGGCAACGGCGCCAAAAAGATGGTGGGCTCCAGTATTGTAGCAATAATGCTACAACTCCTGGGGCTTCCTATCTCTAATTTTATCAACCCGGTAGTTCGTACAAACTTGGAAGCGACGGTGTTGTATGCACAAGTACTAGCTCTTGTCGCAGTTGTCACTTGGTCAGCTGGCACAAGTCCGCTAGGGCTCAAGCCAACTTCTATATGCTCTCAGAAGAAGCTTTCTAAATGATGGACGAAGGCTATTTCAAAGGAAATTAATCTACTTTGCAAAAATGAACTGAAAGCCAACCAAAACATGGAAACCCTAGTAAACCCTAATCTGACTAGTTTAACCTCTATGATGCAATAGTGAGAGTGCAAATGTCTAAAAATGATGCCATTACTTCTAGTGATGTGAAATGCATGAACTCAAACTACTTCCATTGAAAAGAACATTGTTTTTGTATTTTTGCTTAAGTGGATGGAGTGATTATGATTTTGTTTCTTATTAGGGTTTGGCTGTGCAGAGGTGGTGCGAAGGGAGAGAAAGCTTAGGAAAGGTCAGGAGGGCTAGGAGAGGTCCCAGGGGGTCCCTAGCATCAGTACACAGAAGTCCACAACGTTCAGGTGCTCGGAAACCGAGTTTGCAGGTTCCTACAGGATGTCTGCAAGGGATCCTACAGGAAACTCAGGAATTCTACAGGAAGTCTGCTAACTTCTACAGGATGTTCTACCGTGGGAGTTTTGGGTGATGGTGAGGTGATGGAGCGGTATGGGTGGATAGGTAAGATGGAGATGGAGCTTGTGATGGCTCAGGAGCAGAGAAATAAGATGGAGAAAGAGTGCACAAAGTTGGTTGGTGGATAGAAGGATGGGAGCAACGAAAGGTCAAGAAAATGGAGCTACGTGGGCAATGGAAGAGTTGGAAGGTAAACGAACTGAACAGAGGTCAAGTAGGTGGCTTTAGGCGTGGGTAAGAAGAAGAAGAAGGAAATGGAATGATACTGAGCAGTGTAAATAAAACAAATTGCTTATGTCTTGCACCAAAAACGAGAATCCACTAACCTGTGCTACCTGTGCTATTAAACCAATGAACAGCAATGTAAATCGTGAAGAGAAGTCGTGCATGCAGTTAGAATGAAGAAGTATGGCTCTAGAGCAAAATGCATGGAAGGATCTACGATTGCAATGACTGTGTGGCAGCTTGCATGAAAGCATAAGACTGCATTTTTGGTGGTTGGTACAGCCCACACCCCCAATCTCTAGACAGAGATGGCAGCTAGTGCACTATCAACCTTTTTTGAGCTCTAATGAATTACAATCCTCCTACTCTAATCTAAGCAACTGAAAGCACTTGAACTGTAAACTAATCCTACTCAATCACACAAAAGAAATCGAATCAGCAGACTGTAAATTCTGAATGCATGTCAAAACAGAGGAAATAAAGTGCTGCAAGGAAACAAGTAACAATACAAGGAAGAGGAGGTCTATTGCTCTCAGGTTGGGCCCTAACCTGAGAGCTATAGCTCCCTTAAAAGCTCAGAATTAAATCCAAATCTGCTTGCCTTTATTCATAATCAAAAGTCTAATGTCATGCCAAAACTGGCTTACAAAAACAAACACCGAGTTGTAGCTCGTGCTCAGAAATTACAATATTAGTGAAAAAGTTCAAAAAGCTCCCCTATCAAAGGCTACGGCCTTCATATTTATACACAATGAAGATCAAGCTGGCTTCCTCCATTCGTGGAGCTTGGCTGTCCAACTGAAAGTCACACTGCTGATCCTGTAGAATCTGTTGGCTGCCTCTAAGCTCGGTGGGGAGAGCTGTTGGAGCTCGGAGTTAAGGTGAAAATCACGAGGGAGGTTATTTAAGGCTGTAGACAACCTCCCTATAAACCTGCAATGCCACCTTTGCTGTCTCCTTGTCTCCTTCTGCGTGGTCTTTTGCTCTCTTTAATGCCAAAAACCTGAAATCATCATGTATTAGCCACATAGATATAATGCCTGCCCTTGTTCCTACAAATAACACGAATATACTAAGAAATGAATGCATAAGTGATAAAAGATGAATGGTTGAGCATGGTAAGTAGGCCAAATGAGCCCAAATTGTACCAAAAATTGGGGCTCATCAATAGGGACTTGGGAAAGTGATAAATTGGTTAAGTATTGGCCTAGGCTTGTCTAGGAAGTTGTGAGACATATAGAGATAGTGCAGAGGTTGCCTAGGCTTCAGCAAAGCATTGTAATCTTCTCATATTTTCTGACTAATGTAGTATACAAATAGCAAGGGTTTTTAGCTATGGCTTTCCCCAAAAAATCATTGTGCATTTTGTTGATTTAATTATTTCTCTTGTATGCTTTGTGATTTCACGATCGATTAATTGTTTCCATTGATGAGTAGAGTAGATTCAAGTCTATTGTTTTAGTAAATTACAATTAGTAGTTTGAATCTACAAATAATTTCTACAATGGCAGGAGAACAACTTGAGAATCTAAGATTCTCAAGGTTGTTACTTGATTTAATGATTAAACTAAGAAATTAATTCATTGTATAAATACACCACTCTACTCGAGTTGAGAGGAGGAGAATAAGACTATTGTATTAATTTTTTTATCATTGTTAATTTGAAGCTCATTAAAGGTTCCTATTGCATATCCATTTTGTGCATGTGATGTGATAGTAGTGTAGGATTTCTACTGCAAACTTAACTA
The DNA here is from genome assembly GCA_031772625.1 of Pinus tabuliformis. Classification (NCBI taxonomy): domain Eukaryota; kingdom Viridiplantae; phylum Streptophyta; class Pinopsida; order Pinales; family Pinaceae; genus Pinus; species Pinus tabuliformis. The sequence goes on along the minus strand of CM062805.1, from coordinate 751,879,545 downwards.
GTGCCTCATCTAAGGAGGTAGGGACCCTTCCTTAGTCAGGTACTACCTATATTTTAGTTAGGGTAGTGTCTAATTTTATTAATAACTCAATTAATTAGATTAATTACTCTATTTTCTAATCATTAATGTTGTTGTGATTTGTGTAGGTTTTAACCACGTACAGAAATTACCTGCATACGAATTCTAAAACACAGAAAATAAACAGTGCGAGAGCATAACACATAAAACACATACACATAGATATTTTCCCCTGGATCCCAAAACCAGGACTACCAGCTTGATTTTTCATTATGCTCCTTTCAATGTTACAATACATATTTATACATGCTGAAGCATCCAATACCATGGACCAAAAACCATCGCGTCCAAAACCATGGACCAAAAACCATCGTGTCCGAAACCATGAACAAAACCATAGGTAGGCACAACCTAATATAAGATAGTCGTGGAAAGAATATAACACAATCCAACATTCTCCCACTTGTTGTTTTCTTTCCACAGGGGGCCACAGGAGAGCTTACTCATTTATCCAGCCTTGCAATGCCCATTGTTTCTCTACACCAAGAGAACTTCTCAAAGTTCACAGATTTTGTGCAATATTCTTCAAAGTGTCCACCTTTACTAGCAACACCTTTTTGTCTTCTATCATATCCCTCACAAAGTGATACTGAACATCAATGTGCTATGTATTTGAATGGTAAGAAGGGTTCTTTGCCAAGAAAATTTCACTTTGGTTGTCACAATCTATCCTTATAGCTCCATGTACTAACCCCATACTTGAACACAATCTCTACATCCAAACTGCTTCCTTGCTTACATGAGTGGCTGCCATGTATTCTGCCTCTATAGTTGATAGTGCCACTACAAATTGTTTCTTACTCATCTAACTGACTGCACCTCTAAATAGGTTAAACACATACCCACTTGTAGATCGTTTGTGATCCAGATCTCCAACCCAATCTGCATCAACAAAGCCACGAATATCCAAAACGCTGTCCAATCCTGGTCTTCCTTGATAGCACAAACCATAATCACTAGTGCCACGCAAATACCTAAAAACCCGCTTCATTACTATCCAATGCTCCTTTCCTGGTTTTGACATAAACCTGCTCAATACTCCCACTGCATGTGTAATGTCTGGTCTAGTACAGACCATCACATACATCAAGCTACCTATTGCACTTGCATATGGAACACGGGACATGTCCTTTTCTTCTTCTTGTGCCTTGGGACACTGTTCAGCAGATAACTTTACACCTACAGGAATAGGAACCTTCACCGATTTACTATCCTGCATATTAAACCTCTGCAATATTGTCTCGACATACTTCCTCTGGTTTAACCAAAGCTTCCTCTTTGCCCAATCTCTTTTAATTTCCATGCCCAAAATATGGTTTGCAGCACCAAGATATTTCATGTCGAATTTGGAGGACAATTACGTATTCAAATCCTAGATAATTTCTTTGTCGTTTCCGACTAGAAACATATCATCCACATATAAGACCAGATAAATAACATGGTCACCAATTAATTTAAAATACACATAGTGATCTGCTTTACTTTTGCTGAAGCCAAGTCCCCATATAAATGTATCAAATTTCTGATACCACATCCTTGGTGACTGTTTTAACCCATACAGAGACTTATTTAACTTGCATACCAGTTCTTTCTTACCCTTCACTACAAAGCCTTTAGGTTCCTTCATGTAGATCTCCTCTTCCAGATCCCCATGAGGAAATGTTGTCTTCACATCCATCTGTTCTACCTCAAAATCAAAATAAGCAGCAAAAAATAAAAGTAATCTAATAGAAGCTACCTTGGCAACAGGAGAAAAAATATCACCAAAATCAATTCTTGGCACCTGGGAATAACCTTTTGCTACAAACCGAGCTTTATATTTCTCAATATTTCCTTTTGCATTTATCTTCTTCTTAAACACCCATTTGCTACCAATGGGTTTCCTTCCAGCTAGAAACTCCACCAAATCCCAAGCCTCATTTTTGTGCAAACATGCCATTTCATCAACCATGGCCTTTTTCCAGAGTTTTCCATCCTCTGAATCTACTACTTCCTTTAGATTTCTGGGATCATCATCAGTAATAGATAAAGAAAAATTTGAACACAAATCAAATGGACTATACCTTTCTGGCTACCTTCTTTCTCAAACTAATCTTCTCACACCCAGAGTTTGTGGCTCTTCATCTTCTGACTCCTCTTCTGCTATAGAGTCTGATTCTTCCTCCTTAAGCTCAAACTCTATCTTCTTAGGTTCCTTTGATGGGACTTCATGTTTAATAACATTTTTCAGCTCTATGAACACCACATCTTGGTTGTACACAACCTTCCTTGTTACTGGGTTCCAAAGCTTATAACCCTTTAAACCATCTTTATACCCAATAAAGATGCACTTCTCAGTTTGATTATCCAACTTTGTTCTTTTCTACTTTGGAACATGTACATATGCATCACATCCAAATACCCTCAGATGTGAAAGAGAGGGTTTCTTACCAGTCCATACCTCTTGTGGAGTCTTATCCTCCAATGTTGATGAAGGTGATCTGTTGACCAGGTAACATGCTATCTCCACTGCCTCTGCCTAGAATTCTTGTCCTAACCCGACACCACTGAGCATGCTTCTTTCCCTTTCCATCAACCTCTTGTTCATTCTTTCTGCAACTCCATTTTTCTCAAGTGCGTATGGAGTATTCTTCTGTCGTTCTATACCACACTTCTTACAGAATTGTTCAAATTCCTTACTACAAAAATCTCCACCATTATCTATCATCAACACCTTTATCTTCTTCTCTGTCTGCTTTTCCACCAAATCCTTAAATTCTTTAAACTTGTCAAAGACTTCAGATTTCTTCTTAAGGAAATATATCCATGTATTCCTTGAGAAGTCATCTATAAATGATAAATAGTACACAGACTTACCCAGTGATGGAACCTTCACAGGTCCAAACACATCACCGTGCACAAGTTTTAATATCTATTTCGCCCTCTTACCACCAGAGGGGAAACTCACCTGATTCTACTTCCCATATACACAATTTTCACAGAAATCAAAATCTCGAGAGCTATTAGTCATACCTTCTACCATAACTTTACCATGAAGTATTCGAAGGCCCTTCTCTCCAATATGTCCAAGCCTTTGATGCCATAGCATGGTCTTTTCTCCAGAGACCACTAGATTTTCTGCTCCACTTTCAAGAACCACAGAATTGTTGCACCCATCAATAACAGTGCTACCATACAGCTTGTACATAGTTCCAGTCTAACTCCTCGCATCAATACCAGTGCTCCCTGAACCATCTTGCAGGTATATTTCTCGAACACTGTTTTTACACTGCATCATCCATCTTGCTTACAGAAATCAGATTTCTGGCCAATACAGGAATATGGAAAACACCCGGAAGTGTTCTAACCCTTCCACCTTGCAACTTCAACTTTACTTTTTTGTGACCAATGATTCTAGCCTTCCTATCATCCCTTAAGAAGAAATCACCACCATCATATTTTTCATACTCATAGAACCACTCTCTATGGGGAGTGAAGTTAAAGGTTTCACCTGAGTCAATCAAACATGCCTCATCATCTACATGTGTACTTGAAGAAGCCAAGTACACATCCCCACCTTCATTTGAGGTGGTTTTTGCCTCTGCGAAAGGAGCATCATTAGATCCCTTTCCTTTGTTAGGAGCTTTAGATTTACAGTCCCTTTTGTAGTGCCCTTCCTTTCTGCATTTCCAACAAACCACCTTTACAGGTTTTCCTGGAGATTTAGATCTCCCTCTAGATTTATATCTCCCACTCGATGACTTATTTTTGTTTTTGTTCTGGGACCATCCTCGTACAGACAATGCATCACCATTCTGCCTCTCCATATTTTTCCATCTCATCTCCTCCATCACCAAAGATGAGACTATTTCATCAAACTGCAAGGCAGTTGCATTGCTACCTACTTCAATAACCAGACTATCCCATGAATCTGGTAGAGAATACAACAAACTAATGCACTTATCTTCATCTGAAATTTTAATATCAACAGATAATAACTGACTTACCATAATATTAAATGCGTTCAGATGATCTATCATCGAGTCTCCATCTTTCATCCTCAGGTTATATAGTTTTTTCCGTAGGAACAGTTTATTCACCAAAGACTTAGATTGGTACAAAGTCCTGAACTTGTTCGACAAAGCCTTAGCCATAGCTTCCCCTAATACATTCAGCAATACTGAATCTGAGACAAATAATCGTATTGTGCTCTTTAACTTTTGATCAAACTTCTTCCATTCTTCATCGGATACTCCTGTTGGTTTAGTACCCGGATCTACCGCGATCCACTGATCTTTATCCACCAATAGATCCTCCATATTGAGTTTCCACAACTAAAAACTCTGACCATTAAATTTCTTGATCTCTATCTTTCCACTGGTTGCCATCTTCTTTCACCACCAGAATCAATCTCGCAGATCTTCCACTGAACAAGGTCTACCATAGGCCCGAGCAAAACCCCTCAGCAACAAAGGCATCCCCTTGAAGCCAAAATAGCTCTGAAACCAAATGTAGGTTTTAAACTCGTACTAAAATTACCTGCATACGAATTTTAAAACACAGAAAATAAACAATGCGAGAGCATAACACATAAAACACATATACACATAGATTTTCCCCTAGATCCCAAAATTGGGACTACCAACTTGATTTTTAATTATGTTCCTTTCAATGTTACAATACATATTTATACATGCCGAAGAATCCAATACCATGGACCGAAAACCATCACATCCAAAACCATGGATCAAAAACCATCGCATCCAAAACCATGTGTGAAAACCATGCAGAAAACCATAGGTAGGTCTTCCCAACCTAATATAGGGTCCAAAAAAAAAAAATTGTTGTGCAATTGGCACAACGAAGGGGGGGGGGCTCCACCCCACCTCTAACCCCTGGTTCACTACATAGGATAGTCGTGGAAAGAATATAACACAACCCAACAATTTGGCAATAATCCACAATGTTTCTTAGTGATGTGTGTTGATTAGTTATGCAATGATATAATCTGTTTTCCATATTCTATAGTATCAACATTGATTTGACATATTGAATTATGTTTTGTATATTACAGTTTTCCAATGTTTTGGTATCTAATAAATTCATGTGCATTCTTATTACAAAGTTTTAGATTAAGTAGATATTTTAATCAAGTCACCTACTAACTTTCTTGACCATGTGCTTACTTTCTAGTAAAGAGTGATTTACTTTCATGTCTGTGTGTTTACTTTCCAACAAGAGTGATTTACCTTTATGCAAGAGTGTTGTAGTTAATATTTCAATGCCTACAAGTGTGCAAGTGTGATATCTCAATTCTTGCAAGTGTAGTTTTATTTATTAGGTGACTTGTAAAAGAACATTAACATCCAACTCTATAATACTTAACTAGTAATACAACTTAATTAGCACTTAACATATTGTATTAGCATATACGGTCCATGGAAATTCACAAGTTCCATATGAACACCATATTGACTATTATTAAATGTATAATTTAGCATGTATTTTCTAAGTAATTAGGAGGTAATTGAAAATCTCATCAATAAGCATGAAAAGTCATGGTTGGTTTAGTTAGCCACTAGGACAAAGAAAAAACATTAGTGAGCTTGAAAAGGATTTCCCAATGAACATGAATGGAGATAACACTAAAGAAAATTTAAACATATTACTACTTGAGTCATATGGATGCTTAATTTGTATGGATTGACTGGACAAGAATCATGTTGTCCTAGATTGTTAGAACAACATTTTTTCATACGCCTTGACGAGAAGAGGAATTCAAGGACAATTCAAGGTATTCCAAGGCTTATATATATGAAAAATATTTTAGTATTTCAGTTGAAAATAAGATTTAAAAAGAGATTTAATATAGGCATGGCACATATGGAAGAGCCAACAAAGGATAAGGAACCAAATCTCGAAGATTATTTAGTATTGAAGGAGTATGAATATATGTTTTGGGAATTTCCAAGATTTCCACCAAAGAAATACATCTATTGAATTAATGCTTGGATTTTCCCCAATGTCCAAGACTCATGAAATGATCATACCAGAGTTAAAAGAGTACTATATGTAGATAGAAGAGTGGTTGAAGAAGGGGTACACACAACTAAGTTTCTCACCTTCAAGTGTGCCAATGCCTTTTTATGAAGAAAAAGGATGGAATTTTGAAGTTTTTCCTTGACTTTAAATAATTGAATAATATTATTGTACATAACAAGTACCCTGTACCAAAGATTGAAAACCTTTTTCATCAACTAAAAGGATCAACAATATTTTCCAATATTGGTTTGGGTCAGGTTACCATCAAATGAGATTCGAGAAGAAAATACCAAAAATATTACCTCCTAATTTGGATTGGATAATTATATTTTTGTTCACCCATCTCGATGCATTTGGAGGAAAAAAGTGGAGGAATCAGCTCATGGGACTATTTTTACCAGCGGGTCCTAGTTTGGCGAAATGAGTTTTGAAACCTCCCGGGAACATTTTGAGGCATCAAATGACGTTTTTTGGGGGTAAAAATTTGTCACTTTAGCACCACACCTTTTCACATTGTTCTACACATAAATGTCTTTCCAATGACACAAGAAGCGCGTCAATCAGAGTCCCTATGCAAAACTTATGCCACTCAAAAATTAGCTTTCCTATTTTCACACCTATAGTTCGAGAGGATGTTGCATCAGCCCCCATAAGAACATGGAAAATGGTCTAGACAAGTGTTTTTGATGTAAAATACTCTAGAATATTTTATATTGTAACTCTAGTTAAGAGTTTATGTAGTCAAACTTAACCACTAGTAGGCTATCGGGTTGTGTTATAATTGGGCCACTAGGAGGAAGAGGCATTCCATTCTTTCAAGAGAATTTTGTTCCATAGTTTAGCAAAGATATCAAGGAGATATAGGAGTTAGATCACACAAATAGGATATGTGCACTGTAGCAACCCACGGGCCATAGGTATTACTTCTTTGTATCTGGAACCTTATTTTTAAGCCAGAGAAGGAGAGTGAAGTAGCCTCACCTTCTAGATCGGTTTTCTCCAAAATGGGTTTCCCAGAGCATATCTTGTGTCTTATGTGTGTGTGTGAGAGAGATTATTTTTTCATTCTCTACTTTTCTGCATAATTTCCATTCACATGCATGCACTGTTTACAGTTAAACTTACAAATCTTGAGTTTTAATAAACTTGCAATAGTGTAGAAATTCATAATTTTAATATATTATTATCAGATCTTTGTGACGAACTGTCCAGTAGAATATCCATGATAGTTTATAGATCACCTCTTGAACAAGGTTTGCTCATTATGGGGTTTTGGTGATTCCATTTGGATTTATTGAATGCATCGACTACTTTTATGTGTTTTGATGAATTGAGTGTTTAAAGATTAACTAGAAAGTTATTTTTATTTTCTTAGATGATATTCTTTTCTACTATAAGATAGAGGGAGAGCATGAGAATTATTTGAGAATGATCTTATAGGTGTTGAGAGAGAACCAACTCATTAGGGGAATTTTGAGGTCTAAAATGGCCTTCCTAAGGAAAATAATAAAGTAATAGTTAAAATAATAAAATTAGAACTATGAATGTTTAAAGGAAAAGAAAGAAAACTATTTTTTTAATTGTATTTTTTGTTTATATCCTTCTATCTTTACTCTTATGTTATGTATAGGCACCCCTTGGATGTGGAATTAAATTTTGATTCTGCATCCAACAAAAAAAATGATTTTTCATGTATTTTCATTTTTTTATGTGGGTCTACACAAAAGAAGGTAGAATGGATACTCGTTGAATGAAAAAACTTATCCTACATCCTATGGGTGCCTATACTTGATATTTGAGTAAGCCTATAAGGAGATCATCTAAAAATACAATTAAGAAAAGTAGTTTTCTTCTTTTCCCTCGAAAAATATTTACCCTTGGGGATGACATCATCATCTTGAATCTTATTGGTTCTTTTAAAGTTGATTTTGTCAGTACATTTTTTGTATCAAGGCCAATTTTCCACCTCAAAATTTCCCTAATGGTATGTGAAGCTGAGTAAATGCACTTTTTATCATAAGAAAATCCACTATTTGGGTCACATCATATCAAAGGAGGGCATAGTAGTAGATCCATAAATGATTGAGACAATCAAATGATGGCCTGGATCAAAGAACATTTCAAAAGTGAGATATTTATGGGTCAATTTAGATACCATAGGGGATTTAATGTAGATTTCTCCAATATTGTACATCCAATAACTTCATTATAAAAGAAGGGACTATAGTTTGAACAAACTACCAAGTGTGAAGAGATTTTCTATCACTTGAAGAAATTATTGACCATGACACCTATTTTAAAAATTGCAAATATGGATGAAGATATTTTAGTGTGCATAGTTACATGCAAGTAAGGGCTTGGTGGAGCCCTTACACAAAAATGAGCATGTTATTTACTATGAATCTAGAAAACTTAAAGGGTGTGATATAAATTATATTGCTAATGACTTGGAGTTTGGAACCATTATTCATGTGCTAAAAATGTGGAGGTATTATCTCATGAGTAGAAAATTTGAGTTCAAAATAGACCATAGTGATCAGGGATACCTATTTGAGCAGCCAACACTTAATGTTAGGAAAAAAAATGGCTAGAATTCTTAGTGAATATGACTTTAATATCAAGCACATCAAGGGAAAAGAGAATGAAATGGTTGATGTACTTAGTAGAAAGGTTCATTAATTGCACACAACAACCATTAGTATGTACCATTTAGATTTTTATTTTTTTTAATTGGAAGTTGTAGCATCATATCCACATTATGTGCAAGTTAAATGAGGCATATATCATAGTAGTGCATAACTAAAATTTTAATCCTATAGGTTGAAAAAGGATGAAATGCCCTTGTACAAGAATAGCGTTTATGTTCCTTAAGGGGTTGAGAAATTTAGTGCTAAAAGAGATGCACAACATGCCATATGCTAAAAAGCAAAGGTACCAAAAGATAATTGTAGATGTAAGTGGCCAATATTTTTAGCCTAGAATGTAGAAAGATGTAGTGGATTATAAATAACAATGTTACCAACTTAACAAGAAGTTTACCAAGTTCTCATTTTTTTGGGGTTGCATAAAATCATGAATTTCATGCTAAATTTGAAAATTTGTGATGCATCATCACCCTTTCTTCATTTCAGGGTTAAAATTCAAACATTTTTCAATTATAACATTAAAACCAAATTTCATCATTACGAAAGACATGAAAAACCATACCAAAATGCAAAAGTGGTGATGCAACATCATCTCTATTTGTTTGGGTTAAAATTAAAGAATTTTTTAATCATGGAATTAAAAACCAAATATCATGATTCTGAAATACATTGAAAACACGCACCAAAATACAAAAGTGGTGATGTAGCATCACCATTGTTTTAGGGTTAAAATTCAAACATTTTTCAACCATGGAATTTAAGACCAAATATCATGATTATGAAAAACCCTAAAAATTACCACCTGAAGTTTGCCAAAAAAAAAATTAAGTTTAATTTTTAGCCCTTAGGTCATAGATCAAACAATAACAGGGTTTTCTCTTAAGGCACTCTATGGTGTAAAGGTCATTGGTTCAAAACTTTCTAGGCAAAAATCCATCTGTGCTAAGGGTTGGTCTGGCCTAGACCAGGTGTGATCCCTAGGTGATTTTGATAGTTTAGATTCCCCTGGGTCATGGCTACTCAAGCCATAGGTTAGGTGTGTCAGTCATGTCAGGACTCACATAACCTTGCAAATAAAAAATTGTTTTTAAAGTGTTTTTCAATTTTTTACAATTTTTATTTTCTTTTATTTTGGGGATTAAAATTACCAATTAACTGACATTACAGCCTTAACCATTTGTACCATCAAAAATCAAAAACATAAATTCGACTATAAATCTAAAAATGGCATGACATAATTATTTTTTAATTATTAATTAGTTATAATCAGTGATTCATGTTGCAAAGATATTACCATTATTTGGTTGCAAAAGTCATCGCAGAGTACGAAGACAATTTCCAGTACAACTAGCTTGTGCTAGGACAATACATATAGCATGAGGCTTGAATTTAGAAATACTTGAGTACACTAGAACACATGGGTTTAATATTCAACTATGACTAAACTATTGGAAATTTTAACTAGTTTCGGTCTTCATAATTGTCATTTGTCTCATGTCATAATGTAATTCTTATGTATTGAACTAAAAAATGAAAGAAAATTAGTTTGTAAAGCATAGGTTTCATGTTTTTTGTCATTTGGTCAATATGTCAAGCATTTATTGTATGTTTTTAGGTTTTTGTCATGTGTCATGGTCATTGTCACATTGTAAAAGCCCCTATTGCGCATTTGTATTTAATAAAGAAAATATAGTTTATAATTGTAAGTTCTAGTATTTCTCCCGAGAAAAAGTTGGCCAACCCAGATTGAAATCGACCTAGAGAGTGGCTATGGACCCACTCGGAAGGCTATATAGAAATATGAAGTTCTTCCTCCTTGAAAACTAAAGCAACTCACATATCCTAAATTCTAGTCTACAGTTTGAAGAAGGAATAAAGGATACACGGAAGGGATAAAAATTCTGGCATTGAAGGAGAAAGCTTGGATCCCTATCAGAGATGATTAGACGTACGTTATATTGAAGAAATTTTACCCCACTATCCTTGAATATCTTGAAGAATGTTTTGTAGGTCGATTTTTGTCTTGGAGCAGAGCAAGAGATCTTTTTGGTCTTGGAAGTCACATTTGAAGATGATAAGATGATTTCTAATGGGTTTTCCCCTTGGAGGGGTTTTTCCCTGGCATGGAGCCTATATCTTGTGTTCGTGTAATCTTTATTTGTTTTAGAATTTATTTGATGTCAAAGAACATAATCATAATTAAGAAAGAAAAACAGAAATATCACAGGTAAATGTCATGAAAGGAAATCATTAAATTCAAGAAGCTTCCTAATCCATTTTCCAACATGATATCATAGTGAGGTTCATCTTGTAGGAAACTAGAAGATCACAATAAGGAAGGTTATCTTTATCACAATGCAGGAAGAAGAATTGATATTAAAAATTCAAACAATTTTGGGCTATTTAACAATGAAACTAAAGTTTTGTCATCCAAGCAATAGTGATTTTAGGACCAATCTCTGTGAAGAGGTTGCAGTTTATTTCTTAAAGGGTTGAAGGTTCTATTTAATGTTTATATGAATGAATCCTATGTGGATTATATTAAAGTATGGTATATAAGATCTATTATAGTATCTAAGGAAGGGTTGAAATCTTAAAGAGTTAAAAGGTCTATAATGAAATATATCACTGTGGAAGAGCGATCACCTGGAAGAGAAACATGGTTTTGGGGAAGTTGAAGACTTCATTAGAAGAATATCTGAATCATGTTTGAAGTCCATTATATTGATATCCAAGATTTACAGTAGAAAGTTTGAGATCCATATCTAAGAAGGTCGAAGTCATAAAGAATTTTGTCAGAGATCAAAAAGACAATCCTATAAAATATTCGAGAGGAAGGGAAAGAAGCCTAGCCTAATATGAGATCCTATAGGTGTTCAGAATAGAGGAAAAATAAAGGTATACTTGTGCTAAGAGACCAAATAATTCAAAATCATGTGAAGCTCACCCTTAAAATAATGCTACCATCAATTTCAAAAATCTAAAGTTGGAATTATTCACTATGAAGGAATCTATTCTGACTTAGGCTAGTTGTAAAATCCTTTGTAGTGAAGGCCAAAGAAATAACAAACATCTTCATAAAATCCTAAAATGGTATGGCATTTTGAAGAAATCCATAATCTCTTAGAATAATATTAAACCTATAATTTTTGTGCTAGTTAGAATCCCTAGCTTAAAGGCCAAGGCTTCAGTGAGAACTTCAAATGCTCAAAAATTAAAGATAGGATTGTAGCTATATCATAGTCAATGGAAGCTACGGTCAATCACCTTGTGGAGAGCATCTTGATTAGGAAATATCATAACATAAATAGAAGAAGCAACACCTTGGATTACGAAGAAGGCCTCGTAACAGTCAAACTTTAGTTGTGGTATCTTTGGAGTCCTCACTTTTGAAAATAGAAGGAAGATCATGGTAGTTGTGGAAATGAAAATACCTTGGAAAATGAAGTCAAGAAGAGAGCTTTGTATCAACTTCCAGTGATCTTGGTTAAAAATGGTTTATATTCATAAGGTGCGTACTTTTGTTTTACATTAAATATTTTAGGTTTTTCAATGTATGTCTTGATCATAGGCCTTGTAAACTTCATCTTTGGAATCTAAGGATTATAAACCCTAGATGGTGCTTGAAGTAGGAAAACCCTTGTCAAGAGAGAAGCCCTAACCCTAATATGTTTGTTCCCTCATACCCTAGCTTTTGAGGGTTTGTAGATAGTCTAAGGTGTGTGAAAAAACCTAATGAGGGTGGAATTGGATGGAAAATTTGGTTTCAAACCCTAAGATTGATGTTTCAAGTGGAAATATCTAGGAAATTAGGGTTTGAATCTAAAATCCCTAGGAATTCTCCCTCTAAGATACCATGGTATCCCTAGATTTTCAAAATTATAATCATGCTCTTTTACTTGCATATTTTGCTTGGTGGTACTTGTTGGTAAAATAATGCAGGTATATAATGAAGGAATCAAAAATAGATGGATAACTAAGAAAAACTAATATTATGCCATGAATAACATGTTGAGTTGAGGGAACTGAAAAGTTCCTGAGGGAACTGATGAAGTTCAATAAATAAATAAAATGATAACTTGGCAGTCAAGTTGGATCCTTGGGAACTTTGATAGACTCGTGTGGAAATGGACCATGAAGATGTTGAGAAGATCATCATGATGAGGTAAGTCTGATGATTATATCTATTATTGGCTATCTAGTTAACATATTGTTTTTCTACCTGGAAAATGTTGCAGGTATGCATGATGACAATTGAGGCAACTTCAACTATATAAATATTGAGGGAAAGATCAACATATGGTACTTGGCATCTATGAATATCATGATGTGCTCATCTTGGGATTGGAAGGTAGTAATGTGAGAAGATAACTTGAATGCCTAGAAGGAATATCACTTTCGCAAGGAAGTTATAATCATCTTGAAGTTGTGGAAGATCCAAGAGAATTCCTTCATTAATAAAGTCGAGATGAAAGTGATGCGCAAGATGGATGACCTGGAACCTATCATGAGAAGATGAATTTATGATCTTTGATATCATGAAAGGAATACTTTCTACGATTAAAAGTATAAGTATGAATAGACTTGAAGTTGTGATGTTGAAGCACCCTTTTCATTGGCTAAAAGGTTGTTTGGTGAAGTCCTAAATAGTTGGATATCCTATGGAACCAGAGAAGTAGTTGGAGGGAAAAACTATAAGTCTATGGAGTTCTATTGACTGATGAATACTGGTTGGAAAGGTCAACCAAGTTGTGTTGAAGAATGGATTGAATAAACATTGTGATATCAAAGCATTGAATAAGTTTTGTGATGAACTATATTCAAGGAAGAAAACAATGCAAGAAGTAGTGGTGATCACTAAAAGATGAAGTTGGAGAAGACCTCAAGTACAGGATAGTGATCTTTTAGGAGGAAAAATTGGAATTGCATCAGTAAGAGGAGAGCTACAATTATTAGCATTTGAAATCAGAATGGTTGTTTATAAGCTGAGGCTCATTGATGAAATTCCCCTTGGTTGAGAGGGAGTGAGCATAGATTTTCTCCTCTTAGGTTGACAGGGAGTAAGGTTAGACACTGGTTCTCCCTGTGTCATGTACTTGACTAGGACTAATAAACGTAAGTCTAGTGCATGCATCACAGATAGGGATAATGATTTGATTTAGCTTGGTTCTCCTTGTGTCAGGTACTATGACTAATTAGTACCAGTGTCCTAAGTACATGGACATATATAAGGAGAATGTTGGATTAAATAAGCATCTTGGATAAACATTCTTGAGTCATGTAATGGGATGGGTTAGGATGGAGATATTAAGTCACTGGAATTGGATAAGAATGGTGTAATGGTAGAATTAATCTAGGTATCCTCAGTGGAGTATGTACCATGATGAGGTAGTATAGTGTCCTATGGAATGCCTCCCAACATTGTTCTCTAATCTTATGAATGATAGAGCGTACCTATGAAGGCTTGGTAATGTGAAAATGTTGGCTATGATAAGTGATGCTTATTAATATGGATCTCTTCTCATAAAGAATTTTTCAAATGGAGTACTGTCATTGTACCAATTGAACAATTATGAATAAATCCCTAGTTAAGAGGGAGTGTTGGAAATTGTAACTAGTTTCGGTCTTCATAATTGTCATTTTTCTCATGTCATGATGTACTTCTTATGTATTGATGTAAATAGTGAAAGAAAAATATTTTGTAAAGCATGGGTGTCATGTATTTTGTCATTTGGTCAATAGGTCAAGCATCCATTACATGCTTTCATGTTTTTCTTCATGTGTCATGGTCATTGTCACATTGTAAAAGTCCCTATTGGGCATTTGTATAAAACAAAGAAAATATAATTTATAAGTGTAAGTGTCTAGTATTGCTCCGAAGAACAAGTCGGCCAACCCAAATTGAAGTCATCCTAGAGAGTGGTTATGGACACACTTGGAATGCTATATATAAAGATTAAATTCATCCTCCTTTGAGACTAAAACAACTCACATATCCTGGAGTCTATGTGGTGCAGGTAAATTCTCAGTGTGGACACAAACAATTCCTCTAGCTCAACAAAGCGTGTCTAGCCACAAAAAAACAATCTATGGAAAATATCATTAATCTAGAATCAATTAATAGAGCCTACCTCTTAGAATGATACTCCACTTTTTGATGATCTTGCTTCCTCACTCCAGCTATCTTCTGTTTCCTTCCTTCAAATACTTGAAACAAGCAAACAACAACAACAACAAACGAGATAGCATACAATATTGTATTTATCCTACTTAATAGGTCAAGGAAAATTAAGACATAAAGGTTTAAAATGACACTTCATGTAGGAAATCAATTAATAGTTGTATTTATATAAATCAAAAAGAGATTACAATCAGTGCTTTGATGTTGTTGGTCTCCTCCGACGTATCCAGGTTCCCACACTTCTGCTAGCACTTCATGGATAGCCCCAACAATGGAATTTTTAAGGCCTCTTTCCCTCTAGCCTCAGACCAAACCAAAAAAAACACTATTATCCCTCAAACATACACTAGAAAGATACAAGTTATAGATGACTTGTTGATCATTCAAACTCACTCCAAAAAACTAAAAACTCCAACTAGCTTTTGCCTAGGAAAAAGAGAGGTTTATATAGCTTGGATGGATGGGATATGGTTTCTCTCATCATGGGAGAAGGTATTATATCTTGAATTTTTTCCTTCCTAATAGGGGAAAGGAGCTGAAACTGACTTCGTTGGCTCCATCTGGCCCAACCATCTACCAAAATTCCATTACAAAGCTTCTAGAAATGGAAGCTTCGGCTCCATATTTAAAGAACCTTCCAAAACAAGATCGGAGTGACTGGAAAAGTGCTCAGTCGCTCTGTACAGCACGAGGGCTAGTTTTAATCTCTGCAAATCGGCACGAGGAAACTAGTCAGTAACATCGGTCTTGTAAACTGGGATAAAAGGAAGATTCTTGGGAAATGATGCAAAGGGGAATTATTCTGCTCATGAAGAGGGACATATTGGAAGTTTCTTCATGATGGGAAAGCATGTTGGGTTCACTATAGAGGTCCTCCTTGATTGTGGATGGGGAGTACAGGGACAATGACAAAAAGTTGTGTAACAAATGCCCCTAAAGCGTGAAGGCCAAACTAGAGTGAGGGGTGAAATGATTTATAAGAGGAAGTGAGGAACCAGAGTCCATCATCGGAAAACCTGTAAGTAAGCATAGATACATATACGTAACTGCAAACTCTTAATAATGATACATGAATCATGGTATGGACACAACCATTCAGAGAATGATCATGTAAATGGATCCAAGGCATGGGCCTAACTATCCAATAGAAAGGATCATAACGAAACCAAGGTATGGTCGTAGCCATCTAATAATGATAGGGATCACATATAATAACTCATGGCATGGTCAAAGCCATCCATCTAAAAGAGACATGTATGTTAACATGATCATGTCACATCGCCTCACAACCTGGACTTATGTAATCTTAGCCCAGGGTCTTGCACTCCAAATGACCCAATAAAAGTACAAATCCTAACATTTGAATGAATGTGTTGAAGTAAAACATGTTAGAAAGTGCTTGATTACCGGTCAATGATGTGAATCGTTAACAAGCGCGAGAGAAACCACCAATAATGACAATGGCTCTCAAGGTACCAGTAGCACAATTCACGGGGTGTGGATAAGGAATTGAAGTCAAACACCCATGAAATCATTCGATCGAAGGCCAATGATTAGAACATGTCGTCAAGTGCGAATTGTAGAAATTCTCACTGTAGATCACTTGATAATGCAATGTAACTAAAGCAAAATACCTAATATGCTTCTACTATCAAACTTGCAGAAGCTTAATCGATTTTGAGCAAGATCAAACAGAACACATATAACAGAGGAGAAGAATCAATCACACATGAAACACAGAAGAATACTCTGGGGAAAGCCTCAGCTAAGAACCCCGCTATCTGTATTATCATACAAGTGGAAATATCTCAGGATTACAAAAAGCTTTAGCTCTCACAGCTATCCAGCTCTCAGTACAATCCCTCTCACTGCTCATAGATAGACTAGACAACTCATATGCCTTTTCCTCTATCCTCTAAGCCTCCTATTTCCCTGCATTGTTTTCCTTGGGTTCTCCCATTGTAACCTTTTGTGACACTGGTCTCACACACTGCTCCAACACACTTTAAAATTGTGTGAATCTCAAGGAATGAATTCCTTCTGCATGCAAGAGATTTTCTTATAGGAAAATTCTTGCAACTAATAGTACAATGTCCCTACCTTTAATCTCAACTAGGTCTCTGTCAGAACTGACATGCATGAGTTATTCATGAGAGAATATTTAGTTATCTAGATTACACTAGTTTCATGCATGCATGCATTAACTGACTGAACTCACAATTAGTTCCACAAACTGTTTGGAACTAATTTAACTAGACTTAACTCAATTAACTAAGCTAACTAATTACAACTCAAGTACAACTCATCCTTATCTCCTTAATTAAGGGATAACTTCCTCAATCAAAGGGATAACTTTTGCATGACTTTACAAAGACATCATGTTTGAATTTCTCCAACTAATTAACTCAGGATGAATTAACTAATTGTTTTTCAAACAGTTGGTGAGACTAAATTCGAATTTTAATTCAAGGAAAAATTAAAATTGGAATATCCTGAAATGCTATCCATAGAAATGCTATTTTTAGAATTTCTATTTTTAGCATTTTTTGTTGCTATTTTCAACACTCCCTCTCAACAAGAAAGGAATTCAACTCGATCCCGATCCTGAACCTTTGGAATGTTCTGCATGTAACACTTCTCTCTAGCGTTGTTGCTCCAACAACTCCAGAAACAAAAAAATATCCAACCTGAATCAGAATGATGCCTCTGTCATCAAAGTCTCTGACTGTTATTGCCTCTGTCAACTGAAAACTCTGCACCTTTGTGCTCTTTAGTATCTGACTGCTCTAGCCTCTGTCACTTTTATCTTTAACTGCATCAATCACACTAATTCCTCCTGCTGCATCCATATTGTTGCTAGTCCTATCTCCCAACATTGCATCCGCACTGCACCTCCTCTCATCATGTTGCATCGTGCTGCCCACTACTACACTGCAACTTAGTTACTAAGAAGTAAGTAACTGATCTCCTAACTGACCTCCCTGTTGGGCTAGAAACACCCTCTAATTCTGAAGCTCCCTCTACTGCTCCATCTGCATTTGTCTCTAACCACTCAACCAGTCCTGCTACTCCTCGTCGGGGCTCCCATAGAAAGATCTAATCAAAGAGGCTAGGTACCTCAAGGATCCTTCCCCTATTTCAGCCTTCTTGGGACTATCACTTCACATTACCCCAGCTCACACCTAGAGGTATGGCTGCATGTGATCCTTCTACCCACTTGGCTCGAAATTTCCTCCTACTGGAGGTCTTTGCATGAGTGGATGCCTCCACTTGGTCTCCTCTCAGCTTCTCCAATTGTGGCTCCTCCACAATTGTCTAAGACTTCTTCTGCGGCTGCATATTGAGAGGTAATTTACTCTCCCTCTCAACCACCAAGTCTCCAAAATTTGCCTTTCTCTTCAAGTCTTTGCATGCATCTTGAACCTCAAGAGCATACAGGTTCTTGACTCGTGAACCAATCTGCTTCACCTGTCTCATGGTGATGTGTCTAAGGAAAACCTTTCCCTTACTGAAGACAACATCGTAGCCTTTGTCCTCCAACATTGCAATCGATACCAAGTTCTTCTTCAGTCTAGGCACATACTTCACATTTGTCAAGGTAATGAGAGCTCCATGCTTCCTCTGAAAAGCAACCGTGCCCACTCCTAAAACATTATACTTTTCATCATTACCCATATCTATGTGGATCTGGAGGTCTTTCTCCTCCAAGGTACTGAACAAACTCTTATTGCCGGTCATGTGGAATGAGGCAACACTGTCAAGAAACCAACCACAACCCATCATCAATGAAACCATACATGCGATGAGGGTAAAATCTAATTCAAACTGAGAGGCTAGGGCCTCACCTTCAGATCCTTCCGAGGATCCCTTCTTGGATTTCTTCAATGGACAATTAGTTTCATAATGGCCCACCTCATGACAATTAAAGCATATCACTTTAGATTTGTTAATCTTCTTCCCACCATAAGAAGAACTCAATTTGGGATGAGAATCCTTCTCCTTCCCTTTCCTTGCCTTACTTTCTAAGGCCAGATTTTATTCATCCTCCTTGAATGAAGAACCATCTCTAGTGCTCCTCCTAATCTCATCTTACATCAGATCCGACCACAGTCGTTCCTAATTTGGCAGTTTCTCTCTTCCATTCACTGAGTCCTAGTAGCTATGCTAGCTCTTAGGAAGACCTAGAAGAGCAAGACTTACCATGTCATCATCGGTTGTCATGATTCCTACACTTCCAATCTCATCTCTGTAGGTGGTGAGCTTCTTCAGATATGTAGAGATCATGTCACCCTTTTCACACTTGATTTTCTGAAGCTTGTACTTCAGCGACAACTTCCTCTGGTCACTACTATTCTGATATGGATCCTGCAATGTCTTCCACATTGAAAATGGAGTCTCCTTCCCATGGAGACTTGAGACAATATGGTCTCAAACTCCTTCCAAAAGAATCCTCCTCTCTCTCGCCACACATTTCTTCCATTCTGCCAATTCTTGGGCATTATCAGCTACTAGCTTGGTGACTTCTTGATCAATGAAGTCCTTCAAACCATTGTCCTCTAATACCGCTTCCATGCGATCCTTCCACGCTATGTAATTTGAGCTACCATCCAGAGCATACTCGAGTCTCAAGCCATTGAACGCCATTGGTGAACTTTGAGATGTGATAAGAAATTGATTTTGTACCTAGAATTAAGAACTTCAAACTTCGAACTTCTCCCTTCTTTGTATACTATTCTCCACTTTGATAAAATTTGCTTCGATACCATGTATAAATTCTCACTGTAGATCACCTGATAATGCAATGTAACTAAATCAAAATACTTGATCTACTTCTACTATCAAACTTGCAGAAGCTTAATCGATTTTGAGCAAGATCAAAAAGAACACATATAACAGAGAAGAAGAATCAAGCACACATGAAACATAGAAGAATACTCTGGGGAAAGCCTCAGCTAAAAAACCTGCTATCTGTATTATCATACAAGTGGAAATATCTCAGGATTATAGAAAGCTTTAGCTCTCAGTACAATCCCTCTCACTGCTCATAGACAGACTAGACAACTCATATGCCTTTTTCTATGTCCTCCAAGCCTCCTATTTCCTTGCGTTGTTTTCCCTAGGTGCTCCTACTGTAACCTTGTGTGACACTGGTCTCACACACTGCTCCAACAAACTGTAAAACTGCACAAATATCAAGGAATGAATTCCTTCTACATGCAAGATATTTTCTTATAGGAAAATTCTTGTAACTGATAGTACACTGTCCCTGCCTTTAATCTCAACTAGGTCTCTATCTGAACTGACATGCATGAGTTATTCATGAGAGAATATTTAGCTATCTAGAGTACACTAGTTTCATGCATGCATGCATTAACTAACTGAACTCACAATTAGTTCCACAAACTGTTTGGAACTAATTTAACTGGACTTAACTCAATTAACTAAGCTAACTAATTAGAACTCATATACAACTCATCCTTATCTCCTTAATTAAGGGATAACTTCCTCAATCAAAGGGATAACTGTTGCAAGACTTTACAAAGATTTCATGTTTGAATTTCTCCAAGTAATTAACTCAAGATGAATTAATTAATTATTTTTCCAACAACTGATGAGACTAAATTCGAATTTTAATTCTCAATTTTAATTCAAGGAAAAATTAAAATTGGAATATCGTGAAATTCTATCCATAGCAATGCTATTTTTATCATTTATTGTTCAATTTTCAACACGAATAACTTGCCATTGAGGCATGCAAGCTCTAAGGTACTAGAAAGGAGTTTCTAGATCAACTTCCTGGATAATGAGCTGAAGTCGACAAGAAGCGATCAGCCCAAGGAAGGTCATAATGAATCCTTCATCATCGACACGAAATGGGAACACAATGAATGAGAGTAATCTAGTCCTGATGATGAAAAACACTTGTTGGTTTGAAACACGTCGGCCAAAAAATTCTCTCATGTGATTTCTACCGAAAGACTTTTTTTAAATGATCAGAAAATGTACAGGTAGGAAGACTTCTCTTGAACATATGGATGACATGACTCCGGAGTTTGGCAACATTTGACATCATAGGATCAAAGGTCTTGGTGACATGGCAGAGATCATATGAGAGGTTTAAAATGGATAACCCAGAACCTAGAGAGGAAAGTGACAGAGTGAGGATATCCCAAAACTTGACACGAACAGTAAACGAGTGTCAATGTTCAAGAGCGACAGGTTGCCTCAAGTGAATACAACTGATGAAATGCTTCCAATTTTCCCTCACCATTTCTGGCACGTACCCAACTTATTTTTACACAAGCTTGATGGGGATAGCATATGCTTGTAATATAAGTCCATCCTTCAGATGGATCCATCCTATTAAGTTTTACCAGCCCTAGGAAGGAGTAACTCGGTCTCGTCATAATGACAAGTTCGATGTCATTTAAATTTTAACGAGTTCGACAAAGGGAAAACTCGATATCTTTTTCATGTTTAGAGAGTTTGAAAAAGACATAGAAACGAAAACTCTAGAAGATCCCTTTTTTGTACATTTGTGTCTCTCGAGCCCGAAAAGGTAGAAAACGATACTTGAGAGAACCGCTTGAACATTTCAGTCAAGGAGTACCTTTTTCGTAAATAGTTTATCCTGGCCTGAAAAAGGGGTTAACGTATACTGGGTAAATGGTGTTTCGTAGCCTTTAACGAGTTCAAAACAAAAATATCTCAACAATCTTTTCGTGTTTTACGAGTCGAAAAAGAACTGAAAGCAGAGCCCTCATTTTAATTCTCTTTAACGAGTCAAAAAAGGGAAAAATTACTCGATAATCTTTTCATCTTTTACGAGTTAGAAAAGAGCTTAAATGTGACTCATCCTAAACAAACAAGTGGTATAAAGGGTAGCAACTGGTTCTGGCAATGGAGGAACTGCTCAAAACATGTAATGGTCAGGAGGCTAGCTAATAAAACCACTCATTGTTGCAGTTCCTCGGGAAACGAAAAACAACCAAGTGAAAACATATGACCAACCAAAGAGATGGTGGTGATGGAATAAAACAACCAAGGCTCATCTAGTAGAAATCATCTGATTACAATGGCAATCACAAGATGTAAATCGGGCATGGCTTCATTTTTACACAAGCTTGAACCATGGAAAACTCTACTTGGATTTAGTTTCATGTTTATACAAGCTTGAAATGAAAAATTGTGCTTGAGGTAAGTTTTCATGCCCCCGGAGTAATGACTCAATTCGAGATACATGCCCCCCAAGCTTCATTTCATTCAACTAGGTGAATGGAATGAAGGTTCACTTTCGAGATCCAAGAATGACTTGACTGGGATTTTATGAGATCTTAATCAAAGACTCGACTTAGAAAAGGGAGGTGCTTCATTTTTAAACCAAGTTGACATAGTAAAAGAACTATACTCAAGACTCCTTGTTTCATTTTTTTAAGGAGCTTGACATAAGACAAGGAACCATGCTCCGACACTTTGTTTCATTTTTTAACAAGGTTGATACAGGAAGAAACCGTCCTTGGACTCCTTGATTCATTTTTTAACGAGATTGACACAAGACAAGGAACTATGCTCAAACATATGTTCATGAACCATACGAGAACATGGCTCCCAAGAGGTCTTCACTAGACGGAAGAACCACACTCTGGGAGGAATACATGTCATTTGGTACCAAAGACAGATCGAGTTCCAATGCCCCCAGTACATAATGTACAATACTATATGTGTGATCATCAGCAGATGAGGAGATGGAATGGGTAGCCACATAATTGACCTATGGCATGGAAGGTACTTCTTTCAAACAAGAGTCGATAGGGGACAATGGTTGCAAAGGAGAATCTTGGGTGACCAATGAATGACAGTTGATCAATAGTCACAATTCTCCCTATGTGCGAAAAACAAACTACACGGAAAAGTGAAGAAACAAGAGCTCCCGTGACATAAACATAGTTGCATCCAAGGAGAAGATTGAAATCTAAAGGACCTTGGACTACCATCACATCTATATAGATGGTCTTTCCTCCCAAAGTAATAGGGAACTTTGGAAGAATCCCTAAGGGTTGACCGGTTCCTCCGTTGAAAGCCAACAAATTCTGGGTGACAGGAACAAGCTATGGGGAACCCAAAGATTTCCAAGTAGTAGAAGACATGATGCTAATAGACACACCTTCATCTAATATAGTGCCATGTACTACCATATTATAGGCTTGTACTGTGATCTAGAAATGCACATAAGATGAGAGGCGGGTTGCAGTCAAGTGATTCCAATAAAAAGAAACGACATAACTAATTGGTGGGGGTATCATATGATTTCCTCCATGCCCTGCAACAGAAGGATAAGGACTCTCTTGAACAACCAAGATAGGAGGGTCACTCTTCGTTTCATGAGAATCTGAGGAGATGAGAAGGACATGAGCAGTATGATCACTACTCTCTTCGGGAACAAAGCGAACAAGTGAAGGTGAAGCAAAGTCGACACTCTTTTTGACCAATGATTGGTCAGGAACAAACACAAGAAATTCATGCTCAAGAATATCAAGATGGGCAAGAGATGAATCCAAGTTAATCTCTTTACCAACTAGGAGAGGGTTAGAAGAAAGCCTCTGATAACCAATAAGAAGTTGGGGTTGAGGAGCTGTAAGGTTTTCCAAAATTTTGGAAGCTTTACCCATAAGAGGACAAAGGTGAAGAAGATGCTTCCCTTTACATAACCTATAAGGGAATCTAATATTTCCCTTCTTCTTACCATCATTACCTGAAGGTGTAGCATCGACATGATCTCCAGAGGTCGACGGGGATGATTGATCTAGATTTTGAAACCATGCCTCTAAGACTCTGGGAATGCCAGGACAATCTCGAAGGAGATGGTCACCCTTACACAGCTTGCAAGGGAATCTAACCTTCCATGGAGGACCAGAAGGTTTGTCGATGGGAGGTGCATTTGGAGTAACAACTACACGGTTGGCCTCTCGCTTATCTGCCTTTTTCTTCTTTGTATTCTTCTTATTCTTCTTAGCCTCCTAGTTACTGGATTTCAAACTTTCACCAGTCAAAGTAGAAGAGGAGGGTGAAGAAATAGGGGAAGAAGGTGAGAGGTAAACCTTAGAATCAACATACTGTGGTTCAAATGAAGGAGATGGATGGGCAGGGGTTGGGACACTCAGGACCACCAAGGTCAAAAATAACCAGATAGGTAAACCAATGGTTAAGCAAGGGAGGGACAACGTCGCCATATAAGGAGCACCAACATTTCCAAAAGAAGGAAAAGGACCAGGATTCCCATATCAGGGAAACCCTTGATTGGTAGACTCTATAAATATTTCCATTAGAAACGACCCTAAAGAATCACTAAGGAATATAAATTGAACCAAGAATATTTCGTGGGAAGTTAATTTTAAAACACTGAAACAAAACTTTTCCTTTTCATGTTTTAAGAGTCGAGAAAAGGATGAAAGGTGACTCTAGTCGCTTTTGAAGTTAATGAGCTCGAAAGGACAAGTCGTCAATGATCTTTTAAATTTAAAGAGTCAAAAAGACCAAAATGACTACTCTGGATGATTTAGGCAAAAGGATTACCAGCTAACCGTGAACTGCACAATACCTCCCGGTGAACTGAGAAGTACGCGCAGGTATCTCCCCTAATGTTGTGTTCAGTGTATCACATTTACAAGGTGATAGACTAGGCTTCCTATAGATAAAGGATTGCAAACCTAGTGGGGTCCCCCTTTATATATGCAATGGTATGGGGAGCACAAGTCTGTACTAGCGTTGTCTAAATTTAATGATAGCTGCTAGGTTTAAAGACGCCGAAACATGTCTCTAGCCTAGACCACTAATTATGAATGCTAAGTTTCAATGCTTCCTTAGGTTAATTCGATAAATTTTAACAGTTGATCTTGAATTAGGTTTCAATTACAAGGCCCTACCGCTGTCATATGAGAAACTCCTACATGCAACTATATGAGAAAAGAGATCTTTGTCTTCGATGAAAGTTAACACTAATTGAGAGATAGAGAACACAAAATCAATGCAACAATCAAAGAATAAAATATTTCACTAATAAATCTCCAAAATGCACTGAATCTTCCTATCGAATGCACTTCAACTAGTCCTTCTAACAGTAAAGAGAATTCATTTCTTGTCAAATACAAATGATTATGTGACTCTAATCTGCAATGATGCTAGCTAATGTAACATATTGATTCATAAAACTAGAATTATGTATTTTTCAATGGAATAATAACATGAATCTTTCATAAACACTTCAATGAAAAAGTTTCAAAACAATCAACATCAATAAAATGGAAAACATGAAAAGAGAATTCCTTCCAAACCAATGATTCAATGATTCAATCAAAAACAAGATGAACAATGTAATCTATGCCTGAAAAGAGACGCTTAATCAACAAACGAAACTTTTCAAACTTGTTAAATGGAAATCAATGCAACAAAATGACTAACAAATGAAATGCAAGGAGCAAATTGCCTATCGACTTGACTTGCTGAGCACGCAAACAGGTGAATGGAAGATGACCTAGATTCTCTAAGATTACAAACCATCCAAGAACTCAAGAAATCAAGTGAAGAAACTGCAAACCAAACAAGCATATAAAACGAGCTAAAAGAGCTTTCCAGCCAAGGAGAACACAATCAAAACAAGGTGAGAGATAGAAATCAGAACGGCAAGACACATTGGCTATGATCTAGGGTAAACCCTAATCTCCACCTATAGGAATCAGTTTGACTGCCTAACTAAAAAAAGCACCAGAATGGGGCCAGCGCGATTGTTTTTGAGAAACTAGTGTTGATCGGTGTGACTGTCAAAAAAATAAATGCATTGACCGAGGATTCAAGGAAAAAGATATAAAATTTCAAAGGCCAATACAAGACCTGCCATTGTAAATTTTAGACTCAGAGCAGTGAACCAAGAAAAGCAGAGAAAACTAAAAGGAAATGGCAATACTAGAAAAGTTCACACAAAACCATAAAATGAAAATCAATCAAACAGAAGGATTGGATCCGAAATGGAGTCGCAAATTTGTGGTGTAGGTAAATTCTCAGTGCAGACACAAACAATTCATCTACCCCAAGAGAGTGGTTCTAGCCACAAACAATTCCTCTAGCTCAAGAGAGTGGGTCTAGCCACAAAAAAACAATCTATGGAAAATATCCTTAAGCTAAAATCAATTAAGAGAGCCTACCTCTTAGAATGTTATTCCACTTGGTAATGATCCTACTTCCTCACTCCAGTTATATTTCGTTTCCTTCCTTCGAATACCTGAAACAAGAAAACAACAATAACAACAAACGTGATAGTATACAATATTGTATTCAGCCTACTTAATAGGTCAAGGAGCATTAAGCCATAAAGATGTAAAATGACACTTCATGTAGGAAATCAATCAATAGTTGTATTTATATAAATCCGAAAGATATTACAACTGGTGCCTAGACGTTGCTGGTCTCCTTCGACGTATCTGGGTTCCCACACTTCTGTTAGCACTTCATGGATAGCCCAAACAATGGAATTTTTAAGGCATGTTTCCCTCTAGTCTCAAACCAAACCAAAAACACACTATTATCCCTCAAACATGCACTAGAAAGCTACAAGCTATAGATGACTTGCTGATCATTCAAACTCACTCCAAAAAACTAAAAACTCCAACTAGCTTTTGCTTGGGAAAAAGAGAGGGTTATATAGGTTGGATGAATGGGAGATGGTTCCTCTCATCATGGGAGAAGGTATTATCTCTTGAGTTGGTTCCATCCTAGTAGGGGAAAGGAGCCCAAACTAAATTCTTCAGCTCCATTCGGCCCAACCATCTACCAGACTTTCGTTACGAAGCTTCTAGACATGGAAGCTTCGGCTCCATATTTAAATCCTTCCATAAGAGGATCGACGCGACTGGAAAAGGGATCAGTTTCTTCATACAGCGTGAGGGCTAGTTTTAATCTCTGCAAATCAGCACGAGGAGGAAACTGGTCAGTAGCATCGGTCTTGTAAACTGGGATAAAAGGAATATTCTTGGGAAATGATGCAAAGGGAAATTATTCTTCTCATGAAGAGGGACATACTGGGAGTTTCTTCATGATGGGAAAGCATGTCGAGTTCACTGTAGAGGTCCTCTAGGATCGTGGACAGGGAGTACAGGGACAGTGACAAAACGCTGTGTAACAATCTAGTCTAGAGAAAAAGTCCAACATAGAAGGAGAAATCTTAGATCCCTGTCAGAGATGAGTAAAAGTATGTTCCATTGGAGAAAATTTGATCTCGTTGTCCTTGATGATATTGAATAATGGCTAGTTGGTTGATCTATGTCTTGGAGAGGAGAAAGAGGTCTTGTTTGGTATTGGAAGTATCCTTCAAGTTGATAAGAAGAGTTATGATGAGTTTTCCCATTGGAGGGGATTTTCCTTGGCGTGAAGCCTATATCTTTTGTTCATGTGATCTTTATTTCTTTTGTCATTTATTTGATGATGAAGAACATAATCATAATTAAGAAAGAAAAACACAAATCTCACAGGAAAATGTCATGAAAGGAAAACATTAAATTCAAGAAGCAACCCTAATCTATTTTCCAACATGAACCAAATCTAAAAATATTTTTCTCCACTCTATGTGCAACCCTACAGCCTTGAATGAACTTTCTCCTGATTAGATCTGATTGGTGAGTCACTTCTCTTACACAAAAATTCCTAGTCCCCAACAAGGTCATCTTCTTTAACACATATATTTCAGTAAGCTTTTCAATTGTCCTATCTCTTTTTACCTTTAGCATATTTTGAAGTAGTTATGGCCCATAAGGGTTGGGTGTTCAGTCATGACTAGTCTGACCTCCCCAACTCAACTAGAATAGGGTATTCTCACTTTCAACTCTCTGGTGACTAATGGACCTAAGTTCCAACCCCCCCCCCCCTCGTTTCATTAAGAAGCTATATGAGATTTTGAAAGCGAAGGTTTCTACTCCACATGTGAGATCGTGTGCCCTTCAACTTGCAGAAAGGAGCTTAGTGGGCTAGTTTATGGGTTTATTTCCATCTTACAAATTCGATTGCCTATGGATTGAGAAGAACTTGAAACCCCTAATCAAAGTGTAGATCATCTCTTCATGGTATGGGAAAATGTTTTCACCTTCTTTTTTGAACATAAATCAGGTCAGGATCAGATCTTCCGAATTGGATTGTACTTTATGGGTGCCCAAGGGCTTTATTTGGATAGATGGAGACCCAATTTCAATCCAAACTATGATGTCCCCTCTACTATTCTAGGGCTTGGTTAAGTTACTCCTTCTTCCCCTCCATTCTTCAAATGACGCTACTTTCAGAAGCATTGGAAACACTCTAGAAAAGTACATCGATTGTGCAAAGCCGCGAGATGGTCTCTTCTCATGCGCCCAAATTTGTGTGGAAGTAGATCTTGATAAGGGGCTTCTTGCTTCCATCAACCTCAATCTGGATAGCTAGTCCCATATCTAAGAAGTTGATTATGATGAGCTCCCATTCAAGTGTAAAGTTTGACATGAATATGGTCACTTTGTTATAAACTGCCCTAAAAATCAAGAAGAAGAGGAAAAACAAGGAGATTTAGGAGAAAGTGGCAAAAAGCAAAGAAAAGGTGAGGATCTAATACACATAAGTTCCACACCAATAAATATCAGGAACAAGAAAAATAGATAGGAACCAGATCCAACTCTCCCGAGAATAAATCCACTGGCAGAGTGGAAGGAATGAGAAAATCTACAAATAATGACGGAAATGGGAAGATATATGAAGTCATCAACGATGAAGAAGATGAAGGGGAAATCCATCAGGAATGTCCCTTTAACTAGATTGACTAATAATATATCCATATCTCCATAATACCATAGAGCTAATGAATGAGTTTAGACCTAGTGGGGAACAAGAAACAAATCAACTTAAATTGTTTGCAGAAGAACATGACTTCCTCTCACTAAGAGAAGGAAATTCAGTGCCAACATTTGCACGCTTGGCCGATGAGAAATTTGAAGCATAAAAACTAAAACAAACTGGACATCAAATACATAGAACAAGAAGGAAGACAAATAGTGAAGCTCGTATAGAGAAAACAAAAAATACAAAGAACTCGAACTGATCAATGCATCCTAAAAATGGGGGATATTTCCAATAAGGGAAGTAAAAAAGGTGTTGATGTTGGCTTTACTAAAGGGACAACTCACCAAGAGTAAGTGATGATAGTTCTCTCCTAGAACCATAGGGGACTTAGGTCTAAAAATAGAATGACAGAAGTAAAATATCTAATAAAAAAGGAAATACCCTCTATGGCTCTACTCCAGGAAACCAAAATGTAGGACCATGAGATCCTCACATGGAAGCATAAGTTATGGAATGGTAGTGGCATCACTTCATTCGGCGCTAGAGTAGATTCAAGTGGCATGTGTACCTTGTGGGATCCATGTTAAATTCAACTACTAAACTCAAACAAATTGACACACTGGATACCTACTTCTTTCTTAGTTCTCATCTCCAACCAGGTATGTGATATCATCAATGTTTATGTGCCAGCTTATTTTAGAGAAAAACAAGAATGTTGGGCCACTGTCCAAGGCCTTTGAGAAACTGCTTTTGGATCCTTTCGCATATTTGGAGGGGAACTCAACACCACCTTACATAGCTGGGAGAAAAAAGGGGGCTCACTTATCCAAGATCCCTTCCAAGAGAAGATGGAATATTTTATTAGTCATCTTTAGTTAATGGATATCAAGTCGATTGGCCTTAAGTGTACTTGAAACAATAAAAGAGTTGGCCCAAGCCATATTGCTGTAAGACTAGATCATTTCTTAATTTTGGACATCTTTTGGCCTACAATCTCTCCCTCAAATCTTCTATCCTACCTTGGAACGGTTCTAACCATCGCTCTATCAAGTTGGATCTATCTCCTCCACTTCACTTCAAACCCATCCCTTTTAGATTCAACCCATTATGGATTGAATACCCGCATTTTCACGAGTTTGTATCTCTGTCATGGTATCCAAAGGTTGAAGGAATTATTAATTAATATTTTTTAAATGATTTACATTAAAAGAAAAAAGAGAAAAAAAATTGTGAATAATTTTTTTATGAGGGGACATGAATTAACAAAATATATAATCATAAATAAAAGAACCCGTCTTTTTATTCTTAAAAAAACTGAAAAACACGATTTTTTTAATTGAGAGATTTTTTTTTCTTGAGGAAGAGAAAACATTAAAATACAAATTTTTAGAAAATTTAAAATTACAGAGAAAAAAGAAAAAAAAACGAAATTAAAATCCAAATACCAAAAACAAAATTGAAATTAAAAAAAAATAACAAAAACTAAAAATAAAAGATAAAGGATAAAAAAACTAAAAGTCAATAAAACATTTAAAAAAATACATAATTAAAAAATATATATATATATATATATATGTGTGTGTGTTTTTTTAAATAATTATTAACTATAAATTATAAAGGATAAGAAATAAAGCTAAAATTTTAATTTTAAAAATCTATAAAATAAAGAAAGGTTTTTTTAATAAAACTAATAAAAATAAAATAAAAAAATATTTAAAAAACAAAACAAAAAATGAAAAAAAAAATATCATGGGAGGCAATGCTCGACATCACCCTTCCACCCACACGGTCCACTTGGTAAGTTTTTTCTTACACTAAGATTTCAAATGAGATATAATTTAAACCGTGAAAAAATTGAATTGTTCTTGGTAGAACCACTTTCTAATGTAGGTGTTGATTTTTAGGATTTTTTATAGTCGTGATATTTGGTCTTTAATGTCATGGTTGAAAGTATTGAAATTTTAAGAATTTTTTTCAAAAAGGGGTGGGGGGTCCCGCAAAAGAAGCTTTTTATATTACATAATTTACATTTTGTACAGTAGACATTTTACAATTGTTGCGTCACACTGACAGCAACCCAGAATAATCAATATACGATGCATACAACATCTAGCATGTAAGGGCGAATCGAACTCGAGTGGGAAGAGCAATATTGCTCTGTCCCAACCACCTGGGACACGTTGCAGATACTTGTAATACTTAGTTTTAATACCAAGTTTAAAAAATGTCAAAATTTTAAGGTTTTTCACACTCATGATATGTGGTGTTTAATTCCATGGTTGAAAATTATTGGAATTTTAAGGTTTTCCATAATCATGATTTTGATTTTTATTACCACGACGTAAAAATATTGAAATTTTAACCCTAAAAAAAGGGAAATGCAACATCACCATTGTTCACTTTTGGGATGTTTTTGCATTTTTTTATGCCAAAATAGTCTTTTTTGGACAAGATTTATCATTTTTAGGTTATAGTTCATGTTAAATTGGTAACATTGTTGTAGCTAAATGCATGGAATTTCAAAAGGTAAAGGATAAGCACGTACATTTAGTGGAATTTTTATGGTCATTACCCATATATCATTGAAAATGGGAAGTAGTTACTGTAGATTTCATTACCAAGCTTCCCATAACAATAAGGGAGCATGATTCCATCATGGTAGTAGTGGACATGCTTACAAAGGTTGCACATTCTATTCTAGTCAAGATGACTCACAAGGTATCCTACATTGTATAGATTTATATAAAAGAAATTACCAAACCACATGGCGTGCCTAAGGAAATAATGTCTAATAGAGATCCCAACTTCACTTACATTTTTGGAAAGAGTTAGTTAAAGGATTTGGGACCAATTTGAGTTTCAACACAACATATCATCCAGATTTGATGTGTAGGCAAACAAGATGC
This sequence comes from Pinus tabuliformis, assembly GCA_031772625.1. NCBI lineage: Eukaryota > Viridiplantae > Streptophyta > Pinopsida > Pinales > Pinaceae > Pinus > Pinus tabuliformis. Next base: position 751,847,863 of record CM062805.1, on the reverse strand, counting down.
ACCAAATTATTAAAGATATGCTAAACATATATGTAATGGACAAGTCTTCCAACTGGGAAGGCTATATTCATTTGGTTCAGTTTTTATATAACAATGGGTATTAGCCATCATTGAAAATGAGTTCATTCAAAGCCTTGTATGGAAAAAAAATGTAACACATGATTGAGATGGGATAACCCAACATGTAGATTTATTATTGGAACAAAACTACTAGGGGAAATGGAACAGAAGATGGAATATATAAAATAGAATTTAAAGGCTATATAAGGATAACATAAGAGTTATGCTGACAAATGCATAAAAAATAGAGAATTTACATTGGGTGAGTGAGTGTTTATGAAAGAAAAGGTTAAAAGGAGTTCATCAGATGGGTTTGTCTCCCAAAGTTGTGTGAAAATTTTGGTGCTATGAAATTATTTTGCAGCTTAGAAAATTTCACTACAAAATTTTATTACAGCAACTAGAAATTATTCTTCTAACTGTAAATTAATTAATAGTTTGTTCACCCATACAAACAATGAATAATTTTCTACTGCAAACTTCACAAATAAAACCATGGAAATTGATAATGCTGGAAACTGAGAAAATCTAGCACACACACATAAAAATATGACATAGTTATTTTGGACAATTGTCCCCAGAAAAACCCAACTTGGTAAAACCGGTCCAGTAGTTAAGGGTTTTATTATTATGCAACAACGAAATCTGAGTACAATCTATGGATTACCAAGTGGAAGTCCAAACAATAATTATCTAAAAATAATAATGAGAGAGAAAAAATTCTCTCACTCCACAAGCAATCTCGGCTCTGGCTCCTCTTGAAAAACTAGTCGTCCAAACCCCAGCATACGCCCTCTGTGCAGTCCTTGCACTACCTCTCACACGTGTGGCTTAGATCAGACCCCAAGCAAGTCGTCTTACCTACCTTTGTTGTTGGAAGTGACTCTCTAGCCCTCTAAAATACTTTCGCGGTCTCTGGAAGCTAAATAGACTTCTTCCCCAGCTAAATCGAACTGCTTTTCTTCAACTATTACACAGTCCCTATGCTACTTCTGCGTGGATCACTTCTGTCACTTGTTGTTGCCTATTTGGATCTACGAATCTCCCTCCGAATCTTTGTCCCTACCCCTCAATGTCTCTTCTTCGATCTCTAGCTCTCCAACAATTGTTCCTACTTATTGGAAATCAATATGACAAGGAAATCAAATTGCTCAGATGTCTCAAGTGTATATTCTCCAAGTTCCATCAAATTCTTCTTATAACCCTCTTTTAGAGCTCCAACGACCAATATTAGAATTTATTCAAGGGTTAGGATCATATCGGAGTCGATCCGTGTGAGTTTCTAGAGAATTCTCACCTTGACTTAATTAATTATGATTAATTAACTAGTTTTCCTAAGTTTAAACTTGGGGAATATTAAAAAATAGGTTAATAATCTAATTAAGCCATCCCTAGGTGGAATTTCCATAAACGATTTCTAGTTTATGGATATATCATTTATTATAGCCTCTCCACCAAGTTTCGTGACTAGAACACATCTGATGCTATAAAAACTAACACTCCTTCATAGCGAGGATTGTAATTTATTGCTACACACCCTACCACAACACCCTATATTTGTGTCATTCCTTTTCATGCTACTGATGTTTAATTGTTGCTTCCCACCAACTAATGCACAACTCTGATGCTCCATCCATGTTGTTGTTGACACTTCCATACTTGTAACACTCTCCTCCCACATTTACGCAAGCTAACCGGTCCACTAGGGTAAACATGTCACGAAGAGCTACGACAAACCAAAACCAAATTTCCCTTCCTCGGGAGCTACAAGACCTCTTAGGGGCTAACCAAACACTCCATGTGCCCAACCCCTGAGTTAACTTTCTTTTTACTGACCTAAACTCCCAGTTTCTCTCATGACAAGCCCTCCATGCAACTAAAAGCCTCCAGTCGTTCTCACAACAAGGCCTCCATGTGACTGCATTCTTTTCTAGATAGTTCTATACCAGTGACTCCGGAATCTGAGCCACTTTTTCAAGGTTAGGATTCGAGCCTCTTCCCATAACTTGATTAAATTCTCAAAAATGATAAAGAACAAGAATACAAGGCCTCTAATGCAAAACATAAACCAAGAACTAACCAGGCCCATCCTAACCATGAAAGGAATTTCATCAAACACATCATAAACATGTAACGTATAGGTCATATAAACACATATGAACATAGGGACCTCATACTTATATGATATTTGTCAAGGTCTAATTCCCTCTCACAATAGTTTCATTATCATCTATTATGTTACACATTCACTAACATTTTTATTTACTAAACAAAACATGATGAGATTGATAACCAAAGTATGTCATAAAACCATGCTTATAACCAACGTATAACCAGCATAATAACAATGATGGAATAGCCATCAAAGTCACATACTAACAAGCACATTTACTCATGAAGTACAATAGGAAAAGAGATTTTATTAACATGTGCAAAAGCCAACCAAGTCAGGGACTTACACATACCACCCGACCATAAATTGGGTTGAACCAAATATTTATTTTAGCCAATCACCCTCCTACCATATTCCAAGCATGAATGTGGGACTCACAAAGAAACCAACCAAGGCTTCTCAGGCTTTACCGTGTATCCCACCATTACCGGCCAAGGGATTCCTAGGCCCAAAACCCTCATCTATACAACTAAGCTTTACCGTGTATCCCACCATTACCTATCAAGGGATTCCCATGCCAAAACAAAGAAGCATACACTACCAGTTTTTACCACAATTCCACCATATACTGGTCAAGGGATCAGTAGGCCCTAAACAAGCATGGATTCCTCCAGATATCTCCACCTAAACCATTAGGAATTTGTCTGCCTCCACCCTCTAGGATTTGCCGTATATCCCTGTATTTATCGGTCGAGTATTCCTAGGCCCAACGAGGGTATACACAACCAGTATTTACTGCAGTCCTACCTTTACTAGTCTAGGGATTCCTAGGCCTTGTTATTTTTCCTGAGACCATCGCACTCAGTTTTGAAACTATCTGGTAATCCATCTCAACCAAGTAAAAGAACCCCATCACATCATGGTTACCATAAAATGGAAAGGCAAGGTTGAAACCACTATCACACCTGGAAAAACCCATGCCAATGACAGCAAGAGAACCAAATACACACATGCATGTACCATGCATGCCAAAACTAGCAAGGAAATCATACATGCAACTCGATACCTGCAAATAATCCCATTGTAGTCGCTTGATCCAACTCTTCCTTGCTTGATATTTGCTTCCCTTTGCCTCCTTTTCCTTCCTTTTCCTTCCTTTCTCCAATGCTAGAGTGCTCCAATAATGCTCTAAGCATGACAGAGAGAGAATTGAGCAAGAGATCCACCCAAAAATTGTCAGAAAAGGCCATGAACTTGTCCTTAAAATCCTTTTTATTAGAGGCCTTTATTTTCTTCAATTTCCATTATTGTCCTTAAATTTCCTCCTCACATGCAACCTATGACCTTTCACCTTCCTTTTCTCCTAATTTCCTTTATTTTCATAAATAAAATGTGAATTAATGCCTCTTTCCTTTCCAAAGCCTTTGCCAATTTCTCCTTAGCCATAATAAACCAAATGAACACCCGCTAGGAAGTTTTTCTCAAAATTCATCTTGGAATACATGTCCCATGACCTTGGTCTTATTTTTCCTTTATTAACTTTATTACATGAACTTTTAATATGGGGTAGTTACAAACCGCTCACCCTCCTCTGTGTTCTATGACACCTATGACTAGCAAGACCACTAAAAACCAAAAACATACTTCCCATGGAGCTTTATAACTCAGCTCATTGTAGTAAAGACTATGTGTGGAACCAAAAACTCGATTATGAAAGTGTCCTCTTCAGATGTCGACCCTGCTTTGAGACAGGCCATCTAGCCAAAAATTTCCCAAAAGCCTCCTAGAAATATTTTGCTAGAAAAAATCACCACAAATCTACATGGTGGGAAGGAGCACAAAAAGAACACTACACTGTCATCAAATAAGAATACTCTCGAGAAAACTCTGAATCACAAGAAATTGGGCAAGAAAGAAACAACTCTCAAGACAAGCAGGGGGAAATCCCCACCCAACAACAAAAAAGTGAACTCGACAACACCTCAAGCATCAACAGTTATGAGGATTCGAATACCGCACAAAATAAATCTTCATTTAACAGCAAAGCAGATCTCCTAGACCAAACTTCTTCTCCGACTATCTTCAAAAGGACGAACACAATAGATTGCGAAGCTAAGACACCAATGTCCCAAGAACCAGAAGAGATGAAGGAGATGCAAGATAAAGGAAGTTGGAAGACTGTAGAGAAAGAAAATAAAGCTACAGCACCAATCTCGCCAAGAAAGACGAGGAGCCAGAGAATTAAAAACTAAGAAAATTATAGGTCCAATAGACCAATTTGGTCTCAGTGGACGTTAACCACCACCACTACCATCATCATCATCATCAGTATTTACAATGACCACTGCTGGAAAAAAAATGAAAATCATACAGTTTACTGGAGCTTTATAACACATCTCATTATGGTATTTACAGTAACAACGACATATAGTTATACACATTTGCTTCAACCAGCAAATAACCATATTGTTCATGGATGTTTATAACATAGCTCATTATGGTATTTACAGTAACAACCACATATACTTATACACATTTGCTTCAACCAAAAAATAACCATATTATTCATGGAGATTTATAAACACAACTTAGTACAATATTTACAATAACATATACATATACACATATGCACATTTTCTTTAACTAGAAAATAAAATGATGCAATGCCTGCATTCACAACAAGGGAATCTAGAGGCTCTAGCTTAGACCTCCACCCTCAAATAAATACTAGGATTCACCTCCTTCCTAGGAAGTCCACAATCCACTTCCAAAGTCAACCTATATCCAATGTCCATTGCTATGGCCCTTGCACTACTTTTTTCCTCAATGAATAGTTACCAACTCATTGTTTCGGGGTGTACTCCCAATGTGCATCTGATTCCATCTAGAAATGCTAATGAGAAAAAAAATCCATCCCTCGACCTTCCCTTCTCTATTCCACAGTCCCTCAGGAAATCTGGTCACCCCCTTCCATGCAGTCACTCACCTTCCAAGTTCCCCGACATCCCCTATCCTGGGTGATCCATCCCTTGGTAAGGTTTCCTCACATTAGAAGGTCCAAAATCCAAGGCATATCTCTACCTAAAAACTATCATATCGGTCATAGCATGCTCATGGAAATCAATGGACACTACTAGGTACGAGTGTCCCACAAAGGCCCTACTCTTGAAGTGCTTTACCAACATATTGATTCATGTTCCAATTCCTTTTTCTAATGCTACTGCTAATTTCTTGTAGTCAATTTCAACCATCCAACTTGGGAATTTTCCTTGCTTTACTATACCAAGCACATAATTTCCATTAGATTCAAAATGGATTGAAATAAATTCAAATCATACCTCATTGGTGGGTCGTCAATAAGGTACACTTGAAATTATGCTTACTTCCTGTCACAATGAGTCAAAATAGCTTTTAGATCAAAACATTAGTGTATAAAGATATCACATTTGGTTAGCCCAAAATGCAAAAATCATAATCAAAATCATCAATCTCATGCAATCATAATAAACCAAAATCATAGATCACATGTAATTTTCATGAATCAGAATCACAGATCACATGCATAAAAAAAAATTGAAATAATTGTTGATACTTATCCTTCAATCAGTCCTTTGCTTCTGGCTATGTTATTTTCATACACATACCAGGTCAGTTGTGACACCCAACAAGCACCTAATGCCTTCACTTCTCTTTAACTGCGTACACATACACACAATGTATATCACATGCATACACCCACACATGACGTACAATACCACAAAATACATACACCTACACTTTGTGTATAATACAACACCTACATACACCTACACCCAGTGTACAACACAATACATATATGTACATAGAGTACAACGCAACGAATAGACATGTCATGATACCATGACTACATAATTCATATAACATAGTATCCCATGTACACAAAACAACATGTACAACATCCACACAATACCACATGTACAACAATACCACAGTACCACTTGTACACAGCATCACCTGCACAATGTTTACACAACATCAGATGTACACATCACCACCTACACAATGTTTACACAACACCACATGTACACAATTCCACTTGCACAACTTGTACACGAAGCCACATGTACACAACACCACATGCACTACGTGTACACAACACCATATGTATACAAAACCACATGCACGAATGTACACGGCACCACCTGCACACAACACCACATGTACAACATGTACATAGCGCCACATGCACACAACACCACATGTGCAATCATGAACACAACGTCATATGTACATAGTACTGTATATACAACATGTACATAACAGCATATGTACACAACATCGCATATCCAACATGTGTAAAACACCATATGTATACAACACTACATATCCAAAATGTGCACAGTACCATATGTACACAACACTGCATATACAACATGTACATAGCACCATATGTACACAACACCACATATCCAACATGTGCACAATACCATATGTATACAACACTGCATATCCAACATGCGCACAACACCACATATCCAACATGCGGACAATACCATATGTACACAACACCCTATGTACATAGCACTACATATGTAACACATACACAACGCCATACGCACACAATACGGCATATGCAACATGTACACAACACTATAGGTACAACATGTACAACAAATACACGATAATGGTACTACACATCCATAAACCACACTGTATCTACCAAATAACCTTGCTTCTAGTGTCTTTTCACTTTCCATGCCTGTCCCAACATGTCACAGATTACATTGCTTTCATTCCGCTAATATATCCCTCAAAATTACCTTCCATAGCATAAACATAGACATAGTATAATCACAAAATATCCATTCATATCCACATGAAACTGACCTCATATATATGTCAGGGCTACTCTTCTCACTTGATTCCTCATAAAAGAGGAACCTCTTCATGTCATTCACCTACATAAGAAATCATTTCTCCATAAGAATGATCGTTGACAACCATGTCAGACAATGACATAAATACATACATACATATATATATATATATATATATATATATATATATATATATATATATATATATATATATATATATATATATATATATATACATTAGCATCATGATTTCATCATACAATGACATACATACATACATATATACATACATATACATTATCATAATTATAATCAGAACATAATTACCCAATACCATAAGGTCAAGGTTATAATAACTTCCCATATTCGTGCACAACATGCACAACATCAAGAAAAATAGTTATCGATATAGCCAAGGAATTTAATGCCTCAAATCCATTCACTTTAACTTTCCTATTACCTTGCTCATGAGTGTACTACCACCATCCATTTATCCCAATGGACCCAACCAATCTAATTGACTATCATATCATTTCCTTCAGTTTCCCTTTACTCATGCATCGAGCTTCACCCAACATCATATTACCTATTAGGCTTCATCCAACTCTCCCCAAGCTCCATTAACTTTCCTCTTCCCCAACGAAGCCCCAATACTTTCACAACATAAAAGGTGAGAACAAGAAACAAACAAGAAGAAATCCATGAAAACCAACAACAATACAACACCACAAACAAGGTAGCAAGGCCTTGCACTGGACATAAACAAAACTACAAATCAAGTGCAAAAAAAATCACAAATCACTGAAAGAAAAAAACTTACAACAAACACCATGAATCAACCCCATCATTCCCAATGCTTCGAAGAGAAAACTCAACCCAAGCCTTCTTCAAGATTTTGTGGCAATCTCTTTTCCATGCAATCCCCTGTATCATACTACCATAAACACTTAACTGTCAATGTATACACAAATGTAACGATATATCGGTTACCTTACTTTGTTTTATCAAGAAAGTTGCCTTGAAAACTTGCACATATATCATCTCTTAAGTAACTCCAATTCCTTGACGAATCTATCCATAACTAGAAACCAATTGTTATACCTCTCAAATACATGTTCAGAAATATAATGCATAATCCACATAATATCAGACAACTAGAACCCACTTACACTCAAGTATATATTAGCTATCTAAGCACATAATATGTTAGTACCATTATTTTAAATAAGATCATTCCTTCATGTAATCTTATAGACTCATACTCATATCATGCAATTAATCAAACACTCAAACAACAAATAGATGACATAATAGACACTAAACATTCAAACACCAAATAGTCAACATGATCAAACTCATACGTTAATGTATCTTAGGGAAGGCTATCACATCTGCACAAATTAGTCCAGATTAGTATGACATAATATCACAAATGCATCGACTCAAACCTGAATATCATAACCCTAACCTTCTACATAAGACAATCCAAATTAGCACGATACATGTAACATCAAGATCTTAACTACAATAACCATAATCATCATGCATATGACTACAATGCATATACCAACAAGTTACTATCATCCATGACTATCTTATGCACGTGCATATGGCCACACTTATCAATGAGCATCTATCATGTAGGTAACCACAACAACAATAGAATGGCAAGAATCTATATATAACCATAATACATATAATAATCATTAACTATCATACCGACATACCCAACATACAAACATGTATGGCGATATGCTCTTACCCCGAGGTCCAGTGCTGCAATCTCATTCTGATGATATGCTTCTCCTACTCTATCTTAGCCAACATATTAGCATGATGATGACACAAGTTACAACAATGACTATCACAATGCATCTCCGACGTACTATGCATGCATAACCATAACCATAACATGCATAACAAACATATGGACACTGGCATGCATATCGAACAAAGATATAACCGACAAACACATCCAAACATAAGCATCATCAACTTCTACATGACAACACAATGGTAACAAAGACCATCACCATGCATACATAACAAGCACATATAAAATCTACATGAATGCATGACAACCACATTCCTCCCATCCAATCCAAGGGTTGAACAATGCTCTGATACCACTCTGTAACACCCTCCTCCCACATTTACCCAAGCTAACGGGTCCACCGAGGTAAACATGTGACAAATAGTTACTATAATATGATTCAAATCCCTGAGTACAATTAAGGAGGTGGATTCGATAAACCAAAACCAAACTGACCTTCCTCATGAGCTACAGGACCCCTCAGGGTCTAACCAACCACTCTAGGTGCCCAACCCCTAGTTTAACTTTATTTTGACTGACCTAAACCCCCAGTCGCTCCCATGACAAGCCTTCCATGTGACTGAAAGCCTCCAGTCACTCCCATAACAAGGCTTCCATGCAACTGCAGTTTTTTTCAGGTAGTTTTGTGTTAGGGACCTCCAAATTTGAGCCACTTTTTCAGGGCTAGGACTCAGGCCTCTACACAAAACTTGATGAAATTATAAAAAATGATAAATAACAAGAATACAAGTCCTCTAATGCAAAACTTGAACCAGAAACTGACCAGACTTAGCCTCACCATGACAAGAATTTCATCAAACACATCATAAACATGTAATGTATAGGTCATATAAACAAAGAGACATCATACCTATCTAAGATTCGTCAAGAAGGTCTGATGCCCTCTCACAATAGTTGCCTTATCATCTATTAGGTCATATATTCATTAACATTTCATTTACTAAACAAAACATGATGAGATCCATAACCAAAGTATACCATAAATCCATGCTTATAACCAACACATAACCAACAAAATAACAATGATAGAACAACCATCAAATCTAGATAATAACAAACACATTTACTCATGAAATACAATAGGAAAATAACTTTTATTAACATGTGAAAAAACCAACCAAGTCAAGGACTTCCATGTACCACCTAGCCATAGATTGGGTTGAACAAAATATTTCTTTCATCCAATCACCCCCATGCCATATTCCAAGCATGAATGTGGGACTCACAACAAAACCAACCAAGGCTTCTCAAGCTTTATCGTGTATCCCGCCATTACCGGGCAAGGGATTCCCAACCTTGAAACCCTCATCTATACAACCAGGCTTTCTTGTGAATCCGACCATTACCAGTCAAGGGATTCCTAGGCCCAAACAAATAAAGATACACTACCAGGCTTTGCCACAACACTACGATATATCGATCAAGGGATCACTGGGCCTTAAACAAGCATGGATGCCTTCGGATCTCTCCACCTAAACCGTGAGAAATTTTTCTGTATCCATCCTCTAGGATTTATGTATATCCTGCCATTTACCAATTGAGGATTCCTAAGCCCAATGAGGGTATACACAACCAGGATTTACCACAATCTGACCTTTACTAGTCTAGGGATTCCTAGGCCTTATGATTTTTCCTAAGACCACCCCACTCAGTTTTGAAACCATCCAAGAATCCAGCTCAACCAAGTAAAAGAACCCCTTCACAACATGGCTATCCAGAAATGGAAAAGCAAGGTTGAAACGACTGTCACACTTGGAAAAACCCATGACAATGACATCAAGATAACCAAATAAAAACATGCATGTACCATGCATGCCAAAACTAGTAAGGAAATCATACATGCAACTCGATACTTGCAAGTAATCCTGTTGTAGCCACTCGATCCATCTCTTCCTTGCTTGATCTTTGCTTCAGTTTTCCTCCTTGTCCTTCCTTTTCCTTCCTTTCTCCAATGCTAGAGTGCTCCAAGAATGCTCTAGTGAGCGAGAGACGGAGTGGAGATAAAGATCCACCCAAAAACTGTCAAAAAAGGCCATGAACTGATCCTCATAATCCATTTTATCATTGAGGCCTCTTTTTTCTTCAATTTCCAATAGTGTCCTTCAATTTCATCCTCACATGCAACTTGTGACCTTATACCTTAATTTTCTCCTAATTTCCTTTATTTTCATAAATGAAATTCCAATTAATGCCTCTTTCCTTTCCAAAGCCTTTTCCATTACCTTTGCCAATTTCCCCTTAGCTATAATAAACCAAATGAACACTCGCTAGGATGTTTTTCCCAACATTCAGGTTGGAATATGTGTCCCATGACCTGTTGGAAATAATACTGAGAGGGGGGGGGGGTGAATCAGTATTATCGAATTCTTTTCAATATACCCTCTAGATTTATAATTTAATTTATTCTTCAGATGTTTACCATTAATTTGAATGTCAGTACCATATAATAATGAACAGGAACAAGAAAAACAGACAGTCACACCAAAGAACACCAGATATAAGGTGGAAACCCAATGTGGGTGAAAACCACCTGCTGCAATGTGTCTCTATCTTCTTTCAATTAGAAACTTCTTTTTACAATGATTTTGTACTGGTGCAGTCCTTTACTAGTACGCAGGCTGCAACCTGCAGAGAGCTACAACCCTCTCTCGTTTTCCAGACTCTCCTGGAAGGGAGCTACAACCCCCTTAGCTCTTGTACTAGCTGAGCTACTAGTACGTAGGTGTTCACCTACTGAAGGCTTCAACCTTCTCTTTTCTTCCAGGGACCACGTTTCATAAATTTTCAAACTGGATCCATCAATTAGAACTGCAATCAACCAACTTCCTTGTGCAAATATTGAATTAAGAACTTCTCAGAACACAATACCAGTAATCAGACACCAATTCAGAACCCTGAACACAACAGTGATAGACAAAAGCAGCTAAAACGTATATCAAGAGAAAAGGTCGCAACTTCACCAATAGTAAACCTGCGGATATCCGCACTCTGTCTCTGTCGATCCTGCAGACCTCCACACCTGCACCTGTCGTTGAACTGCGCACCTCCGCACCTGCAGTTGTCGCTAAACTGCGTACCTCCGCACCTGCAGTTGTCGCCAGACTGTGCACCTCCGCACCTGCAGTTTTTGCTAAACTGCGTACCTCCACACCTACAGTTGTCGCTAAACTACGTACCTCCGCACCTTCACCCATATGTGAACTGTGCTCCTCCGCACCTAAACTGTCAGCTTCTCCGCGCACCTCCGCACTTGGGGCGTCTTCTGCTTTGCGCACCTTCGCACCTAAACTGTTTCTGGCCTGCGAACCTCCGGATAAAGATAGTTTATCAGTCCTCAAATATACCCTCAACTGTCAGATTCACAGATCTAATCATGCGCCAACGAGATCACGACCCCTCAGTTGATTTGTCTTCTCATGCTCAGGTTCTCATGCTCAGGTTCAACTATTACTCACCAACTGATTACCAGTATTTTAGATCTTGTTCGTCTTAAGATATTCAACACTTGAGTGCCCAGCCAAATGATCTCCTTTCCTTTTTATACACAATCCCTTACTCAAACCATGGACCAAAACCATAAAAACCCAATACAAGGGATCCAAAACCTTGGTTCAATAGTTTAGATGCAAAACCACAGACCAAAACCATAGGATCAACAGCGTCAGACTAAATACCATGGATTAATCATAAAATTTTCCCACGTGCGCGTGTTTCTCTACATGAAAGTGTGTGAATTTGACGCCCACACTTTTTGTTCGTAGAACATGTGGGTATGACCGCACCTCTTGTTAGGCGCACCTGCGGGTATCTCATTTTCTATCATTTTGAGAGCCTGAACAGTGATTTGCCACTTGAGTGAATTGCCATCAAGGACAACACTTATGCCATAGTGCCACATCTATGTCATAATGCCAACATGACCTTGGTATTATTTTTCCTTCATTAACTTTATTACATGAACTTTTAACCTGGGGTTGTTACAAAACCGCTACCAACCCTGCATATGAACTGCAACTCCCTCTCATCTGTTGCTACTATAACTACAATGGATGCAACTAAGAAGCATCCTAAATACTAAATCAACTGTGTTCGGTATGATGCATCTATCTCCTAAGTCCTAACTGCTACTATCTATTGCATTCTCCACCAAGGAACCTGTGTTCTTCTAACTTTTCACTGTGCCCCTCTTCACTACTGCCAACTCTGCACTGCGCTCCCTAGCACCTAATTACTACTAGTTTTCCATTGTCACTCTAGAATCTGACTGCATATTTGAAATTGATCCATCCTACTATTGACAGTGTTATGCTCCTATACCAATAGGTGTCATATTTCATGATTGACTTGATTAGCTCTGCAATATGTTCATACCTTTCCTTATTATAAAGGTTTCCATATTATGAAGATTTCAAAAATTAAAAAAATTAAAAGTGGTATGCCTTAAAAGAAAAATCAAAGGGTGAAAAGATAAATGGTCAAAAGAAAAAATGAAAGAAATGAAACCCAAATTAAAAGGACCAAGAAAGTGTGCAAGTCCAAATGCCACTACTATTTCATTTTCTGTAAATGAAGTATCATGTGCAATTTTTTGAACTTTATGTTGTAGTTGATGAATGGCCAAACAGCTTAATCTTGGCCGGTTCATGTTTGAATTTCCTGTTTTAGAGATAGAGAATAAAAACATGTCCAAATTGTTTAAACTTGGCAGATAAGTAGGTAGGTAGAGAACCAAAGGAGCTCAACTGTTTAACCTGAGCCCTTGGAAGAAATAAGTGCAGACTTAGATAGGCTTGTCATGTAAAGAAAAGAAAAGCTGAAAAGGGTTTGCTAGTCTAATTGCACCCTTGGAAAAAGAAGAAAAAATGTCAGGTACAGTAGGCTGGGTAGGCAGTTTTGATGTTGCAAAAAGATACTTGTGATTGATTTTGTCTCTCAGAATGATAATCTTACCTCTATCACAGGTACTATGGCAGAGGCATGACTAACTCCCCTCATGTTTCCCTGAAATCATTTACTAGCTTCCCCAGCGATATTAAGATCTACTTAATGTCACCAAACAAACTTCTTCTATTCATCTTATTTCATAGAAAGCCTAAGTAAAACCCCTTTTACTTAGGAAAATGTACAAATATCACAAAAACCCCTTTTTCCCTATAAGCCTAAGTTTATCACTTAGCACTTCCCATTTCATAAATCATATCAATTAAACTCTAACTTTATTATATAAATCCCTTGTGAAATAGTACCCTTCCCTGTAAATATGTATATATAACAAAGACCCCCATATTTTAATATTCCCGCCCGGCTTATTATAACCATAAAACTGTTAAATCGCTATTTAAATATGGATTAGCAGGTTTATTTGAAACCTGTTAAGAACCATAACCCACCGCGCGTAGGCCATGGGATTAATTAACCCCACGTTAATTAAAAACAAATCACCCCGCCAACCAATAAACACAGTCCCGATATGTTTTATTAACGTTTATTATATCGGGCCCCGCGCATTAACTCTCCACTATCTTCACAGAGTGTCAACCGTCCGATCTCGGCCCTCGCATCCGACGGCCGACATTCATATCGCGACCTGCCTATCCGCTTCACTTTAATGCATGGGATATTGGTGGTATCGCCGCCCATACCAGGACACGTGTCGACCACTCGCATGCTCATGGCCCCCGCGTCCGAAACCACTTTAACCCAAAAGCAGTCTGGGGTAAACCACTTACCGCCCTCCCGCTAACCCCTTGCTGACGTCATATCTCCACGTCACCATCCCGTACTCTCTGCTAAACGACAAGCTATCTCGTCATGCTGACGTCATCCGTCAATAAATGCCAAAAAATTACCTGCTAACCAGAAATTTCATTAAAAAGCGACGAAATGTCATTTTCGCTGTAAAATCTGTGTGTTCACGCTCCCATGCAAAATAACAACTGAAGCCACTGTACCTGCTTTCAACCGCCACCCAGCCGAGGAAACCACCAGCAACGCGCTCTGTACTCTATTATTCGACCTACAGTTGCTCAATTTGTGTTCTTAATCCAGGTATTTACTCATTTTTCCAGCAACCCTATAAATTCCGCTTTTTCACTGAAAATTCTACCTATGAGAGCCAAATTCAAGTTGAGAACAGTCTGTTTAGCCCATAAAAGACTCCTAGACCTGCTGTTCAGTCCAAATTTCCACAAAAATCCCAAATTCCAGTTTGAAAACACAAGAACCAAACATGGAAGCCCCCGCAGCTCTGAATGTCGCACCTGTAAATGCACCTCACAAAGATTTGAATTATCTACCTCTTGCAGACAAAGATTTTCAAATAAAGGACTTAACCACTAATTATAATCATCTTCAGGCCTTCTGCCAAATTAGGGATAGTTATCAAAACAACTCTGATATTTTTGGACTGTGGGAATCAAATCTGCCCATGTACTTTCTTCCCTCAGTTCATATTTTCCCAGATATCATTCACCAATGTTGTGCCAATTATGACCCTGTTCATAGGGCAGTTATGACACCTTCCCAAACTATCCTATTTTACATCGCTGCTGAATCCATCAATGAGATGATACATTTCCATTCCACTAAGCCTCTTGCTCCTCTTTCCAGGGGATTTTTTCTAGAAAAAGCTTCTCAATTGCCCAACACAGAGATAACTCGTATTGCCCAAATGTTCATGTCACCAAAGCACCAACCTAAAAGCCCTCCTCCTTATCTGCAAGCTTTTTTCACTGAAACTGGAAGGCTTATTGTTGACATGATATCCTTAGTCTTGGGATTTAAAACAAGAAAATATGTGGATGATATCACCCTGGTTCTGTTATCAATGTTTACTCCAGGACAGCCCCCTGTTGTAAAGTATGACTATGCCACTTTCATCACCAATAAGATCCATGCTCAATTCATGAATTTGGAAAGGGAAGGAGTTTCTAAATACACATCTTTTATATACCATCTGTTGTTGTATTATCAGCCAGACAGCTTTCCATTTCCCATCAGAAAATTAGACTCAAAGGGAAATCGAAGGTCTGTGATCTTTTGGAGCTCAGTTTTCCAAAATACCTATGAGTGCCCTTATACGTATAGTGAATTCATTGACTTGTTTGTACACCCAACCTCAACTCTGTTGATAGGATCTCCTCCTCCCAGGATCTCTAGTGATATGAAAAAGATTCTACAACTTTCTAAACAATACAGGGTAGGTGACTGGTACCTCTACCAAAATCACACAGAAATTAGAATGTATGGGTGTGAACTCTGCCCTTTTAAGTTGCCCAAATATGTGCCCATGAGGTTATTTGCATTAGAATACTTTAGGCAGATTATCAACGCAGACCTAACCCATTTTTGTAATGTAAAGAAGAAGGCTCAACTGAGAATCAAAAACCAGTTAAGCCCTTATGTTATCCATTCTAAGGAGGCCTGGAAAGATGAAGAACAGATCTTAGAAGACCACCTCAGATTGAAGAAGAGCTTTGGGTGGGTGCCATATGACCCATGTAGTTTCATAAGTAACAGAAGGGTAAAGTACAGGCTATCATTGTATATACATCATATACATCATAAAATCCCAGAAATTGAACAATATGCAAATCAGGAAGAATGGGTAGAAGGGACCTTAGTTGAAGAAATTACTGAGCAGGAAAAAATGGAAAAGGCTATGAAAGATCTTGAAAAAACCCTTGACCTGGACTCTTTTGGATAGGTATCTTTCAAGCTGCCTCAACAGTCAGGAGTTGGAACATCCTCTGCTGGGACTTCTCAGCAGCCTGCACAAAGAACCAGCACATCAACCACAGGCACCTCAAAGGGAAAAGAAATGGAAACTACAGAGCAGCCAATAATGACGGATCAGCCAGGGGGGTTCCAAAGAATAGGAGCAAGTACAAATTCCTCTTGCCCAATCTAAAGCACCAGAGATCCCAACATCGCAAACTCCTCTAAATGAGGAAAAAGGCAAGAAGAGAGATAGAGAAGAGACCACACCTATTAGTGGACCTGCAAAATAACCAGGTGCAAAGAGGCAAAGATTAGATCCTCTGTTAGAAGAGGAAATCATTGAAGAAACAACAGACAGCCTAAGAGGTGAGAGGTTAGTCAGCCAGCAGACTTCCCCAGTGGTTCATACATCAACTAGCTCACATAGGTAAGAGCTAAAAAGGCAACATAGTGTTGAAGTGTCATATACCAGGCCACAAGGCAAACAGCCCTCTGACATCAAACGGACTTTCACAAAGATATTGGCTAGGAATGATCCCGTCATAATTGAAATTTATAATCAATACTTAAAAATGGCCCCCTCAACCCAGCAAAGATTGATGTCTGCTTATGACATTAAAGAAGAAAAAATGATCATGAGTTATTTTAAGCCAAAGGTACAACAACCCCGGTCTGCAACATATTACATCAGAACAAACTTAGAGGTCCTAGCCAAATACATTTATCTAATGGACCAGATTGAACTCCACAAGAATACGAGAAATGGTTTATTCTACATTAATTGACAAAGCAATGTTGGCCCACCAGTTACAAAGTTCCTTAGACAACACAACTGCATAGTTAGATTGGGAAAAAGCTTCTTTTGTGGCCAAAGATAATAGAATCAAATCATTGGAAGATATCATTATGGAACTGGTACATGACCCCAAAGATGCCAAGGACATAAAGGCACTAATCAATAAGAAGGAAGAGGACATTTCTGCCATGAGGAAACAGCTAAAGCTACCTCCTTCAAGACACCCTCAAACTACAGAAATCATAGAGCAAAAATCAGAGGAGGACATGAGGGACCTGCTCATGAAACTCAATGAAAGATTAACTGATATAGAGCAGGAACTAGAAAAGGCATTAAAAGAGAAGCAGGGAGAGTTGACCTCCTAGCCACCTGAGGTAACCCCTACAGCCACAACTGCAGTACCCTCAACAACTGGATCATCATTGGCCCCAATTGTCCCACTAGCCAAAACTTAGGTAATCACAAGTACAACATCAACAGGAGTAGCACTAGGCAGCAGTACAAGTATGACCACAGAAGAATTGATAAATGTCATGGAGGAACTAAAACTCCAAGTGTCAAAGCTGAAACAAGTAAAGGAAAATTTGGCAAAAGTAGAACAGAGTTATGATAAATCCAAAATAAGTGTGGCAGAGAAAATAAGAGAGGTTAAAGCATTACAGAACAAATTCAGAACATTAGAGAAGGATCTCACTATGGACAAGCCTCTAGCAGAAATCAAAGGAATCCTTTGGACCAACATCACTCAATCCCTAAGTAATATTTGGCCATCTATCCAGGAAATTTATGAGCAGGTTGACTTGGTGAATGCAGCACATGGAGAAATTCAAAAAGCAAGAGCTTTATTAGGACAAATGCTTGATCAAGCCAACCGGCTCATTCATTTTTTGAATTATAGAAACAAAGAACAGCTAGAATAGCTCGGCATCCTAGACAGAATAAGCACCATTTTGGATATCAAAAGAGTTCTAACCAAGAAAACTTTAATGCAAAATTTAGAAAAAAGATGCCAGGATATGCAAGTATAAATCAATTCTTTCATGCAAAGATTTACAATTTTGTAGGATAAAGGGCTGCCAAGTCTTTTAGGAAATAATGACAGGCTAATGAGACACACAGATTATGTGCATAATTTGAACACATATGATGTTGATCAAGTTAATTCATCAACAAGTGCTTCAAGAGAAAAAGCACCCCCCTCAAGCCAAAGTCTCTATGATAATTTGGAGAACTTATTTTATATTGAACATGAAGTAAAACATATGTTTCAGCTCCAGCCTAATTTTGTTAGATATACAAAAGCTGATGAAACACTGAGGAAACTTCAGAGGCATAAATTGCCAGATCAACAATGGTGGGAAGATATGTTGGGGATTTTGTAGATTCCTCTCGGATAAAGTGGAGATTCCAGGCTATTTTTCCGTAATAAGATAAACAGAGATAAATGAAGCTCAAGTGAGTCAAATAATATTGAAAGAGGACTGAAAAACATCTGACCAAAGATGCAGCAGCCAGCATAAAGAATCAGTGGAAGACAACTGTAGACCGACTCACAAAACCTACCTCCGGTACATCCCATAAAGATGGAACAACCAGCGCAACAACAATTTATTGTTTCCCGTTTTTCGAGACTGTGTGTCTCTATATTTTGTAAAAAATGGATTAGTCATCACTAGATATTATTTATATTAGATATTTTGACATTGTGTATAAATACCCCCCCCCCCGGACGAAGTATTTGGGGTTTGTGGGTGTTCATAGTTTTTTACTGTAATACTGAAATTTTCTGGAATAAAAGGCTATTGAAACCATTTTTGTCTGGCATACTGGATGAGGAATTGATGTTGAAGACCTGTTACAGAATTATTGAATCAACTTGTGGATCAATAAGTCCCTTCTAACTTGTGTTTTACAGTTTTTATGTTTACTATATCATCTATGTTTCATGATCTGAATAATAGAGAGAAAGAATAACTCAGAATTTGCTTGACTGCACTTTGTTTTTAGTCTTTATTATTATCAATGTTTTCTTCAGAATTAGAATAAACAACGAATTCTTAATTGTTTCCCCTTATTCTTTCCTCTTGACTATTTGCTAAGGAATTCTTAATTGCTCCTTAATAGTAATCAGCCATTTTCCCTCTGTCAACATGATGAAGGATTCTTAATTTCCCTTCACCCATTGACTCCATTCCATCTGATTCTAGCCTATGAATTGTTCCACAGTTGAGTGCCTTGCTCTCTGATGCCATTTTCAGTTAGAAACCGAATCCAGGAAGCCATCCTTCTTTGACTCCATCATGCCCAATGGACTAAAAACTCTTTAGTTCTACCTCACTATTCTATTGATTCTCACCATCCAAAACCTAAACAAAACCCTTATACTTCATAACTAGCCTAATACATATCAAAACAAAGCTAAATCATAAAGAGAGAGCCCTATATGGATGCAGATTGGCTAGAATCTGTATCTAAAAGATTGTTTTGTGGTTACCTCGGCCATATTCCCTTTCTTACAACTTTGGGGAACAACCTGAGTGATAACAGACTACAATGGGAACTTGTAGCAAGGTATTGATCCATGAGGAGAAAACCTCAAGGATCCTACCCAATCTCTGCAGTTTTGGACTATAGCTCCATGTCGCCCCACCTCACTCCTAGAGGCATGGCTACCATCATAGTGAAGTCTTCCTCCAACCTGGAGGACAACTTGTCTATCTTGGCCAATGTTATCGCTTGGTCCTACTTCTCCTACCTATCCTTCTTTCTGAGAGGACATTGTGTGATGTAGTGACCAAGCTCACCACATCTAAAGCACTTAACCTTTGACAGTGTTGTATCTTTGTAGATAGTTCTAGGTTGGGGAACTGTGCCAAAGAATCTAAGTAAGGTTTTGATTTAAATGGATGACGAGTGCATTAAACTTTTAAAAAAAATGTAATTTCTAAGTATTTTTAAGAAAACTAAAGGCTTGATTTTCATTCCTAACAAAATTATTCTTTGAATTGATTTGAAAAGTAGAAATTAAGAAGGTATATCATTGTTAAACATTCATATTGAACATCTAATTTATCAAATATAGTAGATGCGCGTAGAAGTTTCTACAACCAAACAATACACATTCAAGAGATGGTAGAAGGTCGCAATTAAAAGATTAGAGGAATTAACTAAGACACATTGTTTAGTTAATTAATCTCTTTTAATAGTTATAACTTTGCAGGAACTTTTAGAGAGATTGACATTCAATCTAGCCTTGTCCGAACTTCTATGTTACCTTGAACTAGTGCAGAATAAATATAAAAAACATAATTGATAACAAGACAAGCTTGCATAGATACACAAGTTGTTCACAATGAATCAGAATCCTTCAATTATCTTCATAAATATATTTGAACATTACAAGCATGTCGTTGGTTCATTACAAGGGTTCAACCCTAACTTCTTCGAATTACCCAATACTTATAGAATCTAATTCCAAAATATCCTAAATCTAAACTAAAATTTTTTACAAAATGAGATAATATCTAAAATTGTTTTGGATTTAAAAAAATAGAACTAGAAAGTAGCTATTCTAAACTGATTCGAATAATCAACACATAATTTAAGGGTGTTGTTTGATGACTGCTACCTTTAACTAAATTTATGCTTTCTACTCCTGATTTTCAACTTACTGCTCCGTCTTTTCCTGTGATTGGTCACTGAATTCTTTGCATTATGTTTTACTCGATGAGTTCAAGTAATTTATCCCATATTTTATCATCAAGGATAGAAAAAAAATTTACTTTCCTATATGCCTCCTTGAATTTTGTGTATTTTTCAAAAATTGGCCTAGTGATGAACAAATGGTTAACTTCGTGCTGAATGAAAATATCATGCTCTAGGCCTTCTAGGAATGCTTTCCCACTTATTATCCCTTTGAATCTGGAAAATTTGGTTCTATTTGTTGCTATATGGTGCACTTTGTATCCATAATCTTCTAGTGGAATCAATTGGCCACTAGAATGTCATAGGGTTGGAAGTCCCTTTTGATCCAAAATA
The DNA here is from genome assembly GCA_031772625.1 of Pinus tabuliformis. Classification (NCBI taxonomy): domain Eukaryota; kingdom Viridiplantae; phylum Streptophyta; class Pinopsida; order Pinales; family Pinaceae; genus Pinus; species Pinus tabuliformis. The sequence continues at coordinate 751,826,447 of CM062805.1, read as the reverse complement.
TTAAATTTTATGTGAACTTTTTAATCTGTGCTTCCAAGTTTTGACACTTGTTATCTAACTAAAACATTAAATTTGTTTTTTTCAAAACTCTTCTTACCTCTAGGACAGTATTAGTTATGTCCTCAATTCAAAATTCTTCTAGTTCTTCTTTAGTTTTAGAATTGAGTAATTTAATTATTTTATTATCTTCTCTACACATGTGCTCCAAATCTTCTTTGATTCCTATGATGATTGCTTTTGATCTTTGTACTAACTCCTCCTATTCAAAAATAATTTGAATATATGTCCAAATTTCAGTCATGGTAGAATTTATATCAATCCATATCTTCTCCTTTGCCTTGCTTAATGTTTGTGCAATCAATGACTCATTCTCATATTTCTCTACTTGTCTAGTTAATCTAAATTTTTTCTAAACTTCGGCCAAATATGTATTATTAGCCCTTATCTTGTCATTTTGAATTTTCTCTAGTTGATTTCTGAGTTTTTCAATTTCAATATCTTTTAATGACAAGTCTCCCATAGCTTTTGACAACTACTCTGCTGAATTTTGACCAGTGGGATATGTCTCTGCTGTGGACACTGTTGCTATAGAAAGTCCTACTATTGAAGTCACTATTGTAGAAGTTGCTACTCTAGTATCGATTTGTAGCTCTCTTTCCTTGATTAACTTTTCCATTTTTGTTTCCATCTTTTGTATTTGTATGTTCTAATTAACAATCATTCGAAGCATGTCCTCCTTCTCCTTCTCTAACTGACTAACTTCTTGAGCCTATAGATGTTCAATTGTTGGCAACCTCAACTGTTTCCTCAATGCTTGAATACCAAATTTTCTTCTTTTGATTATTTCCTCAACTACCTTTATATATTTAAGATCTAATCCTAATTTTATAACTAAATTTTCTAGCCCTTTGATTTTAGTGTCTTTTTCTAGGGATGACATCTTTTCCAATTTCAATTTGGAATGAATGTTATTTGGATAAGGTTGTAGCTTAGAAGTTGTCATGGAAAAACTTGTCAAATATGAATATATCATTTCTTTTGCATGCTTATGAAGGTCAATCTAACCAATAGGATGTATTTTTTTAGTGTCAAATGAAAACATAGAAATTTTATAATCTTCAACACTTTTAGGCATAAGGACCTTTGGTTCCAAAAATGCTAATTGGAACTGACCTTTTTCACTATCAAGGGAAGAAATCAATCTATTCTAAGTTTTGTAAGATTGCTTCAAGAACTCTGCATATGTGGAAGTCTTTAGGGCCTCATTTTTCTTCTTCATTTCTAAGAATTTTGCAAAAATACTCTGTTGTTTTGGAGAAAAAGGAGAATCCAATGTGGCTTTAGGAATTTGTTGTAATTAAAACAAAGATTGTTCTGATAGCACAACTGTAGTAAGCTCTTCGTAAGTTTTAGATTCTGAATATTCTTCATAAAGATTTATAGTTTTCCTCCTTTTGAATAATTTAAATGTTGATTTTTGTAACTATGACCCTACTGGAGATATACTTTCTCTTGGTCTCTTTAGCTCTTTTTCTTTCATCCTTGGATTTTCCAATGTCATGTGATTAGAAACTGGGTCCTCAATCTCTTGCAATGTATTCTCTGCTCATTCTTCCTTGTTGGCATATTGCTCAATTTCAGGTTTTGCTACATGCATATATGGTGCAGATTTCTAAGCAATTCTCATTGATGAGATTACTCCTAATGGATCATATGACCAACTAAAACTAAAATTAAAATTCATCTAGCTCAGTAAGTCATTGACTTCTTTTTCTGCAGCTCTAGTGTTGAATATGTATGGACCAATCTGAACTTTCAATTTAAACTAAGCTTTTTGTTTTCTGGAAACAAAATGAACCTCATCCATGTTCATCATTTGTCTAATGTGCTCAAGTGAAAAAATCATCATGGGGAGGAACACTGGCAATTTATATCATTGAATCTCGCAGCCATAAATCTTTAGTTCAGTGAAATTCTGGCGTAAATACCCATCTCCAACCTTAATCTTCTCACTCAGATGAAAATTTTTGTTGATCTCCATTGAAACCCCAGAGATTGCATCACTATTTAATAAAGAAGTATCTATATACAAGAATTGATAAACAAAATCACTGAAAGAAAACTCTTCAAAGGATTTTCTCACTAAAGTTGTCAAATGGATCACTAACCAAGCTTTATCTTCAGCGTCCAACTTTTGTAAAGGAAAGTTGAATCTTTCTGACTAAGGATATAAGAAAAAGTAAACCAAGATTGGTTGATGCTTAAATGATCCTTCAACATTGAACTTTAAAAATTGACCATGAATTACATTGGAAAGAGACTGACTGAAGTTGAACATAATTGAAGGTTTTTTACCATAAGAGAAAACTAATAGAAAGCCCAAAATGACTTCATCAACCCATTGATCACTGGGATATCCTAAAAAACAAGACACTAAGGAGATAACCTACCTAAAAATATCAGGAAACATTGCAAAGGGATAAGGTGGGTTCGTTCTAGGCAATATTGAGTTTTCTGGTGAAAACTCAAACATGTGAGCTCCCTATGAGAAAGAAAGTTTTTGATAGATTTCCATTAGAGAGTCAGAAGAAAAAGGGTGTAAAGAGTCTTGAGGATTTAGTTAGAGGGCTTGGAAAATTTACTCAGTTGTTATATGGAAAAGAGTTTAATTGTTCTAAGTGATTACAACTCTTTGTTTTGGAAGATATCGAGCTCCACACTAGGCGATGAATTCTGGAAAATGATGGGTTTGAGGGAAACAAAACTGGGGTTGTATGGACTCCCAAAAACATAATTCATCACTAGCATCTTTGTACTTTTGAAATGCCCAATTGTGAAGCTCGTACATATCAAATTCACAAATCGGTCTCTACAATTTTAAACTGAGTGTCAACTAGTGGGAGTTTGTCCAAGTTAATGGCCGGAGGCAACAGAGAATTATCTACATGCACTTTCGATTCTCCTTAGGGGAATCCATTGGGAAAAATTAAATTAGTGAGGAAATTTATAGAGAGTTACCCATAAATCATGATGATTGGAGGTCGTTGTCTGCTAGGATTCTTCTTGCAGTGTCATTGTAAGGATTCCGATGAAAAGAAAATTGACAAATGGTCAATTTGAAAAGGATAACAATGTGTATTAGGAACTAATAACATTTTTTTGTTAACTTGATTGTTATTGGCACAGGGGATTAAATTTGTATGAACGTTGGAGGGGGATAAGATTAAGCAACGATCATTTGCTAGTTTTTGTGGGAGGGATAGCATACCCCCCCAATTAAAAACGTGAAATATAATCAACTATAGTGAGAAAAATTTAAACATGCACGCTATTACTGGGATATATTTTATTATTTATTTCTTTTTCTATCCCTTTTATTCTATCTTTCTTTTGATTTTTTTTATTCTCTTTTCTTTTCATTATTTTTCTGTTTTTCTATTTTTTTCTCTATTTTTATTTATTTTGAACATAAAGGAAAAACTACAAAATATTAATAGGGTAAAAATAAGTTACAACATCAGCTCCATCTAGGGGTTGCTTCCCCCTATGGGATGCAAAGAAGTTGCATATCCATGTCCCTTCTCCTCGGGCTATGGAGCCTTTGTTGTGAAAATCATACTTGCTACTGAAATTTAAAGACAACAAGAAATTTACAATGATGATGATTGTAAACATTTAATATTGAATATAATGCTTGAGGTATTTCCCAATGACTGGAAATGAGGAATATTGTCCTTCTAAGTTTCATAAAAGGAATGTTTTGTTGCCCTTCATTTATGCAATGCTGAAATGTCCCAGCCATCAGTTATCAAACTTTCCATGCTTGCCTCTTTGCTCTCTTCTGGCATCCCATTTGAGCACTAGATATCCTTGTTTGAAATCTCTTCTCTAGCCTTTCTATCAAACAAACTCTTCATTTTATCTTGATACTATCAAATTTTATGACGAACTTCATCTCTATCTTGATTCAGCTCAATGATATGATTGGTCCTTCTTGGAAAATAAATTGTTTCTTCATATGACTCGTACAAAAACTTCATAACTAGAAATACTAACTGTGTAGGGAAAATTGCTTCAATTCCATATACAAGTTGAAAAGGAGATTTACTAGTAGATCTTTTAGGTGAAACTCTGTTTTCCCATACTGCATATTTGAGATGATTGTCCCAACACCTTTTATGATCTACTAATACTTTCTTAATGGATTTAATTAGACTTTTACTTGATGATTATGCCAACCCATTAATGTTTGGATAATAAGGTGTAGAATGATGTAATGTAATTTGATATTTCTAACAGAATTCTATCATTTTGATACTACTAAAAGCTTGAGCATTATTTGTAACAATTTTTCTTGGGAAACCAAATCTGGACAAAATGTTTTCTTCAATGAATTTATCACCGCTATATTTGTTGCATTCTTAACAGTAATTGCTTCTACCCACTTTGTGAAATAATCAGTGGTTGTTAATATCCATCTATGTTGATTGCGGGAATTTGAAACTATTTCACCTATGAAATCTAATCCCCATTGTAAGAAAGGAACTTCAATTGAAACTGGAACAAGGGGAAGTGTTACTATCCTCTGTTTTCCAGGAAATATTTAACATGGGATAGAACTCCTCACCTTTGCTCCAACTTGTGCAAACAATTTGGGCCAACAGAAACCTGCTCTCAAAATTTTATATGCAGTTGCTTTCCAAGCATAATTTCCTCACAAATGCCTTCATGAAACTACTCCTTCAGTTTCACTCTCATTCAAACATAATAAGAGGATATTCAAAGGATCCTTCCAATAAAAATTTGCATTTATTATACAATACTTCATGGTATTGAGTCTAAGATATCTTCAATGATTCTTTGTGAATTCAAGAGGATACTCAAAATCACGAAGAAAATGCACTGTGTCTTTGTATCAATCTAAAAGTAAAAAAAAAATCATCAATATGTAAAGGAAGAGGAACATGAACTGCATTGGAATAAGGTTCTTGTGGGTTCTTCTTACCTAATATCTGAGAAGTTTCTTGTGGATTATTCTCACCTAAAATCTAAGAAGGTTCTTATGGATTCTTCTAAGAAGGTTCTTGTGGATTCTTCTCACCTAAAATCTGAGAAGGTTCTTGTGGATTCTTCTCACCTAAGATCTGAGAAGGTTCTTGTGGATTCTTCTCACCTGAAATCTGCATGATAGTGTTAATACCAAGTATTTTACAATTTGATTCAGCCAGAAGTTTAGCTAAACCTTGTCCTTTCACCAACTTGGTAGGTCTGATGTCTAGATCAAACTCAAGTATCTTAGCAATCCATCTTCCCCTCTTTCCATCTGTATCAAGTTGAGTTAGAATTGTTTTTACTGCATTGTTGGGAACATAAGAAATTATAGGAGAATGTAAGACATAAATCCTAAATGCTTTCAAAGTTTGTACCAAGGCATAAGATTGTTTCTCTATGATGTCATATCTTAGTTCAACATCTCTCATAACCTTATTGAAAAAGGCAATTGGTTGTTCATATTGATCATCATTTCTTTGTAGTAAAACAACTGCTATGGTAATATCTGAGGAAAAGGAGAAGATACTAAAAAGTTTTGTGTAATCTGGACTAGCTATTGTTGGGGCTTCTGAAATTTCCTTTTTGATTTGTGAAAAAAAATATCTAGCATGTACTGTCAATTTAACCTCATGGTCATTTTTAAGCATATCAGTAATATCTTTCACAATATCAGCATAATTAGGTATAAATATTCTTAAGAAATGTAATTTTCCTAAAATTGATTGAATTTCCTTTTTGTTTCTAGGTAAATTAATTACCTTAATTGTTGAAACTCTTTTTGGATTGATAACAAATCCTTCCTTTGAAATTATATGTACCAATAGCTTTCCTTCTTTCATTGCAAAAAGCGACTTTTTAGGATTAAGAGAAATCCCACATTTTTGCATCTCTCAGAAACTTTCCTCAAGTTTTTCATGTGTTTATCATCAGAATCAAAAAACATAGTTAAATCATCAACATAATTGACAATGAATTTATTAATCTTACCAACAAATGCCAAATCCATTGCTCTTTGAAATGTTGCTCCAGTGTTGATTAAACCAAATGGCATCTTAGCATACATAAATGTACCCATGGAGTTGTAAATGTTGTCTTTTCTCTATCTTCTTGAATAACCAGAATCTGGTTATATCCAGAAAAACCATTTAACATTGAAAACTTGTTAGAACCTAATACTCTCTGAAGTAATTGGTCCATCTTTGGTTGTGGATAATTATCCTTTAAAGACTGTTTATTCAAATTCCTAAAGTCAACACAGAGTCTTATTTCTCCATTTTTCTTCATAACAGGCACTAGGTTAGTTATCCATTTAGTATATCTTTAAGGGACAATTATTTTTGCACCTAATAACTTATTTACTTCTTTCTAAATGATTGGAAGCAAAACTAGATTTATTCTTCTTAATTTCTGCTGAAATGGTTTAGCTCCCGGTTTGAGAGGAATTTTATGCTTAATAATGGTTGTGTCATACGTGTTCGATTCTTCATATGACCATGTAAATACATCTTTGTAATGTTTAAAAATATTGACATATTTGTCTTTCATTTCTTGAGGCAAAGATGTTAAAATTTTAACATTTCTAATTTCTTCAGAAGTTCCAATATGACAGTCCTAAGAATCTTCCTCTTGTGAATTTAGCAATGACGTTTTTGAGACATCATTATGATCAAAAAGTTTTTCAAGGGAAACATACCCTTTTGGAATGTAATTATTTGATAATTGAATGATATCATGATCAACAATTTTCTATTTTAAATATGAAACTGAATCATCCTTGTTGGAGAGGTAAATCCCCTCTGCGGACAGAGGCGATCCCACTAGCCCAAAATGGGTCTAGCAACAATCAATTAATGCTACCATGCAAGTTCCTAGTTGCAAATTGAAAGTGGATTATGAGAACCAACCTGGAGTCCAACGCTAGTGTCGTAGACGAGTTGATACTCTCGTTCCCTTGCTCCGGCAGGTCACGATCCTCACGATCTCCGCGAATGGATACCTGCACATGCAAAGAAAAAAGCGAATACAAGCATAAAATCCACTAAATACAACTATATATCGGTCAGAAAAGAGATAGATCAAACATTATCATAATGAACAATAAGATCGGAACCATAACGATAGTCGTTTATTAATGAATAATCAACAGAGAAAAATACAACCAAAAGTTCTGACGTTGAATCTCTCCTTTGGCTGGGCGAGTAGCTACATATGTCTTGCAATAGACCTTTCTCTCTCTTTGATTATGAATACACAGCTCAGACTTCTGGCAGCATAACCTCCCTATGCTCCAAGACTCTTACTATCACTCAAGACAAGCGTTATCACTACTAGCACTATCACCGCTACTCAAAAACTAGCTTGTCAAATGCATGAGGACAGACTTTTATAGATGGAGAAGGGGAGGAAGATACAATGCATCAAGACACCCATTATGGATTGGCATTATCTCCAAAAATCCGCTGTGGATAGATGTAAGGGATAGATGATGAATCTCGACATATAGAAGATTAGCTTTATCCTCAAAAGACTTCATGACTTGAAGGGAAAAAACATCCGGGCGCGCGTTTGTTAAAAATCTTTTCCAAACTCGGTTGGCACGGGTGTTACTCTAAGACAGAGCGCCAATGGGCATGCCTTCTTTTGAGGATCTCCCTCATTGGCGCGGGTAGTACACTGTGGACCCGCGCTAATGGAAAAAGGGCACTTTTCAGGGATATTTTGCAGGAGGTGTCTTCAAGGCACATGAAGTCCATACTTAGGGGAACATAATGCAAGTGCTTTTAAGTTATGCCACTGCTCACAGGTCCTGGAATGAGTCCTCCAAAGTATGGGAAATGGGTAACAGGGATGGTGAACAATGGTGACAAATTACTGTGTAACAGATGCCCCCTAAAGCATGAGGCCCGAGAGAGAGAGGGGTGAAATGCTTTACAAGAACACATGTAGCTGCTACCGAGAATCTACATCGAGAGATACAACTGATAGCTCAAGTACATGATATATGTAGTATGGTCGCAGCCATCTGGTTAGGATCAATGAATAGACTCAGGTATGGTCGCAGCCATCCAGTGAATGAGTCATGTAACAAGAATCACGCCTGGATTACAACAGAAAAAATCCAAGGTCTTGCGCTCCATCTCGACCCGAACAAAAGTACAGGTTCAAGCATGCGAATATATGAGCTAAAGTCGAACATGCATGAACATCGTCTGATTACCAGTCAATAATGAAAACTGTTAACAGACGCGAGAGGTACCACCAATAATGACAATGGCCCTCAAGGTACTATAGGTACAATCTACGGCGTGCGAATTAGTGATCTGGCGTCGAACACCCGTAGAATCATTCGATCGGAGGCCAATGATGAAAACCTCACATCGAACACGAAGAACCTGCCATTGAGGCATGCAGGCTCCAAGGCACTGGAAGGGAGTCTCTAGATCAGCTTCCTGGATAATGAGCTGAAGTCGACAGGAAGTGACCTTGATCGAAGGTGGGCCATGATGTTTCCCACATCATCGACACGAGACAGAGAGATAATGTTGTGAATCAGGATTATGTGAGCTATCAAAGGGAGGTTGTTTTTCTGCAGAGGTCAACTTCTCTTGAACATATCGGCGACACGATAGTGGAATTGGCAGTATTTGACATCAATGGATCAGAGGTCATGGTGACGAGGCAATGAGCAAATGAGAGGTCAAACAGGATTATCCAAATCCACGGAGGCAAGTGAAAAATGAGATGAGATATCCCCACCCAGACACGAAAGCAGACAAGTGCCATGTTCAAGAGCGACATACTGCCGACACGACAATAATTATGGTTCCATTTTCCCCCGCCATTTCTGGCGAGTACCCCAATTATTTTTAACAAGCTTGATGGGGATAGCATATGCTTGTGGTGCGTCATTTCGACAGAATCCAATGTCATCAGGTTTTAACGAGTCTGACAAAGGAAGAACTCGACGTCTTTTCATGTTTAGAGAGTTTGAAAAGACAGCAAAAAAGGAAACTCCAAGGGTGTCCTTTTTCGTAAAGTTGTGTCTCTCGAGCCCGAAAAAGTATAAAACAATGCTCGAAAGAACCGCCCGACCATTACGATCGAGGAGTACTTTTCATGAGTAGTGATATCGATCTGAAAAAGTAAAAAAGTAATCGACATCACGTCGTTTCATAACCATTAACGAACCGGAAACGACAAGGGTCCGACAATCTTTTCGTTTTTACACGGTCGGAAAAGGGTTTAAAGACGACCGCCTCTTCTTTACTTTTAACGAGTCAAGAGGGATAACTCGGCAATCTTTTCAGTTTTAGCGAGTCAGAAAAGAGCTGAAAGATGACTCCATAGTGACTTTTTCGTGTATTTACCGAGTCCGAAAAAGTATAAAATACAACTCGTTTCACCATCGAAGTTGCAAAAAAGGACCTGCCATAGCACCAATAGCAAGCGTAAAATCCATTTTCGACCAAAAATATATTAAAATATTCAAAAAAGAACTCTTTAACCCTAATTACAAGTCAAAAAGTCTATAAATGTGGTGAAAATGTAAAAACAAAATTACTTTTACCTTTTTACCTTGTGCATAGTGGTAGTGGTCCATTTGGAGTGCAAACTTCGAGCAGCGATTACCACCGATCCGGGCAACCATTTGAGATTCCACCAGTTCCAGGTAAGAGGCGCTCTCTTAAGCTTCATTTTCATTCCTGTTTTTATGCATTTTGTTCTTGATTCGAGTCTCTACAAGGGGTATTTCAAAATTTAGGGTTGCGCCCCATTAGCGCGGGTATCTGGCACGGGTCTGCGCCAATGGGGTGATTTACCCGAAGGTGCCGCGCCATTGGCGCGACTGTTTTAGAAACAGTCGCGCCAACCGTGTGACCTAGGTTTTCGCTTAAATTTTCCCATCAATTTTGAAATTTGTCCGGTGTATATGCTTACCAGGGTTTCATTAATGATTTATTCATCCTTGTGAGTGCAGGAAACATGCAAAAATGCCGGTGGAATGGAAAGAACGAGAGCACGATGCCATAGATGCCTTAGCCATCGCAGATGAGGGATGTATGAATGCGCTGAGAGACTGTGGTCTCAAGAAATTCTTTCTCACCTCCTACCTGCGAGCTCAACCAGAGCTATTACAGTTCATTGTGGATGCTTGGGATGTTGATGACCAAGTATTTTGACTACGGGATCAGACCTTAGAGCTGGATGTATCTGATGTGTATTTCATTACTGGGTTGTCACGGAGAGGGGCAATCCCCATTCTGACCGGAAGCAGGCCTTCCGCAGAGAAAATAGGTGAAGTAAAGGCTCGTGTGTGCCCAGAGGCACAATTTGGGAAGAACAGTGCCAAGGTGGATATCGCCACCATCCATGATTTGGTTCTTAAGGTGATATTGTTCACCATCACACGTGCAGCTGGGGTACAGGCGCCCCATGAGGCTAGCAAGAACCATCTGTTACTGGCGACAGAATGTCTTAGCCCCACCATTTTTTACTGGGCTACAACAGTGACTACAAATATCAAGAGGCAGCTTACAAAGTGTAAGCGCGGGGGGGTGAAACAGTTCGGATATGGTTCGATTGTGGTATCGTTCTTCTTGGAACGATTACCTTTATTCCAGTACCAGGGAGCTGTAGTAGCGGACCCATTACCACGAGAGCCTAGGATGGCTCGCTGGGCAGCATTGATGCCTAGAGGAGGAGGGGGCCAGCAGATGTCTTCGCGGCCCGAGTTCTTCATATGGCTTCGCCGCCAGTTGATCGTGGTGGAAGACTGGCCATACGCGGGAACCAACTTCATGGGGGACCCAGACCTCCCACTGCCAGAGGGGGAGGAATGGGAAGAGGAGCTAGGTATGATCTTCTCTTTTTGGTGTTTTATGTATTTCCATTTTTTTTGTTAATACATGCATGTTCTGATGACAATTATATGTATATGCAGATGTGGGCCCAGAGCGTCCAGCCGGTTTGTCTCCTATAGCGAGGAGGAACCAACCTGCAGCTGACCCTCAGGCAAGAGGTGCCGTGGGGGAAGAGCTGGTGCAGAATCTCGAGGGACTTACCCAAGGGATTCCAAGCTATGCTAGATTGGCAGATGTGTCATTCACATATCAGAGGCACACGGTGGGGGTGCCGTCCCGCATCCATCGTTTGTTGAGACGCTTGGTGCACGTGGTGACGTGCTACCATGAGCACCACCATGAGTAGACTCCTAGGTTCCTTTCATGCATATTTTTGAGGGACATGTTGTCCAAGGATGTATCAGAACACGTATTATTTTTTGGGTTTTGTAACGCACACAGTGCAAACATTATGACACACACATATATATACATATGCCTATGGTTTATATGGATCTTTCACATGTGATGATGTGTTATATGCTATGCGAATATTTGACACAAAATGTAATCTAATGTATCAGTTGCGTAACAAACGACCCATTGTGAAATGTATTTACACACATGTATATTTTATTTTTACACAAGCTTGAAAACACACATGATAATCACATATGCAAACTATGCTTGAGCATAAAGGAACGGGCATGCCCCCCAGCATGGTGTCTCAATTCGAGGTACATGCCCCCCAAGCTTCAGTCCATTGAAAATGGAGTGAAGGTTGACATTAATGCTATTGCGCTCGAATTGCACGAGCTCTTGTTTCATTATTTTAGCGAGGTTGACACAGGTAAAAGAACTTTCCTCGGCCAGATCCAGGTTCATTTTTTAAGGAGCTTGAGACAGGAAAGGAACTATGCTCCGACCAGAACTTCATCATAAGGGATAAAAAGTCGGGGCCTCCAAGATTGCCACTCCCGGTGGAAGGGAAACATCTTGGAAGTCAGGGCCCAATGCCCCCAGGACACTATGCACGATGGCGGCATCACTGGATCCAGGCATGGGACAGGTGGCCACGTAGTTGATCTGTGGTGGGGTAGATGCAACTGGTGGATGACAACTAGGAGGGGGCGACAACGGCGCAGGAGGCATCGGGGGACTAACGAATGACATTTGATCGATAGTCACAATTCTTCCATCGTGCGGAAAGCAAACCACACGGAAAAGAGAAGAAATGAGGGCCCCCATGGCATAAACATAGTCGCGACCAAGGAGAAGACTAAAGTCTAAAACACCTTGGGTAACCAAGACGTCTATATAGACGGTTTTTCCCCCCAAAGTAATAGGGAACTTCGGGAGAACTCCTAGAGATGGGCAGGCTCCTCCGTCGAAGGCCAACAAATTCTGAGTGACTGGCCCAAGCTGCGGGGAACCTAAAGCTTGCCAAGTAGTGTACGGCATAAGACTGACAGACGCCCCTTCATCCAAAACAGTCCCAGGTACTGCCTTAGCACAGGCATGTACTGTGATCTGGAAATGCATATGGGATGGAAGGCGACCGGCGATTCCAATCAAAGGAAGTGACCAGACTACTTGGTGGGGGAATCGTATGATTGCCCCCATGTGCTAAAGGAACCGAAGGAAAACCTTCGGGAGCAGCTGGGTTAGGAGAGTCATTTCGGGACTCAGGAGAATCTGAAGAGACGAGAAGAACATGGGTGTGATGCTCTTCCGAAACAGAGTGAGCGAGCGGCGGACTCGAGTCAACACTCTTTCCAACCAATGGTTGGTCTGGAACAGGCTGGGAACAGCCAGGTTCGGGAAGAGGGGCTTGGACAAGAGAAGAATTTGAAGCAATCTCTTTGTCAGCAAGGGGACGATCTGCAGTTGCAGAGAGACGTTGATAGCCAACGGGTAGTTGGGGTGAAGGAGTTGTGAGACTTTCCAAGACAACAGAGGCTTTATCCATGAGAGGACAAAGGTGAAGGGGATGATTGCCTTCACAAAGTCTACAGGGGATTCGAATCTTCCCTTTTTCCTTACCATTTCCAACCGAGAAGGTACCATCGCCGTGAGCTTCAGAGGACGATGAGGGGTGGGTCGGATCGCGAGACCACACTTCTAAGACCCTGGGGATGCCAGGAAATCACGAAGAAGATGGTCCTCCTTGCATAATCGACAAGGAAACTTGATCGTCCGCGGAGGAGCGGAAGGGGGCCCGACTTCAGGCGTACTCGAGGGAGTAGCTACACTTGTAACTTCTCCTTTGGGAGCCTTCTTCTTCTTTGTCTTCTTCTTCTTCTTCTTAGTCACCGGGTTACTCGAATCGAGACTTTCACCAGGCGAAGTAGAAGATGAGGACGTAGAAGTAGGCGTAGAAGGGGAGAGGTCCACCTTAGAATCAACATGATGTTGTTCAGGTGGAGGGACTGATTGACCAGTAGTTGATACGGTAGGGACCAAAGAGGTTGAGAACAACCAAACAGGCAACCCAACAGTTAACCCCGGAAGGGATAACGTTGCCATATAAGGAGCACCAACATTCCCGAGAGGAGGGAAATGACCAGGATTCCCGTCAGGAGGGGAACTTGGGTTGGTGAACCCCGGAAAAGTTGCCATGGCAAACGAAAAGAAGCCTTCTCAAGCTAACGCACACAAGATCTAACCAGGTAATGTTTATCGTGGCCAAATAAATTTTAAGACAAAGGAACTGAACTTGACCTTTTCATGTTTTAAGAGTCGAGAAAAGGACAAAAAGGTGACTCTAGTCTCCTTCGAATGTTTAATGAGCACGAAGTGACAAGACACTCACTGGCACCTTTTCTTTTAAGGAGTCCGAAAAGGATCAAAAGTGACTACTCTGGAGACTCTAGGCAAAGGGTTTACCAAACAATCCGTAAAATTGCTTATACACCTTGGCAATCAGATGAAAACCAAGGACTTCCCGTACGGCAGTCAATCTTCCCGAATGTTGTGTTCAGTGCATTACGGCTTGTAAGGCAGCAGACACTGCTTCCTGTGGATAAAGGATGATAACCTAGTGGGGTCTCCACTTATACTCGACGGTACGTGGGAGCACAAATCCGTGTTAGACCACTACCGAGTCACAAAAGGAGGAATCACCCAACCATAATGTGAAACAATAGTGGCTAGGTTTAACGACGTCGGAACACGTCTCTAGCCTAGACCTCTAGAATGTATGCGTTAAGTTCCAATGCGTTGTTAGATTCATTCAGTTCATTTTACAGTTGATCTTCAATTAGGTTTTAGTTTTTAGGTCCTACCGTATGTGATCTCTCAGAATTTCCTAAATGCAAACTATATGCCAAAATATATCATTCCGTTCAATGAATGCTAACTACAGAAGAGTTGAGATTTTCAAACAAACAAAATGATCACCAAACAATCAACAAAGATCCTAATGCAGCTAATAGCAATAAATGAAACTTTTTTTCTTTCTTAAAAAGTGACTAATTGCCAATAACAATGAAGAATGCTAACTAATGTAATGCAAAAAAGATCATTTGTTTTTTTTTTAAATGGCATAATGCATTTAAACAAATTTTGAGAGATGATAATAAAAGTAAACAGACAAATTTCACTCAATGCAAGTAGAACCAAGTCTGAAATACCAAGACAATCTGTCAAAAACCTCACAAAGACCTCAATGAACTATGTGATCTAAGCCCAAAACGAAGTCAAGTGAAATCCAAACGATCAATAAGTGGATTGCTCGAAGCACACAATAAAAGGTTTTGTCAACCACTAGACAAGTGCAGAAAACAACCAAAGAGTTGACTGGACAATCAAAGAACCAAAACTCCCACGGAAGGCTCGATGTACCAAGCCACTAGATGCTCTAGGGCTGGGATATAAGATCGATGGAAAAAGGCAAACACCCGAAGGATAATGGTAAAAAACCAGTCAACCAGAGTTCTAACACACTCCAGTAGCTGAAAAGGATGTAAAAATACAGAAATCTGAGTTTAAAAAGCTTCCAACAAACAAACTGGCAAAGTTCACAGGACTGGCGCGACTGTCAGCCTGTAACTCGCGCTATTAAGGAATTAGCGTGAGTTGCTTTTGTGCAACCTGCGCCAACTGGCGCGACTGTCAGGTAGAAAAATGCGCTAATAAAGTTTGTTGGCTTAAAAAATAAATCAAGCAGTTCAGGGTTTGGTCGACAGTATTCAGACAGATCAAACAGCAAGAAACAACTTTAAAACTAACCCAGAAAGCTCATTTACGCAAGCAAGCAAGAGAAAACCAAAATGCAAGACAAACTCCAAGCTGTTCGGTTCATAAACCAAACTGGAGATTGACTGAAGTGGCGTTGATCTACTTCGCTAATGCAAATCAATAGCGTTTCGAAGGCTGCTTGGCCGTACTTCAGGCTCCGTCCAAGGTTTATGAATCAAACAACAAATAGCTTCCCCAGTGGAGTCGCCAAATTGTTGGAGAGGTAAATCCCCTCTGTGGACAGAGGCGATCCCACTAGCCCAAAATGGGTCTAGCAACAATCAATTAACGCTACCATGCAAGTTCCTAGTTGCAAATTGAAAGTGGATTATGAGAACCAACCTGGAGTCCAACGCTAGTGTCGTAGACGAGTTGATACTCTCGTTCCCTTGCTCCGGCAGGTCACGATCCTCACGATCTCCGCGAATGGATACCTGCACATGCAAAGAACGAAGTGAATACAAGCATAAAATCCACTAAATACAACTATATATCGGTCAGAAAAGACTTAGATCAAACATTATCATAATGAACAATAAGATCGGAACCATAACGATAGTCGTTTATTAATGAATAATCAACAGAGAAAAATACAACCAAAAGTTCTGACGTTGAATCTCTCCTCTGGCTGGGTGAGCAGCTACATATGTCTTGCAATAGACCTTTCTCTCTCTTTGATTATGAATACACAGCTCAGACTTCTGGCAGCATAACCTCCCTATGCTCCAAGACTCTTACTATCACTCAAGACAAGCGTTATCACTACTAGCACTATCACCGCTACTCAAAAACTAGCTTGTCAAATGCATGAGGAAAGACTTTTATAGATGGAAAAGGGGAGGAAGATACAATGCATCAAGACACTCATTATGGATTGGCATTATCTCCAAAAAGCCGTTGTGGATAGATGTAAGGGATAGATGATGAATCTCGACATCTAGAAGATTAGCTTTATCCTCAAAAGACTTCATGACTTGAAGGGAAAAAACATCCGGGCCCATGTTTGTTAAAAATCTTTTCCAAACTCGGTTGGCGCTGGTGTTACTCTAAGACAGAGTGCCAATGGGCGCGCCTTCTTTTGAGGATCTCCCTCATTGGCGCGGGTAGTACACTGTGGACCCGCACTAATGGAAAAAGGGCACTTTTCAGGGATATTTTGCAGGAGGTGTCTTCAGGGCACATGAAGTCCATACTTAGGGGAACATAATGCAAGTGTTTTTAAGTTATGTCACTTCTCACAGGTCCTGGAATGAGTCCTCCAAAGTACGGGAAAGGGGTAACAGGGATGGTGACCAATGGTGACAAATTACTGTGTAACAATCCTTATTTGATTTGATTTCATCAATGTTTTCTTCTTCGACATGTAAAGTAGAAAATTCCTCTATTGCTTGTAAAAAAAAATCAATTGCTCATCATATTCAAAACTTGCTAGTGTTTCAGATTGTCAGGAATGGAAGGTTTGTACTTTACTTCAATTTGATAATGTAATTGCATAGGATCAGTTATTTTTAAAGAACTAGTAGAACTTGCCAAAGCATCAACATGGATATTTTCTTCTCATGGGATTGATGTGATATTAAAGGCTTGAAAATAATTATATACGCAATCCCAAACTTCATTTCTATTAGCTCTGAGCCTAGGATGCTTAGTTTGACAAATATTTCTAATATGTTTTACAATCAACTTTGAACCACCATATACTGCCATGTTTTGAACTTTCAAACTCTTAGCTAACTCTAATCCTAAAATTAGGGCTTCATATTCTACCTCATTGTTTTTTACTTCAAAATCTAATTTAAAGGATTGGGTTATATGTTTCTTATCAGGAGAAATGAGTATAATTCCAGCCCCAACCCCATCTTTAATAAATGCCCCATCAAAATACATTTTCCAAATGTCAGTGTTTGAAGAGTGAGGGGTATTGACAGTTTCTTTAATGCTGATTTGAGGATTTGGAAGATCATTAGCATCCAGAGTAGATCATCCAAAGTCTTGATAAATTGCATAAATGGGACGATTAATTTATTGATTTTGTTTACAAACTGTATTGATAAATATTACTTCTTTGTATAGTCTTAAATGTTCACCTCCATAGACTGAGATTGTAGCATAGGACATGTCCATTTGTATGCTTCCTCCCAACTTAGCACAATAAGATCTTGACAATAACATTCCAAATTTTGGGGGAATATCTATAATAGCTATGTCAAAGACTACACTTTTCACAGGGATTTGAGAAAGTGTTACAACTAAATCCTTAATTAATCCCAAGCAAGGTACTTTCTTGGAATCAAAAGTATACAGATCATGATATGGTTTAGTGATTTGCAATTGAAGTTGATCCATGATTACTTTAGGCATTAGATTATGGGAAGCACCAGAATCTAAGATACAATTGTATAAAAGGTAACCATGAACTTTAAAAATGACATGAAAATGAGGTATACTTTCACCAATCATATCTGAACTAGGACCAAAAACAACAAAAGTTTTTTCATCTTGTAAACCAATAACATACCCCTCTACATCAACATTTGAATATTGAATCCATTTAAAGACTTAATGTTTATAACTTGGTTTTTTTGAGAGTTCAAATAATGGAATTGGAATTTTAACTCTTTCTAACTCTTTTTCAACATTAAAAACTATTGGAATAGATTTTTTAGAAGTATTTTGTTCTTGTAATTGATTATGTGGTTGAATTGATGATGTTTTTGTTTCAGTTGCTTTTACTTGAGGTTCATCAGAGATAACTTTTTTGACCATTCTACCAGGTCCTGGTCTCGTTCTTAAGTCATACCTTCTTAGATGATCGATCTTCAAAATAATTGATATCATTTTTGTTAATAGGAACAATTTCTTCAAGGTCTTGATCATCAATCATTAGGGGAGGTTGAATTTTCTTATCAGTATTTGGTCTTCTATATTGAACTTACGGTCTATTTGCAACTTTTTGGGTTACTCTAGGTTGAGCTTCCATTATTGAGATTATGTTAGACATATTTCTATGTAGAGAGGCTATTTCATCAATTTTATATTGTTCATCTTTAGTTTTTTATGATGAGGTGCTTTCCTCTCCAGATTTCATTTTCTTTTTAGCATTTCCTGCCTTTGCCTTCAATTTACTAGATGATGACCTATTAGCTTCGACTTCAATTGCATTAGTTTGCATGTCTGCTAAAGTTTCATATTTTCTCTCTCTAAGCCTTATAGTCAAATCATCTTCAAATGCTTTGGAAAACCTAAGTTTAGTAGTAGTAACTAGAGATTTATAATTTGGGGGCATCTTGTTATAAATTTTATTGAATCTCTTAATGAAATCAACCATAGGTTCACCAAGATTCCTTCTCAATATTCAAATTATGTTAAATAGTAAACGTGATCCTTTTTTATTCCTCACTTATTCTTGAAAATGTTGATTAGTTCAGCCCATGAAGTAATAGAATCAGCTTGTAGTTTTATGAACCATATTCTAACATTTCCTTCTAATGATTGAACAAAAGGTCTTGAGTAAACATCTTCATGTTCAATATTCATGTTGTCAACAAAATCCAAAAATACAACCAAGTGTTCTTCAACAGATGGCCCTGTTTCTCCATTAAATCTAGGTAAATGTTTCAAATACTCATCAGGAAAAGCATGAAGTTGGGTTACTTGTGGAAGAACTAATGTTACATATCGTGTTGGTACTATCGGTTGAAAATCAACCATTTGATGCTACAATGGAGTTTTCTTTTTTGGAGAAACAACTTTAATAGAAGATGGTTGTGATGAAGGTTTTGGTTTCTGGAAAAATTGAGGATTAATAACCAATTTATGAACTTCAGGTAAAACCTTTTCAGGATCCTCAAAAGCTAGAGGATTAGTATAAGTACTAGTATCCTCTTTAGGTTTAGTAGAAGTAGAGGGATAAGTATGTACAATAGAAGATTTAAAATCAACTGGTTTAAATTCAAAAAGGGAAAGTTTTAGGATCTTCTTCACTGTCAGAAAGTTCCAAATGGGAATAAGGAAGTTCAAAGTCCTCAAGCTGATGAGCTATGAAGATCTGCTCCTCTAGAAAGGATTTCTAAAACTTTTGGAGGAAGATCTGATAATTCAGCATGTGTTGGAGTTGATTGAGAGGGGTCATATTTTGAGGGTACTTCAGATAAAAAAGAGGAAGAAGCAACAAGAGAGGATTCTAACCTATGTCTAATAGATGTAATTCTCACTAATATCTCTGGATTTGATAAAGGAGAGAAATGTTTTGGATCTGACTGAGATATGGTATGCCTATGTGAAGCTATATTTAATATGTAGTGTCACCAGGTGAAGAGTTTTAGCCTACTGACCTCTTATTCACCATTAAGAGGCAAGTCTAATCATTGTCCCAGGGAAACAAACTTTAATCTCCATTCCCTGGCAACATCGCCAACCTGATGTTGTATCTTTGTAGATAGTTATAGGCTGGGGAACAATGCCAAAGAATTTAAGTTTCTTTTGATTTAAATGGATGACCAATTCATTAAACCTTTAAACATATGTAATTTCTAAGTATTTCTGAGAAAACTAAAGGGTCGATTTTCATTCCTAACAAAATTAATCTTTGAATTTATTTAAAAAGAAGAAATTAAGAAGTTATCTAATTGTTAAACATTCATATTGAACATCTAATTTATCATATACAGTAGATGTGTGTAGAAATTTTCTACAACCAAATAATACACATTCAGAATATGATAGAAGGCAACAATTAAAAGATTTAGAGGAATTAACTAAGTCAAAATGTTCATTTAATTAATCTATTTAATAATTATAACTTTGCAGGGGATTTCAAAGAG
Source organism: Pinus tabuliformis (assembly GCA_031772625.1). NCBI lineage: Eukaryota > Viridiplantae > Streptophyta > Pinopsida > Pinales > Pinaceae > Pinus > Pinus tabuliformis. The sequence continues at coordinate 751,806,493 of CM062805.1, read as the reverse complement.
ATTGACATTCAATCTATCCTTGCCCAAACTTCTATGTTACCTTGAACATGTGCAGAAATAAATATGAAAAACATAATTCATAACTAGACAAACTCACATAGATACACAAGTTGTTTGTAATGAATCCATAATCCTTCAATTATCTTTAGAAATAGGTTTGGACATTACAAGCATGTCATTGGTTCATTACAAGGGTTCAACCCTGAATTCTTCAAATTACCCAATACTTATAGAATCTAATTCCAAAATATCTTAGATCTAAACTAAAATTTATTACAAAATGAGATAATATATTAAATTGTTTTGGATTTACAAAAAGAGAAATAGAAAGTATATATTCTAAACTTATTCGAATAATCTGCACATAATTTAAGGGTTTTGTTTGATGACTATTTCCTTTAATTGAATTTTCTTTTTTCTACTCCTCTTTCTCATCTTACTGCTCCTTCTCTTCCTGTGGCTGGTCACTGAATTCCTTGCATTTTGTTTTACTCGATGAGTTCGAGTAGCTTATCCCATATTTTATCATCTAGGATAGAAAATTTCGTTACTTTCCTATATGCCCCATCGACTTCTGTGTATTTTTCAAAACTTGGCCTAGTGATGAACAAATGGTTAACTTCATGTTGAATGAAAAGATCATACTCTAGGCCTTCTAGGAATTCTTTCCTGCTGATTATCCCTTTGAATTTGGAAAATTTTGTTATGTATGTTGCTATCTGGTGCAATTTGTACTGATACTCTTCTAGTGGAATGAAGTGGCCACTAGAATGGCGTAGAGCTGGAAGTCCTTTTTGATGCAAAATATTAAATTTTATGTGAAACTTTTTAATTTGTGCTTCCAAGTTTTGACACTTGTTCTCTAACTATAACATTAAATTTCTTTTTGTCAAAACTATTCTTACCTCTAGGAAAGTATCAATTATATCCTCAATTCCAAATTTTTCTAGCTCTCCCCTAGTTTTAGAATTGAGTACTTTAATTATTTAATAGCTTCTCCACGCATGTGCTCGAAATCTTCTTTGATTCTTGTGATGAGTCACTGATGACTACTTTTGATCTTTGCACTAACTCTTCTTGTTCAAAAATAATTTGAATAAATTTCCAAAGTTCAGTCATGGTACAATTTATGTCAATCCATATCTTCTCCTTTACCTCAGCTAATCAATGTGCAATCAATGACTCAATCTCATATTTCTCTATTTGTCTGGTTAATCTAAAAAAATTCTGAACTTCGACCAGATATGTATTATTAGCCCTTATCTTGTCATTTTGAATTTTCTCTAGTTGAGTTACGAGTTTTTCATTTCCAATATCTTTTAATGACAAATCTCCCATAGATTTTGACAACTGCTCTCCCGAATTTTGGCTAGTGGGCTTTGTCTCTACTGTGGACACTGCTGCTGTAGAAATTCATGTTGTTGAAATCACTACTATAGAATTTGCTACTCCATTACTAAGTTGTATATCTCTTTCCTTAACTAACTTCTCCATTTCTGCTTCCATCTTTTGTATTTGTATGTTCTACTCGACAATCATTCAAAGCATGTTCTCATCTTCCTTATCTGACTGATTAACTTCTTGAGCCTGTGGATGTTTAGTTGTTGGAAACCTCAACTATTTTATCAATGCTTGAATATCAACATTTATGCTTTTGATTATTTCCTTTGCTATCTTTATATATTTAGGATGTAACCCTAATTTTATAACTAAATCTTCAAGCCCTTTGATTTTAGTGTCTTTCGCTAGCCATGACATATTTTCCAATTTTAATTAGGAATGAATGTTATTCAGAGAAGCTTGTAGCTTAGAAGCTTCCATGGAAGAAATTGTCAAAGATGAATACATCATTTCTCTTGCTTTCTTATGAAGGTCAATCTAATCAATAATATGTATTTTCTTAGTGTCAAATGAAACCAAATAAGTTTTATAATCTTCAGCACTTTTAGGCATAGGTACCTTTGGTTCCAAAAATGCTAATTGGAACTAACCTTTTCCAGTGTCAAGGGAAGAAAGTAATCATGTTTGAGTTGTACAAGACTGATCCAAGAACTCTACATTTTTTGAAGTCTTTAGGGCCTCATTTTTCTTCTTCATTTCTAAGAATTTTGCAAAAATACTTTGTTGCTTTGGAGAAGAAGGAGAATCCAATGCGGCTTCAAGAATTTTTTGTAATGAAAAAGGAGATTGTGTTGATAGTACAACTATAGTAATATCTTCGTAAGTTTTAGCTTCTAAAGATTCTTCATCAAGATTTATATTTTTCCTCCTTTTCAATAATTTAGATGTTGATTTCTATAACTCTGACCCTGCTGGAGATATCCTTTCTCTTGGTCCCTTTAGTTATTTTTCTGTCATCCTTGGACTTTCCAATGTTGTTTGACTAGAAACTGATTCCTCAATCTCCTGCAGTGTATTCTTCGCCCATTCTTCCTTATTGGCATATTGCTCAATTTCAGGTTTTTCCACATACATATATGTTGCATATTTCTGAGCAACTCTCATTGATGATATTACTCCTAATGGATCATATGACCAACTAAAAATCAAATTAAACTTCATTTGACTAAGTCATTGACTTCTTTTTCTGTAGCTCTAGTGTTGACTATGAATGGACTAACCCACACTTTCAATTTAAACTAATCTTTTTTGTTTTCTGGAAACAAAATGAACCTCATCCATCTTCATCATCTATCTAATATACTTGAGTGAAAAATACTCATGGGAAAGAACACTGGAAATTTATATGGTTGAAGCTCGTAGCCATAAATCTCGAGTTTAGTGAAATTCTAGTATAAATATCAGTCTCCAACCTTAGTCTTCTCACTCATATGCAAAATTATGTTGATCTCCATTGAAACCATGGGGACTACATCATTGTTTAACAAACAAGTAGCTATATACAATAATTGATTAACAAAATCACTAAAAGCAAACTCTTGAGAGATTTTTCTCACTAAATATGTCTAATGGATCACTAATGGAGGTTTACCTTCAGCATCCAAATTTTGTAAAGGAAATTTGAATCTTCTTTAATGATGATATAAGAACAAGTAAACCAAGACTAAATGATGCTTAAATCAACCTTCAGCGCTGAACTTTAAAAATTGATCATGAATTTCATCGGAAAGAAACGGATTGTAGTTGAACATAATTGAAGTTTTTTTACTAGAAGAGAACACTGATAGAAAGCCCAAAATGACTTCATCAACCCATTGATCACTAGGATATCCTAACAGACAAGACACTAATGAGATAACCTACCTAGACATCTCATGTAGAGGGATAAGGTGGGTTTGTTCTGGGTAATTCTGAGTTTTCTGGTAAAAATTACTCAAATATGTGAGCTCATTCTGAGAAAGAACTTTTTAGATAAATTTCCATTAAAGCATCAAAATAAAAATCATTTAAAGAGTCTTGAGGATTTAGATGGAGGGATTGGAAAATTGACTAGTTATTATATGAAAAAGAATTTCATTGTTCTGAGCAATTACATCTCTTTGGCTATGAAGATATTGGGGTCCACACCAGGTGACGAATGCCAGAAAATGATGGGTTTGAGGGAAACAAAACTGGGGTAGTAGGGATTCCCAAAAATAGAATTCATCACTGGCATCTCCACACTTTTGAAATGCCCAATCATGAAGTTTGTACAGATCGAATTCACAATTAGTCTCTACAATTTTAAACTGAGTGTCAACTAGTGGGAGTTTGTCCAAGTTGATGACAAGGGGCAATAGAGGATCTAAAGGAACTTTCGATTTTCCTTTATGAGAATCCATTAGGAAAGACAAAATTAGTGAGGAAATTTATAGAGAGTTACCCGAAAATGACGATGGTTGGAGGTTGCTGTCTGTTGGGATTATGCTTGCAGTTTCGTTATGAGAATTACAGTGACAGGCAGAATTGTAAAATGGTCGATTTGAAAAGGATAACAATGTTTATTAGGAAATAGTAACGGTTTTTTGTTAACTTGACTGTTATTGGCATGGGGGATTAAAAGTGGATGAACATTTGTGGGAGATAAGACTAAGCAACGATCATTTGCTAGTTTTAGTGGGAGGGATAGCAGTGGCTATATGTAACGGGATGTTCTCGAGTCATAAAAATAGTGCAAAGTATGAATGAAGGAAGATTATTTTGAGGCGGGTGGAGATGGAAAGAGGTATTGAGCAGAGGGGGGCCACAATTGTTACAAGTTCACCATGTAGTTAAAGCAGATTATATAAAATATGTTTTGCAGACCCCCCCCCCTCATTATTTTTCAGGAATGTGAGGGGTCCTGCTATTTACCTTGAGTCATTGATCTCGATGCATGAGATATTAAACATTGAGAATTGCGCCTTTGTTAACTATTGATGATTAATGGTCACATCAATTTATGCAAATCGATTTATTATATAAAAACGTGAAATACAATAATCTATAGTGAGCAACATTTAAACGTGCATGCTATTACTGGGATATATTTTATTCTTTACTTCTTTTTCTATCCCTTTTATTCTTTCTTTATTTTGACTTTTTTTTATCCTCTTTTCTTTTAATTCTTTCATTTGTTTTTGTAACTTTTGTATTTTTGTATTTTTTATTTTTCTCTATTTTTAATTTCATTTTTTTTATTTTGAACATAAAGGAAAAACTACAAAATATTAATAGGGTAAAAATAAGTTACAATAGATAGGTCCTTCTTCTTATTCTTCTTCTTCTTCTTGTGCTCCCCTTGTCCCTCATTGGGATCCTTCGATGCAAGGACCACATTCTCCTCTTCCTTATTACTCTTCATGGCCTTGTTGTTTCTACCGTTGATGGTTCTCTTTACTAGAGCTTTCCTCAACTCCTCTTGTTGTAGATCGGCCCACATTTTGTCCCAACCAGGTAAAGTGTCCCTCCCAAATATGCTTTGGAAAAACACTTTTCAGTCCTCTGAGAAACTATTTAGTGCCAATCATACAAGCTTTGTAGGTTGGGGTGCCTCCCCAACAGTTGCTAGTTGATATCTAGCCTCCTAAATCTGAGTGAGGAAAGGATATATGCCTTCACCCTTCTGCATCCTGATGGTTCTTAGCTTCTCTTACAGAAACATATTCTTCTGCTTGGAAGAAATTTGATATAGCATGGAGAAAGATACCCACATTTTCTTGGCAGTGTTCTTGCCATAAGTATTTGAGACTATGTGATCTTGAACTCTATCCAAAATCAGTTGCTTCACCTTCACCATTTCCTTCTTGTACTCCTAAAGTTGATCTACATCTTTGGGAACTGCTACCATATTGTCCATGTAGGATTTTAGGCCATATTCATCTAGAAGGAATGACAACCTAGCCTTCCAGATGACATAGTTGGAGGCTCCCTCCAACCTATCCTGACGTTTGACCCCAGTTATGGCCATCTCTGAATCTATCGAAAACTCCCTCTTTCCCTTTGCTTGGTTGTTTCTCTACTATTCGCACTCGCTGCTGGAGTGAGAATAAATTTTCATGGCTACATCCAATATGCAATCGGAAAATCAAACTTCTGAAACTCGAAGTCCCCTGAGAGAAATTTTCCCTCGTTTTTTCTTTTCTCTTTCACCCAACACTGATTTTACCGCTGCAAGACCCTCTGTATCCAACTAGAAATATGCTCAGTTAAAAAATGAGTTCTTGCTACTCCCTCTAACAATTAGAATCATTTTCTTGAGAAAATCAAAATTTTCTACCAACCTGCACTAAAAAACGAACTCCTGCCCCAGCAATTCGAAATGCCAATCTGGGTACTATGTGGCCTTTGAGAATTCTCACTTGTTTCTCCCTCTGATCAGTGAAATTTCCTTCTCCACTTTTGAGCTTCCCGATTGATCAATCACGCTCTGATACCATGTGAAAATTTCGGTGCCACGAAATTATTCTACAGCTTAGAAAATTTCTCTACGAAATTTTATTACAATGACTAGAAATTATTCTTCTAACTCTAAATTAATTAACATTTTGTTCACCCATACAAATAATGAATAATTCACTCCTACAACCTTCACAAATAAAACTATGGAAATAAATAGTGCTCGAAACTAAGAAAATCTAGCACACGCACATCAAAATATGACATAGTTATTTTTGGAAAATTCTCCTCGGAAAAACCGAACTTGGGAAAACAGGTGCAGCAGTTGAGGGTTTTATTATTATGTAGCAGTGAAATATGAGTACAACCTATGGATTCCCAACTGGAAATCCAAACAAAAATTATCTGAAAAAAATAATTATCACTCCACAAGAAACCCCGACACTAGCTCCTCCTAAAAAACTAGTCATCCAAACCCTAGCGTAGGCCATCTGCGCAGTCCTTCCACTTATTCTCACACGTGTGGCTCAGATCAACCTCTAAGCAAGTTTTATTTCCTTCCTCTACCGCTGAAAGTAACTCTCTGACCCTCTATAATACTTTCTCAACCTTTGGAAGTTGAAATGACATCCTCCCCAGCTAAATCAAACTGCTTAGCTTTAGCTACTGCACAATCCTTGTGTTGCTTCTGCATGGATCACTTTTTTCACTTGTTGCTACCTCTCTAAATCTATAAATATTCCTCTGGATCTTTGTCCCTACCCCTCTCTGTCTCTGCTTCGATCTCTGTCTCTCAACAACTGTTGCTACTCTCTAGAAATCGATCTGCCAAGGAAATCAAATTGCTCAGATGTCTCAAGTGTATATTCTCCAAGTGGCCATCGAATTCTTTATATAATCCTCTATTGAAGCTCCAACAACCAAGATTAAAACTTAATTAAGGGATAGGATTATATCAAAGTTGATTTGTGTGAGTTTTTAGAGAATTCTCACCTTGACTTAATTAATTCTAATTAATTAACTAGTTTTCCTTAGTTTAAACTTAGGGAACATTAAAAAATAGGATAATCTAATTAATCCATCTCTAGGTGGAATTTCTATAAAAGATTTATGGGTTATGGAGATCTCATGTATTATAGCCTTTCCACCAATTTTCATGACTAGAACACATCTGATGCAATAAAAACTAACAAGTTTGTGGTGAGATATTGTGTGTTGTTTGAAGTTCTATAAAGAATAGAACTAATTGCATGTATGCAAGAGAATTCATGATGTGTTTCATGTGTTTTCATTGAATAAGTATGTGTTTCATCCTAACTCTGTGATTTATTGGATTGTGATCTAGGCAGAGCATGAAGGGGATTTTCAGGTTGATTCAATGCACATCTTGGATCGAAAAGTCAAAGTGTTCAAGAACCAAGCCATTAGCCTAGTAAAGGTTAATTCAACCTGCTATAGTCCTAAAGATATCACACGAGAGCATACGGAGGTATTGTGGAGAAGTACATGCAGTTTTTTATAAATTTTGAAGATATTTGAATACACATTTGTATATAAGTGTACAAATACTCTATTTTTGGGAACTAGAGTTCTTAGATCCATAGCTATGAGACTTCCTATCTAAAATGTGCTAGAGTGCTAAAGGGAAGTGGGATAGACTTAGGTATTACAATGTAGAGAAGGGGGCACACCTCCTTGAGTTATGTAGGTTGAGGGAATGATAGTTACTAGTTGAAATTGTTGTAAGAGTTGTTAAATTGTGAATTTATCAAATATGATGATGTAAAATTTTATATGTATGTACGTGCACATTGGTATGTGATGTTCACTAAGGACGATGCAATATCTAGGGGAAGGGTAATGTAACACCCTAGTTTTTAATCGCCATATTAACAATGTATATATGTAAATACAATAGATGGGCACAAACGAAGAAATGTAATATGTAAATGATATATTTTGAAAATAATAAAATAAAAAGCACCATCAGTTATAGATTGATAATGAAAAGGTCATGGGGCTGTGTTTCTATAAAGGGAGGGGATTGAAAGGAGGTCAATGGTGTTAGCGCTGGAATCTGCCTTAGGCTGAGGGAAGGCGAGACTCAAGGCCACATCAAACCAAGCTCAGCCTCATAGCTAGCCCTACGAGGACAGGAGAGAGCTCTCTCCGGGTCTATCTCGGCAAAAAGTCTTCAAAGGAGCTGAGATGACTTGTAATGGATATTGATTTTAGGCTAGTAAATGGATAGGTAGGTTTGATTTAAAATTTTTGGGGTTTTGTTGGAGAAACGGGAAAAAACAATTTTGGGTCTGGGGATAAGGCCAGATCTTTGCAGAATTCGAGTTGGGGCGAGGTAGGCAGTAGTCTTGATGCCTTTGATCAGGTGTATGGATGGATCAGAATGACAAGGAGCTGAAGAGGGCAAGGGAGAACATGAATCCTCTCCAAACTGGCGAAAACATGTAAAACTAAACAAATTTAAAGGCAGAGCACTGTAAACAATGGATTCAACCTCATTTACTCATTCATTTAGTTTCAGAAGCATAAGAAGGGAATGGCATACATTAAACATGAATGAACTTACAATAAACTGAGAGATAACACCATCAAGAACTGAAAGCCACAAGAATCCCAACAGGTGCTGCAAAACCTCTGATCTTTCCTTAGCCAAAATATGAAAAATATGTACAATAGTGTGCCAAAATCTTCCCAAGAGTCCAACCTTTGCTTCTGACTGAAAATTTACATCATATAGACCAAGCTAACCCATTCCCTAACCTCTAGGGGTCGAGCTCCTCCTTCTAGGAGCAGTTTGAACCAATTCTAAACATGGAGCAAGAACTTAGGTGACCAAAACAACCTGCCTCTAAAAAGAAGGAAACTGATTCATTACATTAAATTTTTGCTATTTTATGAATGAATCATCTAGAATATGGTAAATAAGTGCCAATTTTACATCATGTACATCAAATTATATCAAGTTGGGTCAAAAATCACATCAAGAGGTGAAACTGGTCATAATTGGCCGAAATTTTGAGCTGGAAAGTGAAAAATTGACCAAACTCTGTATGCGTAGCGCCCCTGAGCCATACGCGTAGCGCGACTTTCAACATGTTTTCGGGGCACTTCCCAGCATCCAAATTGAGCTCATGATAGCTCGTTGGAAAGCCCTGGATGTTGGCTATCCAACCCAAGTGGAATTTCTCAATTTGAAGCTCATTTGCCCCTCCAAAGCTTCATTCTCCTAGAAGTACTTCCTGCTGGTACAAAAGGTGGTTTTCATGGTGTTTTCGGGCCTTTTGATCATCTAGAACTTGATGAAATGCTTCGGCAATACTTGAGCATGCATAACTTACCATGAAAACCCCAAAAATATAAAGTTTCCCTCCAGCAAGTGTCCCAATCAAAAGCGAGCGCGTCGACGCGCTACTCGTATAGCTGAAAATTCTGTTTTGGGACCAAAAAATTTCAAAATGACAAAAATTTATCCGAATTTGCTCAAATTCAGAGCGAAGACCCTCCATCATGTATCATGCCCAGTCAGCGAAGCCTCGGCCAAAATATGAAGACGATCGAGCTCCTTTTGTTTCTTTTGCTTGCGGATTGCCTTCTTCAATTTTGCCTTTAGATTTTTTATCCAAGCCTTGCAAACTTGGTTCCGTGCCCTATAGTGAACAGCCATATGTCTCAACAATGCATTATCTCTATTGGCCTTGCTTGGCCGCTTCTCCAAGTAAATTTTGACCCCTTCGAGATTAGACTCTCGATCCTCATTGACTTGTCGCTCTAGAGAAGTGAACTGAATCCTCTTATGTCGGGCAGCTTGGCGATTCTCACGGATGTTCTGTAGCTCCATGATCACATGCTGATCTTCAAGCTGCTTATTTCTCTGTTCTAGATACCTGATGTTCCATTTGGCCATCTCCAACTGGATTTCCAAGGCTTGAATTTCTGTTTCTTGCTCCTCAATCATCATTCTATATCTAGACTTCTCTAAATCCGTAGTTGTCTCAACATCAGGAATGATAACGAAACCTGATGGCTCACCTGAAGGCCCTTTCTCGTGCATGGGCTTCTTGCCTCTGTCCTGAACCTGTGCCTGTACTGAAGAAGAAGGCGAGACCCCTTCCACGCCATGTGGAGATAGTACTCGTCGTGTAGCTGCAAATAAGGCCTTGTGGCCTCGTTGATATGTCACATACACTAGAGCATTGATATGCTCAGTCTCAGGAATGTCAAGCTGATGTGAAGGCCCTCCCTCATCATGAACTATCTTTGGAGGTGGTTGTGGCGCTGTGAAAAGTCACGAGAGATGAAATCCAACTGATGAACCACTACGATCTTGATCAGCGCGTAATGATAAATACTTCTATGCTGTTGTGCTGGGGTCTTCTTCTGTACAAAAATCATCATCCTCTCTATGTTGTGATACATGAAGTATGGAATGTTCATCATACGTACCCTTGTAAAATGCATCAACAAACGGACATGGTACGCATAAAGACGCGATAATCTGCCCTCCCAATTGAAATACCGAATGATGGGTTTCATCAAAGGTGCAAACTCATCATTCAGGAATCTGAAAGGAAAAACCCTGCTCAGGTGCCTCATATACCCAGGTTTGATGTACAGTTCATAGTAGGATTTCTCTAACTGCTGACGTTTGTTCCATTTTTCTCCAATATTTGGTATCCCAGTGGCCTGTGCAATAGTTTCTGGTGACAGAATGAAATCTACTCCGGCGAGGTTTACACGGCCATCATGTAAATGTAGAACAAACAAACGAGCTAGTTCACGATGATGCTGGATTTGTGAAATTAACTCACAATAGTGGTAGCATGACTGATAGCGAAAACAATCCATTGCAAGTGGGCAAGCATGCAATTGAACCAAAGAAGTAGGCTCTTCCCTGAGATGCCTACCACCTTTGCCACCTCTGTGAGACCTCCGTGGCACATTACCCTCTGTTGTGGAATCACTGTCATACTCCTGCTCATAAACTGAATCTATGTCTGACATGGCTTTAAAAACAAGATGTCTGCAATATGTATGTTGATATAGGTGTGGTGAAATCAAAAGTTCAAAGTATGCTCAAAACCCAAACATATTACATATGTACCAAAGCATCATAGGAAACAAGCCACAATGGTAATAGCTCTGTTTAAGTAGATTGGCATAAAACAGTCACTGCTTTGATCACAAGGGAATTTTGATAAATGAGCAAAAAGTGTAATGTGCAGCCTTTGTAATGCTGGTTAAAATTTGTCAAAGGTGAAATGAGTATGGGACTGTATTTTATCAATGGAGAATGGGAAAACAACATGATAATGACCATAATAAAACAATGGAAATGACAGTGGTAATACAATGGCAATGACAACAGTGGTAAATGATAAACTGAAAGCGTGAGGGTAGTGACACTTTGACAATAGATGCGTAGGTACATATATCAACCATACAAGTTGGGAAAATCTTCACAAAGCCACCAACATGTTTTTAAAACCCTGAGGAATGAATCTGCTATGAGCATAGAGTTTCACCTCTCTACACACAACACATTAATTTCCCCACTTTAAACACACTACAATCATTTTCAAAATTTACTGAGCAGCCATTAAAAACCTACTTGCAAGCTGTTGGAGTCGATTTGACATGGATCCAGACGCAATAGCAGAAATTTTTTGGGTCTGTGACTGTATGCATAGCACGCCTACCCAATGCGTAGCGCGCACCATATGCGTAGCGCCTGTGTTATTTTGCAAAGGCAGGGGAGGCTATATGCATAGCGCCCCTTATATGGGTAGCGCGCCTCCTGTATGGGTAGCGCGCAACTCCAACTCCGTTCTACAGTTCTGAAAATCGGTTTCGCCCTTGTAATCTGCACTTTGACCTATGCTTTGAGAATTGGTGAAAATGAATTGTCTCCAATGCTTTATATGTGTTGCGAAATATCTCATAAAATCAAATTTGATTTTAAATTTACTTCATGACCCACTTTTCTAATGTTTGGCACTTTTTCATTTTGATCACTTAATATAAAAGTTGTTCTTTGGCTTTTTATTATATTTTTGAGTCCTGAACTGACGACACTTGGTTTTTTTGCAAGAATCCGGCATTTGGCTTCGGAAAAGATCAGAGGCTTGCTCTGAAACTTCTTGTGATGAAACAAATACAATTATTACAAAAAACAAAGTTTGACAATTTCTAGTTCCAAAACAGAGTTTTAGACTAAAAATGTCTTCAAAGGCTTTCTGAGCAAAAATGTGAAACGAGAATCTTTTGAAACCATCCTCATGGCCTGCAGGCTTTTATTACATGTATGCAAAGGACTGAAAACCCTAGACTCTAGGACTAAAGACTCTTTTTTAACGAAACTAATCATTTATGATGATGAATGCAATGATCATGTACTTCGGTGATTTTTGAGGAATTTTGACTAACCATGCAGGTACAAGCATGAGGAAACACAAGACAACCAGACCCCCTCGTCAGTCAATGGCATGCCCCTAGCGAAATGCAACGAAGTGGAACGAGCGAGACACCTAAGAATGATATGCAAAAGCGAACAGATCTCTGATGGAGGGATGTAAGGACCGACTCTAACATTGGCTCCAATGGGGATGGTAGCTCCAAAGAGGTGCCAAGAACGGCAGATCTCTGGGATAGCTAGACAGTACCTTTCATCCATTGGGCTATGGAGTCATTATTTCAACAGACAACACAAAATCTTTTGACATATTTATTGACTGGAAACTTGACTGAAGACTGACTGAGACCAACTCCGACTTAAAACTAAACTGACTAAACAAACGGACTTAAAACTGAAATCTTTCTTCAAAATTATAGTCTTCACTTCGGGCCCCAGACTGAAGAAAAGATCACAGCACACACTTGCAGTGAAACTGAAATAAAATGGTATTTACAATGATAATAGAACAGCAAAAAAACTCAGAAAATGTACCGCTTGAGCAGCCGACCATTGACCGGCCCTCCTGGACAATCTTCCCCGTTCATCTCCTTAAGAAGAAAAGCGTTCTGACCCCGAAATGCTGCAATCTTAAAAGGACCTTTCCAGAGGTTTTCAAACTTGTCGTGCTTGCCCTTTTCTTCATTTCTTGCATCCCACCTCAAAACTATCTCATCCAGCTGAAATTTATCTGTTTTAGCTTTTCTGTCATAGATCTTCTTTATGCGTTCCTGTAACTTGAATGTGTTCTGAAAGACTTCCTCCCGTGTTTGTTGTAAATGAATCATCTGATTAAGTCTTCGCTGCATAGGATCCTCCTCGTTGCCTACTTCTTGAAGCAATTTGACTACCGGGACAGCCAGAGATGAAGGAAACATTGTGTCCACTCCATACACCAACTCGAAAGGAGACATTCCAATAGATTTCTTTTGACTCACTCGATCTGCCCAAAGTGCATGTACCAGCTTCTTATACCAACTTTTCTTGTTCATTTCCAGCATTTTCTTGATGATATTAACCAAAGATTTATTGGAAGACTCCGCCAATCCATTGCCTTGCGGATGATAGGCAGTTTAGTGCCCCAGAGTAATATGATATTTACTACAAAACTCAACCATCCTCTTTGACTTGAAATCTACTACATTATCAGTTATTAACTTATTTGGGCAACCAAAACGAGACAAAATATTATTCTCAAGGAATGAAACTATTACCGCATCCGTAGCTTGCCTGGTGGGAATTGCTTCGATCCATTTCGTGAAGTAATCCGTTCCCGTGAGGATCCATCTATGTTGACCTGAAGAAGAAGGATGAATTTCACCAATAAAATCCAACCCCCACTGCTGAAAAGGGGCACTCACCTCAATGGGTTTAAGCGGCAAGGGCTGTAATTTTTGTTTCCCTTCAAAAATCTGGCAATTATGACAGCTCTTGACAGCCTTAAACACATCAGCAAACAATGTCGGCCAATAGTATCCAGCCCTCAAAATTTTATTTGCCGTTGTTTTCCAAAAAAGGTGACCGCCACAATCCCCTTTATGGAAATCTTCTATGACCTGCTTTGCTTCTTCTTCCACCAAACAATTTAACAAAACGCCACCGGGATCTTTCCAATAAAGTGCAGAATTTAAAACACAAAATTTAGCAGCCTTCAACTTAAGAGTTCTCGCTTTGTTTCTAGCCATACCAGGTGGTGCAGACAAATTTTGAAGTACATATATGATATCCGAATACCATGGAGAAAGAACAAACATTTCTGATACCTGAAGCGAAGAACTTTCCTCATTTTCATCAAACAAGGCAGCGATCAGATTTATGTCTAAGACGTGTAAATTTGATTCAGCCATCAATTTCGCCAATCCCTGACCTTTAACCAGCTTTGTGGGCCTTATCTCCACATCATACTCCAGCAAAGCTATTATCCATTTGCCACGCCTTCCCTCTGGGTCGGTCTGAACCAAAACATCTTTGACGGCAGCGTTAGGAACATAAGCTAAAATATGAGAATGCAGAATGTACACACGGAAATCTTTCAGTTCTTTTACAAGTGCAAGGGCTTGTTTCTCGATAATGTTGTATTTCAAAGCAGCATCTCTTATGGTCCGGCTGAAGAAAGCAATAGGTCTCTCATGCTCATCTTTTTTCTGCATTAACACAGCTGCCATAGTATGCTCTGAAGCAAAAGAAAACAATATAAAATCCTGAGTATAATCTGGGCTGATTAGAACCGGAGCTGAAGAAAGAACCAATTTAACTAAATTGAAAGATTTCACGGCCTCTTCCGTCCATGACACTTGGCTGTCCTTCTTAAGCATGTTTGTAATCTCCCTAAGATGCTCAGCAAGATTAGGAATAAAATGGCACAAAAAATTCATCTTACCATTGAACGATTGAATCTCCTTCTTATTCCGGGGCAAGCCAATTTGCTGAATTGCTTCCACACGTGCTGGATCAATACGGATGCCATCCTTTGAGATAATGTGCCCAAGTAGTTTGCCTTCATCCATGGCAAACAAACTCTTCTTAGGATTCAGCGACACACCATATTTTCTGCACTTTTCAAAGACAATTTTCAAATGAAGCAAGTGTTCATCATCTGATTTGGAAAACACGGTCAAATCATCAAGGTACACCACTAAGAAGACATCCTTCTCATTTGCGAAAGCCAAGTCCATTGCCCGCTGAAAAGTAGCACCCGCATTCTTCAAACCGAAAGGCATTTTCGCATAATGAAAGGTTCCCCACAGAGTGGTGAACGCTGTTTTGTCTCGGTCATCTTCATGGACTAAAATTTGGTTATATCCGGAATAACCATCGAGTAGTGACATGCATGATGCTCCAACTACTCGCTGTAGTATGTGATCCATTTTGGGCAGCGGATAATTATCCTTCAATGAAACTTTGTTGAGATTTCGGAAATCAATGCACAAACGAATCTCACCGGTCTTCTTTCGCACAGGCACCAAATTAGATATCCAATCAGAAAAGCAGATGGGAACAATAATTCCTGATTTGTACAGCCTGTTTATCTCCTTCTCAATTGATGGCAGCAATTTTGGATTAAGCCTTCTTAACTTTTGTCTAAAAGGTTTTTTATTAGGCTTAATAGGAATGGTATGCTGAATTATATTTGTAACATATGTCTTCAAATCAGAATAGTCCCAAGCAAACACATTGGAAAAAGATGACAACAAGCTGATATATTTGGCCTTTACCTTAGGTGGCAATGCTTTGGAGAGCTTTACCATCTTCGGATGCTCGGCTGTTCCAAGATTCACGTCTTCAACTCCCTTTTCTGTTGGCTGCAATGTCGGTTTGCGGGCTATGTCATCATGATCAAAGAGTTCCTCTAAAGGTATCAAGCCTTTAGGAATTACATTGTCCTTAAGCTGCAACACTTCCATTTGATTTATCTAGACCTCATCTTTACCATCATCATGCTTTACATCCATTGAAGTATCCTTGAACTTACCTTTGTTTTGCAGAAAATCATTAATCTCCTCATCATCTTGAAAAACTTGCCAATGTCTCTGATTGTTTGGGACAGTTGGACGGTGCTTCACATGGATTTCAAATTTATTGCTTGAGTTCATAGGAATCTTCAAATTGCTGGCTGCCTTAGCAAGTGCATCTGCAATACTATTTTGAATACGAGGCACACACGTCAATGTATAATCTAAAAACACCTTCAGGATATCTAGAACAGCGTTCCGGTATGCCCGCATCCGAGGATGTTTTGTTTGATATTCACCTTTAACTTGCTTAATCACCAACTCAGAGTCGCCATATACTGCAATCCTCTTAGCATTCAGCTTTCTTAGAATTTTCAGGCCAGCGATCAAAGCTTCATACTCAGCTTCATTGTTCGAACAATCAAAAGCAAGCTTATAAGAACATACCCACACATTACTAGGCACTTTGTCTGAGGCAGAAAAAGGACTACCTACCCAAATACCAATCCCAGCACCATCATCGCCCACTGCTCCATCAAAATCCATGGTCCACAAACTATCTTCCTCTTCTGCCAAGTGCTGAAATGATGTTTGCTGTAATTTTTCTGCTTGCTGTCCATTACCTCTAGCTGATTGTTCAATGGTGTTTTGTTGTTCTTGTCATTCTTCCTTCAAAACTTCTCTGAAATTCTGTGCTATTTCTAGAATATCATCTGCTACAACTAACTGACTATCAAAATCATTGAAACTATCTGAATACAAAACAAAAGACTCTAGATATGTATGTACATAATTAACCGAATGATTAATTGGTTTCTCCTTGCTGGTGATCATGTATTTCGTTTTCTGTTCCCAGTACAACTTTCTCATTTGGCTAAACACGGGAATTGTTGCATAGGATAAATCAAGCTGTATTGTTCCTTGCAATTTTGCTCCCCAAGATCTAGAAAGGAGCATACCAAAGCGGGGAGGAATGTCAGCCACGACAACATCCATCAAGACGTTCTTTGCGGGGATCTGATCCAAACTTACAACCAAGTCTTTAATAAGCCCAATACATCTCACCCTGCTAGAATAAAATGAGTAGAGATCATGGTATTTCCTTGTGATGTCCAAACCCAACCTCTCCATGATAGCTTTCAGCATAAGATTGTGGGAGGCACCGGTATCAAACATAGCATTACGCAACACAAACTCATGCATTCTCAAACTAATATAAAAAGGAGGTACTTCAGACTCACCACTCAATGTTGGTCCAAATATCAATTCCGGTTGATCATCCTCCACACTCACCATATCAGACAATGGGTCAAAATTCAGAATTTTTGAGACTTGGCCTCTATAGCTGCTGTTTTTCATGAGCTCAGTCAAAGGAATGAATACCTTCAATTTAGAAATTTCATTTTCTAAACTAAAAGCAGAAGTCTTTTCCACCTCTTTGGCTAGAACATCTTTCTTTTCAGGTTTATCCTTTGATACAATGGGCGGATTTACCTTTTCAATTGCTGGTGAAGGCTTGCTAGTCATAGGATCAGCACTTTCTTTTCCTTTCTTTGGGGCAACCGGTGTTTCATCTTTAGATGTTGGAACTTCCTTTCTTTTCTGGACTGGATTGATGGGAACATTTCTGTTTCTAAGTGAATACTGACGCTGCTGGGCGGACAAAGCATGCATATAACCTCTCTGATACTCATCCGACTCTTCCTCAAGAGCTATATCGTTTGCCAAGATAAAATCTGCATCATGTTGTACTGCTGAACTTGCTGCATTTTCATCATCTTCAGTGATAAATGTGGGCATATCATCAGGAGTAAAGAAGTGATTTTCTTCCCCAACTACATTATCTTCATCATCTGATTCTTGACCAACAAAATTCTGCTGAAGAGGTGTCTTTACTTGCTATTGTTGTGCTGTCGTTTCTTGTGCTCGCTGCTCACGCTGTTTGATCCTAAATTGAGGCTGCTGCTGGCCACGAAAATTAGGATTCCGAATCTGCAGTTCAGGCTTATCAAGAGCTAACCTTTCAATCATCTTTTCTACCTTGCGGAGAACTTGGTCTGATGTGGACGCTTCTTCTTTTATTGAGACTTTCTTCTCGGCTTTCATTCTGGCTCTCTTATAATTCAAATTTGCCTCAACACTAACGGCAATTTTCTGCATTTCTTCCAAGGTAGGTGGATCTCTCTCCCTCAATTGATAAGCCATGTCTGGATCAAAACCATCCGGGAACTTTAGCAACGCTGATTTTCTAGTTGGTTTTAAATCATCTGGAATTGCATTATACACCGCATTAAATCTAATGCAATAGTCTTGAATGTACTCTCTAGCATTTCGTTTGATCTTAGTGTATTCAGATTTGATTTGCAGCGGATCTTTCTTTACTTCCCAACGTTCCAGAAACTGTCTCTTCAGATCTTCTAATGTAGGAACACTTCTGGCCGGCAAAGCTCTGAACCATTTCCTTACCTCTCCACCAAAGGTCTGCACGAATAGCCTCATAGTCACATTCTCTTCATCAATCTCATGGAGATCGAAGAAATCCGTCATTTTGTCGACATGTTGTTGAGCTGTGATATTCTGAGGTGTGCCATCGAACAAAGGAATTTTACTTTGATAATCTGCGGGCATGTCATTCAAAACTTGAGGCAGAGCGAGAGGTGCAAACCGAGCGGCCATTGCCCTTGGCGGATTTGGTCTGGGGGTTGTTGGAGGAGTGGGTGTAACTGAAGTATGAGGAGTATGAGGAGGTGTATGCAGAGGACAAGCAATGTGGGATGAAGAAGGGGAATTTACTGCAGACTTTTGATATGTGATTATAGGTTGCAGGGGAATTGTGGGAATGAAAGGCGGTTCAGTGGGAACTTTCGAGGCGGAAGCTGTGATAGAAGATCCAATATTTGCAGATGCAGATTCTATGAAATCAGCAAGATTTGAAAACTGAATGTCTCTCTGAAGGTTCCGCAAGATAAAATTTTCAATCAATTTGTTGTTTCTTTCAACTTCAAGGGCTGCAGCAAACTCAGGATTTGGAACTAGAGAATCAAGTTCACTTTCGGATTTGGTTTTAAACAGCGACAATTCAAATTTCTCGTCAAAATCAAGTTCTTCAAGATACTTAAAAATTGCAGGACATGAATAAGATTTAAACACGGGAGTCACAGAGCTCTCTTGACGAAGGAGTCTCGGAATCAAATTGGGATTTTCGTAAACAGGAGGAGGATTAGGATCTGGATTAGCTCTGGTATATCTCTTTGAAGCCAGCATGTTATTTTCAAGAAATCAAAGGAACATAAACAAGTTTTTCAGCCTGTTAAACTCTAAGCTTATCATCCAGAAGCTTAGAATTTTGAAATGTACTGGGGTGTTTCAAGTGTCATGATTACAATCTAGACCAGAGATTGACTGAAGTAGCGTTTATCTACTTGCGCTAATGCAAAGCAAAAGCGTTTCGAAGGCTACCTGGCTAATCTTCAGGCTCCGTCTGTAGCTTATAAAAGAAATGACATCAACAAGCAAACCATTTTGTCCCCAGTATGTTCGCCACTATGTTAGCACTGGAATCTGCCATAGGCTGAGGGAAGGTGAGACTCAAGGCCACATCAAACCAAGATCAGTCTCGTAGCTAGCCCTACGAGGACAGGAGAGGGCTCTCTCCGGGTCTATCTCGGCAAAAAGTCTTCAAAAGAGCTGAGATGGCTTATAATGGATATTGATTTTAGGCTAGTAAATGGATAGGTAGGTTTGATTTAAAATTTTTGGGGTTTTGTTGGAGAAACGGGAAAAAACAATTTTGGGTCCGGGGATAAGGCTAGAACTTTGCAGAATTCGAGTTGGGGCGAGGTAGG
Organism: Pinus tabuliformis; assembly: GCA_031772625.1. NCBI lineage: Eukaryota > Viridiplantae > Streptophyta > Pinopsida > Pinales > Pinaceae > Pinus > Pinus tabuliformis. Next base: position 751,786,910 of record CM062805.1, on the reverse strand, counting down.
CAGTAGTCTTGATGCCTTTGATCAGGTGTATGGATGGATCAGAATGACAAGGAGTTGAAGAGGGCAAGGGAGAACATGGATCCTCTCCAAACTGGTGAAAACATGTAAAACTAAACAAATTTAAAGGCAGAGCACTGTAAACAATGGATTCAACCTCATTTACTCATTCATTTAGTTTCAGAAGCATAAGAAGGGAATGGCATACATTAAACATGAATGAACTTACAATAAACTGAGAGATAACACCATCAAGAAATGAAAGCCACAAGAATCCCAACAGGTGCTGCAAAACCTCTGATCTTTCCTTAGCCAAAATATGAAAAATATGTACAATAGTGTGCCAAAATCTTCCCAAGAGTCCAACCTTCACTACTGACTGAAAATTTACATCATATAGACCAAGCTAACCCATTCCCCAACCTCTATGGGTCGAGCTCCTCCTTCTAGGAGTAGTTTGAACAAATTCTAAACATGGAGCAAGAATCTAGGTGACCAAAACAACCTGCCTCTAAAAAGAAGGAAACTGATTCATTACATTAAATTTTTTGCTATTTTATGAATGAATCATCTAGAATATGGTAAATAAGTGCCAATTTTACATCATGTACATCAAATTATATCAATTTGGGTCCAAAATCACATCAAGAGGTGAAACTGGTCATAACTGGCCGAAATTCTGAGCTGGAAAGTGAAAAATTGACCAAACTCTGTATGCGTAGCACCCCTGAGCCATACGCGTAGCGCGAATTTAAACCTATTTTTGGGGCACTTCCTAGCATCCAAATTGAGCTCATGATAGCTCGTTGGAAAGCCCTAGATGTTGGCTATCCAACCCAAGTGGCATTTCTCAATTTGAAGCTCATTTGCCCCTCCAAAACTTCATTCTCCCAGAAGTACTTCCTGCTGGTGCAAAAGGTGGCAGCAAGGTGGTTTTCATGGTGTTTTTGGGCCTTTTGATCATCCAAAACTTGATGAAATGCTTCAGAAATACTTGAGCATGCATAACTTACCATGAAAAACCCAAAAATTCAAAGTTTCCCTCCAGCAAGTGTCCCAATCAAAAGCGAGCACGTCGAGGCGCTACTTGTATAGCTGAAAAATCTGTTTTGGGACCAAAAAAATTCAAAATGACAAAAATTTCTCCGAATTTGCTCAAATTAGAAGCGAAGACCCTCCATCATGTATCATGCCCTGTCAGCGAAGCCTCGGCCAAAATCTGAAGACGATCGAGCTCCTTTTGTTTCTTTTGCTTGCGGATTGCCTTCTTCAATTTTGCCTTTAGAGTTTTTATCTGAGCCTTGCAAACTTGGTTCCGTGCCCTGTAGTGAACAGCCATATGTCTCAACAATGCATTATCTCTATTGGCCTTGCTCATCCACTTCTCCAAGTAAATGTTGACCCTATCGAGATTAGACTCTCGATCCTCATTGACCTGTCGCTCTAGAGAAGTGAACTGAATCCTCATATATCGGGCAGCTTGGCAATTCTCACGGATGTTCTGTACCTCCATGATCGCATGCTGATCTTCAAGCTGCTTATTTCTCTGTTCTAGATACCTGATGTTCCATTTGGCCATCTCCAACTAGATTTCCAAGGCTTGAATGTCTATTTCTTGCTCCTCAATCATCATTCTATATCTAGACTTCTCTAAGTCCGTAGCTATCTCGACATCAGGAATGATAACGAAACCTGATGGCTCACCTAAAGGCCCTTTCTCATGCATGGGCTTCTTGCCTCTGTCCTGAACCTGTACCTGTACTGAAGAAGAAGGCGAGACCCCTTCCACGCCATGTGGAGATAGTACTCGTCGTGTAGCTGCAAATAAGGCCCTGTGGCCTCGCTGATATGTCACATACGCTGGAGCATTGATATGCTCGGTCTCAGGAATGTCAAGCTGATGTGAAGGCCCTCCCTCATCATGAACTATCTCTCGAGGTGGCTGTGGCACTGTGAAAAAGTCACGAGAGATGAAATCCTCCCAAGTAATGCCCTGCTGTGCCAACTGATGAACCACTACGATCTTGATCAGCGCGTAATGATAAATACTTCTATGCTGCTGTGCTGGGGTCTTCTTCTATACAAAAATCATCATCCTCTCTATGTTGCGATACATGAAGTATGGAATGTTCATCATACATACCCTTGTAAAATGCATCAACAAACGGACATGGTACGCATAAAGACGCGAGAATCTGCCCTCACAACTGAAATACCAAATGATGAGTTTCATCAAAGGTGCAAACTCATCATTCAGGAATCTGAAAGGAAAAACCCTGCTCAGGTGCCTCATATACCCAGGTTTGATGTACGGCTCATAGTAGGATTTCTCTAACTGCTGACGTTTGTTCCATTTTTCTCCAATATTTGGTATCCCAGTGGCCTGTGCAATAGTTTCTGGTGACAGAATGAAATCTACTCCGGCGAGGTTTACACGGCCATCAGGTAAATGTAGAACAAACAAACGAGCTAGTTCACGATGATGCTGGATTTGTGAAATTAACTCACAATAGTGGTAGCATGACTGGTAGCGAAAATAATCCATTGCAAGCGGGCAAGCATGCAATTGAACCAAAGAAGTAGGCTCTTCCCTGAGATGCCTACCACCTTTGCCACCTCTGTGAGACCTCCGTGGCACATTACCCTCTGTTGTGGAATCACTGTCATACTCCTGCTCATAAACTGAATCTGTGTCTGACATGGCTTTAAAAACAAGATGTCTGCAATATGTATGTTGATATAGGTGTGGTGAAATCAAAAGTTCAATGTATGCTCAAAACCCAAACATATTACATATGTACCAAAGCATCATAGGAAACAAGCCACAATGGTAATAGCTCTGTTTAAGTAGATTGGCATAAAACAGTCACTGCTTTGATCACAAGGGAATTTTGATAAATGAGTAAAAAGTGTAATGTGCAGCCTTTGTAATGCTGGCTAAAATTTGTCAAAGAGAAAAATGAGTATGGGACTGTATTTTATCAATGGAGAATGGGAAAACAATGTGATAATGACCATAATAAAATAATGGAAATGACAGTGGTAATACAATGGCAATGACAGCAGTGATAAAATGATAAACTGAAAGTGTGAGGGCAGTGACACTTTGACAATAGATGCGTAGGTACATATATCAACCATACAAGTTGGGAAAATCTTCACAAAGCCACCAACATGTTTTTAAAACCCTAAGGAATGAATCTACTATGAGCATAGGGTTTCACCTCTCTACACACAACACATTAATTTCCCCACTTTAAACACACTACAATCATTTTCAAAATTTACTGAGCAGCCATTAAAAACCTACTTGCAAGTTGTTGGAGTTGATTTGGCATGGATCCGGATGCAATAGCAGAAATTTTTTGGCTCTGTGACTGTATGTGTAGCGCGCCTACCCAATGCATAGCGCACACCATACGCGTAGCGCCTATGTTATTTTGCAAAGGCATGGGAGGCTATATGCGTAGCGCCCCTTATATGGGTAGCGCGCCTCCTGTATGGGTAGCACGCAACTCCAACTCCGTTCTACAGTTCTGAAAACCGGTTTTTCGCCCTTGTAATCTGCACTTTGACCTCTGCTTTGAGAATTGGTGAAAATGAATTGTCTCCAATGCTTTATATGGGTTGCAAAATATCTCATAAAATCAAATTTGATTTTAAATTTACTTCATGACCCACTTTTCTAATGTTTGGCACTTTGTCATTTTGATCACTTAATATAAAATTTGTTCTTTGGCTTTTTATTATATTTCTGAGTCCTGAACTGACGACACTTGGTTGTTTTTGCAGGAATCCGGCATTTGGCTTCGGAAAAGATCAGAGGCTTGCTCTGAAACTTCTTGTGATGAAACAAATACAATTATTACAAAAAATGAAGTTTGACAATTTCTAGTTCCAAAACAGAGTTTTGGACTAAAAATGTCTTCAAAGGCTTTCTGAGAAAAAATGTGAAACGAGAATCTTTTGAAACCATCCTCATGGCCTGCAGGCTTTTATTACATGTATGCAAAGGACTGAAAACCCTAGACTCTAGGACTAAAGACTCTTTTTTAACGAAACTAATCATTTATGATGATGAATGCAATGATCATGTACTTCGTTGATTTTTGAGGAATTTTGACTAACCCTGCAGGTACAAGCATGAGGAAACACAAGACAGCCAGACCCCCTCGTCATTCAATGGCATGTCCCTAGCAAAATGAAATGAAGTGGAACGAGCGAGACACCTAAGAATGATATGCAAAAGCAAACAGATCTCTGACGGAGCCTGTAAGGACCGACTCTAACACATGGGAAAATTATAGATTCCTAATAATCCCAAGGCATGCTTCTCAATTAATTTTTTAATTGGCCTCACATTTACCTTTTCGAAAATTCCAAAAATTCCAATCATTGAGTACATGTAAGAGGCTGAATAGGAAAGTCACTTCACATAATTATTGAAATCATATGTTGAGTATAATATTTTTTGGAAGTTGTGAGAGTCAAACATGCATGGGAGAAAATGAAATTCAAAGAGAGAGAGAGAGAGAGAGAGAGAGTATTTTTATAGCTTGGGAGAAACAGAGGAAGAGAGTTGCGACTGTTGAGAAGAAAAGTCCGAAACTATAGTGGGTGTTAAAGACAATTTGTTGGAGCTAGAAAATGCATGGAGATTAAGGTTGTTAAACTTGTGAGTGATTCTCTATTGAGGAAATTACTGATCTAGATTTAAAGAGGAACACAACAAATTACAGATATAACCATACACACAGAGATGCAACATAAATAATACTTCATTTCATTACTGTAAAACACTGAAATATGCTTACAAACAGAAATGGAAATAAACTAGCTAGGGCGATGGTAGCTTATCTCTAAGAAGATATGTGGTGGCTACATGCCTCTGAACTATGTTGCAATGAGGCTCAAAGGCCTATTTATTGTTGAGAAACAATGGAAAACCCTAAACATCCAAAAACCTAACCCTTCGAGATAAAACGCCAAACTGTGGGCCATGTTTTGGGTAAATTGGTACATCAACTTCTCGGGGTCATAACTTTGGCATACAATCTATGTTTGACACACACGATACCTCGTTAGAAATATCTGTCCATGCACTCGTGTTGCTCCCAGTTTTCCCAAAAAAACGTTGTTTAGGGCCTCAAAATGGCTCCGAAATTTCAGGACCCAAAAAACTGCTAAAAATAGTAAACTATGCTACAATTAACGAAACTGAAAAACTGAAAGAGACAGTTGTGGGGGTTCAAGTGGGATAGGTGGGTGGCCACCAACATCCACCTGGATCATTCCTCCCCCATTTGGAAGCAATGGTCCCCATTACGTTGAGTTCCTCCATGAGATGAGGAAACTTCTGTTGAACTTGGTCCCTGGTGAGCTATTATGCAACCTCTGATGTGTCCAGTAATGGTGGGAAGCTTGGTCGAGGGCAGTCCACATTGAACACTCGGTGAAAACGAAGGAATGGGGGAATGTTGTGCTACAAAGCATTGTTTTCCACAACCTTGGTACTGGTGTAAGGACCATGGCAAAGTGCTCTGAGCTTCTAATGGGCTCTTCTAAGGCATTCTTTCTACAAATGCAACGAGACTTTGTCTCCCACATGAAACTTGTGTTGCACCCGATGCTGATCATGGCGCTACTTATACTTGTCATTTTTCCAATTGGAGCGGTGATATATCGGCCCGTTCGGTAGAGGTGCTCTAGGAGTCAGATCAAACGAATTCTTGACCTGATAGTGCAACAGTACCCCTGTGGGTGAGGAGAAGATGTTCTTCTCTTCTTTCATGACTGGATCCATCTGCTACTACTGCTGCATGGAGGAACCCTTTGCGGAGGTCATGGAGGTGGCGATGATCTTCCCCTTACTTTGGGAGTGGACTAGATAGAAAATAAATTTTCTAGTCTGGGAGATGATCTTACTGCATTTCTTAGCAGAGACCAAAGAAGTGGTGTTAGGTGGGGATACCTACGGTATCCTGTATAATGAATTACATAAAGAAATAATAACGGAGTGAGGCCTTGACTCATACACAACATGTCGCCTCCACAAGTATGGTTGGCCTAATAATACATCACAAAAATCCAGAGGTAAAGCATCACATAATACCTCATCTATGAAGGGCTTGATGTTGTAGGGAAGGCGGCACTGCTGGAGAACTCAGAGATCTCATCCTTGGTGAAGCCACCCAATACTATATGGCTGCGGGTGTGGTGTAGTCGGTAGGCCCAACCACTTCATGACCTCTGCTAAAATGAGGTTCTTTTGGTTTCCACTATCAACAATGAATTGCAACGGCGAACCCTTCACCCACTTCTGTGAGTGGAAAAGACGCCCCCCTCCTCTAGATCTTCGAGCTCATTCTTCTAGATCTTAGTGGTGGCAACAGTGGCGCTGGCCTCCACGTCAATGATCTGCTTCCCTTTTCCATTCCCCTTGTCGGCTTCTGACTTAGGATCGGAACATGCATCTGATTCTAAAGCCTTCAACTCAGCCACCAGCAACTGCTTAGTCTGACACTCACTTGTGTTGTCAGTGGGGCTCTTATGGAACTCGCACCACTTTCCTATGTCCTTCTTTGACTTTGTGGTGTTGTTCTTTTCTTGCAACTTCGACGGGTTGTCTTGGGTCTCCCCATCTTGGATTTGTCCTTAGTTCTGCGGTTTGTGGAAGCCTTTCCCTTGCTTTGGATTCGGGGATCCAAAGTCTCACTTCTTTTGTTTAAACTTTTGCTCGATTTTGATAGCGTATCGGTATGTCGTGCCAAGCGAGGAGATGTTCAGGAACTCCATCTCATCCTGGATGTACCTGTGTAAGTAGTCACAGTATTTGAATACCAAATGTAGCTCAGAATCCTTAATACCCAACTTTGTGCAAAGGGTATGAAAAATATTTGTGAACTCCGGCACATCTTGGTCCCTTCCCTGCCATATCACGGTCCACTTTATGTATTTGTCCTCATATCTTTTGAAAGGGCAGTACTTCTCCTTGATGGCATCTCGAAATGAATTCCAAGTGGGTGCGGCTGAAAACATTGAGCCCATACTTTCATCCTTCTGCTTGTAGTAGGTTTCCCACCAGTCCTTAATGTGGGTGGCTACTTTGAGAAGAGAAAAAGTAATCTTTTCTCAACTAGAAAAATCACGAATAGAAAAATAACCTTCTAATAGATTTAACCATTTATCTACGAAATTTGTATCTATCTAACCTCAAATATGGGGATTTCAAAATTAACTTGTACCTTAAAGGGTGTGGTGTTTCCAGAGTAGTTGTTGGAAGTCGATGCGTCTCCCTTGGGTAGCCGCTGAAGGATCTGGGAAAAGTTGTCCATCATCGCATTCCTTTGTTGCTCGATGGCTTCTTCGAGCAAGATTTTGATAGGATCTCCTGCCCCCTCGTCTTTCTTTTCATCCACCATGGGAGGTTGTCGGGATTTGTGAGGCTGGTCTTGCAAAGGTTCAACTAGTTCAAGCCCTAACTCTTTATATCCCAACCTCATTGGGGACATGCAAAGAAAAAAAAAAAAATAACAGACCCACTTTGATACCACTGATCTGGATTTAAATAGGAATGCAACAAATTACATATATAACCATACACACAGAGATGCAACATAAATAATACTTCATTTCATTACTGTAAAATACTGAAATATGCTTACAAACAGAAATGGAAATAAACTAGCTAAGGCGATGGTAGCTTATCTTTGAGAAGAGATGTGGTGGCTACATGCCTTTGAACTATGTTACAATGAGGCTCGAAGGCCTATTTATTGTTGAGAAACAATGGAAAACCCTAAACATCCAAAAACCTATCCCTAGGAGATGAAACGCCAAACTGTGGGCTCCGTTTTGGGTAAATTGGTACATCAACTTCCCGAGGTCGTAACTTTGGCATTTGATCTCCGTTTGACATGCCCAATACCTCATTAGAAATATCTATTCGAGGACTACAACTTTGGTCATTTTCCCGAAAAAACGTCGTTTAGTGTCTCAAAATGGCTCCAAAAGTTTAGGACCCGAAAAACTGTTAAAAATAGTAAATTGTGCTACAATTAACGAAACTGAAAAACTGAAAGAGACAGTTTTGGGGGTCCAAGTGGGATAGGTGGGTGGCCACCAACATCCACCTGGATCATTCCTCCCCCCTTAAGAAGCAATGGTCCCCATTACATTGAGTTCCTCCATGAGATGAGGAAACTTCTGCTGAACTTGGTCCCTGCTGAGCTATTCTACAACCTTTGATGTGTAAAGTAATGGTGGGAAGCTTGGTTGAGAGTGGTCCACATTGAACACTCAGTGAAAGAAAAAGAATGGGGGAATGTTGTACTCCAAAGCATTATTTCCCATAGCCTTGGTACTGGTGTAAGGACCATGTCGGAGTGGTCTGAGCTTCTAATGGGCTCTTGTAAGGTGTTATTTCTGCAGATGCAACCAGACTTTGTCACCAACTTGAAACTTGTGTGGCACCCAATGTTGATCATGTCGTTGCTTGTACTTGTCTTTTTTCTGAATGGAGAGGTGATATATTGGCCCATTCGGTAGAGGTTCTCTAGGAGTCAGATCTAACGAATGTTTGACTTGATAGTGCAACAGTACACCTGTGGGTGAGGAGAAGATGTTCCTGTCTTCTTTCATGACCATATCCATCTGTTGTTGCTGTTGCATGGAGGAACCCTTCACGGGGGTCATGGATGTGGCAAGATATTCCCCTTACTTTAGGAGCGAACCAGGCAAAAAACAAATTTCCTAGTTTGGGAGATGATCTTATTGCATTTCTTAGCAGAGATCGAAGAAGTGGTGGTAGGTGGGGCTACCTTTGGTATCCTGTATAATGACTTACACAAATAAATAATAACAGAGCAAGGCCTTGACTCATACGCATCATGTCACCTCCACAAGTATGGCTGGTCTAATAATACATCACAAACATATAGAGGTGTAACATCACACAATACCTCGTCTGTGAAGGGCTTGATGCTGTAGGGAAGGCAGCACTATTGGAGAACTTGGAGATCTCATCCTTGATGAAGCCACCTGATACTATACGACTGTGCGTGTGGTGTAGTCAGTAGGCCCAATCGCTTCATGACCTCTGCTGAAATGAGGTTTTTTTGGCTCCCACTATCAACAATGAATTGCAGTGGTGAACCCTTCACCCACATCTGTGAGTGGAAAAGACGCCCCCCCCCCTCTGGATCTTCAGGCTCATTCTTCTATATCTTGGTGGTGGCAATAGTGGCGCTGGGCTCCACGTCAATGATCAACTTCCCTTTGTCATTCCCCTTGTCGATTTCCAACTCAGGGTCGGAACATGCATCTGATTCTGAAGCCTTCAACTCGACCACTAGCGACTGCGTGGTCCAACACTCACTTGTGTTGTGAGTGGGGCTCTTATGGAACTTGCACCACTTTCCTATGTCCTTCTTTGACTTTGTGGTGTTGTTATTTTCTTGTGGCTTCGACGGGTTTTCTTGGGTCACCCCATCTTGGCTTTGTCCTTAGTTCTGCAGTTTGGGGAAGCCTTTCCCTTGCTTCAGATTCGTGGATCCAATGTCTCTCTTCTTTTGTTTAAACTTATGCTTGATTTTGATAGTGTATTGGTACATCGTGTCGAGCGACGAGATGTTCAGAAACTCCATCTTGTCCTGGATGTACCTATGTAAGAAACCACGATATTTGAGTACCAAATTAAGCTCGGAATCCTTGATACCCAGTGTGGTCCACTTTATGCGTTTGTCCTCATAGCTTTTGACAGGGCAGTACTACTCCTTGATGGCATTTCGGAATGAATTCCAAGTGGGTATGGCTAAAAACAATGAGCCGTTACTTTCATCCTTCTGCTCACAGTAGGTTTCCCACCAGTCCTTGATGTGGGGGGCTACTTTGGGAAGAGAGAAAGTAATATTTTCCCGGTTGAAAAATCATGAACAAAAAAGTAACCTTCTAACATATTTAACCATTTATCTATGACATCTGCATCTATCTGACCCTCAAATATGGGGATTTCAAAATTAACTTGTACCTTAAAGGGTGTGGCATTTCCAGAGTAGCTGTTGGAAGCCGATGCATCGCCCCTGGGTAGTCGCTGAAGGATCTGGGCAATGTTGTCCATCACTGCATTCCTTTGTCACTCGAGGGCTTCTTCGAGCAAGATTTTGATAGGATCTCCTGCCCCCTCGTATTTCTTTTAATCCGCCATGGGAGGCCATTGAGATTTGCGAAGCTAGTCTTGCAAAGGTTTGACCAGTTGAGGCCCTAACTCCTTATATCCTGACCTCATTGGGGACATGCAAAGAAAAACAAAGAAAGAGTAGACCCGCTCTGATACCACTGATCCGGATTTAAACAGAAACGCAACAAATTATAGATATAACCATACACACAGAGATGCATCATAAATAATACTTCATTTCATTATTTTAAAATACTGAAATATGCTTACAAACAGAAATGGAAATAAACTAGCTAGGGCGATGGTAGCTTATCTCTTAGAAGAGATGTAGCGGCTACATGCCTATGAACTATGTTACAATAAGGCTCGAAGGACTATTTATTGTTAAGAAATAATGGAAAACCCTACACATCCAAAAACCTAACCCTAGGAGATGAAATGCCAAATTGTGGGCCCCATTTTGGGTAAATTCGTACATCAACTTCCCAGGGTCGTAACTTTGGCATACAATCTCCGTTTGATGCACACAATACCTCGTTAGAAAGATCTATCCAAGGACTATGACTATGGGAAGAGAAATAATTGAACATGGACCCATGTTACTCCTAGTTTTCCCAAAACATGTCATTTAGGGCCTTAAAACGGCTTCGGAGGTTCAAGACCCAAAAAACTGCTAAAAATAGTAAACTGTGCTACAATTAAGGAAACTGAAAGACTGAAAGAGACAATTGTGGGGGTCCAAGTGGGATAGGTGGGTGGCCACCAACATCCACCTGGATCATTCCTCCCCCCTTAAGAAGAAATGGTCCCCATTACGTTGAGTTCCTCCATGAGATGAGGAAACTTCTGCTGAACTTGGTCCCTAGTGAGCTGTTCTGTAACCTCTTATGTGTCCAATAATGGTGGGAAGCTTGGTCGAGGGTGGTCCACATTGAAAAATCGGTGAAAGCAAAGGAATGGGGGAATGTTGTGCTCCAAAGCATTGTTTCCCACAACCTTGGTACTGGTGTAAGACCATGTCAGAGTGATCTGAGCTTCTGATGGGCTCTTGTAAGGCGTTCTTTCTACTGATGCAACCAGACTTTGTCACCCACTTGAAAATTGTGTGGCACTTGATGTTGATCATGTCACTACTTGTACTTGTCAATTTTTCGAATGAAGCGATGATATATCGACCCATTGGGTAGAGGTGCTCTGGGAGTCAGATCGAATGAATGTTTGACCTGACAGTGCAACGGTACCCCTGTGGGTGAGGAGAAGATGTTCCTGTCTTCTTTCATGACTGTATCCATTTTCTTCTACTGTTGCATGGAGGAACCCTTCATGGGGGTCATGGACGTGGCAACGATCTTCCCCTTACTTTGGGTCCAGACCAGACAGAAAATAAATTTCCTAGTCTGGGAGATGATCTTACTGCATTTCTTAGCAAAGATCAAAGAAGTGGCGGTAGGTGGGGCTACCTCCGGTATCCTGTATAATGAATTACACAAAGAAATAATAACAGAGCAAGGCCTTGACTCATACAAATCATGTCGCCTCCACAAGTATGGCTGGCCTAATAATACATCACAAACATCCAGAGGTGCAACATCACACAATACCTCGTCTATGAAGGGCTTGATGCTTTAGGGAAGGCGACATTGCTGGCGAACTTGAAGATATCGTCCTTGGTGAAGCCACCAGGTACTATACGGCTATGGGTGTGGTGTAGTCGGTAGGCCCAACCGCTTCACGACCTTTGCTAAAATGAGGTTCTTTTGGCTCCCATTGCCAATAATGAATTGCAGCGGCGAACCCTTCACCCACATCTGTGAGTGGAAACGACGCTCCCCCTCCTCTGGATCTTCGAACTCATTCTTCTGGATCTTAGCGGTGGAAACAGTGGCGCTGGGCTCTGCATTAATGATCTGCTTCCCTTTTCCACTCACCTTGTCAGGTTTCGACTCAAGGTCGGAACATGCATATGATTCTGAAGCCTTAAACTTGGCCACCAATGACTACTTGGTCTAACACTCACTTGTGTTGTGAGTGGGGCTCTTATGTAACTCGCACCACTTTCCTATGTCCTTCTTTGACTTTGTGGTGTTGTTCTTTTCTTTCGGCTTCGATGGGTTGTCTTGGGTCACCCTGTCTTGGCTTTATCCTTGGTTCTGTAGTTTGGGGAAGCCTTTCCCTTGCTTTGGATTCGTGGATCCAAAGTCTCGCTTCTTCTGTTTAAACTTCTGCTCAATTTTGATAGCATATCGATATGTCGTGCCAAGTGAGGAGATGTTCAGGAACTCCATCTCATCCTGGATGTACTTGTGTAAGCAGCCATAGTATTTGAGTACCGAATACAGCTCATAATCCTTGATACCCAACTTTGTGCAAAGGGTATGAAAAATATTTTTGAACTCTGACACATCTTGGTCCCTTCCCTATCGCAGCGTGGTCCACTTTATGTATTTGTCCTCATAGCTTTTGACAGGGTAGTATTGCTCCTTGATGGCATCTCAGAATGAATTCCAAGTCGGTGCAGCTGAAAAGAATGAGCCCATAATTTCATCCTTCTGTTCACAGTAGGTTTTCCACCAGTCCTTGACGTGGGGGGGCTGCTTTGAGAAGAGTGAAAGTAATCTTTTCCTGGCTGTAAAAATCATTAACAGAAAAATAACCTTGTAACAGATTTAACCATTTTTCTACGGCATCTGCTTCTATTTGACCCTCGAATATGAGAATTTAAAAATTAACTTGTATCTTAAAGGGTGTGGCATTTCCAGAGTAGCTATTGGAAGCCGATGTGTCGCCCCTAGGTATCCGTTGAAGGATCTGGGCAAAGTTGTCCATCATCGCGTTCCTTTGTCACTCGAGGGCTTCTTTGAGCAATATTTTGATAGGATCTCTTGCCCTCTCGTCTTTCTTTTCATCCTCCATGGGAGGCCATTGGGATTTGAGAGGTTGGTCTTGCAAAGGTTCAACCAGTTCAAGCCCTAACTCCTTATATCATGACCTCGTTGGGGACATGCAAAGTAAAACAAAGAAAGAGCAGACCCGCTCTGATACCACTGATCCAGATTTAAACAAGAACACAACAAATTACAAATATAACCATACACATAGATATGCAACATAAATAATACTTCATTTCATTACTGTAAAATACTAAAATATGCTTACAAATAGAAATGGAAATAAACTAGCTAGGGCAATGGCATCTTATCTCTGAGAAGAGATGTGGTGGCTACATGCCTCGAAACAATGTTACAATGAGGTTCAAAGGCCTATTTATTATTGAGAAACAATGGAAAACCCTAAACATCCAAAAACCTAACCCTAGGAGATGAAACGCCAAACTGTGGGCCCCATTTTGGGTATATTGGTACATCAACTTCCCAAGGTCGTAACTTTGGCATATGATCTCTGTTTGAAGTGTACAATACCTCGTTAGAAAGATCTATCCGAGGACTACATATTTAGGAAGAGAAACATCACTAAATGGAATATTGTTGCTCTCAGTTTTCCCAAAAAGCGTCGTTTAGGGCCTCAAAACGGCTCTGGAAGTTCATGACCCAAAAAACTGCTAAAAATAGTAAATTGTGCTACAATTAAGGAAACTGAAAAAATGAAAGAGACAGTCATGGGGGTCCAAGTGGGATAGGTGTGTGGCCACCAACATCCACCTAGATCATTCCTCCCCCCTTAGGAAGCAATGGTCCCCATTGCGTTGAGTTCCTCCATGAGATGAGGAAACTTCTATTGAACTTGGTCCCTAGTGAGATGTTCTGCAACCTCTGATGTGTCCGGTAATCATGGGAAGCTTGGTCAAGGGTGGTCAAAATTGAACACTTGGTGAAAGCGAAGGAATGGGGGAATGTTGTGCTCCAAAGCATTGTTTCCCACAACCTTGGTACTGGTGTAAGGACCATGTCAGAGTGGTCTTAGCTTCTAATGGGCTCTTGTAAGGCATTCTTTTTGCATATGCAACCAGACTTTGTCACCCACTAGAAACTTGTGTGGCACCCAATGTAGATCATGTCACTACTTGTACTTGTCATTTTTCCAAATGGAGCAGTGATATATCAGCCCATTGGGTAGAGGTGCTCTAGGAGTCAGATCGAACGAACGTTTGACCTGACAGTGCAACGGTACCCCTGTGGGTGAGGAGAAGATGTTCCTGTCTTCTTTCATGACCGTATCCATCTGCTGCTATTGCTGCATGGAGGAACCCTTCGCGGGGGTCATGGATGTGGCGACGATCTTCCCCTTACTTTGGGAGCAAACCAAAAAATAAATAAACTTCCTAGTTTAGGAGATGATCTTACTGCATTTCTTAGTAGAGATCAAAGAAGTGGCGGTAGGTGGGGCTACCTCTGCTATCTTGTATAATGAATTACACAAAGAAATAATAATAGAGCGAGGCCTTGAATCATACAAATCATGTTGCCTCCACAAGTATGGCTGGCCTAATAATACATCACAAACATCAAGAGGTGCAACATCACACAATACCTCATCTATGAAGGGCTTGATGCTTTAGGGAAGGCGACACTGTTGGCGAACTCGAAGATCTCATCCTTGGTGAAGCCACCTAGTACTGTACGGCTCATTCTTCGAGCTCATTCTTCTGGATTTTAGCAGTGGCAACAGTGGCGCTGGGCTCTGCATTAATGATCTGCATCCCCTTTCCATTCCCCTTGTCGAGTTTCGGCTCAAGGTCGGACATGCATATGATTTTGAAGCCTTCAACTCAGCCACTGGCAATTTCTTGGTCCGATACTCACTTGTGTTTTGAGTGAGGCTCTTATGGAACTCACACCACTTTCCTGTGCCCTTCTTTGACTTTGTGGTGTTGTTATTTTCTTGTGGTTTTGACGGGTTGTCTTGGGTCGCCCCGTCTTGGCTTTGTCCTTGATTATGCGGTTTGGGGAAGCCTTTCCCTTACTTCAGATTCACAAATCCTTGATACCCAACTTTGTGCGAAGGGTATGAAAAATATTTTTGAATTTCGGCACACCTTAGTCCCTTCCCTGCTGTAGCGTGGTCCACTTTACGTATTTGTCCTCATAGCTTTTGACAGGGTAGTACTTCTCCTTTATGGCATCCTAGAATGAATTCCAAGTGGGTGCGGCTGAAAACAATGAGCCCATACTTTCATCCTTCTGCTCGCAATAGGTTTCCCACCAGTCCTTGACGTGGGGGGCTACTTTGAGAAGAGCGAAAGTAATATTTTCCTGGTTGGAAAAATCATGAACAGAAAAATAACCTTCTAATAAATTTAACCATTTATCTCTGGCATCTGCCTCTATCTAACCCTCGAATATGGGGATTTCAAAATTAACTTGTACCTTAAAGGGTGTGTCGTTTCCAGAGTAGTTGTTGGAGGCCTATGCGTCGCCCCTAGGTAGCCGCTAAAGGATCTGGGCAAGGTTGTCCATCATCACGTTCCTTTGTCACTCGAGGGCTTCTTCGAGCAATATTTTGATAGGATCTCCTACCCCCTCATATTTCTTTTCATCTGCCATGGTAGGTCATCAGGATTTGCAAGGCTAGTCTTGCAAAGGTTCAACCAGTTCAAGCCCTAACTCCTTATATCCCGACCTCAATGGGGACATGCAAAGAAAAACAAAGAAAGAGCAGACCCGCTCTCATACCACTGATCCGGATTTAAATAAGAACACAACAAATTACAAATATAACCATACACAGAGAGATGCAACATAAATAATACTTCATTTCATTAATGTAAAATACTGAAATATGCTTACAAACATAAATGGAAATAAACTAGCTAGGGTGATGGTATATTATCTATGAGAAGAGATGTGGTGGCTACATGCCTCTTAACTACGTTACAATGAGGCTCGAAGGCCTATTTATTATTTAGAAACAATGGAAAACCATAACATCCAAAAACCTAACCCTAGGAGGTGAAAAGCCAAACTGTGGGCCTTGTTTTGGGTAAATTGGTACATCAACTTCCCCGGGTCGTAACTTTGGCATATGATCTCCGTTTGATGTGCACAATACCTCGTTAGAAAGATATATCTAAGGACTACAACTTTCAAAATATCACCATCAGTCCATGGACCCATGTTGCTCCCAATTTTCCCAAACAACGTCATTTAGGGCCTCAAAACAGCTCCAGAAGTTCAGGGCCCGAAAAACTGCTAAAAATAGTAAAATGTGCTATAATAAAGGAAATTGAAAAACTGAAAGAGACAGTTGTGGGGTTCCAAGTGGGATAGGTGGGTGGCTACCAACATCCACCCGGATCAATTAAGCAAGAGTGAGTGAGGTTGCTGTTGTGAGCATTCACTTAAAAACTAGAATTATCAGAGTCCCCAACAAATAGATTTCCTAGCCAACCTATGTTGGAGCCTTATATGGAAGTGGTATAACCTAAGGTATTGTGTGGCAGAGAAGAGAATCCCATTCCTTGGGTTGTGCAAGTTGAGGGGAAAGAGAGCTAGCATATTGGAATTTCTATATGCATTAGTTAGTTATGAGATTTTACTAGGTGTCAACTTATGAGTAGATAGTAGCGAACCATAGGAGACATCCTTTCTTGTTGATTCATAGCCCTAGCTCAAAGGTGAATTATTATTTAAGAGAATTGGAGCAATAAAATATATGGTTGGGTGGAACATCTGATGTCTATGGCTAGTGGTGTGATTGTTTATAAGATAATTGTTGTTATTCATTGTTTTTTATTCATGGTAATTGTCAAGTTTAATTGATGCATTTTAATTCTATGTTTAGGCCAATAGGCATGTCTATTTTGGAATAGAGCTTTCAGAATTTTAATTTAGTTATCAATAATTATTAGGTGGTTGGTAGGGATTTAACCTACATGAAATATTCTAGAATATTATTTGTAGTATACACAAATCAAAGGTTGAGGTTTATCTCCAAATTAGTTATGCCCTTTTTTATCTTTCAATTGAATTGATTACTTTTTAAAAATGTCATAGGAAATGAGTTATGGTTTTTTGGGCATGTGGTACTGATAAGCCATGGTATTGTAACAAGGTCTATTTATAGATTAAGAATCTCCATGGTAAAGTGAGGGTAAATCTCCATGGATAAGAATATTGTTCTATGTTTTTTCGCATGTATATATGTTTAACTTATATATAAATTCTTTTATAATAATAATAATAATAATAATAATAATAATAATTTAAAATAAAGTTATAAATTATTTTATTTTGTGGTTTTCTAATTTTAACAACTTGAGATTTATTATGAAGTAAGTTTTTTGATGTTTATTGTGGCTTCATGCCTATTAATCATTTAATTAAAATGGTTGCTCTAGTTTATGCATTTTTTAATGTTGCATATGCTTAAAATGGTTAAATTTTCTATTAGTTTCATGTATGTTTTTATCATATTTCATGCATCTACAAAATTGGTTATTATAGTTATCTCAATTTTAGTTTGGGTTTAGCAGTGAGTACATTACACATTAAGTCTACAAATAACTACATCATTTTCATGTAGTGAATGTAGACGACTTATCTCAGTTCTATTATATCCACCCCTAAAACTTAATTAATGTGCTCTACTGTATAAGCACTAAGAAGAGTGTAATGCTTTGAAGCATTTGGAATGATATATTTTTATTGCATTTGGAATGGTAGATTTTTTATTTTATTTTTACTACATCCCCAAAAGACACAAGTTTGGAGGATGAAGGCACCCTATAATTGACCATTTCACAACAAAAGTACAACACCAAATGGGAAATGAAACTCTACTTATGCAATGGATAGGAAAAGTATTTTGATCCTCAAGTTGTATTCCTTCAAAAATTAAACATTGATGGGCCACAAGAATCCCTTGTGATAGCTCCAATTTCTTCTTCAAAACAAACATCAAATCAACAAGTTGCACCCACAAACTTAAAGTGCTCTAAAGGATATATTTAACCATAATTTGAAAAGTGATCTTGGTATTAGAGTTAACATTTGAAAAATGTTGAATAGACCTTTCATCAAACACTTGATAAGTAGACATTTTGTCAAAATATTATAGTCAATACCCTTTCATAGTAATGCCACCTCTCTCTTGCCATTCGTAGCATGCTTAATAGCATACAAAATTCATAAAAGACATTACATCAAACAATTTGCATGCAAACCTTTCAAAAAGCATTTGGAATTTCATCCTTGTCACCATAGTATTTCTAGCATCCAAACAAAATGTTTGAGGAAATTCTTGCAAGACAAATGTTTATTGCATTACAGTCCCTGTAACATCCCCTACATTAACCATTACTTTTGTAAACATTTTATGTTATTGTGACTCTGGCGTGGGAAAATGAAAACTAATTTAAACGATGTTTAAGTAGTTGTTAGTTATAAATTAAGTTTAATTAAACTCACTAGAGGAAGGGAGAACCAACTGATCAAATTCTAATGGGTGTTGCTTCTTTTTCTTGCACACCTTGAATAACCATACCCTATTGAATTTAATGTTGAAAACAACCACGATTGAGAAAATCCATCCTCTGACTGATTATTAAAGTGATGTGATTGGAGACGAATTTGGTTGGACATGTCGCTGGAGACTCATTAAATGAGAAAAAATTAGAATGGGAAAACCATCCTCATTCTCCCATATAACAGATTGAGGAGACAACCATGGAGGAAAAAGGAAACGATGAGCCAAGGTAGTGCACTCTCTCAATTGTGCAAGGGGACATGTATGGATTTCTACATATACACATAATAACAATAAAACTAGGGTTGGTTGGTTCGTTGGATTTGGTTCAAGGGTTTGATGCATATAGTTTAACTACTATGACTATGTTTTGAAGCCACAAAAATCGTTGTGTGAGCCTGTGTTGCCAATGTTTTTATTAAGGATTGAAATTCAACCACTAAGTGCTTGTTGTGTCTATGAAACCACTTAGTCCCTTCCAATTTAATGTTAAACCACCTATCTATTGGGTGCTTTCTATTGGCAATGAAAGTTCCGAGTGCTTATTGTTGGTTGTGAAACCACTAAGTGCTTGTTGTGTCTGTGAAACCACTTAGTTATTTATAATTTGTTGTGGAACCACCTACATAGTGGATTCAATCCCTTGAAAACTAAGTAACACATCTATTCCTTGAATTTGGGTGTTATTCTGTGTTTAAATCTTGGGGATTAAATGGGTCACCGTGGTGCTTGTTGTAAAATTGTTAAACCACCTAAATAGTGAACCCCATCCTCTAAGTGTTTGACCTATTTACTCGTGTGAATTACCCCTATGTAAGAATTCCATCAGATTATGGATTTGGCTCGGGGGTGGTCATTTGTAATAAATATTGTAGTGTAGCTAGCCTATGATTGGGTGGAGAGTGGAAATACCTTCTCCATTTTTCAGCTGAATTAACATACTCAAATAAGTATCATGATTTCTGTATATTTTATTTATGAATGACATTTTATGTCTGTTGTGATAGTAAGTTGATATATGCTTATGTATAATTCATGGATGAGTGCTTGGGAGTATTGCATATCCAAGGATTGAATTTGTTATGTGTATTTATTTTTGTGAGAATGTTTAGTATGGTTAAATTATGTTGTAGAGCTAAGAAATTACCGATTATTTCATTTCTTGAGGGTTATTACACGTTTTGTTAATGATGAGAATGCTTAGAGTGCATAATCTGTGAATTGTTGAAATGATTTTGAAAGTTTATGCACACTTATACATATTGTTGTACATTCTAAGATTCAATTTTCAAATTGGTTTGTAGTGTTCTTGTATAATCATGTAGTAGGCATGTCTCCTTTATAGGGATTGGGAATGCATATTTCCACTAAAGGAACTATCTAAATCAAAATGGATGGTCAAACTACAATGTCTATACAAGTGTATTTTTGGCCTTTGGGGTCAGTTCTTTCCTTTACTTAGAATTCATGATGAGTAAAATTTCGTTGGTTCCTTTGGACCCTTTTGGAGATAGCATAGTATCCCTGATGGTTTGAATTCAGAAATTGGCCATTGACTCAGGAACTTAGCGTTTTTAGTAGTACCACTGGTATTCTAGAAAGTATTAGTAAGTCTCCTTACGTTTCCTTCTCTACGAATCTTAGTAGGAATCTAGGAACATTAGGGGATGGATGGACCTTTTTACGGAATTGTATCTAGGCCACCCAAGTGTTGAAGTAATCAAAGTCATCCTAGACTGGATGTACCCTTTAAATGTGCTTTACATCTAGACATCATGGAGAGGGTGGATTTTTGATTGTATGATTGGATGTATCTGGTATTTCGTGCATCTGAATGGGCACAACACACCCACTTCAAAATTATTCCAAATTTAAGTTGAGTCGTATTTTCTTGGGAAATATATTTTATAATCAGAGATCCAAGGTGGGCCCTTCTTGGGCGAAATATATGTGCAAACTATATTTCTCCATAAGGAACATTTCATCTAGAATATGGAGCATTCGGTGTTGGTGGGGTTTAACACACATAAAAAAAATCCCCTGATAGGATAAAGAATAGATTCTCTATAGAGTTACATGTGATATGAAAATATAGAGGTCCAAGGGTGCGTCAATTGTGGACAATTATGAATCACATGGATTTCCTTTAGAACCAAATACAATGTCAAACTACCACACAAGGTCAGGCCTAGTGGGACTCACTAGTTTGGGATGAGGTGGAAAGTGCCACAAAGCCTTGGTAATGACCATGTGGGTGATGCATTGGGATTACAAGTGACATGAGACTACTTTAGGTGATGTGGCATGGCCACATGGAGGTCCCTTGTGAGGTGGCACAATTTAATTGGTTAAACTTTAAGTGGGCATAACTTTCAATCAAGGAGTTAGATTGGGATAAATTTATATCATCAAAATATCTCAACATGCTTGACACAATGGTGGTATTAGAAATTAGTTCCACGAACTTTGAAAAGGAAGGATTTTTGTAACCCCATCTTCATAACAGACCTTAGAAGTCAGGTTAGAATAGTAAGTAACACCTTACACAACCCGAGATAACACAGGGGATGGGAGGGAGTGTTACAATTCCATGTGACTTGCTTGACCTAAACTCTATACTTTACCATGGAAATTTTGGACTCCTTACTTGGAGCACCATGTATTTTCACATCAGCTTTAACATATCCAACCCAAACCCTCCCCATAATACCATGTCATCATTCTCATTTAGTAAATGATCTTTTCAATGCATAATCAAATTATCTCTCTACACATGTACAAAGATAATTTCCTACACAATGTTTCACCTCACACCCATTCTATTGAGTATTTTAAAACACATGCTTTCACTGTATGTAATTGCAATCCCTCTATTTTTTATGACCACTCATACCAAACATAACAACGACCATTATTATTATTAAAATTATAAAGATAATTAAACTTCCAAACATTAACACATTTAATTTCACTTGCAAGGATACAAATGAACCAATATTTCAACACTTATATTTGATGAAATATCTACAATAATATACAAATGAATGTCCTCACTTAAATATTGTCTTCATAATAAAATCCTTGGCCATGTGATACATCTAAAAAAATAAATGCTTTGATCAATCTCATACATATGAGTATGGATTGAATACTCCAACCTTTCTTGTATCTCCATGCTTGAAAGTAGACATCTCCCACTCAATCATTGTACTTCTTTCCTTTCTCTTATTATTCAATCAAAAAAACACATGGGATTATTTTCCTACAATGATCTATGTGTTGATGAAGCTAGAAAGGATGAAGTTAAGAGTAAACTGGAATAAACAAGATGGTTAATCATAAGCCTTGATCATTAATTCCAATAATATTGTAAATTAGAGGATATTGGAAGTCAGTGTGTATAAAATTAATTATTTATTTGCTCTTCCTTATGTAATTTTGTAGTTTTTATCAAAATCTGATGTCTATATCTTAATCAAATAATAGATTTATTAACTGTTGTTATCAAAATTTTGAAAATATGAAAGTTATTTATGTAAAATTTTAACTTGTAGTGTAATATTATTTCACCATTTTTTTCATAGATTTTCCAATTGTCTTGATTTACGCTATTCAAAATAGCATATTAAGTTGGGATGTAAGACTCTTAGTTTCCTAAAGAAGTGTTCCAAAGTAAAGTACTTTGGATAAGCTCAAATTAGAATCTGATCTTGCTCCATTAATAAATTGCACAATGATTGACATTTTTTAACTCATTATTTTTCAGGTTTCCCTCCTTCCATAGACTCCCATTGTTCTATCCATATTGTTTGAGTTGTATCTACTCCAATGTGTCCTCTTGTCTTCTTAGAAGGTAAGAAGGTAGATGATTATTTGTTAGTGACATGATTTTGTTGTTTTACTCCTCTCAACATTTTTAGATAGTGCATACAAATTATATCTTTATTACATGTCATGAAATTGATACTTATTAAACCATCCATTCATGGTTATGTTGATATATAAATTATCTTGAATAACCAATTTATTTTGTGTGATTATACAATAGGATTTAGTATGCATGATGAATAATAGGAGTAAGGATAGTGTAGTCCACCATATTAGGTTGAAGCTCACCTACATGCCTTCTCTATTGCAGCCTGCGTGAGCCTAGAGCTGCCTTGTACCAGTCTGCTTTAGGCATAGTAAGTAAAGTACCCCAAGTCCACATGCAATTTTTATGCTTTGTGCATACAAAGCATTGTGCATGGCAACATTGGTTGAGCTCAAGGATGGCCTCATAAGGAGATAAATACATGACGAGTTGATCAATGATAGAAATGCACAACTTCAAACTACATTAAACAATGGATATCCTCATCACGTATTATGCTTTAATTATGAGAGATGTCTAATTTTGTAGTACATTTATCTTCATTTGTTGGAAGTTGATAATACAAATGAAGTCTAAATTCTCATTAATCATGAATTCTAAGTGCTTTTTTAACAATCTAAATCAATTCAAAATTAGGAAAAACATCCTAAGCCCATTTCTCACCGAGGCATTAAACTAGATCATAGTAAAACTCTAAATAATCACTTTACTTTATCTTTATATCGAAATTGCTCATTAATAATCAAAAAAGAAGTTTATAATCGCTAAAATGAAATATTGATGAAGTAATCCAACATTATAAGGTTGAGTTTATACATGGCGTTGCAAAAATGTAATGTTTAAAATCAACCAATGTTGTATTCATTTGGAATTTTCAAAGAACTTAGATAATGTAATCTAATTTTGAATGTGTATAAAATGAATAGAAGTCTATTACAAATAAGAAACCCAATCATATTGATTTGTTTAAAAAATGCATATAAAACAATTCATGATAAATACTTATCAAAATAGTAAATATATATTATCTTATAAAAATTCATAATAAATATCCATCAAAATATTTTTTTTTTGCTTGTTAAGACTAACCTACGCACCCACAGGGATTTGAACCGGTGACCTATAGCAAGGAGTGCCTTAACAGTGCACCCATTCACCGTCAATCCAAAGCCCCGTAGGCAAATATCCATCAAAATATTATATAAACATCACCTATAAAAATTCATAATAAATATTTATTTAAATAATAAATATTTATTTAAATAATAAATATTTATTTAAATAATAGTATACACCATCCTATAAAAATATATAATAAATACCCATTAAAAAATAAATAAATATCACTTTAAAAAATAACAGTAATGAAATAAGGCTAAATATTATTTCAAAATGGTAAATAACCATCTTTTTATAAGAATAACATTTATGAAAAAAGTTTAAATACCTGGTCTATAATTATAAGATGCATTACCTTATAAATATAAAATCAACCTAGGATGGCATTACCTTATAAAATCAACCTAGCGAGTCTAAATACTCATCATAAAAGTCTAAATACTCATCATAAATATACATAATTATTACCTTATAAAAATAAAATTTAATGAAATTAGTCAAAAATATCTAATTTACTAATAGTAAATAAAAATCATTTTGCAAAAATAACATTAATCAAATAACTCTAAATACTTTATTAAAATAATAATAAAAATATTATCATATAAAAATAAGGTTAACAAAATGAATTTGACTGTTTTATTTAAATAGCAGGTGAAAAGTATTAATGAAATTTGACTATTTACCCCATCAAAATAGAAGGTAAATATTATCATATAAAAATAAATTAATAAAGTAAATGTAAATATTAATTCGAACAAGTAGCATTAATGAAGTGAGTCTCTGGCATAATTTCAATTTCAAAATAGTTAGTGGACCAACTTTTGAAAAGGTAAACTCAAACAAGCTCACCACCTCCGGGGAAGAATGAGAGAGAAGGCTTTTCAATATAATAATGAAAGTGGTTACACTAAAGGGGTCACATGAGTCAAGGTCTTTTGTTGGGTTGAGTTAAAGGGGTCACATGAGTCAAGGTCTTATGTTGGGTTGAGTTAAAGACTAATTTTTACATATTTTAATCGGCAGAGTAGATAGATATGCCTTTCTTTGATCATCACTTGTTGGCTTTATTAAAGATTATATCAATTTTTAGATATTTTAATTGGCAAGTAGATAGGTATGCCTTTTAATGGAGGATTCATAAATTCCACAATAGGTATTAAGGTGATTGTAATTGATTTAGAATTATATTAAATATATATTTTTTAAAATAAAAGTCATTCTAATTGTTTAGAATTATGTTAAATATATTATTTTTTTTAATTATTTTTAAATATGTATGATTTTGTTTATATGAGATTTTTTTGAGTTTTTTTATATAATATGAAAAATTATTATAGTTTAGTTGTTAACATATAGTAGGAGTAGTAAT
Source organism: Pinus tabuliformis (assembly GCA_031772625.1). Classification (NCBI taxonomy): domain Eukaryota; kingdom Viridiplantae; phylum Streptophyta; class Pinopsida; order Pinales; family Pinaceae; genus Pinus; species Pinus tabuliformis. Next base: position 751,761,950 of record CM062805.1, on the reverse strand, counting down.
TATTTTGGATTTGGAGTATGTTTTAAAATTGTTTTTTTTTTATTAAAAGAAACTAGTTTTTCTCGGATCTAAGGAACGGCTTAAGTACTTAAAAATGTTTGTCTTCTTAGGGTAATAACTGCCCAAAACACAAAGACATCTGGCGAGAGTAAAAACATCTGGTAAGAGTAAAAACCAGCTTTATTACGGACCACCAACGGGAAAAATGTTTGTCTTCTTAGGGTAATAACTGCCCAAAACACGAGAGTAAAAGCATCTGGCAAGAGTAAAAACCAGCTTTATTACGGACCACCAACGGGAAAAATGTTTGTCTTCTTAGGGTAATAACTGCCCAAAACACAAAGACATCTGGCGAGAGTACATCTGGCAAGAGTAAAAACCACCTTTATTACGGACCACCAACGGGACATCTGGCAGGAATGAAAACCTGCCTCCTTACGGACCACCAATGGGTTGTCTTCTCGGGACTTAAGGAAACAGGGTAATAATTGCCCAAAACCTAAAGACATCTGGCATGAGTGAAAACCTGGACCACCAATGGGACATCTGGCAGGGTGAAAACGTGGACCACCAACGGGACATCTGGCAGGAGTGAAAACGTGCCTCCTTACGGACCACCAACGGGTTGTCTTCGCGGGACTTAAGGAAATAGGGTAATAATTGCCCAAAACCTAAAGACATCTGGCATGAGTGAAAACCTGCCTCATTACAGACCACCAACGGGTTGTCTTCCTCGGACTTAAGGAAACAGGGTAATAATTGCCCAAAACCCAAAGACATCTGACATGAGTGAAAACCTGCCTCCTTATGGACCACCAACAAGTTATTCGAGGTGGCGTGGTTTTCCTTGATTAATGGTGATGAGTTAGCCTATATTAGCGGTTAGCACCCAAAGATAGTTGTCCTCATTGCTGGTTTGACCACTAAATTATGATAGATTTTCCACTTGTCAAGAGAAATAAAAAATTACTAATTATTATTTACAAATATGAATTTATTACGAAGAAAACCACATCAAACAAAAAATTGACTTTAACACTTAATAGTTTTTTTAAAATAATTTTTTCCTTATTCCTATAAATATTTTTATTAAATTTAAATTATGTAATATTATATTAATATAAATATGTAATTATACTATGATTTTTATGTAATTTTAATTTAAAAATATTATTTTCTAATATTTTTATTAAATTTAAATTATGTAATATTATATTAATATAATGTGTAATTATACTATGATTTTTATTTAATTTTAATTTAAAAGTATTATTTTTTAATATTTTATTTTTATGGTTTATGATAGGAAGAAATTAGTGATTATATTGAAAATGGTGTTATGATTTTTTCTTTTATGTTTTTTTTTTTTTTTTTTTTAGATTTTTGTTATCCAACTGTAATTGAAATTATCAATATATTTTCAATTTTAAAAACCCCTCAATTACAATTACACAATTCAAATTTATAATTTTAAGACATATACAGAATTCCAACAAAATTGAACCCACAAAACAAACCCTAACCACTAGTGTGATGTTGGAACCATGCTATGTTGTGGTCCACGGCACCATCCTCCTCCTCGTGTGGCGTACACGAGAAAGGTTTCAGTTGGCGCAGCTCTTTACCTCCACACAGATCATCTGTCCTGCTTCATACACACAAAATCTCCCACAACTTGTCTGATCATGCATATTGATACCCAAGGGTGACTTATTCACGTGATACTACATGAATGCCACCTGGTTACTTATTAAGGTGGGCAAGAAATCAAAGGGGTAAATGTCCACCTCATCAATGCATTTTCCTGGCCGTATTATCTATTTTTATTTATTTTTAAACGTGCACCTCAATCCTTCCTTTCAATCCAATCCGGAGACTACTGCTGCTTACCTTGAAATCGAAAAAGGAAAAGCAAAAAAACAGGGGATTTCAGCTTGCTTTCAACTTGAAGCCACCCCACACCATAGCTAAAAAGCGCAGCAGCTTCACTATACTTCAAATCTCTCTCTGTGCCTCCTTGCTCCATTTCTTCTTGGGTTTGCTCTGCATTCAAACTACTATCTGTACAGAAACAGCTGCAGCAGAGATTCTCTGTCAGTCAGTTTGGATCTCAGAACATGGAGCCTGAAAGGTTGCAGACTAATATGAGCTCAAGGAGTAAGGGAAAAAGATCTAAGCGTGGTAGAAATGCAGGGATTTCTTCTCTGCTAACTACCAAATCAGATGAGCATGAAGCAACCTGCTTTTCTCAGTCTGAAATAGAAGAAGACCAAGCAGCCCTGGCTGCAAATTCTCTAGTAATGCTCTCCAGTGATGAATCCTACTGGAATCCACAGACTGTGGCTTCGGCCTCGGCCTCTGCCTCGGCCTCAGCCTCTGCCCTGCACATGGAGGAACCGGCCATGAAAGCATTCAAACTTGATAAAAAGAAGAAGAGGGTGAGAACCAAGAAGTTCCTGGATGCCGATTTTGAGTCCGGTGCAGATCTCTCATACGATCTAGACCAGCAGGCCATGAAGGATCGAGATTTGAAGTACAAGTGCAAGACATGCAGAAGGAAATTCTCTACTTTTCAAGCTCTGGGTGGTCACAGAGCAAGCTGCTACAACAAGTTCAAAGCTGCCTGTGATGGTTCCAACAACATGCATGAAGAGATTGAGGGTCTGAAGGAAGAGATCGTCGACTATGAGGATGATCTTCAGTCCTTTAACAGGTCTTCTTCTGTCGAGGACAGGCGTTCACTTCTTATTGAGACCAGTGATGAAGTTTTGGGTAACAGGGCCAAGCCTGCTCATGAGTGCCCTGTTTGTTACAGAGTGTTTTCAAGTGGGCAAGCTTTGGGTGGTCACAAAAGGTGTCATTCAACTCCCCCTGCTGCTGCTCCTGTTGGAATAGATAATTCTCCTTGTCTTTCCACCATAGAGGAGCATCGGCCTGTGAAAAACCATGGATTTCTTGATTTGAACATGCCACCTCCTGTTGACGAAGAAGATTATTGCATTGAAAATCAGGACTCTGTTTTTCATGGGAATGAGAGCTTCTCTGCCAATGTCAAATCCAACCGTAAAATCGGGCGTTTCGTCATTCAGAGCACTGGAAAAGTGGGATTGTTTTTCTACGATGATCTACCTGCTGATAAAGCTCGCGAGGATGAAGCTGAGAGCAGGACTGGATTCAACAGGACTTCCAGCCTAGTGTAAACCAGAAGTTACTGGAAGTTCAGTCTAGGCTTCCATTCTTTCACTGTCAAAACAATTCTTCTGCTATAGAAAATTCTGTTCATGTAACTTAAATTAAATATGAGAGTTACTGATCAATGGCATCAAAATTTTGGAAGTATGTCTGTGGCATCAATGTATTCTGTGTTGGTTTATGTCTGTGGCATCAATGTATTCTGTGTTGGCTCATCTGATTCAACTCGATTCATGACTCTGTAGGTGGGAGATCAGTCACTTAGTTCCAGAGACTTCGTTCATTTACTCCTGTTTTTTACAGAATTATATGAAAAGTTGCCTGTAAAGCCTTAATTTGATTCTTTCACTTTATCTAGCAGAATGGTCGATCTCATCTGATTTCTTCGTTATTATTTTGTCCTGGGATTGCATGATTCTACTTCAATTCCTTGCTGTAAATATTTCAACTGCATATGATTCTCTATCAGTCTGGGAATAAATCTGTGTAGATATTTCAATAGATAAATGCAGCACACAATTCTATTTTAGCAGTGAAGTCTTGAATAAATCATTAACTTAATGCATGAATATTTCAACAGTATATGATTCTCTATCAGTCTGGGAATAAATCTGTGTAGATATTTCAATAGATAAATGCAGCACACAATTTTATTTTAGCGGTGAAGTCTTGAATAAATCATTAACTTAATGCATGATTCTGTGACAGGGTTTTATCTTTCTTACTAAGCTTCCAACTTCGCAGATTGAAATTTTTTATCATTTGGGTCTATCAGTCTGAAACAACAGTGAATCTGTTTTTTTTTTTTTTTTTTGGTAAAGTTGCCTAATAGAATATGATCTCTGCTACTCACTTCACTGATTGAATTTTTTAACTTTATGGTTAGTCAGTTATATTAGATCAGTTCCTATTTATGGAAAAGTTGCTAACAGAATATTATCTCTGTTGTTCACTTTCCTCGCTCATTTAATCTGTTTTGTAGCTATTATTTCATTAAAGTAAGGTAATCTGGTGCTTACACCATAGATGATTTGATGATTAAGGAGGTAGATTCTAATTTTTTTCCCAGGCAGTCTGTGTATTTGGCAAATACAAATCTGGTCAGATGCCATTACTTGGCGTTTTGCTAGCTATTAAAGCATGGTGGAATCTTCAAAATTTTATCACATGCTCCACTTTAGTTGATACTTTCCCAATCATACTTTTGGCACTTGCTATGCTTTTGTCTTTGTCAGAAAGGCACAGCAAGTATGCTGCTGCACCATTAAGGAAAATTACAGCTTCCATCGTGCATAGGAGTAGTGGCATGAGATGAGATCCCGTTATTCCATGTGTGCCCTGTATATATATATAATATTTTCATTGTATTATCAATATGTAATATCTTAATTTATATAGGATTGAATTTATATAGTTGAATGTACTGTAGCTGTGTATATTGTTTGGTCTCCAATAATGATAAGAATGAAGTGAATAAGATGATGAGATAAGATAGAGTTGATTGTTTTTTCATCTAATATTGTGTTAATTTTAGTTTTAAAAATAAATAAATAAATAAAATATATTTCTTTATTGTAAAATAAATAATATATATTTTATCTTTGGCTCAAGTGGCTTAATTGTAGAGTTTTTCGCACATTTAAGTCCACTTATTTTGCTATTTTATTTGCAAAATCTTAGCAAATAAAGTTTTGCAAATGGAGTAGCAAGCTAAGTGGACTTGAACGTGGGAAAAACTCCACAGTTAAGCACCCTTTGCAAATGGAGTAGCAAGCTAAGTGGACTTGAACGTGGGAAAAACTCCACAGTTAAGCGCGCTTCATGCTATGAGTGCTAAGTGGACTATTCAAAAATCATGAGAAATTAGTTAGTTACAACTACCTCTCATAGAAATGATCATACTTATTTAATGCAATTGAATCCTAAAAAATGATCTCTAATATAATGCACTGCCAAAAAATAATATCTAATATAATGCATTGCCAAAACCCCATAATACTTAAATATACATTTCAATTAAAATTTAGATATATATTATTAAATATATATCAAAATATACATTATTTATATTCAAGATATACATTATTCACATATTAAATATATATCAAAATATACATTATTTATATTCCAGATATACATTATTCATATTGAAAGATGTTTATTATAATTTATGCATCATTTAATACATTGCTGAGAGTTGTGTATTGTTTGTTACAAAATATTAAAATCTATTTTATTTTTTTAACTGAAATATTTGGATATAATTAATTTAATATAAATATTTCGATATAATTAATTTAATATAAATTTTAAATTATTATAAATTACAAATCCCAGAAATTTTGGCCTTTTTCATTGAAATCCCGTTAAACTGAGTTTTCATATTATTGAAATTGCAAGTTCTGACGTACAGATGGAGACCACAACAATGCTCAGAATGAAATTGCAAATTCTGATTGGAGATAGGTGAGTACCACAACAAAAGAATGGGGCCAAGCTGTTTTTTAAATAATTGTTTTAATTTAGTCTCTCTTTACAATTGAATTTTTTAATTTTGATTGTGGAGATGAATTCTACAGTTCAGATATATTTATATTATCTTTCTATATTTTTTAATACATCTTGATTTGATAATTCTTATTGTGATTGGATGCAAAGTCGCCTTTTTCACACTGTGTCTTAAAAACCTTCATCCTGATTTTGTCCAGTCAGAGGGGAAAAAATTAAGCTTTTGTTTTATTGAAATGCGAAAACAAAATTAATTTTTTTATTTTAAATCAATGCGAAAATAGCAGTAATTTATAGTGAATATTTTTTTTAGATTTTTAAATTTTATTTTGGTTATTTTTGCTTTTTTTAAGTTGTGAATTTATTTTGGTATTTTTTTAGTCATATAATTTTGTCTAAAATTTAGTCAGAAATGTTTAGTCTAATTAGATTGTTCTTTTGCCCTGAAAATTATTGATATTCAGGTAAGATTTTGATAAACTCTGTAAGAATTTTGTAAATCCAAGTTATAGTTGTCAAACTTCAAGGTTTTGGGCTTCCCAGAGGTTTTTGATGGCGCTGAATCTATTTCCATAACCAAAACATGATTCAAACACTGCTGGTGCAAGATTTTTTGAATTTTTTTTGCGCTGATTCCAACCACTTTTAGCCGTCCGTGCAATTCCTCCGCCTCCATAGACACTTCCGTTAGAAATTAGGAAAATTGTAATTTAAAGTTGAGTTGGGTAATCTATGTATTGTCTAAATTTTGAAAGCAATTGAATCTTTTATGCATTCAAAAACACAATTTAAAATAAGAAAACTGTAATTTAAAGTTAGGAGTTGTGCGAGGTGTGGGCCCTCTAAATTTTGAAAGCAATTGAATCGTTTATGTATTCAAAAAGACAATTTAAAATAATAGAATATTAAGATCTCAAAATAAATCATTTTACAAATTCCGACATCAAAAAAGTCCAATTCTAAAAGCAGTTAAATCCTTTATTCATTCAAAAACGCAATTTAAAATGAGAAAATTGTAAAAGACAATTTAAAATAATAGAATATTAAGATCTCAAAATAAATCGTTTTAAAAATTCCAACATTAAAAAAGTCCAATTCTAAAAACAGTTAAATCCTTTATGCATTCAAAAACACAATTTAAAATAAGAAAATTGTAATTTACCAACTGGAAATTGTACAATCTATATACTCTCTAAGTTTTAAAAACAGTTAAATTATTTATACATTCAAAAACATAATTTAAAATAATAAAACATTAAACTCTCACCATAAATCATGTCACAGATTCCAACATTAAAACAGACCCACTGCTTTAACTACTCCCTGAATTAGAACTGGGATGGCAAGTCTTTCATAACGTCACCAACTCAAAAACAGAAGCGAAAAAGACAGATATCTCCCTAGAAAATTACAAAATTAGTTATACAATCATCTCATAAATGCAGAGCATATCACGTTCTGAAATTCTAAATATGTATCCTGTTTGTGCTTGAAAACTAACTGCATTCATGCATGAAACTCTCTCTCAGAACCAGAATTTTTATGAAAGGAGAAACACCCATATCTCTACATGAGCGAAGGAAAATCGGCCTGAGATCTGTGAATAGATGCCAACAGAATTATGCATAATGCACGGTATTGCTTGTCTGGTAAGAAACAATAATAATAAAATAATAGCAATACTAATAAGAGTGATTCGATTCATGTTGGAAGGGCAATGACAATGGTGCAAACAAAGTCAAAGGGAAATGAATGGTAGGTGCAACTTGGCTCTCAAGCCATTGTGAGAATATCGAGGTCCGCTTATGACGATACGGCGCTTTATTATTGTGGTGGGAATGCAAGGAATGGCATGAAACAAACAGCCCAACAGGAATTGGAGGATTCCTCGCATTTTTTTTAATGCCCCATCGCCAAAATCTCCCATAAAATAGTATTTTTAAAGTAATGAGTCGCCTGCCTGTCAACGGTTCAGCTAATTTCGGTCTCCAACTGTCAGTAAAGTTCGGGTCTCATGCCATCATCTGAAAAGCTCGCCTTGAATGCATGAGTGGGTGGGTCTGGGTCTGAGTCTGACCAAGCCTGGATCTCGATTATTCAGCCTTGAGGAACAAGTCTACTCATTCATTTCATGTGACATCTTTCACTCATGGCCGAACAAGTAGGTAGAGCAGTTTCCCTGCCCTTTCAGTTTCATGGACCATATTCCCATGTTTCTCATTGTGATTTCATCCAAACATGGAATTATGGACAAGTCTTGAGAAAAATAGTGGTAATGGAGAAAATATCTTCAAATATAATGATGACCTAATTTGAGGTGGTAGTTTAGTGTGTGATTTTTTGGTGGATCAGATAAGAGAGTTTACATTCAAAGTTGCATGGTGTAGTTTAGTGTGTCTGGTTTTTTTTGGTGGGTCAGATAAGAGAGTTACCATGAATGACATGGGTGGATGAAGGGGTTACATATGGAACATTGTAATTTAGATAAAATTATATAAAATGTTTATATTATAGTTTTTCATTTAAGACGATAGTTTACTGGGTGTGAGATTTCTATTTATAAAATAAAAATAATTCTATTTTTTAACTTCAGGTTGTATGGTTGGGTGAGATTAAGAAATAGCATTAACTAGTGTAGACATATAAATTAAATGGCTAGTAAATGTCCATAAGTATCAATTGATCAGCATTAAAGCACTTGCTCCACCATAGATTTCACATTACCTATATTAAAAAAATTTAAAAATTAATTAAATTATAACTTTATTATTATTATTATAAAAAGAATTAACATATGAGTTAAACAATATTTTTGACCACGGAGACTTAATAACTTGGTTTGTCAATATCACATACCCATTATATGACGTGTTGATATCACATTTTTTTAATTGATTAATTTAAGATAAATTAATTAAAATAGTATAGCTAATTTAGAAATACATTTTAACTCTTATTTATATTATTTTTTCATAGATACCCATGGTCAGTGAGTCTGCTAAGTCAACGCTAGGGTGGACCCCACCCAAAGGGGTCACACCCCGTAGTCAAGGCTAGGGTGGACCCCACCCGAAGGTCACACCCAAAGGGGGTCACACCCCTTGGCAGTCACCCTTGGCAGTCAAGGCTAGGGTGGACCCCACCCGAAGGTCACACCCCTTGGCAGCCAAGGCTAGGGTGGACCCCACCTGAATGGGGTGGACCCCATTTGAATGGGGTCACACCCCTTGGCCTATTTACTGACCTGATCCCAAGAGCTTTCGGGAATTGACCCTGTGACCTCCTAATTGAGGAGGTACTGACTTGACCAATTGAGCTAACTCTTGAGGCTAATAAATATAGTTGTGTTAATTATATTAATTAGATATTTAAATGAAATTAAATCATTTTATTTAATAAAATTTTCAGATCAAATTACATTGAAAATATTATTAAAATATTTATATTATAACTTCTGATTTAAAACAATATTCTAATATGGGATATTTGCATTTATTTTCTATTTAAAATGAAATCTTTTATATTTAAAATTTATCATTAAATAAATTTAAATTACTTATAACTAAGATTACTCAATTGAATGAAATTGTGCAATGAAATCCTTGAATCAAATCACATCCAAAAATGTTATTAAAAAGTTCATATGATGGCTACCACATCAAAGTGTATACCCACTAAGTTTGGTAAGATTTCATTTTCCTTACTGATGCTTAAGATTGACTTTATCTTTTAGATGGTATTAACATAACTGTGTATCTTAATTGCTTCCAAAGTCACTTTATCTTTCTCAAAAGTTGTAAATATTTTCTCTTTTACGGCAGGAATCACATTACCTCTTTTTCTCAAAAGAAGGGTAACCGTACCAAAATTAGATACATCGTCTAATCAGTTGTCACAGCATTAATAATTTGCATGGAAGCCCCCGTCATAATCTTGAATCGAACCAGATCCTATATTTTAAATTAAGTTACCTCTTGCCAACCTGTCATGGCACAATAATAATTCTAGTATAAATGGAAACATGTAGTGGGATTGAGATAACACTATAATATTATTATTATTATGCAAATTGAGAAAATGGTGTAATTTTAATTTAGTTATATATAAAGAGTAGGTTTAGTTTAATTAATAAATCAAATAGTTTTTGTAATAAGATTGTATTTTTTTTGTTCTTTAAAATAAATTCACCAAATTTTTTAATAAGATCATGATTTTTTTGTTCTTTAAAATAAATTTGTTAATACATAAATAAATTTCAATATTTACTAATTAAAAAACTTTAAAATTATAATTTTTAAAAATCTATATTAGATTTTGAACAAAATTAAGTAAAAAAAAAATTACTAAAAATAAATATGTTAATTAGAATATATATATATTTTCTCTTGAGAAGAAATATATTTTTAGGAATTTGAATCTTGATATATATATATATATATATATAAAATATTTTTTTTATATAATGGTATAAATAATCTTCAAAATATTTTTATTTAGATAAAGTGTTTTCTTTATAAGAGTTATTTTTGTTATTAGATGTTATGTGCATTTGTAATTATTTACACTTATTTATTGATGACTAATGTGTTGTAGATTATCTATCTTTTTAGATTTTGAGAAAGATTCTGAGAAAGGTAGCTTATGTTTTAGGCTAAATTTTTGTCAATATTATTTTTATAAAAAGACTAATATTTGTAATTTTTATAAAAATCTACTATTTGTAGGTTGTTTAGGCTAAATTTTTGTCAATATTATTTTTATAAAAAGACTAATATTTGTAATTTTTATAAAAATCTACTATTTGTAGGTTTTTGCATGTAAAATGAGCTTCAAATGTGGGGAATGAGTTTGACATTTAGATTAAGTTTAAGTTCTTGTAGATGTTGTAATTTATTAAAGGCTTGAAATATGCACTTTATAAATGAATTCTTATTAAGTTGGAGATAAAAAAGTTAAGAGTAATTTCCTAGGAACTTGGGAAGAGTATTATTCAATTTGTTTCACTTGAATACTATATCTCTAAATTTGAGAGCTTAGTGCTTATAGTCTCTAAGACTTTTTTAGAAAGCTTATTGTCAAGAAGGTATAACAAGCATCTTCATGCAATTTAGCAATGGAGATGAAACTCCTCCATTGTGTTGTTTCATTGCAAAAGTTAATCCATGAATTCAAAACTCAAAAGGGATAGTGCCACTAAAGAAAATATTATGAAGTCCCAAAACACTATTCCAAAACAACTTCTCAAGGATTTGGCTACTTCTCTTGTAAATTTGTTTTCATACAATGAGAGAATTCACAACTTTTCCAATTAGATGAAATCACTTAGAACACTCCTTGTCAAATTATTGAAACACAAATCAACAAACATGAGAGTTATGCAACCTTTCAAAGCCTCTAAAATATACAATATCAATTAATTCTTATTTAGTGACTTGTGTTTTGAGTGGTGTGGCCCTCTCATTGGTTCATGTTGAATTGCACTAGAACAATATTATAAGCGAGATTTTAGCATGCTGAGGAATGACATTTTCCCCAATTGTGGAGGAATAGTCCCTTGCAGGATCTTGATGTAATAATTAAGGGTAACCATGTGTAGTTTTCAAGCATGGTAGCTTATACTTTTCTAATTACAAATATGATTTCCAACATCCCAGTTGACAAAGCAAGGGAAGGACCATATGAGACATAATATTCAAAATACATAAGCTTGAATGAGCATATTTCAATATCTCAATATCTACACCCTTAGAGATGTTCGAAAGCCATTTATCTACATAGTTTTATCTACATAGTGGGCATATTGGCTTCCAAGGGAATAAATATATGAGAAGAATATGGTTGAATCAAAATCACATCATCTAAATGTACTTGTAATAATTAATGATGATGTTAAGGAAATACCAAGAAGAGAAAAACACCCTCTGTCTTAATGGAAGAAGACATCACATTGGCTCTAACAAGGTGGAGGTATATGAGTTTGATAGATGAACTCGCAAATGACAAGAATTTATTTGTCTATTAACTGATGGAGGCAGCCCCAAAAAATATGATTTGCAAGTTATTTCGCGTTATAATGAAATCTAGTATTTTTCAATAAATTCAACATAATATCTATTTTTTCATTTATGCCAATATGGTTCGAGCCTAATATAGTTTATGCTGTTATATAGATCGCAGTTTTTCTCTGCACCTCATATTTTGTTGCCACTACTTCTTTGAGCCTCAAACTTCTTCTTCACCTTTTCTCATCATATTACAATAAAAAATACTTCCTTTTCTTATTCTCTACTTATCTAATCCTTTGTTTTTCAGCTCCTTTCCCTTCTTCTTGCTTGCCTTAGACCACACCACTACACATGCACACCTTCAATTGCAGTCATCCGTCTTGTTATTTATAGAGATTTGGTGCTTTCTTAAGGGGTTTATTTGTAAAATATCCCACCTGACTTGGATCCATTCTTCCTCTAACTCTAGAAAATCCATTCTTCCTTTAATTTGAGTCGGATTTGATATTGGTCTCACCCTAACTTGGGTGTGTATTCAACTTGGGTCTCCTCTTTACTTTAATATGTTCCCATTTTGGGTCTCCCCCTAACTTTGCCATGCATCCATCTTGGGTCTCTTATATTCATATTGAGTTTCCCCTTAATTTTGACATCAATAACAACACATTATTCAACAATACCCCCCATTTTCGTTGATGGAAACACTAGACATTTTTGTATTGTTCTTGTTGGGCTCCCCATGTCTACAATTTCTCCCCATTTGATATCAACAAAAAAGGGATGTTCCTCTTAAGTATAATACTTCCTATGTATATTTTTCTTCCTCTATCTGTAGCTTCTCATTTGTGACATCAACAGAAAACAAGATACTCCACCTATCTGAAACTTCTCCTTTGTATGTAACTTAATTCCCTCTATCTATACTTTCTCAATTGACTACAACTACTATCCATGTCTGTAACTTCTCATTTTCTAGAAATTCTCCCCTTTCAGTGACAAAAGGGTTTCTCCTGTTAACTTATGTTTTTCCTTATCTAAAAATATCCTTATTTTCATATATCAAGAGAAAGAGATTGCTTCCTATGAGTTTATGTTTTAAGACTTTGTATAACCAATTCTTTTTTCTACCTTTGTTGATGCATTTAAATGAAGAAGTCCATGTTTTGTTCTTCATTTAATTCAAATAGTTTCAATTGTTTTATATCATTCAAAATCATTATGGGCTCATCTTATGTCTTCATTTATTTTTTGAGAAATTGTCAATAGCTTATTTTCTTTCCAATTGTAGCTCATAATTCACTTCACATTCTTTAGACATCAGTTATTGGTTCACGTCTTGCGAACTTTTGATTTCATTGTTCTTCTCCTATTTCTAACCCTCTAAAGTTTCCATCTTCTTTATGTGATACATATCACTGCAATCTCTCATGTTCATTATCTTACACTTACTTTTAGTAATGACATGAGAGGGATGTTTCTCCATACTACAATTTTATTCTTTAACTGCATTGAGGACATATACATTATTTGGGGTCCTGATTACATTTACCACCAATCTTATTGAACCTAGTCTCCTTATTCCACGTCCTTTAGAATGAAATGTGAGATCATATCCTTGATCACACATTTTAATAATATTTATAAAATTGTGTCTTAAGCCTTCAACATACTAGACATTTTCAATTTTAGTCATTCCGTTATCAACACTTATTGTGCCCTTTCCAACTACCCTTATTGATGCATTATTTCCGAGAATTGTCCTTGTATTCCTTTAGAGATATAATTTTTCTCTTATCTCTTTTCATATGTTTTGAACACCCACAATCAATATACCATTGACTTTGCTTGTTTTGAAAATATAGAGCTAGTCCACATTCTTCCTTCTTTTCTAGCTTCCTTTTCCAAGTATGTATGCATTGTTCTATTTATTTTATAATGCCATATTCAATTTTTACTTAGGAAGGATTATTGTCTTACTTCTACAATGACATGATTTGTTCCCATAGCTATTACACTTGTAACATTCAATCTGATCCAATACGGGAGTAAATGAATTGCATCTTCTAACCCCACCTTCATAAGGACTTCTATATTTTTGGCTTACATATCAATTCATTGAGGTCTTATAAGATCCCCTACTTCCATTTCTCACATAGTCATTTCTTTCATAAGCTCTACAATTTATTACCTTATGATCAAAGTTATTACATGAAAATCAATAGCCAAAGAAGAAAATTTGATACCTATGTGTGAAAGCCCTTCTTGAAGAAATAGTTCTTCTAAACCCATTTTGATTGTATTGTGAGAAAATTAGATCTATGTTGATCCTTTACTCCATTTATAATGTTTCTTGTATTGTTGATAGGGGCATGTATCTACTAGTCCTTAACATCATTTCTAATGCTACTTGTATTACTGATAGAACATTTTGAGAAGTCAAGTTTCTACTAGTCCTCCCCTCCTTTTGTAGTACTAGTTTCATTGTTGATAGAAATTTTGAGAACAACCACAAAGATTTTGGGTTTTTATTCATTTTTTTTCTCTGATGTTTATTTTCTTGTTTCTCCTTTTGGGGTCACATGATTTCCCTTGTAGCAAAGACCTATTTTGATGAAAGGAGACCTTTAGTAGCTAATAATGTCATATAATATTTCAATACTTTTTCCAAACTTCAAATTTTGTTTCAACTAAAAAATTTCCTTTTCTATTTCCTTCCTTGGGGAAACAACTTCTAGGTTTTCACAATATTCTTCTTTTTCTTTCAACTAAATTCTCACTCCTTCTATCCTCTTTTCTTGTTATAATTGTGTCTTTAGGAAGATGATTATTTCTTCATCAAAATTTTGATCTTTCTTTTCGTATTTCTACAATAGTTCCTTCTGCTTTTTAATCTTTCATTTGAGTCTATCTATTTTTTCCAAGAACCTACGAGTTTTACTTTAAGGTTTACTTCCCCATCAATATCATCATCCTATGAATTAGTTTTATTTTCTTAATTGTATTTTATCTTTTGTGTTGTATTTTATGTCCTCATTTCATATGCAGTATGAATTCCATGCAGTTCATTCATCTTCAAATTCTCTAAATCTTTCATTTCTTCAATGTCATCTCCCTCATAGGTGTTTTTCAAATTATCCCACATTTATTTTGTTGTTTCACGATGCATCATCTTATCAAAATTTGATTCTGATATACCATTAAAAGTGGTATTCAAGGATTTTTCATTATGCTCCCAGGCTTTATTTCCATCTTGATTTGTTGGGAGGATTTTTATAGCTTCGTAACCATTTAGTATAGACTACAAAATTTCAAATCCAAGAGTCATTATATAATACCTCATTCTTTCCTTCCAGAAAGCATAATTTGTTCCATCAAATAGAGTAATTTTTATCAAACCTTCATGATTGGCAATAGTCCCTCTAATATTTTTCTTCCAAATGTTAAGTTACTTCCTATGGAATTTTCTCTAATACCAATTGTTAGATTCAAACTTATACTGAGGTGGGGTGAATCAATATAAGACCATTTTTACTTATTTAAAAATTCAAACACCATAAAACATCAATCTCATAAGCAAAACATGAAACACAGGATGTACATGGAAACCATTTTAAGAGAAAACTAGAAAATTTCTTTATATATATATATATATATATATATATATATATATATATATATATATATATATATATATATATATATATATATATATATATATTTGTAGGCACCGACCTATTTATACAAACTTTGTAGGCCCTCCCTACTATTACAAAATTTGTAGGAACCAACCTGTAGGGACACCAATCACCTCTACTACTTTGTAGGCACCAACCTACAAGAGACACTAATCCCCTCTGCTAATTTGTAGGCACCAACCTTTAGGAGACATTAATCCCATCGGCTTCTTTTTAGGAACCAACCTATAGGAGAGACCAATACCCTATTCTACTTTGTAGGTACCAACCTACATGAGACACTTATCGCCTTCGAGATCTACTTTATAATCTACTTTGCAATGGTCCACTATGATTTTGCACATTTTTCTATGTTCTTTGTCTCTATGCGTTCACTTTTATTGTGATACTTTGAACCAATTTCTTCCTTCAACCCACATATCCAAAACTATGCTTTACTAGCATAATTATTTCATACTTTGGTGCTTCCTTCAACCCACATTTCAGAATTCAACACATACAATATTAAGCACTTATTACTATCAAGAATGTGAAATCAATATAATATAACAACGCTGATGTTAAACATATATGCCGCATGAAACCTTACACTATGGCCAAGTGCTAATCATACTTTGGAATACTAGTGCTCTATTCAATCCCAATACTTCAAGTGGTGCTTATATGACTTAACACCATATCATATGATCATATAGTGCATCTAGGAATTTCCAAATTGGTATGTCGTAGAAAAATATGAAATATGTTAACACTACAAACACTTGCAAATCCAATGTTTTCTTGCTCCTTTAGATGAGAAAATTTTCCACTAGATATCTACAAAATATTCGTCAATCAAGCTGGTTAGATGACATAGACCGATTTATCAGGATATTGAGAAGTTTGGAAATTCTTGAATAACATAAAGCTTTTGTATGGTGGGTGTAACAAACTCGAGTTAAAATTTCATGTAATAAAGTTAACAAAGTCAAAAGAATAAGACCAAGGTCATGGGCCATGTATTCCAAATTGAATGTTGGGCAAAACATCCTAGTGGGTGTCACTTTGGTTTATTATGGCTAAGGAAATTGGCAAAGCCATTGGCAAAGGAAAAGATGCATTAATTGGCATTTATTTATGAAAATAAAGGAAAATAGGAGAAAAGGGAGATGAAATGTCACACAATTGCATGAGAGAAAAATTGAAGGAAAAATAAAGGAAATTGAAGAAAATAGAGGCCTCAATTATAAAAGGGATTTTGAGGATCAGTTCACAAATTTTTTCTATTTTGTTTTGGAGTTGTGTCTATTCCCTCATACTATTTCACACTTAGAGCATTCTTGGAGCACTCTAGCATTGGAGAAAGCAAGAAAAGGAAGGAAAACGAAGGACAAGGGAAACAAAGGACAAGCAAGGAACGTTACATCAAACAACTTCAACATGAAGACTTGCAGGTAAAAAGTTGCATGTGTGATTTCCTAACTAGTTTGTGAATGTATGGTACACACATTTGTGTATTTGGTTATTTTTCTATCATTTTCATGGGTTTTGCCTAATGTGATAGTGATTTCAGCCTTGCCTTTCCATTTCCTGGATAGCCATGGTATGATGGGATTCTTTTCTTGTTGAGATTTGGATTGCCGAAAGGTTTTGGAACTGGGTAAGGTGGTCTCAGAAAAATTCCCAAGGGTTGGGGGTGGACATGGTTTAATCTCCAAGGAGCGCTCTACAGGTGGGTTGAGACAAACATATTCCTAAAGGTAATGGTGAAGAAACCCCAAGGCATCCAATCTCGTTTTGGGCTTAGTGATCTCTTGACCAGTTTTAGAGGGATCATGGTGGAATGAGGGTGGAAGTGGTTTAATTTATGGGAATCCATGTTTTTTATGTATTTATATCCAACATTCATTATTGGAATATGGCATAGGGGTGATTGGCTAAAAGAAATATTTGATTCACCCCAATCTATGGTCAAGTGGTACGTGGAAGTCCCCGACTCGGTTGGATTTTGCATCAATTAATGAGAGCTATTTTCCTATTGTGTTCTATGAGCATTTGTACATGTTATTATGGTGATTTTATGGTTGTTATGTCATGGTTAATAGTATGGTTATATATTGGTTATAAGCATGGATTTGTAATGTACTCTAGCTATGTCTTGTTAAAGATTTGATAACTATTTGATGGTTAATGACTGCATGGGATAACAAGTGTTATTGTAGCTACTATGAGAGGGAATTAAACCTTCTTGGTTATTCTAAGATAATTTTTAGACTCCTATGATTAGATATGCATTCATGACTTGTAGATTATATGTTCACCATATGTTTGACAAAATCATTATCATGGTTAGGCCTAGCTAGATCAAGTTCTTGTTCAAGTTTTGTATGATTAGCATTGTCATTAAGTTATTTATCATTCTAGAAAGACTCAAGAAGTTTTGGGTAGTGGTATGGAGGCTAGCCTAGAATTGTGTCTTATATCTTGGGACTGCACCCTTTGAACTGAGGATTTTGGGCTATAACTGCACTCAAGAAGGCTTGTGCATGTGGTTGGAGGGACACAAACCCACTCATGTAGGCTTGTGCATGCCGTTGGGGTATTAGGTCACTAAAAGAGCTATCCAGCTCAAGGTTGGTCACTTGGGGTGGTTCTTTGGTCTTTGAGTGTCCAGTAAGGCTTGTTGGATGTTAGTTTTTGGTATATAAGTATTATTTGTCAGTCGCAGTTTCATAACTAAAGCTTGGAAGTTAGGTCATGACATAGTAACTTTTCATCTCATGTTTACCCTATCAGGCTGGTGAAATTAGGTAAATGTGGGGTGGGAGCATTACAGGGTGGTATCAGAGCATGGTTCAACACTTAGATTGGATGGGAAAAATGTGTTTTTCATGCATTCATGTCAATGTCTATGTGGTTGTTAGGCATGCATTGTCATGGTTATGGTTGTCATGCATGAGGTCATTGTATGTAATTAATGTTATCATGCATGATGTTGATATAATAATATGATTATGTATATACACGTATCTTGCTAATGTAGATTGATTTCATAGATGAGATAGACTCCCTTGAACTTCACTGAGGTATGTTGATAATTTTTATATTTGGTTATCTAACATGGTATGTTTGTAGGAAGAAGAAGATAAAAAATGACTAGAAAAATGGTGGACTACACTTCACGAGACTCTCCTTATAGATCAGATGAGAAACACAGAGATGAGTACTCTCATGACATAGCAAACACCTTGAGAAGTTTAAAGAGAGAAATACGAAGTTTCAATGTAGATAATGACAGGATCATTCAATCAAAGGAAAGGGTTTCTAGGGCACAAGAAAAACAAGCAGAGGTTAATGCAATGATCCTTCACAATTTTTCAAATTTGTAGAGACAAGGACAACCATAGGTCAATTATGGATAGAAGGAAAGGACTAATGGGGCATATGGTAATAGGTCTCATGGAGGCCATACGTTGAACATGGATGACATGGTCAGAGGTGTAAATGGATGGATACACCTGAAAAGATATGTAGTGGTTATGGGTTCTTTTCTAGTTTTGGTTCAGATAGGAAGCATGGTCATCATCGCTATCATCCTTAAAGGAGTGAGAGGGGATACTTTCCAGATGATTTCAAGAAAGAAAAGCCACCTACATTCAATGGAGATTTGAAGAAACCAGAGGATGCAGAGGCATGGTTGCTTGGAATGAAGAAGTTATTTGAGTTGCATGACTATATAGAGAACACGAAGTCCATGATAGATATTTTCAATCTCAAAGGGAAAGAAGACATCTGGTGGGAAGATGTGAAGCATGTTAGGGACATCAGTACGATGGAGTTGAGTTGGCATGAATTCAAGAGACTCTTCAGGAAGAAATACTTTCAAAGAGGCACTATGATGGAAATGCCAAGGAGTTCTATGAGTTGAAGATGGGATCTATGATAGATGAGGAGTGCATGACTAAGTTCTCAGAGGTGTTGAGATATGTGCCTTATCTTAAGGATGAGAAGATAAAAGTTCATATCTTTATCAATGGAATTCCATTAGCATTTAAGGATTGGATTGAGTATGATGAGCCCTAATCGCTAGAAGAAGTCATTGGAAAGTTGAAGCACTGTTATGAGAATTCAAAGTGCAAGATTGAGTCTAAGCAAGGTTGGAAAGGGAATGATAAGAATAAATGAAAGTGGTCATCGAGGTGAGGAAGACCTCAGGATGTAAGTGAGAAGGAAAATGTTTCTCCTTACAAGAAGTTTAATGCAGTTGAGAAGGGACATGGACCTCAGCCTAAAGAGCAGAAAATTAAAGTTAGTGGCATGGAACTGTTGCAGTTTTGGATATGTGGCAAGGATCATCACAAGAAGGAATGTTCATTGTATTAGGGTGGTAGGCCTCATATCTATAGTGCTCAGGAGGTGCAGACAGTTGGGGATGTTGGGCAAAGAATTCCTCATATCTATGCAACATTTGATAAAAATAAGGTGAATCACCAGGAATCCATTATTAAGATGGAAGGTAATCTCTGTGATCGAGTTGTTTCTATTTTTATTGACCTTGGATATAATTATAGTTATGTTAATCCTAACTAGGTGGATAAGTGTGGTTTGAGAGAAGAAGTGCATGCAAAGTCTTGGTTGGTGTAGTTGGCTACATGTACTAAAAAAAGAGTTCATCATTGGGTAATAGCTTGTGCATTTGAGCTAAATGGTAGGCCTACATCAACACATATAAATGTGCTTTCATTGGGATCATACAATATGCTTCTAGGTATGGATTGGTTGTACCTTCACATGACCAATGTAGATTGTTATGAGAAGGCTATTGAATGTTTGGATGATGATGGAGAGAACATAATCTTTTAGGGTAAGAAGATGCCTACATCAACGAGAATGGTTATATCTATGTAGACAAAGCATAGTAGCAAGAAAGGGTGTGTGTTTTTCACAGTGCATGTTTCTAGTGATAAAGGTAAGGATGTTGAGGATGCATAAGTCCTAAAGAGGTATCCAATTTTGCAGCAGTTTCAAGATATATTTCCAGCAGATATTTTAGAATTGCACAATCACAGATAAGTGGAATTTTTATTGAGTTGGTACCAGGAGAAGCACTAACATCAAAGGCACCTTACAGGATGAGCATTCAAAATCTAGTGGAACTGAAGTTGCAGTTGAAGGAAATGCTTGATAATGGATGCACTAGGTCAAGCGTGTCACCTTTGGGTGCACCAATGTTGTTTGTGAAGAAGAAGGATGGTACACTCAGGTTGTGTATTGATTACATGAAGTTGAACAACATGGCGATTAAGAAAATGATCTATGATTTATTTGATCCGTTGAAGGGAGAAACAATGTTCTCAAATACTAATTTGAGATCAGGATATCATCAAGTACACATCAAAGAAGAGGACATATATAAGAATACTTTCCATACCATGTATGGGAATTATGAGTTTGTTGTGGTTTATTTTGGTTTGACTAATTCTCTAGATGCTTTGATTTGTTTGATGAATAGTGTGTTGTGCCCTTATCTGGACATGTTTGTGATAATATTCATTGATGATATATTTATATATTCTAAGAATGAGGAAGAGCACGCATAATACTTAGCAACAATATTGAGATTTCTAAGAGAGAATCAATTGTATTCCAAGCTTAGTAAGTGCAGTTTCTTTCAGAAATATGTACATTACTTGGGACATGTTATTTCCAAGGAAGGCATAACAGTGGACCCACAAAGATTAGAGCCATCATGGAATGGGTAGCTCCTAGGAAAGTTCAGATCATTCATGGGATTATTATGTTAATAGAGGAGGTTCATGAAGAACTCCTCATGGATTTCCTATCCTATTACATCTTTGAAGTCAAAAGGAAAGAAGTTTGAATGGACATAGGAATGTGTAGATAGTTTTGAGTAGTTGAAGAAGTTGCTTACAAATGCTCTAGTTCTGAATATTTCAGATCTAGATAAATAGTTGATGGTGTGTATAGATTCTTACAAGAGATGACTTGGGAGAGTCCTGATACAAGAGGGATAGGTAGTGCACTACGATTCAAGGAAACTGAATGAGCAGGAGCATAATTATGTGACTCATTAACTTGATTTGGCAACGAATATTCATGCATTGAAGATGTGGACGCCCTATATTCTTGGCATGAGTTTTTTTTTTTATGAGTGATCACAATGGGATGAGATACTTGTTTGACCAACCTAATTTGAATGTCATGCAAGCTAGATGGTTGGCCTCGCTCAGTGAGTTTGACTTCAAGATCAAGTACATCAAGGGTAAGGAGAATATGGGTGCAGATGGTCTTAGAATAAGCGTGCAAGTAAATCACATAGAAAATTTGAGTTCACATGGGACAAATTTCCAAGATTGGATCTTATAGGTAGGACAACAAGATGACAAGTACCAACATCTTAAGAAAAGGTTATAGCAGCAGGGTAGAGATGAATAGGGTGTGGATTATCATCTCATGGCAGATGATTTAGTGAGATTTAGGGACATGACCTATGTTCTAGACAACACTGAGCTCAAAAATCTTATCTTGAGGGAGTTTCATGTTAAGTTGTATTCAGTTCACCTAGGATATCAGAAGACTCTAACAATTGTGAAGAAGTTTTATTATTGGTCGAATATGAAGAAAGAGGTATTTGAGTTCATTGCAAGGTGTTTGGATTTTCAATAGGTAAAAGAAGAGTGAAAGAATCTAGGTGGTTTACTACAATTGATTATGATTCTATAATGGAAATGGGAAGTCATTTCTATGGAGTTCATCACAGGTTCGTCAAGGACATCTAGACAACATGATTCCATCATGTTTGTGGTTGATAGGTTGACCAAGGTAGCTCAATTCATTCCAGGGAAGTCTACTAATTCATATAGTGAGGTAGCACGAGTCTTCATAAAGAAGATAATGATATTGCATGGTATTCCTAAGAAGATTGTGTCAAACATAGATGCCAAGTTCACGTCCATGTTTTGGAAGGAGTAGTTTGTAGGTTTGGGAAAACGTTGGCTTGTAGTACAACCTATCATACACATACAAATGGACAGATAGACAGGGTCAACATGATTATGGAGGACATGTTGAGAATGTATGTCATGCACCAGCAGAGGAAGTGGGAGGAGTATCTTCCACCGGTTGATTTTCCTTACAATAATGGGTATTAGGATTCCTTGAAGATGAGTCCATTTGAGGCACTTTTTAGACATAGTTGTAATACTCCAATTAGTTGGAGTGATCTAGTGAATAGGGTACTTATTGGACCAAAATTGTTCGCAGATATGGAACAGGAAATGTAGATTATCAAGAAGAAATTGAAGGGAGCATAGGACAAGTAGAAGAGTTATGCAGATCAACACAGGGTGTTTAAGGAGTTTCAGGTTGGGGAGCATGTGTACTTGCGCATCAAGCCCAAGAAGAGCTCCTTGAGGAATGGATCATGTGCCAAGTTGGAACCTCAGTATTGAAGTCCTTTCGAGATCCTTTAGAGGTTTGGACTAGTGGCCTACAGACTTTCACTCCCGCCAACAATGAAAGTACATGTTGTTTTCCATGTTTCATTACTTAAAATATATGTGAAGTATGTTGACCATGTGATTGACTAGTTTTTATTGCAGGTGGAGTTAGAAGGAGAATTCCAACAATAACCTCAAGAAATATTGTAGTGGAAATAACTCATGCTCCAAAACCGAGCAATCGAGCAAGTTAAAGTGTAGTGGAAACACTTTGGGCTCGATACAGGTACATGGGAGATGTCAGATCATATGTGGGCTATGTAGCTTTCATTGTTTGTATGTTGAGGAAAAGGAATTTTGGTATATGTACATATTTATATATGGTTGTTATTGTAAATACCACAATGAGTTATGTTATAAAGCTCCAATGAGTTATGTTATAAAGCTCCAATAAGCAGTATGCTTGTCAAGTTTTTCATGTTGGTTTCGCTTTTCAGCAGGTTATTCATTGTAAATACTACATTGAGTTAAGCTATAAAGCTCCATGGGAATTATTTTTTGGTTTTTAGTAGTTTTCTAGTCATAGGTATCATAGAACACCGAGGAAAATGTTCCCCTAAGTGGGACAGGTTCATAACAACCCCAGGTTAAAATTTCATATTATAAAGTTAATAAATGCAAAAGAATAATACCAAGGTCATGGGACACGTATTCCAAGTTGAATGTTGGGAAAAACATCCTAGTGGGTGTCACTTCGGTATATAATGGCTAAGGAAATTGGAAAAGGAATTGGTAAAGGAAAAGAGACATTAATTGACATTTGTTTATGAAAATAAAGGAAAATAGGGGAAAAGAGAGATGAAAGGTCACATATTTGCATGAGAGGAAAATTGAAGGAAAAAAGAGGAAATTGAAGAAAATCGAGGCCTCAATAATAAAAAGGCATTTGAGGATCAGTTCACAACTATTTTTAGTTTAGTTTTGGAGCTCTCTCTATTCCCTCATACTATTACAAACTTAGAGAATTATTGGAGCACTCTAGTACTAGAGAAAGCAAGAAAAGGAACGAAAAGGAAGGACAAGGGAGAAAATGGAAAAGCAAGGAAGGTTGGATCAAGGAGCTTCAACAAGAAGACTTATAGGTAACAAGTTGCATGTATGATTTCCTGACTGGTTTGTGAATGCATGGTACATGAATTTGTGTATTTGGCATAGGTTTTGCCTAGTGTAATAGTGGTTTTAGCCTTGCCTTTCCATTTCCTAGATAGCCATGGTATGATGGGATTATTTTCTGGTTGAGCTTTGGATTGTCGGAAGATATTGGAACCAAGTGAGGTGGTCTCAGGAAAATTCCCAAGGGTTGGGGGTGGAGGTGACTTAATATATGAGAATCCCTCAACAGGTGGGTGGAGATAGGAAAATTCCTCAATGTAATGGTGAAGAAACTATGAGGCATCCAAACTTGTTTTGGTTTTAGTGATCTCTTGATCAGTTTTGGTGGGATCACGATAGCCTGAGGGTGGAGGTGGTTTAATCTATAGGAAGCCTTGATTATTTATGTCTTGAGATCCCACATTCATGCTTGGAATATGGGATGAGGATGATTAGTTGAAAGAAATATTTGGTTCAACCCAATCTATGGTCAGGTGGTACGTGCAAGTCCTTGAATCGATTGGCTTTTGCAATAATTAATAAGAGCTATTTTCCTATTGTTTTCTATGAGAATTTGTACATGTTATTATGGTGATTTGATGGTTGTTATGTCGTGGTTAATAATATGGTTATATGTTGGTTATATGTACTCTAGTTATGTATTGTTCAGGATTTGATAACTATTTGATGGTTAATGAATGCATGGGATAACAAGTGTTATTGAAACTGTTATGAGAGGGAATTAGACCTTCTTGGTGATTCTTATATAAGTCTCAGAATACTCTAATAAGATATGAATTCATGACCTGTAGCTTATATGTTCACCATATGTTTGACAAATTGAATGTCATGGTTAGGCCTAGTTCAGACAAGTTCTTGTTCAAGTTCTGTATGATTAGCATTGTCATTAAGTTATTTATCATTATAGAAAGTCTCAGGAAGTTATGGGTAGTGGTATGGAGGTTGTCCTGGAATTGTGGCTTAGATCTTGGGACCGCACCCTCTAAACTAAGGATTTTGGGTTACAACCACACTCGGGTAGGATTGTGCATGCGTTTAGAGGGTGACAACCGTGCGCATGCAGGCTTGTGCATGCGGTTGGGGTGTTAGGTCAATGAAAAGCCTATCTATCTCAGGGTTGGTCATCTGTGGTGGTTCTTTGGCCCCTGAGTGTTCTGTAAGGCTTGTTGGATGTCACTTTGTGGTTAGTAAGTCTCAGTTATTGGCCCCACTTCCATAGCTGAATCTTCAAGGTCGAGTCATGTCATAGTAAATTTTCATCTCATGTTTACCCTAGAAGACCAATGAAATTAGGTAAATGTGGGGTGGGCGTGTTACAGTGGGCTCCCAATGGACAAAATTTAACTAATGCCAAAATTATTGTCAAACAACGTTATCGACCATTGGATGGTTGAACCTAAAATTTTGGCTTTTGTTATCACTCTAAAAATTCTTTTGAAGTAATAAGAAAGAAAAACCAAAGGTAACCACAAACCACTTTTGGAGATCAGGACCTAGCCTTCCTGATGCTCAGAGAGGGCTCTCTCTTTAAGATTTAACTTTGTTTTAGTTAAGATGATTTTAGGCTAGTTATTGCTTGCACTTGGGTTTTGTTTTGAAAATTTGGTGGTGGTATCACTTTACTTAGATGGACAGAGGGTTGGCTTATACCATTGGGCTATGGAGTCGGATTTCTGACAAACAAGACTGGATTGGGTTCTAAAAACAGTGTCAACATGGCAAGGTAGATAAGTTACTGCAGATCTCAAAGGCTAAATGGTGAATGGCTTCAAATGGGTCCAGGGAGAAATTAAGGCTTCCCTAGGCTGAAATTTGGAAGAAATGAAAGAAATCAATCGGGATGGGAGAGAAATCAAGGATTCTCAGATTTGGGTATCAGAAGAAAACATGTAAATAAATTACTGTGCAAAACAGAGTGTAATTAAACAAGTTTTGTATTATATTTCCAGTTAATTCATTTAGATTTAGAACACATTTAAGATTATGAAAACACAAAAGAAAATTAACACAATAACACAAATAAGTACTTCACTGCAAATGGATCATCTCATGAATCCTATAGAGAAATGCTTTTATTACTTGCTCTAGTCTGTTGACTTGAAAATAATACAATCACCCTTAGGTTCAAGATCACAATAACTCTACAAGTACAATTACCCTTAGGTTCAAGATCACAATAACTCTACAAATGTAAACTAATCCACCTCTAATACTTCGAATTTTGAAGTATTTATACAAAAAGTATATTACAAAATATCTCAAACTAATTTGAGATTTAATCTAGGAAAGAAAAATATCTTCTTGCAAGAAGATAGAGACAACTATTGAACTATTTCATGCTGTCCCTGTTATTTTGGTTCTGCTGGTTGTTATGCTTTGATTTTTAGCCCTCTATGCTGGCATGCTGTTTGGATTTCACGCTGGATAAGCTGTTTGACTTTCATATTTCATCTTATACTCTTTTACCTGATACACTTTGACTGTGCTGACCTGTCTTCATCCTTTTACCATGCTCATTTACTTTTTACTGTACATTTATAATTTACGGTTTATGATTTACTATGTTTTTACTATAGTAAATCATTCAATTTTTTCCATGTTTCTTCATCTAGCAATTAGATGTTGAGAATTTTCCTATATATCTCATACGCCTTTGTATATTTTGCAAAAGTAGGCTTATTAATAAATAAGTGGTTCACCTCATGCTGGAGGTAAAACATATTTTCATAGGTTTGGTATAATACTCTACCAGTTGGTATACCACTCATTGATGAGGTATTTTCCTATTCTTTGGCCACTTCCCTGATCTTCTGGTTGTAGTCCTCCTGTGTCATAAGTTTATCATTTATGATTAAGGGACTAGGTAGTCCCTTTCCTCTCAAAAGCTCAAACTTGGTCATAAACCTGTCAACGACTAGTTGCATGGTTTGACACTTATCCTCTAAATTTAACATTAGATTTCTCTTGGCTAGGACCCTCTTGAATTCCAAAATGGTACATGTCCTATCAGGTAGGTCAAGTTCTTATAGCTCATATTTGTTCTTGGAGTTGAGGAACTGAATAATTCTCATTTTTTCCTCTGACATTTCTCCAAGTTATTCTTTGACATTCTGGACGACTTCTGTAGCCTGTTTGATCAAGTCTATCTGCTCAAAAATAACCTGGATAGATGGCCAAATATCATTGACAGAGTCAATGATATTGGCCCATAATATTTTCTTAGCCTTTCCCAAAGGCTCACTTAGTGTTAACTTTTTGTCCAGGCTATTCACTCTCTCATTCATTCTGGTTGCCTTTTGTTGTTCTTCCTTATGCATGATCTGGGCTAACCTGCAATCTGTCTTTAGGTTGGTAAGTTTTTATTTTAACTTGTTCATCTCATTGGTTTGGATGGGCATTTCTTCCATTGCCTTGACCAACCTATTTGCTTCATCACCTGTGGTACCTGTTACTATTGATGTCGTCGCTGATGTAGTTTCTATTGCTGTTGGCAATGCAATGGCCATTGGACCAGTGGGAGCTAATGCTGATGCCAATGTGGAAGGTACAACTGTGGTTACTATAGGAATGATAGTTGGAGGAGCACTGTCTAGACTAGATTTTTTGAGCTGGATCAAGCTATCTATTTCCTTTTTCATTTCCTTCAACTGGTCATTAAGTTGGAGCAACAAGCCCATCATCTCCTCATGGTTTGTTTGGCTTTCTAGGACTTCTTTTGTTTGAGGGTGCTGTGACTGAGGCAGCTTGAGCTACTTCTTAAGGGCTGCAATGTCTTCATTTTTCTTCTTAATCAATTGTTCAGCAGCCTTGATGTCCTTTGGGTCATGGCCCAGCTCAATGATCAAGTCTTCCAAGGATTTGATCCTTGTGTCTTTGGCGCTGGAAGATGCTTTTTCTAGTTTGTACTGGGCTGTCACATTATCCAATGAGTCCTTGAGCTTGAATGCTGTCACTGCTTTTTATGTAAGGGTGGAGTATATCATCTCTCCAGCCTTCTTATGAAATTCTATTTGATCTATGGGATGCTCATCCTTGGCTAAGACCTCAAATTTTGTCTTCTTGTAGTCAGTTGTGGTTTTAGGTTGTTGTACAGTGCGCTGTAGGAAAGACACCTGCATTTTACCTTCTTTGATGTCAAAAGCTGACATCAATCTGCTTTGGTTTGGTGGTGTCATTTGCATGTACTTGGCATAAGTGTCTACCTTGAGCCTCTCATTCCTCATTTTAATCTCCTTGAACCTTTCCTTGATGTCTGCTTCCTTGTCAGCTGGCTTGACAAAGGAAGACACCTCCACACTCTTCTGTCTCTGTATAATTTGGGTGTTTGAAGAGGAGGGCTACTGTGTTTTTGCTGATGCAGTAGTCTCAGTTGTTTGTCTACTCCTTTGCCCCATTACATCAATATCAATCATTTCTACTGATGCAATGTGTTCTCCCTATTCAGACAGAGGAGTCATTTTGGGCCTTTTGCTTAATTGGACCTGTTGATTAGTGGTGTCCATAGTAGAGCTTGAATATTCCTCCCTGTTTATTTTTGGATTCTTCTCCTCATTAGTAGGAGTCTGAATGATAGGATGGATATTCATTGGCTCTTCTAACCCTGGGACTTGCAAGAAAGAGCTATGGTCAAATTGTTTCTCCAAGTAAATCATGGTGTTATCCACATCCACCACTGTGCTGTCCTTATCTATCAATGTGTCTTCCACTCATTCTAACTCATTAGCATACTGTTCAATGTCAGGAATGGGGTGGAGGATGTAAGGTCCTAGCTTGACCTTTATTTTGAGTTTACTTATAACCCCATGAGGGTCATAATGCTAGATGAAACTATTCTTGAATTTGAATTGCTGGAGTATCTTATTAGCTTTAGGTCCAGCCTCTCTATTGTTGCAGATGAAAAGGCCCATTTGGTTTTTCATCTTAAACTGTGTTTTCTTCCTAGTAGCTAGTAAGTGGACCTCACCCACACCTATCATTTGCATGAAGTATTCCAAGGCAAATAATCTCATTGGGAGATACTTAGGCAATTTGTAGGGGGGTAATTCACAACCATAGATCCTAAATTTAGTATGATTTTAGTAGAGGTACTATTCTCCTACTCTGCTATTCTTTTCCAGTTGTAATACTCTCTTGATATCAGTATTGATTATAGGTTGAGTGCTAGAAGTCAGCATGTTCATGACAGTGTGAACAAAACAATCAATGAAGTCTTTGTATGTGAATGTGGTGTTATACCTCTGGACCAAGGGTGTCCAGTAGATGACTGATCTTTCTTTTCCCTTGGTATCTATTTTCTGAATCTTCATTGAGAACTTGTTTGTTTGATAATACAAGAACATATGAAACAACACTGAAGAGTATTTGAAGACTCTTTCAGTGGGAAATCTAGTGACTTGTTCATGCATTCTGTCTACAATGAACTGGGCATAATCATACATAATGGCAAGAGGGTGGCCTGGAATGAAAATGGACAAGAATACCATGATTATCTCATCCACAAACTTGCCTAATGTAAATCCTAGGATGCATGAGATCATGGAGATTATTCTCCTGCCAGTATCTGAAAAAATAGTAAAGACATAGGGTGGAATGTCCTTAGGAGTATGGCACTCCTCAATGATGAAATTTTGAAAAATCTGTTTGATCTTAGCTGGGTCCGATGTGGTGTACAGGGCTAACAGATGTGGAATGGACAAAGGAGTCAAATTATGGCTGGGCTAGATTTGAAGCATCTGGTTGATGGATTCAACATTAATTGAAAACAAGAAGTCCTGGTTTGGGGCAATTATAGCCCTCTAGCTGGGTATGTAACATGCATGGAAGAAATGTACAATTTTTGGAAATGGATGGGCTTCTGGGAATGTATAATTGGGCATATTTGATTCCCAAAGGTGGATATCATCTGCTTTTTTCAGGAATCTATCTTTGG
The DNA here is from genome assembly GCA_031772625.1 of Pinus tabuliformis. NCBI lineage: Eukaryota > Viridiplantae > Streptophyta > Pinopsida > Pinales > Pinaceae > Pinus > Pinus tabuliformis. The sequence goes on along the minus strand of CM062805.1, from coordinate 751,732,009 downwards.
CCCAGCAATGGATTCTCAGAAGGTTGTCTTAGGTGACTGTGTCTTTGATTTGAAAATCCCTATCTACCAGGGCTAGGTGGTCAATGTCTAAGTGAGGGGTTGTCATTGGTTTGATATCCAGAGAAGTTGGGGCAATCATTTCTATGATAAAATGTGGAAATTTGGGCTTTATATGGCTTTGGGAGTGAAATTTGAGTAATTGAACAACCAGGGTAGGGTGCGAGTAGGTTGCAGTTTGGGGTTCTGGTACTTTGGGAATGGTAGAGTCTTAATTTAAATTGAAATTAATTAAATTCTTTCAGTTATTTTAAGAATTTAATATTTTTTCATTAAATAGGGGACAATTCTAGTTTTTTTCTTAAATACCTGGAATTTACAGTCGGGGCTGCAACTGGTTTTCAATTGGGGTTTGCAGAGGGCTTTGGTAGCTAGGATGGTGTGCAGTGGTGGCGTCGGAAGGCTTTGATGGTTGACGGCTGGTCGTAAGAGTTCGGAAGGCGCTGGTGCTTTGGAGGCTTCAGTAGTGCAAACGGGCGAAAAAGGGTGAAAATCGGGGTCAGTAGTCTTTTAAGCGTGAATGAATGGAAAAATGGCGGGGAACTTATGTTTTATGAACAATGTTGGTTTTGATTTTGGCAGGGAGGTGGTTTTGGAGGTCATCGCACTGCTTATGGGGGTTAGGTGGTATTTCGCTTGGGGAACACGATCTATGGTAGAGGTTGACACGTAGGCAAATAGGTCCCGAGCAAAACCGCCCATATCGCGTGCTTTCAGGCTGTTAAAGGTCAGACATCATGCGAGCGTGATATGGTCGATGGCCATTCGATTTGGCGGTGGATGATCGGATGGCCATCACACGGGAAAGTTCTGCGGTCAGGTGATTGGGTGGAGGTTAGTAGGACCCATGGGTTTTAATTACGGTTTAAAGTAATTAACCCAAGTTTAGTTGCGGATTAATGAAACTGCGAGGTTTTAGGGGTAGCGGGGTTAGTTTACCTCACCAAGGTGGTGGGTTAAACTAGGGTTTAGTCAGGAAAATGGTTAAGTGGCAGAGTTAGTGAAGCAGGGGGGGTTGTTTAGAGTTAGGATAAAGGGATTAAAGGGGTTTGGGTAATTATTAAAGGGAAAATCTGATTTTAAAAGGGGGGAAAAGGGGTTTCACACTTAGGGGAATGGATTTTAGGAGTAATTGACTAGTGAAATGTGTGAAACTAAGGGGTAGGAGTAAAAATGAGTGGGAAGGGGTTTTAATAATCCATGAAGGGGTAAGAGGGAAATTAGTGAGTATATAGTGGGGCTGAAATGTAATGAAGGGGAAGTTAGGAAAATCAGCCTATGATCATGATTTTTTCATTGATAACTGCTCTTGCACATTTGAAACACATAGTTAAGAATGATAGTAGTGCTTATGCTCCAAATGACTAGTATTTCTGTAACCTTTCTTTACTTACCCTTTTACCTACCTTAACATTTTTTATTCACTTTGGTGGGTGCACTTAGCTAGCAAACCCTTTTCTTTCCTTTATTCTTTTATGAAACAAACTATCTACTTCTAACCTTATATCTTCCAAGGGCTTAGATTAAACTGATGAGCTCCTTTTATTTCTCTACCTATCTAATGATCTGCCAAGATTAAACAATTTTGTCAGATTTTATTCTCTAACTATAAACATGAAATTCAAAGCATGAAGTAGCCAAGATTAAGCAGTTTGACTATCATGGGTTGTTTCATATATGACAAGCTGCACACAACCATTATTTAAGACAGTAAAGTAAAAGGTAGTGGCACTTGGACTTGCACACTTTAAAGATCTGTTTTTTGTTTGGGGTTCATATTTTTTCATTTTTTGTATTTTTTGATATTTTCTTATTTTTCTTGTCCTTTGATATTTCTTTTAGGACATACCCTCTTTACATTTTTTTAATTTTAATATGGAAAACATTTTCAGAAAGCAAAGGTATGTACAATATTACAAGAGTTAACCTCAACCAATTCAAAATTATGAATCCTATCACTATAGGACTCTAACAATGGCTCCACATGGGGATGAAATTTTTGGTGAAATGTCAAGAACTATGAATATCAGTAGCCTTTGAATTGTGACTATAGTTACCTTGTGAGCTGTCTTGCTGTGATTTTGCTTTAATGATACTTATGACAGTGAATCCTCCAAAGCTTAGGGCCTTCTCTCCGGGCTTCAACTTCAAAGGATTACCATACAATCCATACTACACTCTACAATGTTATTTATAATGATGCAAAGTAAAGTGAACTATTGTGAGTCAGTTGAAAAATAATGCTTCAACATCCTACCATTAACAGGTCCTCCTGGTAGATCTGATCCATCTATGTTTGTCAAGAAAAAGGCAGTGTTTCCTCTGCAGCCATAAATGAAATAAGGCCCCTACCACAAAAAATCAAATTTTCCCTGATTGCCTTTGTCTTCTCTCCTTGAATCCCACTTAAGGACTTTGTCTCCTATATAAAAATCATCTACTTTAGTCTTTTTATCAAAGACTTTCTTGATCTTTTCCTAGATTACCTATGATTTTACATATACTTCTTCTCTGGTCTGCGGAAGGTGTATGGTCTAATTTATTCTTCTTTGAATATCATTTGGTTCCACCTATAATTCTTGAAGGATCTTCATGACTGGCATTCCCAAGGATGATGGGAAAACTACATCCATCCCATAAACCAGCTGATAGGGTGATGTTCCAGTGGACTTCTTAGTAGTCAATTTATCTGCCCATAAGGCATTGACTAACTTCTTGTTCCAAGTCTTCTTGTTATCTTCCAATAGCTTTTTAATAATATTGATGACACTTTTGTTGGACAACTCTGCCACTCCATTACATTGAGGGTAATAAGCTATGGAATGGCCAAGGGTGATGTGGTACTTGTTATAGAAATCTATCATTCTTTTGGATTTAAAGGCAGTTGCATTATCATTAATGAGCTTCTGGGGACAACCAAATCTTGATAGGATATTACTCTCTAGGAAGGAGATTATGATAGTGTCTGTGGCTTGCCTAGAAGGTATGACCTCTATCCATTTGGTAAAATAGTCTGTGGTTGTTAGTATCCACTTGTGCTGAGCTGAGGAGGCTGGGTGTATTTCTCCAATGAAGTCTAACCCCCATTGTTGAAATGGCATCTCAGTGGAAATTGGTTTGAGAGGCAAGGGTAAAAGTTTTCTCTTTCCCCCAAAAATCAGGCATTTATGACAAGAGGTCACATGTTTTTTAACATCTACAAACAAAGTAGGCCAGTAGAAAACAACCCTCAAAATTTTTTCAGTCTTACTCTTCCAGTACAAGTGTCCTCCACAATCCCTTGCATGAAAATCTTGTAAAATCTTGTCAGCTTCATCTTTCAATAAACAGTTTAAAAGAATACCGCTATTGTCCTTCCAAAACGATGCATTATTTATAATACAATATCTTAATGACTTCATTTTTAAGAATCTAGCTTTAGTTCTTTTCAATCCAGGAGGAGCTTGTAAGTTTAGTAATACAAATGTAATATCTGCATACCAAGGTGAATCAGTAAAAGGTTCACTGATCTATGGAGTCACCATCTCCTCTTGATCATCAAGGGCACTAATAAAGTTGATATATAAGGCCTGACAGTTCGATTCAGCCATGATAAACCTTGGTCTTTGATAAGCTTGGTTGGCTTTATCTCTATGTCATATTCCAATATTGTGAAAATCCATTTACCTCTTTTACCTTCAGGCCCATTTTGAGTCAAAATTTCCTTAACTACAAAATTTGGAACATAAGCAATAATGTGAGAGTATAGAATGTACACTTTGAAGTCTTTGATTGCCTTAACTAAAGCTAATGCCTATTTTTCCATGATATTATATTTAAGTGTGGCATCTCTTAAGTATTTACTAAAGAATGCTATTGCCTGTTCATATCCTTGATTTTTCTTTTGTAGCAAGACTACTGCAATGGTGTGTTCTGAAGCAAAAGAAAAAATAATAAAATCTTTGTTAAAGTCAGGACTAATCAGGACTGGAGGTTTAGTTAAAGCTTCCTTAATAGCTTCAAAGGACTGTTTGGCCTCCACTGTCCATTTAATTGCTGAGTCCTTTTTTAGCATTTTATTTAACTCCCTAATTAATTTTGCTAGATTTGAGATGAATCTCCTAAGAAAATTAATCTTACCTAGAAATGATTGTAGCTCTTTAATGTTTCGGGGATGGGAAATGGTCAAAATGGATTCTATTCTAGCAGGGTCTATCCTAATCCCATCTTTAGATATGATGTGTCCTAACAGCTTTCCCTCTTCTAGTCCGAAAAGTGTCTTTTTAGGATTTAAAGGAATCCCAAATTTCCTGCATTTGATAAATACTCTTCTCAGGTGGTCTAAGTGTTCATTGTCAGATTTAGAGAAGATAGTGATGTCATCCTGGTATACTACTAAGAAATCATGGATCTCCTTGGCAAAAGCTATATCCATAGCTCTTTGAAATGTGGCACTTGCATTCATTAATCCAAAGGGCATCTTCAAATACATGGAGGTACCCCAAGGAGTAGTAAATGCAGTTTTGGCTTGGTCCTCAGGTTGGACTAAGATCTGGTTATACCTAGGGAATCCATCCAATAGCGAAATCCTAGATGAGCCTACTACCCTCTGCAATATATGGTCCATTTTTGGTAAGGGGTAGTTGTCTTTAAAGAGACCTTGTTTAAGTTTCTAAAATCTACACAAAGTCTAATTTCACCTGTCTTTTTCCTAGTTGTAACTAAGTTTGAAATCCAATCTGAGTATCTAATGGGGGCTATTATTTGGGAATCAAACATTCTTTTAACCTCTTTCTCTATGGAAGGCATAAGAACTTGTTTTATCCTCCTAAGTTTCTGTTTGAAAGGTTTATGATCTTCTTTTAGAGGTATTTTGTGTTGGATTATGGTGGTGTCATAATATTTTAAGTCTTCATAATTCCATGCGAATACATCCTAGAATTATTTAAACAGATTGATATATTTAACCTTTTCCTCTGGGGGTAAGGCTTTAGATATCTTGACGAGTTTTGATTTATCCTCAGTCCCTATGTTAATCTCTTCTATGTCATCTCTCAGAGGTTCCATCTTGGGTTTCCTAGCTACATCATTAGAGTCAAACAAATCCTCTAAAGGTACTAATCCTTTAGGTAAAAAATTATTTTTCAAATTAAGAATCTCTAGATCATCATCCATTATTTCATCTATCTCTACATTTTCTAAACTATCTATTTCTACTCTAGTAAAATCAGTTGGTTTAGCCATATTGAAAATATTTACATCTAAGATACTTTCTATATTATTGTCTATAGTACAGTCAGTATCTATCCTGCAATTCTGAAATTCACCTTCATTGTTCATGAAATCGTAGATCTGAGAGCCCTGGGAGAAAATATGCCAATACTTGAGGTTATCTGGTATCACAGGCCTATGTCTGTCTTCTTCAGTGTACTGGTGGTTTGATCGAAATGTAAATTTACAAGTACTAGCAAAGGTGGCCAGACTATGGCCCTGCATGTTTTGTTTTCTAGGAATTGCAGCAAAGTTTGATTCCAGGAGGTCCTTGATCAAGTCTAAAATAGTATCCCTATATCGACCAAGCCTAGGGTTGTTGATAGAGTATTCACCACTGATCTGTTTAGTAATCAACTTTGAGTCTCCCATGATGGAAACTCTTTTGTTTCCCAATTTCCTAACCAATTATAACCCCAGAATTAGGGCTTCATATTCGGCCATATTATTGGTACATTTGAAGTTCAATCTGAAAGCATGTCCCCCAGCATGATTATTCTCCATATTATGGATCCAAACTCCTGCACTAGACCCTAACCTATTGATAGACCCATCAAATTCTAGATGCCATAGTTACTCATGGAATATGTTCTCACTGTCAGCTGTTCTGTATTTTAGGTCTTTGGCTGTGATTTCCTTCTTATCATTTTCTACATTGTATAAGATGAAAGAGTCCATATTTGAATGCATGGAGTATATGGGAAATTTTTGTAGCTTTTCCTCACTACTAACCATGTACTTCATTAAGGTATCCCTATATAATTTTCTTGGTTGCCTAAAAACAGATATGGTGGCATAAGAATTATCCAACTGCAAGGATCCCTACAGTTTTTCTCCCCGTGAGCGAGATAGCAGCATTCCATATTTTGGTGGGATGTCTGCAACTACAATGTCCATTAGAATGCTCTTTGCAGGGCACTGGAAAAGAGTCACACATAAGTCCTTGATTAGACCAAGGCATTTAACCTGGTTGGAGTCAAAAGGAACAAATCCTTATAAGGCCTGGTAATTTCTAGGTTCAGTCTTTCCATTATTGCCTTTGGCATGAGATTGTGGTATGCCCTTGAGTCCAACATAGTGTTATGCAAAATTTTATCATGAATGTTTAGGCTGATGTAAAAAGAAGGAACTCCCCCTTGTTGATGAATACCATTGGCCTTAGGGCTAAACAACAATTCAGGCCGGTCATCATTCAAATTAACAGAATCCTCTCCCTCTCCTATGTTCAAAGTCTTAGTTATCTATGACCTATAAGATCCATTCTTTACTAGTTCAGTCAAGGGAACTGATAACTTTAATTTTTCTATTTCCTTTTTGATGTTGAAAGGGAGTTGAGGTTTTTTTGTTTGATTCAAATCTTCCTTAATATGTGCAGTTTGAGTGTCTTTATTCTATTTCTCAGTGGTAGGCATTTTAGTCTATGTTTCTACTATTTTGCCTTGATTTCTTCTATTTTGATTGTTTTCAGTAATTATCTTTGTTTGGGTTTTAGTGGAGGTTATATCTACAATCCTAGTGGTTGAAGTCTACGGTTTTCCCCTAGGGAGAATTTGCAACACTTTTTTAACTGGAGCTTCTTTTATTATCTTAATCTGGGTTTGGATAGATCTTTTAATGGGAGTCTCGTTATTCTTATTACTTCTCAAGCTATATTGTTTATGTACCTCATATCTAGCTGACTCATAACCCTATTTAAAATCAAAAGATTCACCAGATTCTAACTGCAACTGTTGCAACATATAATAATAACTCATGTTCTTCTTGAGTAAGAAAAAAATGTCTTCCTCTTTGGTTTCTAGTAAGTTAATCTGGGTATCATCCTTTGCTTCTTGGTTTTGTGAATCCTCAACATAGTTTTCTTGGAAGGGGGGCCTAATCTGTTGATCTGGTGCAGTATTTTTTGCAGCATTAGGGTTCGTCCTAAAATTTGGGTTTCTTATTGGGGGTTTTTGTTGTTGATTCTCCCATTGATTTTTCCTCTCCATGTTTTCTAACCTATCCATGATTCTTTCTAAACTCTTAGTTAAAACATCTACTTTTCCATCAGAAGTTGAAGCTTCCTCTTTAAATACAACTTTCTTTTCATTCATCATTTGTGCTTTCTTAGCTAACAAGTTGGCCTCTACACTAACAACATTGCTCTGCATTTGTTCAAGTGTTTCAGGGTTCCTCTCCCTTAGTTGGTATGACATGTCAGCATCAAAACCATCAGGGAACTTAATTAATGCTAGGTTAGGTGGTGGCTTAATGTTGGCTAGAATTGCATTGTAGATATTATTAAACCTAGTGCAATAGTCCTGAACTGACTCATTAGGAGCTCTTCTAATATTGTCATATTCAGAAAGTATTTGCAGTGGGTTTTTCTTTCTTTCCCATCTATCAATGAATAACCTTTGAAAATTGGCTAAATCTGCAATATGGTTGGCATGAAAGGCTTTGAACCATTTCTTGACATCCCTAGTTAAAGTTTGAGCAAACAATCTCATTTGGACATCTGCTTCATCTATTTCATGCAATTCAAAAAAGTCATACATCTTGTTTACATGCTGCTGGGTAGTGTAATGACTAGTAGCATCAAACGGGACAATCTTACTCTGATAATCTGTAGGCATGGCATGGAGTTGGGTAGGTAAAACAAGATGAGCATATCGGTTTGCCATTGCTGTGATTCTAGTTTGACTAGGGGGCAAAGTTGTGGTGGTTGAAGAAGGGATTGAATTTGATGGAGGTGAACTAGATGATGATGAAAATGATTGATTAATAACTGGTTTAGGTGATTGGATTGTGGTAGATACAATTGGTGAAGTCATGGTAAAAGAAAGGGTATTTATAGTGAATGAAGACTGAGAAGAAATTTGAGAGGCAGCCACAGTAAGGGAAGCTAGCTCAACAAATTGTTGAAGGTAAGCGCTATATATATTGCTCATCAACGTAGAGGTCAAGGATTCTAACTTGTCAAAAGCGTCCAAGAAAAAATTATCTAAATCTGGATGGATAACCCTTTTTGATTCGATGAGTTGAGTAAACTCAGGGTCTAAAACTATTTCATGGATATCATTCTCAGATTTAGTTCTAAATAGTGAGAGGTCAAATGACAAATCAAAAGGGATTTCCTCTAAAGTTGACAACTCCTCGAGGAGTGAATTGGCTCTGTCTAGCTGGCTACTACTTGCCTGAGTTTCTTCATTTTTTGGTTTCCTTAGAATTCTATCTGGGTCATCAACTATAGTTGCAGGGTTTGGATCTGGGTTTGCCCTGGTATAGCGAATCTTCTTAGGAGCTAGAATTTCAAGGATTTTAAACTATTTTTTTTTATTTTTTATTTTTATTTTTTATTTTACTTTCGATAATGACCTTAAGGGGCTTAAGATTTAATTTAGGGTTTCCTTAAAGTCCTACGAGACTGAGGATCAAAGTCCCTAGTATGGTCACCAGAAATGTTATCACTCTAATAATTCTTTTGAAGTAATAAAAAAGAAAAACCAAAGGTAACCACAAACCACTTTTGGAGATCAGGACCTAGCCTTCCTGATGCTCAGAGATGGCTCTCTCTTTAAGATTTAACTTTGTTTTAGTTAAGATGATTTTAGGCTAGTTATTGCTTGCACTTGGGTTTTGTTTTGAAAATGGTGGTGGGATCACTTTACTTAGATGGACAGAGGGTTGGCTTATACCATTGGGCTATGGAGTCAGATATATGACAAACAAGACTAGATTGGGTTCTAAAAATAGTGTCTACAGGGCAAGGTAGATAAGTTACTGTTATGAAACCAGCTCAAGAAAAGATAGAAAAGATAGATCAAAGCCTTAGAATTCAGCCTCTTCGAGGGGGCAACCTCCTTTACATTACATAAATGAACAATTCTTGGATGATACAAATGACAAAACCTCCTTTGTATATATAGGAGTCTAAGGAGTCACAATATAATCCAGCCGACCTAACAATAATAATATAAAGCCACAAAAATAACAATAGAGGGATTCTATGGGGCACAGAAATAACAATATCGGGGTAATAGGGGCACAACAATATAAATAAGGGGTATAACTACAATAGTAATGGGGTAATCACTAGTATTATAGGGACCCAACATGCCCCTCTCCTTCAAAAAAGTGTTGTCCTCAATGCTTGAGTAGTTCTGGATACTTCTACATAAAATTCTCATCCTCCCATGTGGAATCTTCAGCGGATAAGTTCTTCCACTTTATAAGATACTCTGAAATTGATCGATTTCGTAGTTGTCGAGTTCTTGTTTCTGTGACTGCTTCTGGTTCCAATATAATTTTTCCTTCCTCATCAAGTTCTGGCAATATTGTTTGAATTGGGAGCTTGTCACCTATAACCTTCTTTAAACATGAAACATGGAAGACTGGGTGCAATCGAGAAGCTGCAGGAAGCTCCAATTTGTATGCCATAGTACCAATCTTTTGCAACACCTTGTACGGACCATAATACTTTGGTGATAATTTATTATCCTTCTTAGCTTGCTTTAGGGACATTTGCTTATATGGTTGTAGCCGTAGGAATACCCAATCACCTACATCAAAACTTCTTTCACTGCGATGTTGATCTGCCTGTTGTTTCATTCTATTTTGTGCCAACACGAGGTTATCCTTTAAGAGTTGGAGGACTTGTTGTTGATGTTCGATGTGATGTTCCACTGCCTGAACCTTAGAATTTTCTCTTAAATATGATGTGATGGATGGTGGTTGATACCCATAAAGTGCCATAAATGGGGTCATTTTTGTTGTTGTATGGAAGGAAGTGTTATACCACCATTCAGCCAGAGGCAACCATTTGACCCATTGTGTCTGTTTATCAGATACAAAGCAACGAAGATATCCTTCCAAACATTTGTTTACTATCTCAGTTTGCCCATCAGATTGAGGATGATAAGATGAGCTATGAGCTAACTGAGTACCAAGACAAGAAAATAATTCTGTCCAAAAATTTCCAGTGAAAATGGGATCTCTGTCACTTACAATAATCTTTGGGTTTCCATGTAGCTTTTGAAATGTTTCCATAAATGCAGTAGAAACAGTACTGGCTTTAAATGGATGTGATAATGCACAAAAGTGTGCATACTTGGTAAGTCTGTCAACTACCACCATGATGACACTCTTTCCCTCAGACTTGGGTAAACCTGTGATAAAATCCATTGAAACCTCCTCCCAACGTTGGCTTGGAATGGATAAAGGTTGTAATAGACCCGGTGTCCTTATTGTTTCAACTTTATTTTGCTGGCAAACCAAACATTCCGCCACAAACTTTTGAATATCTGATTTAAGGCCATCCCAAAAAAATTCCTTCTTAACCCTGTGGTAAGTTTTTAAAAATCCTGAGTGCCCTCCTAAGGGAGAAGTGTGCAATTCCATAAGAATCTTTTGTTTTAGCTGGGAATTCTTACAGAGGTATAAGCGATCTTTGTACCATAACGAATCATTTTGCCAGCTAAATGTATCAGAAGTACTGGAATCTTGTTGTAGCTTTCGAATAAGTGCCCATACTTCTTCGTCATTCTTCCATTCCTCCCTTGCTTCGTTTATCCAATCTGGTTGGATGATAGAAATGGCACACAATAATGCTTCCACATCCTCATCCTTTCTTGAGAGTGCATCTGCCACCACCTTTTGCTTCCCTTTTTTGTAGATGATTTCAAAGTCATAACCCAACATCTTTGTGACCCACTTTTGTTGCTCTTCAGAGGATAATCTTTGTTCTAAAAAGTATTTAAGGCTATCATGATCCGTTTTTACCTTGAAGTGTCTTCCCATTAGGTAGGGTCGCCATTTCTTAAGTGCATGGAGTATTGCCAACATTTCCTTCTCATAAATAGCTTTGCTTAAAAACTTTCCCTTGATTGGACGCCTTTCAAAAGCAATGGGTCTTTCATCTTGCATTAGAACAACACCAATTCCATTTCCTGAAGCATCACATTCCACAATAAAGGTTTTTGTGAAGTCCGGTGTAGCTAAGACTGGTGCTTGGCACATTGCCTCTTTAAGATGTTCAAAGGCCTTTGTTGCTTCCGAAGTCCATGAAAATGAATCTTTCTTCAATAATGTTGTTAGAGGTGCTGCTATTCTCCCATAATTCTTAACAAACTTTCGATAATACCCTGTCAACCCAAGAAATCCTCGCAGATGCTTTATGGATGTGGGGATTTTCCATTCCTTAATGGCTTTAATTTTGCTAGGGTCTACCTTAACTCCTTCATGAGATACAATATGACCCAAATATTCCACCTCCTGGACTCCAAAGAAACATTTGGATCTTTTTGCATATAATTGTTTCTCCTCCAATAGTTGTAGCACCCTGTCAACATGTTCAACATGATCCTTCCAAGACTTGCTGTAGATTAGTATATCATCAAAAAATACTAACACAAATTTTCTAAGGAATGGTTTGAAAATTGAATTCATCAAACCTTGAAATGTTGAAGGTGCATTGGTAAGGCCAAAAGGCATGACCAAAAATTCATAATGACCCTCATGAGTTCTAAATGCCGTTTTTGGAACGTCTTCAATCTTCATTCTGATTTGATGATATCCCGAACAAAGATCCAACTTGGTGAAGTAAATTGATCCATGCAATTCATCCAGTAATTCATCAATAACAGGAATGGGGAACTTATCTTTAATAGTGAGCTTGTTGAGCTCCCTATAATCTGGACACATGCGCCATGATCCATCCTTCTGGTGCACCAATACTACTGGAGCTGAGAAAGAACTTTGACTCGGTTGAATTATACCAGCCTCTAGCATTTCTGCAACCATACGTTCAATTTCACTTTTTTGGACATAGGGATATCTGTACGGCCTGATGTTTGGAGGAACACTTCCTGGAATCAGATGAATAGCATGATCATGATCACGCATAGGTGGGAGACCCTTGGGAGTCTCAAATACCTTGGAATGATTGTCCAAGACTTTTTGGAGATCTGGAGAAATAGATGATTCCAATGTGGAAACATCTAGCGAGCATAATTGTGCAATTACACCTCTTTGCTCCTTTCTTAGAAGCTTTGTCATACCATGAGAGATGATTATCTTTCCTAGTTTCCCTGCAATACCCCTTAATTCAACTTCATTTCCTTCCGAAGAAAATTTGATGAAAATTTCTTGAAAATTAAAAGCTATTGTACCCAAGGATTGTAGCCATTGGACTCCTAGTACAACATCCGCACCTCCCATTGGAATGGAAAGCATTGGGCTAGTCAATACATATTCTCCCATGGATAGCTTGATATTATGGCACTTTCCAGAGCAATTTATTTTTCCTCCATTTGCAATCATCACTTGACACTCTGGTGCTGGATATAGGAAGCAATTCAATTCTTTTGCTACCCTACAATGAATAAAATTGTGGGTGCTTCCTGAATCAATCAACACTATTACCTTTTTCTTCTTGATTTGTCCTTCTATCTTGATGGTTTGAGGAGTGGTAATTCCCGCCAATGCATTACAAGATATGGTCGGATTTATTTGTTCTTCATCTAGGCTTTGTTCCTGGAATATATCCTCTTCTTTTGACCTTTCTTGCTCCTTTTCTTCTTCCTCTTCACAATCTATGTAGAATAATTTCTTCTCAGCACACTTATGACCTTTTGTGTATTTGCTATCACAATTGTAACAAAGCCCTTTTTTTCTTTTTTCTTCCAATTGTTGTGGTGTCAACCTTGTAGGTTGTGGAAGACTATGGGCAACAACACTTCCATCTTTATAGTTGTGAATGGTATGCTTCCTAGTTGCCATAATTTTGCTTTCCATTTTTCTCGCTAACCTGAATGCCTTCTCTAATGAATCAGGTTCCCAAAGGCGCACTTCATGTTGGATATTATCCTTTAAAGACCCTATGAACACATCAATCCTATGCTCCTCTGGAATATCTTTTACCCTTATGTTCAATTTTTGGAACTCCTCAATGTGCTCCATTATTGAACCCTTTTGTTTGAGACTTATCAATTGGCTAAAAAAAGTGTTGCTTTTTGTATCCTCATAATGTGCTATCAATTCTTCCGTAAAAATTGCCCAAGTGATAAATTGTTTACGAGAACAAAGCCATTGATACCATACAAACTGATTTGGTTCCAAATATAAAGTTGCCATACGTACCTTTTGTGTGTTTTGCACATTATTGAGATCGAAGAATTGCTCCATCTGTAATATCCATGTGGCGGGATCCTTGCCATCAAACTTCCTCATATCGATTTTTGGAACATGGTGAGTCTTCGATCCAATATTGGAGTCTATGGAATCATGATTAACATTTCTTTTGTTCTCATCATGAGTTTCCTTTACTACCTTTTCACCATTAGTGACCCTTTCTTGTAGCAAGTTCTTCAATTCTTCCATGTCTGTCTTCAAATCTATCTTCAAATTTACCATCGAACCCTCCATCTTAGCTTCCATGCCATTTATATTAGATTCCACGCCATTTATCTTAGATTCCATGCCACTTATCTTAGCTTCTGTTAGCTTTTGTGAGCGTGACATTTGTTGCACTTGTTCTTGTAATTTTGATATATCATGTAGCATTTCTTCCTCTTCTTCATGAGTCATGCTAGAGCTTTCAGGTTCCTTACTAGGTGTTTGCATTTTCTTTCCTCGGGGCATCAGTTACCGATAATAATGCTTTACTATGCCCTTTGAATTCCGTTAAACCAAGCTTAGATAAAAAAATAAAAAAAAAACTACACACCTTTTTTCACTTTATAGAAGCCTGATATTGAATCTGATGTATCTCTGTAATTTCGGATCATCCAGTTCTGAAATTGCTACCTGTAGTAGCCTTCTGCGTCCTCTTTCCAATGCCACAAGTCTGAGCCAAATTGGATTCTCCAAGTAAGAGTTATGTGAAATCTCCCACAGTGACTTGCTTTTAGACTGGTTCAGTAGAGCGAACTTGTACGACGTGCCACGAGTCACTGTTTCAACCTTTGAATCTGAAACACACATACAAGAAACTACAGTCCGTCCTCTTTTTGTACCATTTTACGAAATTTCAATCCGATCCTCAGAGAGAGAGTTATGACGATTTTCCCCAGGTCACCTGTTTTGAATGTAATTCAGGAGTCTGCAAAAAGGCCAACTTCCTCAGATCATATCTCCGAAAATATCGCGCGAAAAGCTCTGAAATTCGGACCCAAGGTTCAGCGCCAATTCTTCTCAAATGGTTTTTTTTGCGACTTCTGAAACGTCACAGAAAAAAAGTTATAGCGAAAATGCCACGATGACCTGTTTAGAGCAGCGAAACCCTAGAATCCAAAGCTCTGATACCAAATGTTATGAAACCAGCTCAAGAAAAGATAGAAAAGATAGATCAACGCCTTAGAATTCAGCCTCTTCGAGGGGGCAACCTCCTTTACATTACATAAATGAACAATTCTTGGATGATACAAATGACAAAACCTCCTTTGTATATATAGGAGTCTAAGGAGTCACAATATAATCCAGCCGACCTAACAATAATAATATAAAGCCACAAAAATAACAATAGAGGGATTCTATGGGGCACAGAAATAACAATATGGGGGTAATAGGGGCACAAGAATATAAATAAGGGGTATAACTACAATAGTAATGGGGTAATCACTAGTATTATAGGGACCCAACAGTTACTGTAGATCTTAAAGGCTAAATGGTGAATGGCTTCAAATTGGGTCTAGGGAGCAATTAAGGGTTCCCTAGGCCGGACTTTCGAAGTAATGAAAGAAATCAATCGAGATGGGAGAGCAATCAAGGATTCTTAGATCCGGATATCAGAAGAAAACATGTAAATAAGTTACTGTGCAAAATAGAGTGTAATTAAACAAGTTCTGTATGATATTTCTAGTTAATTCATTTAGATATAGAACACATTTAAGATTATGAAAACACAAAATAAAAGTAACACAATAACACAAAGAAGTAATTCACTGCAAATGACTCATCTCATGAATCCTGTAGCGAAATGCTTTTATTACTTGCTCCAGTTTGTTGACTTGAAAATAATACAATCACCCTTAGGTTCAAGATCACAATAACTCTACAAATGTAAAATAATCCACCTCTAATACTTTGAATTTTGAAGTATTTATACAAAAAGTTTATTACAAAATACCTCAAACTAATTTGAGATTTAATTTAGGAAAGAAAAATATCTTCTTGCAAGAAGATAGAGACAACTATTGAACTGTTTCATGTTGTCCTTGTTGTTTTGGTTCTGCTGGATGTTATGCTTTGATTTTTAGCCCTTTATGTTGGCATGCTAGTTGGATTTCGCACTGGATAATCTGTCTCACTTTCATCTTTCATCTAATACTCTTTTACCTGATACACTTTGACTGTGCTGACCTTTCTTCATCCTTTTACCATGCTCATTTACTTTTTATTGTACATTTATAATTTATAGTTTATGATTTACTGTGTTTTCACTATAGTAAATCATTCAAATTTTTCCATGTTTCTTCATCTAGCAACTGGATGTTGAGCATTTTCCTATATATCTCATTAGCCTCTGCATATTTTGCAAAAGTAGGCTTATTAATAAATAAGTGTTTCACCTCATGCTGGAGGTAAAACAGATTTTCAAAAGTCTGGTATAATACTCTGCCAGTTGGTATACCACTCATTGATGAGGTATTTTCCTGTTCTTTGGCCACTTCCCTGATTTTCTTGTTGTAGTCCTCTTGTGTCATCAGTTTATCATTTATGACTAAGGGACTAGGTAGTCCCTTTTCTCTCAAAAGCTCAAACTTGGTCATAAACCTGTCAACGACTAGTTGCATGGTTTGACACTTTTCCTCTAAATTTAACATTAGATTTCTCTTGGTTAGGACCCTCTTGACATCCAAAATGGTACCTGTCCTGTCAGGTATGTCAAGTTCTTGTAGATCATATTTGTTCTTGGAGTTGAGGAACTAAATAATTCTCACTGCTTCCTCTGGCATTTCTCCAAGTTCTTCTTTGACATTCTGGATGGCTTCTATAGCATGTTTGATCAAGTCTATCTGCCAAAAAATGACCTGGATAGATGGCCAAATATCATTGGAAAAGTAAATGATATTGACCCATCATAATTGCTTGGCCTTTCCCAAGGCTCACTTAGTATTAACTCTTTCTCCAGGATTTTCACTCTCTCATTCATTCTGGTAGCCTTCTATTGTTCTTCCTTATGCATGATCTGGGCTAACCTGTAATTTGTCTCTAGGTTGGTAAGTTTTTCTTTTAACTTGTTCATCTCACTGGTCTAAATGGACATTTCTTCCATTGCCTTGACTAGCCTATTTTCTTCATCACCTGTGGTACCTGTTGCTGTTGATGTCGTTGCTGATGTAGTTGCTATTGTTGCTAGTAATGCAGTGGCCATTGGACCAGTGGGAGCTAATGTTGATGCCAATGTGGAAGGCACAACTGTGGTTACTGTAGGAATGATAGTTGGAGGAACACTGTCTAGACTAGCTTGTTTGAGCTGGATCAAGCTATCTATTTCCTTTTCCATTTCCTTCAATTGGTCATTAAGTTGGAAAACCAAGTCCATCATCTCCTCATGGTTTGTTTGGATTTCTAGGACTTCTTTTGTTTGAGGGTGTTGTGACTAAGGCATCTTGAGCTGCTTCTTAAGGGCTACAATGTCTTCATTTTTCTTCTTAATCAGCTGTTCAATAGCTTTGATGTCCTTTGGGTCATGGCCTATCTCAATGATCAGGTCTTCCAAGGATTTGATCCTTATGTCTTTGGCATTGGAAGATGCTTTTTCCAATTTATACTGGGCTGTCACATTAGGCTGTCACATTATCCAATGAGTCCTTGAACTTGAATGCTGTCATTGATTTTGATGTAAGGGTGGAGTATATCATCTCTCCGGCCTGCTTATGAAATTATATTTGATCTATGGGATGCACATCCCTAGCTAAGGCCTCAAAGTTGGTCTTCTTGTAGCTAGCTGTGGCTTTAGGTTGCTGTATAGTAGGTTGTAGGAAAGACACCTGCATTTTACCTTCTTTGATATCAAAGGCTAACATCAATCTGCTCTAGTTTGGTGGTGTCATTTGCATGTACTTGGTATAAGTGTCTTCCTTGAGCCTCCCATTCCTCATTTTGATCTCCTTGAACCTTTCCTTGATATCTTATTCCTTGTCAGCTAGCCTGACAAAGGAAGACACCTCCACACTCTTCTGTCTCTGTATAATCTGGGTGTTTGAAGAGGAGGGCTATTGTGTTTATGCTGATGCAGTAGTCTCAGTTGTTTGTCTACTCCTTTTCCCCATTACATCACTATCAATCATTTCTGCTAATGCAATGTATTCTCCTGTTCAGACAAAGGAGTCATTTTGGGCCTTTTTCTTAATTGGACCTGTTGATCAGTGGTGTCCATAGCAGAGCTTGAAGCTTCCTCCCTATTTCTTTTCGGATTCTTCTCCTCATTAGCAAGAGTCTGAATGATAGGAGTGATTCATTGGCTCTTCTAACCCCGGGACCTGCAAGAAAGAGCTTTGGTCAAATTGTTTCTCCTAGTCAATCATGGTGTTCTCCACATCCACCACTGTGTTGTCCTTATCTATCAATGTGCATTCTACCCATTTTGACTAATTAGCATATTATTTAATGTCAAGCATGGGGTAGTGGATGTAAGGTCCCAACTTGACCTTTTGTTTGAGTTTTCTTATAACCCCATGAGCGTCATAATGCCAGATGAAACTATTCTTGAATTTGAATTGCTGGAGTATCTTATCAACTTCAGGCCCATCCTCTCTGTTGTTGCAGATGAAAGGGCCCATTTGGTTTTTTATTTTAAATTGTGTTTTCTTCCTAGCAGCTAGGAAGTGGACCTCATCCACACCTATCATTTGCCGGAAGTATTCTAGGGCAAATAATCTCATTGGGAGATACTTAGGCAATTTGTAGGGGGGTAATTCACAACCATAGATCCTAATTTCAGTATGATTCTAGTAGAGGTACCAGTCTCCTACTTTGCTATTCTTTGCTAGTTGTAATACTCTCTTGATATACTGATTCTAAGTTGAGTGCTAGAAGTCAACATGTTCATGATAGGGTGAAAAAAACAATCAATGAAGTCTTTGTATGTGAATGTGGTGTTATACCTCTGGACCAAGGGTGTCTAATATACGACAAATCTTTCCTTTCCTATGGTATCTGTTTTCTAAATCTTCATTGGGAACTTGTCTATTTGATAATAAAGGAACACATGAAACAACATTGAAGACTCTTTCGGTGGGAAATCTAGTGAATTTTTCATGCATTTTGTCTATAATGAACTGGGCATAATCATACATAATGGCAGGAGGGTGGCTTGGAGTGAAAATGAATAAGAAGGCCATGATTATCTCATCCACAAACTCGTCTGATGTAAATCCTAGGATGCATGAGATCATGAAGATTATTCTCCTGCCAGTATCTGAAAAAATAGCAAAGACATAGGGTAGAATATCCTTAGGAGTATGGCGCTCCTCAATCATGAAAGTTTGAAAAATCTGTTTGATCTTAGTTGGGTCCAATGTGGTGTATAGGTCCAATAGATGTGCAATGGACAAAGGAGTGAAATTGTGGCTGGGTTGGATTTTAAGCATCTAGTTGATGGATTCAACAGTAATTGAAAACAAGAAGTCCTGGTTTGGGGCAATTATAGCCCTTTGGTTGGGTATGTAACATGCATGGTAGAAATGTACAATGTCTGGGAATGGATGGGCTTCTAGGAATGTATAATTGGGTAGCTTTGATTCCCAAAGGTGGATATCATCTGCTTTGTTTAGGAACCTATCTTTGTCCCAACAATGGATTCTCAAAAGGTTGTCTTGGGTGATTGTGTCTTTGATTTGAAAATCCTTGTCTATCAGGGCTAGGTGGTCAATCTCTAAGTGAGGGGTTGTCATTGGTTTGACATCCAGAGAAGTTGGGGTATCCATTTTTGTGATAAAATGTGGAAAACTGGGCTTTATATGGATTTGGGAGTGAAATTTGAGTAATTGAACAACCAAGGTAGGGTACGAGTAGGTTGCAGGTTGGGGTTCTGGTACTTTGGGAATAGTAGAGTCTCAATTTAAATAGAAATTAATTAAATTATTTCGATTATTTTAAGAATTTATATTTTTTCATTAAAGAGGGGACAATTCTAGTTTTTTGCTTAAATACGTGGAATTCACAGTCGGGGCTGCAATTTGTTTTCAATTGGGGTTTGCAGAGGGCTTTGGTAGCTAGGATGGTGTGCAGTGATGGCATCGGAAGGCTCTGATGGTTGATGGCTAGTCACAGGAGTTTGGAAGGCACTGGTGTGCTTCAGAGGCTTCAACAGTGCAAACAGGCAAAAAAGGGTGAAAATGGTGGTTGGTAGGAGTTTAACCACGAATGGTTGGAAAAATGGTGGGGAAATTATGTTTTATGAACAATACTGGTTTTGATTTTGGCGGGGAGATGGTTTTGGAGGTCATCACACCGCTTATGGGGTTCGGGCGGTATTTTGTCGGGGGAACACGATCTATGCCAAAGGTCGACACATAGGCAAATGGGCCGTTAAATGTCAGACGTCGCGCAAGCGAAATATGGAAGATGGCCAATTGGATCTGGGGTGGATGATCGAATGGCCATCATGTGGGAAAGTTGTGTGGTCGGGTGATTGGGTGGAGGTTAATGGGACCCATGGGTTTTAATTATTGTTTAAAGTAATTAACCCATGTTTAGTTGCGAATTAATGAAACTACAATGTTTTAGGGGTAGAGGGGTTAGTTTACCTCACTAGGGTGGGGGGTTAAATTAGAGTTTAGTCAGGAAAATGGTTAAGTGGTGGAGTTAGTGAAGCAGGGTGGGGGTGGGTTTAGAGTTAGGATAAAGGGTTTAGAGGGGTTTTGGTAATTATTGAAGGGAAAAGCTGACTTTAAAAGGGGGGAAAGGGGTTTCACACTTAGGGGAATGGATTTTAGGAGTAATTGACTAGGGAAATGTGTGAAACTAAGGGGTAGGAGTAAAAATGAGGGGGAAGGGGTTTTCATTAGCCATGAAGGGGTAAAAGGGAAATTAGTGAGTATATAGTGGGGGTGAAATGAAATGAAGGGGGAGTTAGGCAAATCAACTTATGATCATGCTTTTTCATATTTCTGCAACCTTTCTTTACTTACCTTTTTACCTACCCTAACACTTTTTCTTCACTTTGGTGGGTGCACTTAAGCTAGCAAACCCTTTTCTTTCCTTTATTCTTTTATAAAACAAACTATCTACTTCTAACCTTATATCTTCCAAGGGCTCAGATTAAACTGATGAGCTCCTTTTATTTCTCTACCTATCTAATGATCTACCAAGATTAAACTATTTTGTCAGATTTTATTCTCTAACTATAAACATGAAATTCAAAGCATGGAGTAGCCAAGATTAAGCAGTTTGACTATCATGGGTTGTGGCATATATGACAAGCTACACACAACCATTATTTAAGATAGTAAAGTAAAAAGTAGTGGCACTTGGACTTGCACACTTTCATGATCTGTTTTTTGTTGGGGTTCATATTTTTTCATTTTTTTGTATTTTTTTATCTTTTCCTATTTTCCTTGTCCTTTGATATTTCTTTTAGGACATACCCTCTTTGCATTTTTTAATTTTAATACAGAAAATATTTGCAGAAATAAAAGGTATGTACAATATTACAAGATTTAACCTCAGCCAATTCAAAATTATCAATCCTATCACTATAGGTCTCTAACAACTTTTATATTAGAACATCGCAAAATGACTAAAAAAATCTAACTCTAAAAATCCTCATAAAACCAAGACTTCAAGGGTAAAGAAGATGACAATTATTTATGCCAGTTGTTCGAGGCACCACGATATTGGGATACTAGGATAATTCCATCATAATATTTTTTTAGTAAATGTTGATTTGTGAAATGCCAAGAGCCTTTAGCTCTCGATGCTACTACCTAAGCACTCTACGATGAAGGGTGAAGACTAGTAGCTTCTGAGTACCAAGATACCAAAAACTATTCTTAACTTTTCCTCAACTACAAAGGGAGATATGCCAACATTTTGAGGGATTAATCCATTTAGGTGATACACTTTATCATTCTCAAGACTTGGGGTTTCCATCTGGTGCTAACTGAGTACCATGATATCATTAGATTTATAACTTTTCCCTTTAACAAAAATGTTGATATGGAAATATTCTGAGGGTCTTTGGCCTTTAATTACTACTCCTTAGCACCACATGACCAGGGGATATAAACAAGAGCTACCATAGATTATATATTAGAGAATTTGTAAA
This sequence comes from Pinus tabuliformis, assembly GCA_031772625.1. Classification (NCBI taxonomy): domain Eukaryota; kingdom Viridiplantae; phylum Streptophyta; class Pinopsida; order Pinales; family Pinaceae; genus Pinus; species Pinus tabuliformis. The sequence goes on along the minus strand of CM062805.1, from coordinate 751,710,453 downwards.
CCCTTATATAAATATTTTGATACGTTGAGGTTCTAGTAGAGGGACTGTTAGATGATAGGAATTTCTCTATCCATTAACTGGCAGAAGCAACATGAGACAATATGACTTACAAGCTATTCATGTTATAATGATGTGTGTTTTTTATAAATTAAACAAATAACCTATTTCCACCTTTTTGCTAGTATGGTTCAGTCCAAATGGAGTTTATACATTGACATAGATCACATCACTTCTTTGCACCTTAGATTTCCTTGCTAGTGCTTCTTTAAGCCTCAAACTTCTTCTTCACCTTCACTCTTCATCTTACAACCATATGTACTCCTTTTATTATTCTCTACTTCTCTTCTCCCTTTCTTTTTTCCTCCTCACCCTTCTTCCTACTTATCTCAGATTACATTTCTTCTTGCTTGCCTCAAATCACACCACTACACATGCACACCTTCCATTGTGCTCACCCTTTCTATTTATAGGTATTTTGCACTTTCTTAAGGGAAAAATTTTAAAAACTTTCCCTTGATTAAAATCCATTCTTCCTCTAATTCAAGCTAACTTCAATATTGATCTCCCCCTAACTTGGGCATGTACCCAACTTGGTGGTGAGCTCCAGTATTGTAGCAATAATGCTACAACTCCTGGGGCTTCCTATCTCTTAATTTTATCAACCCGGTAGTTCGTACAAACTTGGAAGCGACGGTGCTGTATGCACAAGTACTAGCTCTTGTCGCAGCTGTCACTTGGTCAGCTGGCACAAGTCCGCTAGGGCTCAAGCCAACTTCTATAGGCTCACAGAAGAAGCTTTATCAATGATGGACGAAAGCTAGCTCAAAGAAGACTAATCTACTTGGCAAAAATGAATTGAAACAAAATCAAAACATGGAAACCCTAGGAAACCCTAATTTAACTAGTCTAACCTCTATGATGCAAAGAATGTGAAGGAAACTTCTACCAATGATGCCATTACTTCTAACAAGTGAAAATGCATGAATCTAATCTACTTGCAGCTTAAAAGACATGTTTTTGTATTTTTTCTTTAAGTGGATGGAGTGATTGTGATTTTGTGCTTATTAGGGTTTGGTTGTGCAGATGTGATGCGGAAGGAAGGAAAGCTTGGGAAAGGTTGGGGAGGCTAGGAGAGGTCCCCAGAGATCCTTAGCATCCGTCCACAGAGATTCCTCACGTTCAGAGGCTCAGCAACCGAGTGAGTGGCCTCCTACAGGATGTCTGCAGGGGATTCTACAGGAACCGCAGAGGTTTCTACAGGAAGTCTACAAATTGCTACAGGATGACCTACCGTGGGTGTTTGAAGTGATGGTGGAGTGATGGAAGGGTAAGGGGAGATGTGTAAGGTAGGAATAAGGCTGGTGATGGCTCAGGAGTGGAGAAGTAGGATGGAGAACGAGTGTATGAAGTGGGTTGATGGATGGAAGGTTATAACAAAGAAATGTCTAAAGAACGAAGTTACGTGAGGAGTGGAAGAGTTTGGGAGATAACAGAGCGTAACAGAGGTCAAGAATGTGGTTGTATGCGTGATCAAGATGAAGAAGGAGGTAATAGAACGTTGAATAGCAGTGTAAATGAAACAAATGGATTATGACTGTCACCAAGATGAAAATTCATTAACCTAAGCTACCTGAACTCAATGAACAACAAGATAAAGCGTGTAGAGGAATGTGCATGAAGCAGTGATGAAGGTGTATGGTGCAAGAGTGAAGTGCATGGAAAGATCTATCATAAACGAGACTATGTTGCAGCATGTATAACGTGAAGAACTGCGTATTTTTGTGGCTGGTATAGGCTGCACTCCAATCTCCAAGCAGAGATGGCAGTGGAGACTTTCTCAACCTTTTTTGCTGGAGCTCCAATGTATTATCAACCTGCTAATCTAACTAAACAATCGAAATCAATTCAACCATAAACTAGTCCTATCTATGCTCATGAAAACGACTAAATTACCAAACTGTGAATTCGAATTGCATGTGGAAATAAACAAACTCAAAGTGCTGGAACAAAATGCAAACACATTACAACACTGAGGAGATCTATTGCTCTCAGGTTGGGCCCTAACCTGAGAGCTATAGCTCCTTGAGAAAACTCAGCACTAGATCAAAATCTGCCTTCTTTATTCATAATCTGATGTCATGCCAAATTGGCTTACAAAAAGGAACAAAGACTGAGCTGTGCTCAAAAATTACAATAGTAATGCGAAAGTTTCAACAACCTATCAAAGGCTACGACCTCCATACTTATGCAAAACGATCATCCAACAAGTGTCCTTGATTTTAGGAGCTCGGCTGTCCAACTGAAGTTTAACTTGCTGATCTTGTAGGACAGTCATAATTGCTGTTCCTGTAGAACAGTTATAACTGCTGTTCCTGTAGAACAGCTGGCTGCTTCTAAGCTCGGTGGGGAGATGGATTGGAGCTCGGAGCTATGGTGGGAATCACGAGGAGGGTCCCAAGATTGTGGACATCCTCTCCTAAAAACCAGCAGTGCCACCTCATTGTCTCCTTGTCTCCTTTTCACATGGTCTTTTCTCCCTTTTAATGCAAAAACCTGAAATCATAATGCATTAGTCACGTAGATAAAGTGTCTACCCTTCTTCCTACAAACAAAACGAATAAACTAAGAAATGCATGCATAAGCAGTAAAAAGTGAATGGTTTGAGCAAAACAAGTAGGCCAAATGAGCCCAAATTATACCAAAAATTGGGGCTCATCATCACCCCCCAGCTAAACTATTTGCTCATCCTTGAGCAACTTAGTCCAAGTCCTCAACTTTCATTGCTTTCATTGCTTCTCTTGCATCCCAAGGCTCTGTGGTAGGGTCCTCTCTGTAGATGTGAAACCCTGCTTTTCTGTTTACCTCTTCCCATTGTTGACTGTCATCTTCCTTTGTATTTCCTTCAGTCAATCCTAGCAATAGTGGTGGACTGAGTTTAAGCCCAATCCATCTGGCCTGGAGGCTTTGCATGGACTTCTTGTAAAGGTCAACCCTTGCCAAAGCTTCTCTCATCCGGATGGGGGTATGGTACTCCCGGATTTTCAAGCTGTGGGCCATGGTATTCCATCTGCGTGCACAAGCCTGGGCAGCACTTTCTCCCAACAACCTTTCCATGTCTTCAAAGTGAGCTATGGCCTGGGCTTGTTGGTCCATAAACCTCAAGGAAGATTTGGGATCCGTAGCCAACTGTTGGTGGGTTGAGATGAGTGCCACCGGGTCCTCTAGTTCCGGCCTAATGAACAGTGGTTCGATCACTTCTCGGTTCATGACCGATTTTGCTTCAGCTGCTCTTTGATCTTCATGGTTTAACCATGAGGCGAGGGCCATCAATTGCATATCACCCAAGGCAATGTTGGGATCCCATGAGACTTCATTAGGCAAAGCCAAGTTGTGGAGGTAAAACTCTGCCAATTTGGCTTTGTCTTCTGCCGAACTAGTAGTGCATAATTCAGAAAATTGTTGTGGGTTTTCGATGTGTGCAATACCTCTTTGGGCCAAGGTGTTTATTTGGAACTGAAGCCATTGATCTTTTAAAAAAAATCCATAGGATTTTGCGGGCGTTCTGCACTGAATTTCTTCCATGGCCCAACTGGCCATACAGGCCAATTGTGCTTCCTTTTGCTGCAGCTGTTCCTTTAAGGCTTGCACTTCAATTCTTGTCTGCTGTTCTGCTTCCTGTAGAAGTGTCATTGGCTCTTCAAGACTAGTGGTCAGCTCCTTTTTGCCTTCTTGTTCATTTGTGATGTCCTTGGAGGATGTTCCTGCCCCTGCCTTTAGTTCTTGTAGCTGCAACCGTAACTTCTGATTTTCTTCCTGTAGAAGTGCCTGCTGGCAACTAGCCACATGTTTAGCCATGGTGAATTCACTCCTGACCTCCCTGAGTTGATCCTGTAGAGGGCCTATGTCTGCCACACCTTTTGATTTGGCGATCTGCATCCATGTGTGGGAACGGACTCTTTCCTTCTCTAGTTCAAAAAAATAGAGGCACGGTGAATTTCTGCGGTATGATTTTGCCCGCCTCTAAAAAGGTGTAATATGAATTCAGGTTGGGCGAAGGGCTAGGTTCTGGTATGTGTTCTCTTGCTATCTCTTCAGGCCGTTCTGCCTCACCCTCCCTTGGTGATGAGGGTCCTTCTCCTTCCCTCTTTTCTGTTTCCTGTAGCCGGGCCAGAGTATCCTGTAGAACGTTTTCTACTTCCTGTAGCTGAGTTTTTTCTAACTTTTCCTGCCATGTATTTTTCTTTGGACTCCCCTTCTCGTAGGTGACTGTGACCTTGGAGGGTGACTTTTCTTTGGGAGAAGTAGGTGTATCTTCGATGACGATCGGGCTGCTGGATTGGGCCTGTGGCTTGCCCGTCTTTATCCTAACACTTCTCCGAGCCTTAAAGTACAGAGGAGTCTCCCTCTTCCTCTTGTCTTTCGGCTTAGGTGGCGTATTGAGGCTAGCTAATATAGCTGCTGCCTCCCGTGCTAGAATATCCACCTCCTTTTCTTTGGTTTTTACCTTTTTGGGGCTTCCTGTAGAAGCCTGTTTCTGCAATTTCGGGCTTCCTGTAGAAGCCTTTTCCTTCAGCACTTTTGGGCTTCCTGTAGAAGACCCTTTCTTGACCGGTTTTGGGCTCCCTGTAGGAGCCTTTTCCTTTAGCAGCTTTGGGCTTCCTGTAGGAGCCTTTTCTTGAGTCTTTGGGCTTCCTGTAGAAGCCTGTGTCTTTGTTTCCGGACTTCCTGTAGAAGTCTGTTCCTTAGTGATTTTCGGGCTTCCTGTAGAAGCCTGCTTCTGTTTTCCTGTAGGTACAGGTGTCTCCATCTTTGCTTGCTTACCTGCCTGAATTTTGCTTTTTGCTTTGGGTGCAGGTGCTGTGGAGGTACTTGGGCTGACGTGGACTACCTCAGCTTTTTCCATTCTGCCTTTCATCCTCTTTTCCCTTGCTGACAGGATTGGTGTGCCACCCTTTTCTTAGTCCTTCTTTTCCTCAGCCACTGCTTCCTTGTCTTCACTGCTGGAGGAGCCACTATCTTCGATCAACATTTTAATGTCCCCATCTCATGTTAGATTCCGAAATGACTCCCAGGAGAGGGGAACTTTATATGAGTGCAGTGCATCCTCCACAAGCAATTTTATTAACCCATGGTGGGCTATCTGATCAGGTATGCCCTCTCTTAGCTTTGTAGCACACTCCATTAGGGACTGCAGGAGATAATAAGGGATGCTCAGTTTTTGCTCTACAGGAAGGTCAATTCGGTGCCTCAACTCAGTGAGCAGCCGAAAGTGATATGCATACACGATGCTGAACCGGCCTTCACAAGTAATATATTTCATGATTTGCAAACTGACTTCATTCCAAGGTGGTGATAAACTCGTTCTTCTCACCCCGTTTTTATCCTCCGAGAATTCTTCCTCAGGTGGAAAGAATTCCTTCTTTGCTTGCTGGCTCTGCTTTCGCTCTTCTTTATCCCACGACAGACCCATAGGAAGTTTTGTGATCCGACTGATATGTTCTGGGGTGAGTTTGAGGCTTAGACCTCTGAAGCTTACTGTGGCCAATGTCTGGGATTTAGGCTTCAAAGCCTGCAAGAATTCCTCGGCTACTTCATCATCGTAGCCCTGCAGCTTATCACAAAAATTCATCCATTGTGCTCTGGTGAAGAGCTCTACCACTGCCGGGTTTCTCCTTAATTTGGTGGAATCTGTGGGTTCCCGCCTAATAAACCCACCCGGCATGATGAACACGGGGGTTTTGACTAAAGGTGACAAGTGCAAAGGAGATTCGGTCTATTTTAGGCAGAGCATGCATACAATTCACAAAACACAGTCTACTTATACTGCTATCTTGTAGAAGCGATAGTATAGGCACAGCAATCCGATATTTTTATGACCAAACTGTGAATAATGATCTTGCCACCTTTGAAAGCCAATTGCGGAAGGAGTTTCAGGGTTACCTTTTTTCTGCCACCTTTTCTTACGTGAAGAATTCACCTTCCTGTAGAACCGTGTTCCTGTAGAGACTGCTTCCTGTAGGACTGCGTTCCTGTAGAAACTGTTCCTGTAGGAGCAGTGTGCAAACTTTGGGGAGGACTATAGTTGGCCAGCGGTCGAGAGGTGCTTCACCGGCGTTCTGGTAGCCAAAAGCTCGACGTATCAATGTGCAGAGGAAATCAGAAGAGCCACTCGAGTTTTGAAGTGGAGGTTGATGAATACATGCGCATAATCTAGCCGATTAGATTTTGAATCGGCGCAGCTCGTGGCGCGGGGGGTGAGCTGTCCCCGCCGGACCGTTGGGCGACGTCACCCATCATTCACCTGCATATTCACTCGCTGCCGCATTCATTCCCACAGATCTGCCGCCGCCCTTTTCGGTTAAACTCGTTTCTCGGTTGACGGGACTATCTTCACGTGCGTGCTGCGTGTTTTCTTTGTCGTGGCTGCCACCCAAGCATCTGACTATACCATAACTAGCCGACGTGGCTAGTCAACTGGCCATACGGCCGCTCAACCATCCATTTCTACGCCATGCAAAGCAAATCAAAGTAATACTCATGCGATTTGGTGGAAGGAAGGGTTGAGACACTTACCTGCGCGCGACTGCACACGATTTTTCGGTTTTTGGACGACGGGGAGCGGATCTACCTGCTGCATGCGGCTTACACAGTCCCGGAGGCTCATGGTTACAGGATGCTGGCGATGGAGTGGATGCTCTGGTTGCCTGCGCCCGTGTTTTGCTTGCAGAGGGCGGTGCTGTGAACGGTATCCACTCATGCAGGTTTGACTGTTACAGGATTCCCGCGGGGTGCCTTGTAACAGTCTCGCCTCCTTGGGTGCATGCTGCACGACGATGGATGGAATCTTCTGATCACGCTCCCGGAGCTTCTGATGCTTGACATGGATGTGGTATGAGCTCTCAGTGCTTGTTTTTCTTTGACGAATGGCTTTACCACGAGAACTCATTGATCTGGTTTGCTGGTGCAGGGATCTTGGTTGCATGGCGACGAGGATGGTGGAGCAAGGTTACAGCAATGTTCAGGGGTGCCAATCAGTGGCATGCATGCATCCAACCCATTCCTCAGCCGCTAGATCTCCGTTTGAAACAAATTTTTGGCCGTCCCAAACTTCTACAGGAAGTTCCCTGTAGAACACAGAGCTTCCTGTAGAAAGTTCGGCCTTCCTGTAGAAAGCCTGCACTTTCCTGTAGAAAATCCGCGCCTTCCTGTAGAAAGACTGCGCCCTCCTGTAGAAAGACTGTGCCTTCCTGTAGAAAGAAAGCAGCTTCCTGTAGAAGATTCAAACCATGATAAAATTGCACATACCTTGAAAAACATGGGTGCTCTTGGAGGAGGTACTGATGAGGTTCCTTGACAGCATGATAAGGACCCTTGGCTGTGATTGAAGAGGCTTCTTCTCCTCCATAGAACATCTGCAACCTGCATGCAATTTTCATATTGTGCTTATTATTTTTTTCTTCTTCTTTTTTTTTTTTTTTTGAAAGATAACAGGGGCGCCTCAAGGAGGTTTTCACCCGTGCCATCTGCCCTGAGCGCCTCAGAGAGGTTTTCACTCAAGGATCTTTTTCAACCTTTTCTCTTTTTTTTTTTTTTGAAAAAGCAATAGGAGCGCCTCAATGAGGTTTTCACCCCTACTACCTGCCTTGGGCGCCTCAGAGAGGTTTTCACCCAAGGATCTTTATTTCTTTTTTTTTTTTTTTTTTTTTTTTTTTTTTTTTTTTTTTTTTTTTTTTTTTTTTCAGATCTTCTTTCAGGGTGTGCCAGAGGCAGAGGCAGAACCCTTCTCTATGACCAATACAGATTTCTCCATAGTTTTGATAAACTCTTGTCTTGAGAGAGGTCTCCTGTAGATCTTCAATCGATGCCCATTGACAAGCATGGGAATGGCTTCCTCATCAATGGTTCGAATGAGGACAGATCCATTGTCATGGCACTTCTCCATTGTATATGGTCCTAGCCATCTGGTTCTCAACTTCCCCTTGAAATCTTTGTATCTGGAATCATACAACAAAGCCCAATCTCTCGCTGAAATTGCTTGTCATGGAGATGTTGGTCATGCCACACCTTCCTCTGAAGTTGAACCACTTCTGAGTGAAGGAGGGCCTGCATGCGGTGCTCATCCAGTCCATTCAGCTACAATAACCTTTCTTGCTGTGCATGGCTGAGATCTAGGTCTAGCTGAGCTGCCATCCTCAAAGTGTTATACTCAAACTCAATGGACAACAAAGCTTTCTTCCCATAGACCAGCTCATAAGGTGTGAAGCCGGTGGTGTTGTAGGCCCATGTGGCCTCAACCAGGCGATCTGCCCAATCTTTTCTGCTGCTGCTCACCACTTTGGTCAAGATCCCTTCTAATGCTCTATTGGTGACTTCCACCTGCCCATTTGCTTGAGGATGATAAGGGGTGGAAGTCCTGTGCTTGATCTTGTGATGAGCTAGTAGATCTTCAACCAGGTTGGAGGTGAACTGGCTCCCTTGATCGGTGACCAGCTCTCTTGGATAGCCAAACTTATAGAAGATGTTCTCTCTTAGGAACTCGGCCACCTTCTCTTCTGTTGCTGCTTTGATTGCTTTAGTCTCTGCCCACTTTGTCAAATAGTTAGTACACACAATGATGTAAGTCCTTTGCCTCGAAGAGGGGTTGATTGGGCCCACAAAGTCCATGCCCCACTTCTCAAATGGCTCAAGAGTCACTTGAGGTTGGAGAGGCATCTCATCCCTTTGGGTTGGTTTCCCCATTCTTTGGCATGGGTCACACTGACTGACATATCTTCTGACATCTTGATGAAGTGTGGGCCAATAGTAGCCTGCCTGCAGGATCTTGAAGGCAGTTCTCTTTGCTGCAAAATGCCCTCCACAAGGCCCATCATGACAAGTGAGGAGGATATCAAAGACTTCCTCCTCCCTTACACAACGCCTTAAGATCTGATCGGGGCCAAGCTTGAACAGGTTGCCCCCGATCCAAGTAAATGAGGCACTTTTTCTGATGATTCTGCTCTTCTCTTTTGAAGAGAGATGCGGAGGGAACTGAGCTGAAACAAGGTAGTTTGCTATATCAGCAAACCATGGAGAGAGTACTGAGATAGCAAACAGATGCTCATCAGGCATCTGGTCATCTACCGTCCCATCTTCATCTGCAGACAAATCCAATCTAGACAAGAAGTCAGCAACAACATTTTCTCTACCTGGTTTATTGACAATGGTTAGATCAAACTGCTGCAATAAAAGTAACCATCTAATGATACGAGCATTCACATCTGGTTTATTCATCAAATATCTAATAGCAGCATGGTCAGTATGTACAAAGGTCTGGTAACTGGTAATATAATGTCAGAACTTGTTCAATGCATGGACCACAGCCAAGAATTCCTTCTCGGTTACAGTGTAATTCAGCTCAGCTTTGGACAAGTTTTTGCTAACAAAGTAAATGGCATATGGAAGTTTCTGCTCAATTTGTCCTAAAGCTGCACCGATGGCTTTGTTCGAGGCATCAGTGTGGATGTGGAAAGGTAGGGCCCAGTTTGGACCTCTCAAGATTGGTGCTGACACCAACTTGTCCTTTAACTCATTCAAACTCTTCTGACAATCGTCAGTCCACTTAAACTCCACATCTTTTGCCAACAGACCAAACAATGGCGAGGCTAGCTTGCTGAAATCTTTAATGAATCTCCGGTAGTATCCTGCTAATCCCAAGAAACTCCGGACATCCCTTACCTTTTGAGGAGGTGGAACCCTCTTGATGAGAGCAATTTTGTTAGGATCCACCTGCAATCCTTGGGAAGAAATGGTATGGCCTAGCACGGTCCCCTCAGTCATTAGGAATTCACATTTTTCAGGACTAAGGGACAAGTTCATCTCGGTGCATTTGGTTAGGACTTTCCCCAGGTTGGACAATGCTTCTTGGAAGTTGGCCCCATATGGAGTAAAGTCATCCATGTATATTTCCACTGCATCATGGACCAGCTCCGAGAAGATGCTCAAGACAGCTCTCTGAAAGGTAGCAGGAGCATTGCATAGCCCAAAGGGAAGGACTCGGTAGGCAAAGGTACCCCAAGGACAAGTGAAGGTGGTCTTATCTTGGTCTTCCGGGCTGATTTGGATTTGATTGTACCCGCTAAACCCATCCAGGAAAGAGAAGAACTTCTTTCCTGCCAGTCCATCCAACACTTGATCTATGAAAGGTAGAGGGAAGTGGTCTTTCTTGGTAGCTTTGTTCAGCTCACGGTAATCCACACAGATTCTCCACTTCCCATTCTTCTTGGGAACCAACACTAAAGGGGACACCCATTCACTATCTGAGATGGGGTAGATGAATCCGGCATCCAACAGTTTCTGCAATTCTTCCTTGACAATGTCTTTAAGGGCTGGATTCATTCTCCTCTGAGGTTGCCTAACCGGTTTACAATCCTCTTTGATGTATATATGATGGGTACAGACTGAAGGATGGACTCCTTTCATTTCCTTATAGCTCCAAGAAAAAGCATCTAGGTGGCTGGACAACAGGCTACACAGCTCCTTTTCCTGAGAAGGAGATAGGGAGGAGCTGATCTTCAATGCTTTCTCAGGGCCGAACTCCACATTCTTGACTCTGGGAGTAACAGGGTTGGTTGTACAGAGATCCACTAAGGTGCTAGCTTGGGCATCCTCCACCAATTCCTCTAAGGGTAGTGCACTAGAAGGTGGATTCTGGATCAAGGTCTCGATCAAGTCATCCTCGGTTGGAGGGTCTTTTCTAGTGGTATCTAAGGTGCACAGAGGTGCTGAGTACACCTCGTCTTCTTCTCTTTCTTCCAACCAGAGTGGTAAATCATGCTCTAAAGAAGGTTGGGCAGGAGGGTATAGGACTAGCTGCTTGGACATGGGACCATTTTTGATGGTCATGTTTCCTTCCCGACAACTTATGTAAGCATCTGCAGTAGCTAACCAAGGCCTTCCCAAAATGAGAGGATATCTAGTAAGCTTGGCCTTTGGTTGCAGAACCAGGAAGTCTGCAGGGTATTCCCAAGAATCAATGGAGACCATGACATCCTCCACAATCCCTTCAGGAGTCACGGTGGAGCGATCTGCTAATTGCAGTACTGTCGAGGTCTTCCTCAAGGAACCCTGAAGATTGAGTTTAAGCATGGTATCCCTGGTCATCACATTGATGGCCGCCCCCAGATCAATCAAGGTGTGGGGGATAATGGTGCCATTGATGTGAACATCTACTACAGGACTTCCAGGATCTAGGTACTTTGGGCAGATGACTTGTCCTAGCATAAGGTCAGACAGTTGTCCTATGACATTGATAGTTGAGGAATCTTTCTTCCGTCTGCCTGGGTGTTTGAAACACTTCTCCTTAATCAGCTTATTATATATTGGCACATCCTTGATGGCTTGGAGAAGTGGGATTTTTACACACAACTGCTTGAGCTCACCCAAAAGCTCATCTTCTTCTGGGTTAGGTTGTGTGGTGGCTGTTAGTCTCTCAGGAAAGGGTGGAATAGGCTTTGGTTCACTCTCCTGATGGTCTTCCTCATCCTCTGGGGGAGGAGGCTGGCGATCTGGAAGAGTCTTTCCAGATCTAAGATTGATCTCCTGGATCTCCACAGCATAGGTAGGGCATGAGGTTTCCCCAGTGTATACCTGCTGGGCCTGTCTATTGTTGGGGTTCGGGTTCGGTTGAGCAGGCATTTGAGGTTGCCTTGGAGGAGCAGGAGGTAATGGTTGAGGTTGCACTGGTGGTGGAGGCAAAATGGCAGGAGGAGTGTTGTATTGGGGCCTCCACCCCGACTGAGGTGCATTCCACTGAGGCTGTGGCTGGGTATGTGAGTGGTATGGATGAGAAGTAGGTTGAGTGGGGTACTGAGGTGGATAAGACCATGGAGGAGGCATGGACCATGAAGGATGAGCAGGGGGACCCCAGGAAGGCATAGGAGTTGACTGGTTGGGGTTGTAATAAGCTTGAGATGCCCCTTGCATCCCTTGCTGATAAGGTCTAGATCCTTGTGGCCTCCTTTGGTTGAGGTAATAGAGAGGCTCTGTGGGAGCTTCGGTCCCTTGGTACATGGCTTTAAACCCAGGTAAGGTTGGACACTGATTTGTGGGATGGTCCTCCTCACAAACGAAACACACTTCAACCGAATGCAATGGACATTCGTTCTTAGGGTGCCTCCTTGTGCACCTAGGACAGAAGACAGCCAAGGCTCTCTCAGCCTCTTCTTTCTTTTGCTGAATCCTGAATGTATCAAGCTGCATGGCAATGGTTTGTCTCACCTCACTCTTAAGATCTTCTAATTGGTTTGCAAGCTCATGTTTGGAGAAAGGGACACTAGTTGAGAGGTGGTTTCCTCTACCTCGTTTCCGAGCTGCCCTGGAGTGGTTTCTAAATACAGTCTTGATGTCCTCATAAGGCAGTTGGTAAATGTCCCCCCCAGCTAACATGTGAAGGGTATCTAAGAGGTCCTCAGGGACTCCTCGGAGTAGGACCAACTTGAGGGATTCAGGGTCAAGTGTGCACCTGGCCCGCTTATAGCTTAGTTGGAACCTCTCCTCATAATCCTCTAAGGACTCATCATTTCCCATGGACATCCGAAAGATTTCCCCCTTGGTTTCCTTGGACCTACAGTAATCCCGGTACTTGGTGTTGAAAGCTTGCTGCATCTGAGCCCAAGTAGTGATACTATTCCCAGGTAAACCCATGAACCAGCGTAGTGCTGCATCCTTGAGAGTGGAAGGGAAAAGTTTCAACTTTTGCTCATCTTCAGTATAGTCATAGGTTCTACAAAGGACAGCGAACTCAAACAGGAAGGTATCTGAATCTTCAGTGGTCAACCCATGGAAGTGAGGTAAGGCGGAGGGGCTAATGTTTTTCATTTTCATCTCTCCATTGGTCTCTCGGATGGGGAAGGCACCTTCTATTCTCTCATCTTCTCTTCTATTGTCAGCCATAGCTTCAGATGGATTGGTCTCTAACTCTTCTTCTACTATAGGGTCTTTGGATATCTCAGGTTTTTCACCTATAGGTTCCTCTGGGTCACTGTCACCAAAGAAGAGAGAAGGGTGACTCAGTGATGTGGTGGGGGTGTTTGGTAGGAATTTGCCTGATATATCTCGGTTCCTACGAGGCATGAAATGGAAAAGACTTTCTTTTTCTTTTTGCTTGCTTTTGCTTTTCTTTTCTTTTGGTACCTGCAAAACTGAGACAGATTGATCTACAACTAACTATGACAGATGCAAAATTAACTGAAAGCAGGAAAGAACTAATCTACTTTGCTCAAATGAAATTGCAGAAAGGAAATGCTAGTCTATGAAAGCAGGAACTGCTATGCTACTTTTGCAGAATGGAAATGAAGTAAACTACTAGCAGAAGGCAAGAGTAAGAAAGTAGAAGAAAAGCAACAATTACTAATACTCTGATGCTTCCCCGGCAACGGCGCCAAAAAGATGGTGAGCTCCAGTATTGTAGCAATAATGCTACAACTCCTGGGGCTTCCTGTCTCTTAATTTTATCAACCCGGTAGTTCGTACAAACTTGGAAGCGACGGTGCTGTATGCACAAGTACTAGCTCTTGTCGCAGCTGTCACTTGGTCAGCTGGCACAAGTCCGCTAGGGCTCAAGCCAACTTCTATAGGCTCACAGAAGAAGCTTTATCAATGATGGACAAAAGCTAGCTCAAAGAAGACTAATCTACTTGGCAAAAATGAACTGAAAGCAAATCAAAACATGAAAACCCTAGGAAACCCTAATTTAACTAGTCTAACCTCTATGATGCAAAGAATGTGAAGGAAACTTCTACCAATGATGCCATTACTTCTAACAAGTGAAAATGCATGAATCTAATCTACTTGCAGCTTAAAAGACATGTTTTTGTATTTTTTCTTTAAGTGGATGGAGTGATTGTGATTTTGTGCTTATTAGGGTTTGGTTGTGCAGATGTGATGCGGAAGGAAGGAAAGCTTGGGAAAGGTTGGGGAGGCTAGGAGAGGTCCCCAGAGATCCTTAGCATCCGTCCACAGAGGTTCCTCACGTTCAGAGGCTCAGCAACCGAGTGAGTGGCCTCCTACAGGATGTCTGCAGGGGATTCTACAGGAACCGCAGAGGTTTCTACAGGAAGTCTACAAATTGCTACAGGATGACCTACCGTGGGTGTTTGAAGTGATGGTGGAGTGATGGAAGGGTAAGGGGAGATGTGTAAGGTAGGAATAAGGCTGGTGATGGCTCAGGAGTGGAGAAGTAGGATGGAGAACGAGTGTATGAAGTGGGTTGATGGATGGAAGGTTATAACAACGAAATGTCTAAAGAACGAAGTTACGTGAGGAGTGGAAGAGTTTGGGAGATAACAAAGCGTAACAGAGGTCAAGAATGTGGTTGTATGCGTGATCAAGACGAAGAAGGAGGTAATAGAACGTTGAATAGCAGTGTAAATGAAACAAATGGATTATGACTGTCACCAAGATGAAAATTCATTAACCTAAGCTACCTGAACTCAATGAACAGCAAGATAAAGCGTGTAGAGGAATGTGCATGAAGCAGTGATGAAGGTGTATGGTGCAAGAGTGAAGTGCATGGAAAGATCTATCATAAACGAGACTATGTTGCAGCATGTATAACGTGAAGAACTGCGTATTTTTGTGGCTGGTATAGGCTGCACTCCAATCTCCAAACAGAGATGGCAGTGGAGACTTTCTCAACCTTTTTTGCTGGAGCTCCAATGTATTATCAACCTGCTAATCTAACTAAACAACCGAAATCAATTCAACCATAAACTAGTCCTATCTATGCTCATGAAAACGACTAAATTACCAAACTGTGAATTCGAATTGCATGTGGAAATAAACAAACTCAAAGTGCTGGAACGAAATGCAAACACATTACAACACTGAGGAGATCTATTGCTCTCAGGTTGGGCCCTAACCTGAGAGCTATAGCTCCTTGAGAAAACTCAGCACTAGATCAAAATCTGCCTTCTTTATTCATAATCTGATGTCATGCCAAATTGGCTTACAAAAAGGAACAAAGACCGAGCTGTGCTCAAAATTTACAATAGTAATGCGAAAGTTTCAACAACCTATCAAAGGCTACGACCTCCATACTTATGCAAAACGATCATCCAACAAGTGTCCTTGATTTTAGGAGCTCGGCTGTCCAACTGAAGTTTAACTTGCTGATCCTGTAGGACAGTCATAATTGCTATTCCTGTAGAACAGTTATAACTGCTGTTCCTGTAGAACAGCTGGCTGCTTCTAAGCTCGGTGGGGAGATGGATTGGAGCTCGGAGCTATGGTGGGAATCACGAGGAGGGTCCCAAGATTGTGGAAATCCTCTCCTAAAAACCAGCAGTGCCACCTCATTGTCTCCTTGTCTCCTTTTCACGTGGTCTTTTCTCCCTTTTAATGCAAAAACCTGAAATCATAATGCATTAGTCACGTAGATAAAGTGTCTACCCTTCTTCCTACAAACAACACAAATAAACTAAGAAATGCATGCATAAGCAGTAAAAAGTGAATGGTTTGAGCAAAACAAGTAGGCCAAATGAGCCCAAATTATACCAAAAATTGGGGCTCATCACTTGGGTCTCCGCCTAACTTTTGTATGTGTCCACTTTGTGTCTCCCTCTAACTTTGACATGCACATATCTTGGGTATAATGTATTCATTTTGAGTTTCCACCTAAATTTGACATCAATGACAACATATTATTCAACAAAAAACTTGCTTAAAAATTACAAGAATCATAAACTTATGCTCGAGTTTTATGGTCCTTACCAAATCTAATAGATAATAGTCCAAATAGACTATGCATTAGATATCCCAAATAAGGGGAAGCTACATGATGTTTCCCATGTTTTGTGTTTGAAGAAATACTTTAGTCCAATAATGATATAGATTAATGAAGGAAGGAAATGAAATACATATCTAAAGCATAAGCATAGAGATATATTGAAATTGAGTTTCAATTAATAAATAGAAATGTTGAAACTTTTTACATGCAGAAAGAAAGAAAACTAGTTGGAACGATGGTAGCTTCTCTTTGAGAAGAGATGAGATGGCTACGCTCCTCCTAAATTGTATTACAATGAGGCTTTGAAGCCCTTTATCATGAAGAAACAATGAGAAACCCTAAACATCCAAAACCATAACCCTAGGAGATGAGGCGCCAAAGGCTTATGGGTCCCTATAGGGTAAGTTGGAATGTCAACTTCCTAGGGTTGTAACTTTGACATAATCTTTGTTTGGCATGCATGATAATTCATTAAAAAGGTTTATCTGAGGAGAAAAATTTTCTACTACAAGTGTTTACTCATTTCCCCAAAAAATTCCATTCAAGGCCTCAAAACAACTTAGAAAGTGCAAGACTTGAAAATTGCCAAAAATAAATAACTGTCACAATTGGAAATTGTACCAAAAAATATGAAACTAATAGGAAACTATGTTGTGAGCCAAATGGAATAGGTATGTGTTCACCAATATCCACCTGGATTAGTCCTCCACCCTTAAGAAGTAATGGTACCCATTGCATTGAGTGCCTCCATGAGATGAGGAAACTTTTGTTGAGCTTAATCCTTGGTGAGTCATTTTCCTTAGTGTAGGAATTGGTCTACTTTGAAAACCCGATAAAATTGCATCCTTTGTTAGCGAGTGTTCTTAATCTATGTTTCCATGATCTGATCAATCGTGGTTTATTCAATGCAATCTAGGTTGAGCTTTGTTGTTGTTAGCTGCTTGACAATGTCTGATGTGTCCAACAATGGTGGAAAGTATGGTTGGAGATGGTCCACACTAAAAAGTGGGTGTATGTTAAGGAATGGGGGCATACTTAACTCAAAATAATTGTCACCCACAACATTGGTGATGGCGTAAGGTCCATATCAGAGTAGTCAAAGCTTTTGATGGGCTCCTGCAGGGCATTCCTTCTGTGAATGCAACCAAACCTTGTTGCTCACTTGAAACTTATGTGGCACCCAATGTTGATCACACCATTTTTTTTTACTTAGTATTTTCCTTGTGTAGGATATCATGAACGTGCTGGGAAATTGTTGTTTCCCCAACAACCTCCCTTTGTTTTTCAAGAAAAATGAAGGGTCTCCCATATAAAATTTTGAAAATTTTTGCCTTGTTTTGCATTTGGATACTAATTTTTAGTGATTTATAGTTTATTTATTTTGTCATTTCTAATATTTCCATCATCTTCCCTCGTTGAAATGTTTCCAACGATATACATTTTTCCCAATTTCGACTCCCAGATCAAAAGTTAAGGATGTTTGAAGTTTTGTGTTTTTCTAACTGTTTTTGATGAAGTAGCATAACACATGGCGACATGCCACATGGTAAATATTGTTGTTTTACCTAGATATTTTTACTTACATACTAAGTTATGGATGTTTGAAGTTTTGTGTTTTTTTAACTGGTTTTGATGAAGTGGCATAAACATGGACTAAGTTACATACTAAGTTAAACTTTTGAAATTATATATGAACTTCAATTTAAATTATATACGAACTTCAATTTTCTTCTTTTTAATATTAAATGCATTATTAACATATATTTATATATGAACTTCAATTTTCTTTTTTTAATATTAAATGCATTATTAACATATATTTCATGGGTCCCTCTATTATATCTTTACCTTTTTACTTACATACTAAGTTAAACTTGTGAAATCGTATATGAACTTTAGTTTTCTTTCACTCTACGCATGTGGATAATCATTTTAGCATTTAAATCAATGGATGAAATTTTCCTTTGAATTAAATCAATGGCTATTGAGCATCAATTTCTGGGCATTATATCTTCAGTTTTACAATTCCAAATTATGCATAGGATGGTTTGTTGGAAAGAGAAAATCAAGGAAAACAATATGGAAACATTTATTTCGACAAATATGAAATATAAAATACCCAAAAAATCAGTATAATAAGTGTTACATTTTTTTTTTATCAAATCGAGATTTCTGGGTTATTTTTGGAAATAAAACTAGATGCCAAAAATTATGTTGCTTTGATATCATTGGTATACTATCTATATATCAAAATTGCAGAAACAGAAAATGATTTGGCTTATATTTTAATTTTTTTTTCTAATTTACAACAATCAAGTTTTCTTTGAATAATTAATTTCGATTGTTTTAGATTGGGTTTTGCATTAAGTTTTAATAATAAGTTTTGTGAATATTTTTGCAAAGTTTGTGGAAGGATGTTAACACTTGGAGCTTCAAGATTTATGAATTGAAATTGTAGATGGGAAAAAAGGATTATTCATATCCCAATAAATCAAAAAACAAATTTCCCTGAAGTTGTTAGGAAACAAACATCTATTTTTAAATTGAACTCTATAATTATAAATAGAGGGTCTATAGAGGAGATGAAGAAGTTGAATAAAAGCAAGGAAGAACTTATATTATTGTGGGATATTTCCTCTCAAATCACATTCCTTAGATGGTTGGAATTGTTTCACTTTAAGATACTGGTTTTGTAATCAGAGGATTTGAGTCAATTTTTTGAAGACCAATTAGGTGTTGATGTATCTTTGAATATTATGGCTTAAGTACAATGTGATATTTTAAATTTTTGGAAGACATTGCAAGTATTTTATTCTATCATTTTCATTTATATTGATACCTATTGAGTGTTGAAATCTACTTCTGTCTTTTGTTCTGAAACGATAAAGTAGATTGTATTGTCGAATTGTTTTATTTAACTTAGATTTATCTCAATTTATTTTAAGTGAATTGGCATTCATTTTCTGATATTCAAAACAATAGTTAATAGTCTTGCTCTTGTTATCAAAATAGATTTATTTCTTGTCATTTAGATTAGTTTCATTATATGCAAATAAACATAAAAAAAGCATAAAAAATGTAATCAACTTTTCATAAGCTCTTTAAAATAGAGCCTAGAAATCAATTTAAGTGGTTGAATGGATCCACATTCCAATCAAGGTTATCACTAATTTAAACGTCTGCATTGTTTTCTCAAAGTGTTGCATTTGGGTGCATGGAAAAATTTAGGGTTAATATTCGCAATTGGGCTAATTTTCCATGATTTAAAAAAAAATCGCCATTTTCCTTTTTTTTATAAAAAAGATTCGCCTAAATTTTACAATATAAATTTATTTTACCTTAAAAATCACCAACATTATATAGAGACTATATATAAAATCATTATCAATTAGAATAATTTTACAGATATCAATACACATTTTATAGTTTGCATATTAGGGACTAGTTAGATTCGCCAATATTTTTAAACTTCAAGATCATTTTCCATGCTTAAAATTTTCCCTGTTTGGGTGATTTCCCCATCCCTTGTTTTTAAGATTTTTCAAGCAGATCCACTTATACACATCAATTTGTATATTTGTTTATATTTATTTGTAAATATTTAGGTTGATTATATTAGATTAGTTTTATTTTTAATTGGGGTCTAATTGGGCCAATACTCACTCATTGGAGGAGTAATATTTTTGCTTGTCAACACAAATGTGTTAAATTCATTCATTAAACTTGGTGGATTTGTCGTATTCATATTGAAAATGTGCAGATTATGCCTAAGTAGTTTCAAAGGGCAGCGCGAGATCAGTGGGACACAATGGTTAAAATCCCAGGCCCACATGAAAGGGATTATGGTCAATAGAGATATGGAGAGCTTTGTTATAGACTTGTTGAACAAAGGGAAGATTCTCATCCCATGTTTATGGATTCTTGGAGTTGTACATCCACAATATGTGCATAATCATCATGTTGATGACCTTTGTCTAGCCATTAGTCTGGGGGTGGAAGGCAGTCGATTTTTTGAACTTGTTGTCTAACAATGACCAAAGTATCAACCACGATGAACTTAGGAATATGTTATCTTGATATGATGTAATGGTATGTGAAATCCCAAATGTACCCACACCCATTCCAAGAAGATTTTGGAAGTGGCTTCTCTTTTGATACTCTTGTTGCAGGCAACCAGAATTGCCATATTAGAAAATCTATCAATGACCACAAATACACAGTCATTACCATGCTTGGTAGTTTGGAAGGCTAAACATATGGACCATAGAGATGGATACCCAAGGTCGGTTAGAAGTAGGAAGAGGGGTGTATAAGCCTTGCTTCTTAATGGTTGGTTTGGCGATAGTGCAGACAATGCAAGATTTGATATACTTGCCAACATCCTATTGGAATTTTGGCCAATAAAAATACTTCAACATTAATTCCATTGTCTTCTCCACAAAAAAGTGTCATGCGACCCGACTGTAATGTGCCTTCGAAATCATCTTGGCACGCTTACTTGAAGGAACACAAAGGTGTCCCAAATAGCACAATAGTGCATCCTGAAGGTGGAATTCTGGAACTAGCTTTCCATTCATCAACATCTTGTAGGTGGCAATGAATTCTGACTCATTTTCATATAGTTGTGACCATCCAAAGGTCAAATGCCCACAAGTGTTGAGAACTATGTTCAATGCCATAATTGGGGGTTGACTGAGGCAGTTTACAACTTGATTGGTGTTACCCTTCTTATATTTAATGTTAAAATGGAATTCTTGTAGATATGTAGACCATTTCTAATGGTGATCATTCTGCAACTTCCCCCACTAAAGAAATTTTGAGGTAAAAAATGGGTGTCAAAACAAAAATGTACAAAACAAATCAAATATTTAAGAACTGATAGTATTCAATATGATGATGTCAACCATGGGGGATGATTCACCATTTTTGGAGTAAAAAAGTAAAAAGATAAAAAAAAGTACTTTTTCAACTCATATTTTCAACCTATCTCCCTATGATTTTACTCAAATTTTGAGCATGAGCACTCGTTGGATGCAAAATTAATTTTTCATCCAAGGAGCACCCATTATGCATACTTTCGATAGACCCTACTACACGAAAAACATGAAAAATGTGATTGCCATCACATTTTTTTCATGTATTTCAACTTTTTGTGTAGCAGGGTCCATCGAAAGTATGCAACATGGGTACTCCTTGGATGAAAAATTAAATTTGATATACAACGAGTGTTCTTGCTCAAAATTTGAGTAAAATCACAGGGAGATAAGTTGAAAATACGAGTTGAAAAAGTAGATTTTTATTTTTTCCCTCTAAAACATGATGAGGTAATATAATATTACTTTTTATTTCTATTATTATTTTATAATTCTTTAGGAGGTCCATTTTATACCTCAAAATTTATCTAATTTGTTTCTGGATAAATTGAAGAGGTCGATGATCCATCTGGATGATTGTCTCCTTCCCTAGAATATAATGTTTCAATTGTTGATAGGCCTACATGATAGAATACATTTCCTTATCATAAGTGAGGTATGTTCATACAATATCAATGAGTATCTCACTGTGATAGGCCACTGGAGGCCCTTGCTGAGTTAGGACTACAACAATAGCATAGTTGGAGGCATTTGCCTCAATCTCAAATGGTTGTTATAGATCTGGCAAGGTGAGGACTGGTGTAGAGAAAAGGTGGTGTTCAAGTTCAATGAATGCCTTTTGATGTGACTCAGAAAAAAAAAAAAAATTGCTTTTGCTTTGCACTGGTAATTTGAATTATGGGCCAAGTGATAATGAGAGAACCCCAACATGAATCTTCGATAAAAATTAGTAAGGCCCAGGAAGTTGTGAAGCTCTGTTAGAGTCATCAAGGTTATCCAATCCCGAATGACTTGGATCTTAGTTGGATCCACATGCACACCTTACTCATAAATTATGTAGCCCATATATTGGACCTTGTCGATGAAAAATTATAATTTCTCCATGTTAGCACATAACTTGTGTTGTTGTAGGGACTTGTGAAATATTTTCCGAATATGTTGCAAGTGCTATGCCAAACTCTTGCTAAAGATGAGGATATCATCCAGATATACAACCATGAAAGAGGTTTTGAAAGGATATAATACATCATCCATTAGCCATATAAAAATTGTGAGGGCATTAATCAAACTTAAGGGCATGTTTGACCACTAAAAGAGACCCTCCTTAGACTTGAATGAAGTCTTCCATACATCCATTGGTTCTATTGTAACTTGGTGATAACCAAACGTCAAATAAATATTGTCGAAGTAGTTATATCCCTTGAGTTCGTCAAGAAGGTCATCAATATGTGGAATTAGGTATATATTCCTGACTGTGACTTTGGTCAGAGGTTAATAATCAATGCAGAGTCTCCAGGTTCCATCCTTCCTCTGTATAAGAATAATTGGGCTCCCACAAGGTGAGGAACTTGGTCAAATGTGCCATTTTGGTAGCAGATCTTGCATCTAAAATTTAATTTCCTCATTTTCCAGAAGAGAACAATGATAGATTGGCCCATTATGTAGGGGTGCACAGGGGGTCATATCAATCGAATGCTTGACATGACAGTGCAAAGGTACCCCCATGGGTGTGAAGAAGATGTCCATGTACTCTTCCACGACCTTATCCACTTGCTTCTGCTGCGCGGAGAGGCCCTTTTTGGAGGCCATGATCTTCCCCTTACTTTGGGAGTGAATCAGGAAGAAAAAAAATTTCCTAGCTTGGGAGATGATCTTGTTGCATTTCTTATCAATGATTAAAGAAATTGTAGTAGTTGAGGCTACCTTCGGTATCATGTATAGTTTTCTTCCCAAATTAATAATAACAGTATGAGGTATGTACTCATACACAACATGATGCCTCCAAAAGTATGGTTGGCCTAATAAAAAATCACAAACTTCAAGGGAAGAAAAATTACACAATACCTTGTCCATGAAAGGCTTGATGTTGTCGGGCATGCGATGTTGTTGACTGACACAGAGATCTCTCCCTTAGTGGAGCCACCCAATTTGTATGGTTGCAGATGTGGTTTTGTCGACAGTCCCAAATAATTGATGTACTCTGCTGAGATGACATTATTTTGACTCCCACTATAGAAAATGAACCACAACGGAACACCCTTCACCCATATATGTGAGTGTAAGAGATGCTCACCTTCCTCTGGATATTTGGGCTCACTTTTCTTGAACTTGGTGGTGGAAATCATGGCACTGGGTTTTGTATCAATTATTTATTTTCCCTTGTCAAGTTATGGCTTAGATTTGGAACCTGCATATGACTTTGAAGCTTTCATCTTGGCCACCCATGACTGTTTTGTGTAACATTCATTTGTGTTGTGAGTGGAGCTCTTGTGGAAATCACAAAACTTTCCTATGTTTTTCTTTGTATTTCCATTACTATTTTTGTCTACAACTTCAATGGGTTATCTTGGGGTGTTCCTCCTTGGATCTTTCCTTTTTTATGTGGTTTAAGGCCCTTTACCTCCTTCAAATTCGCAGATCCAAAGTCTCACTTATTTTGTTTAAATTTTTGCTTGATTTCGACAACATATCAATATGTTTCACCAAGAAGGGAGATGTCTAAGAACTCCATTTCTACCTATATGTTTGTGTAGACAACCATAATACTTGAGAACCATATGTCACTGAGAGTCCTTGATACCTAGCTTTGTGGATAGGGTATGAAAGATATTTGTGAAATATGGCACTTCCTCGTCCCTTTCTCACCTTAGTGTGGTCCATTTTATGTACTTGTCTTCATATCTTCAAACATGGTAGCATTGTTCCTTGATAGCATTTCAGAAAGAGTCCCAAGAGGGTGCAACTAAAAATAATGGGGATTCCTCCTTTGCCTTTTGCTCACAGTAAGTTTCCGACTTGTCCTTGACATGTGGGGCGGCCTTTAGGAGTGCAAAAATATTATTTTCTCTATCAGAGAAATTATGGTCTGAAAAATATACTTCCAACATATTTAACCATTTATCCACAATATCTACATCTATCTGACCTTCAAATATAGGAATATCAAAGTTAACTTGCACCTTGAATGGGGCAACACCTTTGAAGTGGCTGATGGATGAAGATGCATCACCCATTGGTATTCGCCATAGAATCTGGGAAAAGCTATCCATCATCTTGTTCCTTTGTCGCTCGAGGGCTACTTTGAGCAAAAAATTGATAGGATCTCCTACTCCCTCATATTTATTTTCTTTTGCCATGGGACGTCATCAAGGTAGGTGAGGATGGTCTTGCAAGGGCTCAAGCAATTTTAGTCCAAACTCCTTGTACCTTGACCTTGTTGGGGACATGCACAAAAAAATAGAGAAACAACAGACCATTATGATACTACTAATCCATATTTATGAAGGAATGAATGAAATACATATTTGAAATAGACACATAGATATATAGTGAAAATGAACTTTAATTAATAAATAAAAATGTTGAAATTGTTTACATCCATAAATAAATCAAACTAGCTCGACTAGTGGTAGCTTATCTTTAAGAAGAGATGTGACAACTATGCGCCTCCTAAACTATCATACAATCAGGATATGAGGCATTTTTATCATGAATAAATAATGAGAAACAATAAACATCCAAAACCCTAATGCTAGGAGATGAAGTGTTAAATGCTTATGGGTCCCAATGGGGTAAGTTGGAATGTCAATTTCAAGGGGTCGTAACTTTGGAATACAATCTTTGTTTGGTGCACATGATAAACCATTAGAAAGGTTTATCTAAGGCGAAAAAATTTTGACTACAAAAGCAAACATGATTCAAGAACTCATGTTTGCTCATTTCCCCAAAAACGTCGTTTAAGCCCTCAAAAGGGCTCTAGAAGTTTAGGACCTAAAAATTGTCAAAATAGAAAATTGTGTTGAAAAATATGAAACTGATAGGAAACTATGTTGTGAGAAAAGTGAAATAGGTGGGTGGCCACCAATATCCATCTGGATCAAACAACACCTATCCAGATAGAGTTACCCCATTTAGATGAGCAAGGGAGACTAGTAATGAAACCCAAAGGCATCTTAAAAGACCTAACTAAACTAATATATTCAAAAGATGTCAATTAACACCTTATTAAGTGGAGAAATCTACTAGAAGATGAATTTAATTTGGATAATGGAGAAATTTAAATCAATATATTCATCTTTATTGATACGTTGACGATGAATCATTTTGGGAGGGGGTGACATAATATACCCAAATTAGGGTAAAGGTTAAGTGTAGACATTTAGTCTAAATTAATAAATTAACTAATCTATTGTAATAATACAACTCTTGTGAAGATTTAGGATTTTGTATTCTACATGTATGAATGTTTTTTTATTTTGTAAATCAGCTTTTGATATTAACAAAATGCAAAATAGTACAAAACTTCTGCTTCAGCAGACTACGGGCCGCTAAACAGCAGGCCTTACCACAGGAGACCAGAAGAGAACAGAGTAACTGAAAACTAGAGAAGACAGAGTAACAGAAAACTGAAAGCCAGCACACCACGCAGGGTGGCAGAGGACTAGAACTAACAAAAAGACATAAACAGAGGAAACCTGGACAGTGAACATATCAACCCGCTGAGAAGAGGGAAGCGAGGATAGCAAGCCACGAGACAAAAGAGAAGTCCGCCGAGGACGAGGAGTCTGAGAGACTTCATAGTCAGATACGTTTAAACATCTCCAGGACCGGTGCAGACCTTGACATGTTGACCTGTCCTGGCTTGGGAGGATTGCCCTGCTGGTCTCCAGTCGGATCTCCCTTCTGCATGTCTGAAGGCTTGTTGTCTTGCCCAATGACTTGTCGTAAAAGTTTAATCAGGACCGTGAGTTTCTTGTCAATGGTGTCGACCTGTTGGTGCAACGCACTTAGCTTGAATTCACTGCTCTCCACGACCGCCATATGATCATGCGTCATGGCTTCTGTGAACTGCTGAAGCTTTCGCAGCTGCTCCGCGTGTTCACCCTGAATATCCATTGCTTTCGCAAGAAGGGTCTTCATACGCCAGCTCTCAGCTTGAGTTCTGACAAATTGAGTGGCGCGAGTGCTGAGTGTTCCAAGGTCCTGGATCCAATCTACTTCTTTCTCAATTTGCTGGTCAGAAAGCTTGATTTCCTCTTCCTGGACTATGGCTTCTAAGTTGATAATCTTACTCTTGTTCCTTTGCGAGGTTCGCGTCTCATACATCTCTCTCGCTTGTCGAAGGTCGTTGTTGGCAGACTTATTGCGGCTGCCCTCCCCTGCCATTGTATTTCTAACTCTCCTAGCGTTATCCTGAGCTCTGTCTGCAGAGTGAGGAGGTTCTGTCTTGCTACACGCTGAAACAATGTTTTTCCTTTGGCCTTTGATAGTGGTTAAATAACGAATTCCGGGGAGATTACCGGTGTGTGATCGCTTATCTCTGTGCAACTTGCACGTCAGATCACCATAATTGCTGCGTGATGGAATTTTGGTTGGGTTATGGAATAATTGTATCCCCTTACGGTCACCGCTCCCTGCTTGCTCCATATTTTGCCAAGTGTCCCTCTTCCTTATTATGTTTCGGCGGCTCATATCACCACAGATCATGAAACTGCAAAAATCTTTGTCACCTGCTTCTGTCATAGTTGCCCTCATCCCGCTTGTCCTTCGAGGTCTGCTGGAAATTAATGGAGCGTGTCTAGTCAGCCTGTCTAAGCAATTATGGCGCTGAGTTATTCGACCCTCCGGTCGGACTCCTCTGCCGTCACCATATCTAACCTGGAGAGTTGCATGCACTTTTCTCTTAACTGTGGGTTGTCAATATGCTGCCAACAACTGTCCCACATTGTGTTGGGGTGTTCAATCCCATGATTTTCCAGGTGGTCAGCAACCGAATTGGCATTTTGCCTTACCGCCTGAAAGATGAGGCCTTTCATTTCTCCTAACAGTTTGGCAATATTGTCTGTGACCTTGGACAGTCGCCAATGTTTTGTGACCTTGCTGGCTGGTGTTCCCCCATAGATTTTCCTGGCCGCTGTTATGGCTACCTCTGAATCTCCTTCAATCACTGCGTTGCTTGTTTGGTTCATTCTGAGAATCCTTAGTCCTTTTTCCATGGCTGCAAATTCCATTTCATTATTGGTGCCTTCCCCTAGAGCTTTACTGTAAATGTGAAGAATTTCCCCTTCATGATTCCGGATGATTCCTCCAATGCCTGCCGGGCCAGGATTGCCTCTCGAGGCACCGTCAAAATTTAGCTTTAGAAACCCTTCCGGCGGACGACTCCAGCCCTTTGGCACAGTGTTTAGGTTTTTCTGGCGCTCAGTGGATCCCAGGTTTTGTTTGTTGATCAAGTTGAAGGCGTTCAAAATTCTCTGGTCCTCGGTCGAAGCTTGGTTGTCAGGATCGGCTCTGCATTTTACCAAGATTAATTGACGAATATTTTGGGTTAAGGTAATTTGCGAGTGCTCTATATTTCTGTGCTCATTTTGAAAAATTCTTCTATTTCTTTCTTTCCATATGGTCCAAGTTATGAAGCCGGGCAGGACTTTCCATATACTGTTGATTCTTAAGTTGTTAGAGTACTCGCTTGGCCAATTCATAATAGTATTTTGAATGGATTCCCTATCTCTGTTAGTTTGTTGCATTATAGTTTCCATCCCTCGCCAAAGGTGATCAACCCATTCACAGGTGTTGAATAGATGGTTCATAGTTTCTTCAGCTTGATTGCACAGAGGGCATTTGGAAGGGCCCTCGAAACCTTTTTTGCGCAGGTTCTCCCAGGTGAGAGTTTTTCGCCGCATTAGGAGCCAGAGAAAGGTTTTTATTTTAGGCCAAAACATGGGATCCCAGACCTTGTTACTCCATTGCATAACCTCCACCTGCTCTGAATGTTCTAGCTGCTCTCTGGCCTCTTTGAGAGTGAAATTACCACTCCCTTTCATACCCCATCTCAGCATGTCGCTTTCTGTGGTCTTTCTGATTTTTCTTTTGTTTAAATGGTTTAGTAGATCCCTTGTATTATTGTTTTCCTCAATTGGGTTTTCAGTGTCATGGAGTGTCCATTCTCTCCATTCCTGGTCGCTGCTGCTATGACTCCAGTAGTGGTGGACGGTGAACTTTCCCCTGTTCTGGCATTCTCTTTTAAAATCTTCGAGCTCTGGTTTTTCCAGCTTTGGGAGTTGCTGCCAAGCATCTTCCCAGAAGAGGGCGGTTTCCCCATTGCGGATTTCCCAGAAACTATGGTCCTGAACTAAGTTGCGATTCCTTCTAGCTAAATTCCATATTGGAGAACCCTCAGGCACTTCCTGTAACCTTATTAAGTCTTGTTCGTTGCAGTCGGGAGTGTATTTCTCCTTCCAGTGTTTGGCCCAGGGCAGATTGGTTTCCTTCAGCCAACGCCACCACAGCTTGGCTCCGCATGTCATATTGATGGTGTAGGGATCTACTAAATTTAAGCCCCCTGTTGCTTTCGATTTGCATAATTTGTTCCAGGCCACCAGTGCCCATTTCCTTTTCTCAGCATTGCCACTCCACAGAAAGGATCTTTGAATAGCTCTAATTTTCTGTAGGATTCCACTAGGAGCCGGCATGATAGAAAGCAGATACTGTGGAATGGCTTGTAGTATTGCTTTAGTGAGGACCAATATTCTAGAAAAATTAAGAGCCCTATGAGTCCAATGTTTACATCTTTTCTCCATTTTCGCTAAGATTTTTTCCCAATGAATTTTTTGCCAAGGTTTAGTCGTGAGCGGGGCTCCCAGATACTTAGAGGGTAGATTGCCTTTTCGAAAGCCAAGAATGTTGGATAGATGGTTCTGAATGGCTAGATGAGTATTAAAGAAGAAAATAGTAGATTTAGCATGGTTAATCTCCATACCTGAAGCTTTGCTGAAGAGGTTTAGAATGTTCTTGAAAGCCCTGGCTTCTTTCACAGTTGGAGTGCCATGCAACATTGTGTCATCTACAAACTGCTGGTGCGTTGTTGCAGGTATGGAGGGGAGAGGATGTAAGCCTTTGATTTTTCCTTCCTCTCTTGCTTTGTGAATGAGCCTGCTAAGCCCTTCCATAAGGATCACAAAAAGGAATGGGGAGAGAGGGTCTCCTTGCCTGATGCCTCGGGAGGGGGAGAAAGGTTCAGAGGGGGAGCCATTGACCAATATGGAAAAATTGGTGGATTTAATCAGAGCAAGGATCCATTTGGTCCATTGCTTGTCAAAGCCAAAAGCATTCAGAATGGCCTCCAGATAATTCCAGTTGACTTTGTCGAAAGCTTTGGAGAGATCTAGCTGCATCAGCATGCCTGGTAATTTCCTTGTCTGCAGGGTATGAACCATCTCCTGAGCTAAAAGGATGTTGTCTAAAATTTGTCTGCCCTCCACGTAGCCTGACTGCTCTTCTGAGATTAAGTCAGGAAGAATAGGCTTAAGTCTGTTGGCTATAACTTTAGATATGATTTTATATATCACATTACATAAAGCTATAGGTCTAAATTTTTCCGGGGAGTTGGCTTCTTCTTCCTTAGGAATTAGAGCTAGGAAGGTGGAGTTCAGGGATTTGAGAATGGAACCGGAGCGTCTGGAATCTTCGACAACTTCCCATACCTCTGTTTTAATAGTAGGCCAGCATGCTTTGTAGAAATTTATTGTAAAACCGTCAGGCCCAGGTGCCTTATCATTTGGCATACTCTTGATAGCATCTTCCACCTCCTCCATTGAAACCTCTCTTAGCAGAGCTGAGTTTTGCTCAGAAGTTATGATGTGGGGTATAGCTTGGGTTAGTTCCTCTATGGCCTCTGATATTTCTTCCCGCGTTTCCTGAGCTATATGCTTGAAGTGCCTGGTGAGCAAAGTTGATATTTCCTTGTGATTTTGAAGAGTTTCCCCTGCTTCATTGTTGAGCTGAAGAATTTTGTTTGCCCCCCTGTAGTCCAGCGTGGATCTATGGAAAAACTTGGTATTTTGTTCTCCCTCCTTTAGCCATTGGATCCTTGATTTTTGTTTCCAAAGTGTCTCTTCCTGCTGACAACAGAGTTGCCATTGTTGCATCAATGCCTTCTCCTGTTCCCTTGAGTCTTCACTGCAGTTCCCTGAAGCCCATTCTTTATGAATTTGATTTAACTTGCCTTCTATGATGGTCTTTTCCTGGAAGATGTTCCCAAATTCGGCTGCATTCCAATCTTTAATTCTATTTTTGATGTGTTTTAATTTTCTTTGGAGCTTGAACATTTTGGTTCCTCTGATATCCAATGGTTCACACCACCATTTCTTCAGCAAATGTGCAAAGTTGGGGTGAGTTAACCAGAACTTTTCGAATCTGAAGGGCTTGTTTCTAGGGGTCCCTAGGAAGGCTGCCTCCAAAGAGATTGGCCAGTGATCTGATCCTCCACTGGGAAGAATGTCAGAGTCCACTGTTATTCCTTCGAGTAAAATGCTTTCCGAGATCAGAAATCTATCCAGACGAGAGGCAATCAACTTATCTCCTCCTCTCATATTGTTTCAAGTGTAGGAATCGTTTTTGGGAAGGATGTCTACTAGTTTGGCAGATTCAATGAATTCAACAAAGAGTTCTGTATCTTTATTGAGCCTTCTGATTCCTCCTTTCTTCTCCAGGAGAGAGGTTATCATGTTAAAATCCCCTCCCATGATTATCTTTGAGGTGGGGTGTCTAAGCTTTAAACTCATGAGAGAATTAAGAAAAGAAAATTTATCTTCTAATCTTTGCGGTCCATAAACATTTATGCATAGGTAAGTTTCAGAATTACCTATCATTTGAACTTCTGTGGCGATGAACAATCGTGTAGCTTCCATTGAGATGATGCCTACTACTCTGGTGTCCCAAAGAGTAACTATGCCTCCTTCCCATCCTTGACTGGCTACGTCTATACATTCTATAGGTTTACCCAGCCTTTTGTTGATGTTCTCCATTTGATTAATGGCACATTTGGTTTCCTGTATGAACATAATATCTGGCTTTTCTTTTTGGAACTTTCTCTTAAGAAGTCTTTGTTTGGCTTGGCTATTGAGCCCTCTTGCATTCCATGAAATGATTTTCATTTATAACTAGATATATTATTGGTAAGACGGGAAGGCATTTAGGGCCTTCATTTTGCCTGAGTTTATCATTAGAATCCCCAAGTCATGCAATACCTCCCCATTTGTTCTTCGGCCTCTTCTCTTTCTTTGCTTCCGACCTGTTGGATTAAGAGAGATGCTCTTTGAATGATTTCCTGTGCCTTTTGCTATTCCTAATCTCCTGTTTTTCCTGTCTAGTTCCGCCTTTTGTCTTGCGATGAAGAGATCACTGATCTTCCTTATTTCTTCTTCCGGAATATTTTCCAGTCCTTGAGTTCTCCAATTTTTTTCCATATCTGGGAGGTTCACCCCTTCCTTTTCTAGAACTTCATTGAGCTCCATCTCCTCACTACCCCCATCGCTGGTTAGCATATCAGTATCTTCATCGCGCTCGTCTTCTAACTCTTGCATTTGGACTTCTGTTCTGATTATATTTTCCTCCCCGTCCTTTGTTTTGTGTCCTTGCTTGTCTTTTGGTTCTTCATTAAGTTTTGTTTCCCTGTTTGTTCCTTCTGAATCTGTATCAGTTTCCAGAATGCTGAAGGTGTTGTTGGTGATGCCTGGGACTGCCTCTGCTCTGTACATTCTTTTTCTGTTAGCTCTTTGTCTTGTTTTTGGCTTTGTGAAGGCTTCTTTGCTCTTTGCTGCTTGCTCTGGTTTGTGCTCTTCCCCTGTTCTGTTTAAAGGGCATTCTCTGACAAGGTGTCCGTGTTCATGACACCTTCTGCATCGGAAGGGGATTTTCTCATAATCGATGGCTTGATAATAGTCCTCATCTATGAATTCTAGCCATAGGCCTTAATGTAGGGCTCCTGAGACATCCATCTCCACACAGATTCTTGCACAGGAAGTGTATCTTCATTGCATCGTTGCTTCTGAAGCTTTGATGAAGGTTCCGAGACGGTCTCCTATTTGCTTAAGCGTCGCTAGTCCCCAATAGTCTATTGGAAGGGAGAATAGGCGGATCCACACAGGAACCTGTGTGAAGGTTTCTTTTTCGGGCACAAAGTTTGCTTTCCAGGGTCTCATATAGAGTCCTGCTGAGGCAAAGAAGTATGGACCTCCATCGAAGACTCTATCCTTGTCCTCTAAGTTCGTAAAAACAACAGTAAAAAAACCTTTTGCCCCAAGGTGTAGTTTAACATCACCTTTAGGTTTCCAATGTTGCTTGATCCATTGACAGAGCGCTCGTTCCGTTGGCCACAGTCCCATGAACTTGCATATTATTGCATGTTCCGTCATGTGGTCTCTATAAGCTTGAATGTCCGGATCTGAGAAGACCACTCGGAGGGTTTTGATTTTTTTCGGTTTGCATGCTCCTTGCGTTGCTTTGTTGGAGCTGGGGTTTGAGGCCTTTGCTTTCTCCTCTTCCTCTTGAGGGTGCTTCTCTGCCCCATGTTCCTCTTCGCCCTCTGTTTGGATAATTATTGGTACTGTGTCTCTTTGGCTTGCATCTGCTCTTTTGTCGTTATTCTCCTGTCCATTGTTTACTTTTTCTTTCATTTTTGGGTTGTTTCTTGTTTCTTTTTGCAACTGCTGTGTCCTTTCTTTGCTGGTTCCGCTGTTTTCCTTACGCTCTCCATAACCAGTGATTTTAAATCCTTCCTGCGCTTTCTGTTTCTGCATTACGACTTGCTTGAAGGATGGGGTCCCAGTGGACCCCCCGTTTACCATTTGTCGGGTCAGTCCTCGACCTCTGTAAAGTAGATCCACTAATCTGTCTCTATGTGCTTCCAGAACTGTTGCTGAGCCTGCAAGATTGCAGCACTAAACCCTAGACCTCGAAGCTCGCTCTCTGCATCGTCCCCTTTTTAACATGAAGAATCTCTTCAACAAATCTTCAATTAAATAATAAAATTTAATTTACATGTATGAATGTTAGGGTCATGCACCATTTGTAATAAATAAATCAAATTTATATTTATATATCTTCTTTCCTCCACCCTTTATTGAATGCATTCTTGTTACAAGATCATTGTTCTATACTAAATAAGGGTTCCAAAACTTGTGGTTAATTCTAATGTGGAAGATAAACTTTAACATGATTAAGTAAATAACTTTATTAACAAATAAATGGTCCCATTAAGTAGCCAATCAATCTTAAATTTTCTAGAATTTTCAAAGGATCACTACTCAAAATGCCATAAGAAGAATCCAATAGAGTGATACATAAGGTCTTACCATCAAAGACAACATCTATGAATATATAGACAATCTGCTATATGACAAGGTCGAATAACCTATAAGTATTCAACTCTTAAAAATATTCTATCATGATACAAGCATGACTCTTTACATCCAATTCATTTCTTTTAATATCCATAATGTGAGCCCATTCTATGCATCCAAAGGTTAATAAATAAGGGTTTTTCTTCCACTTCATTTCTTGATTGGAATCACATCCCAAGAAACTTTAGTCAAATTCATGTTTAACAAATAGTTTGAGCAATAGATTTATCTTCCCAAAACTTACCAACCTTTAAGCTAACACAAGCAGAATGCCATTTCTACCAAAATAATTTCTTTTTTGAATAACACCATTTCGATAAGGTGTGATGCAAGAATCCCTACCAAGGGATATAGTTATGTGACAAGTAATTTTCAAAATCCTTACCTACATATTCTCCATTTTTTATCTTAAACATTTTGGAGGTCAATTGAAATGATCTTTGTTAATTTTTTGTGGGGATATATTTTTATTTTCTTTTGATAATTGAATTTATATACTTTTCATTATTTACTCATTAATTCACCCCATAACATCATCACATCATTATAAATTATGTAGAAAGAACAATATCATCAACAATGCAGCAGAATAATAAAAAGAACATCAAAAGAAAAGCATGCACAAAAGGGACACCAGAATTTCGTTGGAGACTTGGTAAAAACCCCACAAAGGGGAAAAACTACAATAAATTCTTCTTCTTCTATTAGATTTCATAATTTTTTAGTGGATATATAAAGTAAATGCATAACAATGTTACTTCTCACTACTAAGTAAAGACATACTATACCAATAAAGCTTGTGCATATGTAAGTATTAGGGTTTGTATATCTCAGAGATACATCAAATGTTGCCATAGGAAAATTTATGCATAACAAAGTATCGATGACTAACATAGATGCCACTACTTCTACAATATAAATGATGCCATACCGATACTTCTACGCATATACCAATATTTCCCCAAATATGCCAATACTGCTATGAATATACATATGATGACATATCAAAATTGTGCACCGATTATATCACATAAATGCCATACATATTATGTATGTAGAGATGTCATAATGTAAAGGAATTAAACCATTCATACAATAAGATTGTATTGTGACCATATGCCTTAAGAGGAAATATGCCATTCATATTGTGCAGAGGAATGATGCATATGATCCATACATATGACTGAGTAGATATACAGAGGTGCAAGTTCATATGATAGTGAGACCACACAGAGAAGTGATCATATGCGATGAGACCATACAAAGATGCGATCATATACAATGATACCATGCAAATTCCATATCATTATAACGATTGTCATTCTTTTACAAAGAGATGAGTGTGAGAGTATATAAATGAGATGCAAGATCATTGATATTATAGAGAGACCATACCAGAGCAACGAGATGCAAGATCATAAGAGTAGTTCTCTAGCTTGAGATCATTTTCCAATGAGAGTCTGAGAGTATTGATACACAATATATATATATATGAAAACCATCAATTTGAGACCTTTGTGATATTTGAGAATACAAAGATGCTATGCAGAATACATCAAAGATGAAAACCAGAGAGGAATGGCCACTATTAGTGTATACATAAAGAATATCATTGCAATGTATCAAACCCTGCATTAGAGCTACAAACCATATTAAGGATATGAGATATAATGTCAATAAACCCACCGTAAATATTCATAGAGCCACTGTAATGTGAACCATGAGTTAGCCACTTATAATAATGTGAGCACACACCACATAAAAGAATGCGAGAGTGGACCACATGGAGAACATGATCGTTAGCCTAAGGTGTGAGATTACTGTAATTTAGATATCCTTGAAGAAACAAGCCTAGAACATGAATGAAATCGAATAAGAGAAAACCATGAGTAGAGAAGACCTAGCAATTGAAGTTTTAGATCATCATTTTTTTAATTCGATTTTTCCCCTCATAGTGATTCTCAAGACTTGAGGATTAATACAAATTATTAGGTGAAAAATTGGAGCTGACTTAATCCTTTTGGGAGGGAAATATAAAATTCAAATTTAAAAATATTCAAATATCAAATGATGATATCTCATTTTAGTCCAATTGAATCTTCTTTATGACCAATTTGGGGCTTAAGATTTTTCTCTTGGGGGCTTAGGGTTTCCCTTTGGGGAAATGCATCCAAATGATACCCAATTTTCAAGACTCCCTCTTAGCTAGGGAGGAATTTCCATCTGTATCATAAGTCTCTTCTTATCTATGGTCTGCTCCCTCTTGGAACAATCTCATTTTGGATGATATATTTCAATATAAGAAGGCATGTAGCTACATTATCATTACATATCATCCCATGGAAAATCAAAGGTATGAGAGATTAATCCTCAATCCCCACTAGTCTCTAGGTCAAATCACATGACTTGCGTCTCAACTATATCAACAAAATATCCATCTCATCACATCTCATCCTTTGATCATCAACCAAAAAATATTGATCTAAAGAAGAAGAAGAATCATCACAAGGGAGTCCATCTTAACCCAGATCATAATCGAGGAGTTTACCTCAACCCACATCATCATCAAAGTGGAGCATTCAACTTCCACCCTATATCCATTGGGAAGCCACTGCTACCACCCAGAACCACTGCCAGCTAATGCTACCACCAAGAATCATCGTCATTGGGAACCCACTGTTACCGCCAGGAATCATTTGTTGATATTATCAACATGACCTTCAAGAGTCAGTGGTAGAACACTTGCATCCAATACCTTGGGAAGAGATATGCACTTACCCTACACGGTAAGGATCATACACAACCCAAGGCACTTGGGGCAGATACACACTTACTGTGAGCTAAGGATCATTAAGGATCATACATGCCCTATTCATCTTCTCAACCCATTGGCTAGATGGGGAGGATGCATACTAGGGTATACTCGACAGGGGGATATACACACTTACCGTGAGGTAAGGATCAGACACACCTATTTTCCCTGAGTTCCCTCAACCTTAGGAGATCTTCGACTTAATTCCTCACCCTGGGAGCTCAGATAGGGGGGAAGAGTATTTCTTAGTGTCCTAGATCTGCCCAGACCCTTATTGAGTGATCTGAAATTAAAATTGAAGGTTTCATATAAAGTTTTCAAATCTAGTTTATGTATTTTAGGCAATGGATCGTAATTTCAAAATCACACAAACTAAGTTAAATTTTGAAGAATTTTAATAGTTAAAATGAACAATAAGTAGCCTCACAACACAACAAATTGATGATAGCATCTCCAGGTCCAGCTTCGAATGGTGGCCCTTTATATTATATGCTCAAATGTTAAATTACATCAATGTACAATGTTTAACTTGCAAAAATATCACTGTCATTGCATTTAGAATGCCCAAAAACCCCTGCATAGGCTCTTCTTGGGCTCAAAAAGGTTGGAAAAATGGCCAAGATAGGCCTCATTCTTCAAATTGTTTGCAAACTTTCTCTACAAAAGTATTGCACTAAAACATTGGGCAGAAAAATGGCATGTTGGTTTGTTAGTATGGCATATCATTAGTATCCCGAAGGTCCCAAGTTTGGCCAACATTTGATGGTGGAACTTGAGGTTTTGTTTTATCGTTATAAAAATTAAATGTTTTTTTAAATGTGGGTCGAGCCCTATTTGAGCTTTGCCCCCTTGGTTTCTCGACACCACATGGCCTTGGGACATGGGTGTGGGAGGTAAGCCACACACACCAACCCTCAGTCCTACTCCTATGGTCACATGACATTACTAATGAGCATGCCTTATCCCTCCACCCTCTCCGTTGTAGCTCCTGCTCCTTTGCAGGTGGTCATTCCATTTACATAAATCCTGGGGTTGCGCTGGTCGGGCTCTCCGGCTGACCCGACTCTCCCCCAAATGGTTCCACTATTAATGTTTCAATATAACTTGTTGACATTATATGTCAAGTGACATCTGTGGCCCACTAGCAGGGCAGTGAGTTTGTTTGTCGGAGGTCATTGGTTCAAGCCCTGTGGAGGTCCATTTTGGTCCATTTTTTTTTTGACAAGTCATAGAGGGACACATGGCCTTTCCCAATTGGTCCATGTGGCACCCTATGATTGGCCCATGTGGCACAATGGGATTGGACTAATTTCAACCAATAAGAATCACCCATTTGTTGCCTCTTGCAAATTGCACATGTCAGTGTATAGACTGTCACATGGCATCGGTACACCACTCAATTATCCCTGCAAGTTGGTTTTTTTTTATTGTTTGCCAAAAGATTTAGAAGATAATAACTTCCTCATACGATGTCAGATTGAGGAATTCAAGCATATTTGGAATCAAAACAATGAGATCTATGATTTAATGCTGATTTCATGAGATTTTGATCACTTTCTTTTTTATCATATTTTTTATCCCTTGGATCACCTAGGAGGGTCACATCCATCAATCCAAGCTACTCTCTAAAGATCAGAAACATATCAAAGTTCTCATATTAGGTATTGCCTCAAAGAACTCGCTGAAGAGGACCAAGAGTAGTAGTTCTATGTTTTTTTTATTCATATAGGACATGAAACATTAGAGAAAATATATGACATAAAGAAAATAATATTCTATTAATCATTTATCCCTCTTATGTAGGGAGATAATAACTATAAATCTAGCCTTTTCTCATATAACAACATTATCTCAATTCATGAATATTTCTTTGTCCTGGCTATGACCAAACTCTGTCTAACTCAGAGTGCTTACAAGGATCCCTTGGATGATACGAGATAAATCCAATCACAATAATCAATCAATGGAATCCAGTCATGCCATAAAACCACTTATATGAGGGAAACTCCTAATACTGCATGGGATAAACTAGTCATGTCAGAAAATAACTACCAACTTATAAAATTAAGTAGCAAAGACATATCTTTAGCAACATCAGATGTTCATTAATTCATGTCCAGAAGACTTGATTCATTATGAAATCATGGGACTTCTAATCATCGATGATAAATGTTAATAGGTGTTAGGATCTCATCAAGGGTCTCTCCCTCTAGAAATTCATCCAGATGTTGCCAGATTTTCAACACTCCCTCTTATCTAGGGAGGAATTTCCATTTGCATCGTAACTCTTTTCTTATCTCTTCTCTACTCCCTCTTCGAACAATCTCATCTTGGATGATATATTTCAATATAAGAAGGCATGTAGACAAATTATCATTACATATCATCTCATGCACAATCAGAGGCAGGGGAGATCAATCCTCAATCCCTACTAGTCTCCAAGTTAAATCACATGACATGCATGTCAACTATATCAACAAAATATCCATCTCATCATATCTCATCCTTTGATCATCAACTGAAAAATATTAATCAAAAGAAGAAGAAGAATCATCGCAAAGGAGTCCATCTCAACCCAAATCATAATCAGACATCTTAGATCAACCCACATCATAGGGGAGTCTACCTCAACCCACATCATCATCATAAGGGAGCATTCAGCTTCCACCCTATATCCATCAGGGAGCCACTGCTACCACCCAGAATCACTGGTATCTAATGCTACCACTTGTGAATCATTGTCATTGGAGACTCG
Organism: Pinus tabuliformis; assembly: GCA_031772625.1. Lineage (NCBI taxonomy): Eukaryota > Viridiplantae > Streptophyta > Pinopsida > Pinales > Pinaceae > Pinus > Pinus tabuliformis. The sequence continues at coordinate 751,671,848 of CM062805.1, read as the reverse complement.
CTGTTACCACACAGAATCATTTGTTGATCTTCCCAACATGACCTTCAAGAGTCAGTGGTAAAACAATTGCATCCACTACCTTGGGAAGAGATACACACTTAACCTACAAGGTAAGGATCATACATAACCCAAGACACTTGGGGGAGATACACATTTATTGTGAGCTAAGGATCATACATGCCCAAGTCATCTTCTCAACCCATTAGCTAGACAGGGAGGAACAATCCAAAAAATCCCAACTTGTGGGTAGGATGCATACTGGGGTATACTTAGTAGGGGGATATACATAGTTACTGTGAGGTAAGGATCAAACCCACCTATTTTCCATGATTTCCATCATCCCTAGGAGATCTTCAGCTTAATTCCTCACTCTGGGAGCTCAGACAAGGGGGAAGAGCATTGCTCAATGTCCTCGATCAGCCTGGACCCTTATCCAGTGATCTGAAATTAAAATTGAAGGTTTCATGTAAATTTTTGCAAGCTAGTTTATGTATTTTAGGCAATGGATTGTAATTGAAAAAGCACACAGACTAAGAGTTAAATTTTGCAGAATTTTAATAGTTAAAATGAACAATAAGTAGCATCACAACACAAAAATTGATGATAGAGTTCACCCCTCTTGGGATACGTCTCTAGGTCCAGCTTCCAATGGTGTCCCTCTATATTATATGCTTAAATGTTATATTACATCAACATATAATTATCAACATGACAAAAAAACACTGCCATTGCATCCAGAATGCCCAAAAACCCCTATCTAGGCTCTTTTTGAGCTCAAGAAGGCTGAAAAAAAGGCCAAGATAGGCCTCCTTCTTCAAATTATCTGCAAAAATTCTCTACAAAACTGTCTACACTAAAGCATTGGGCAAAAAAATGACCCGTTGGTGTGTTAGTATGGCCGATCATTAGTATCTCGGAGGTCCTGGGTGTGACCAACATTTGGTGGTAGAGGTTGTGTTTTATCGTTATAAAAATTAAATGTTTTTTTAAATGTGGGTCAAGCCCTATTCGAGCTCTACTCCCTTGGTTTCTCAGCAACACATGGCCTCAAGTCATGGGTGCAAGAGGTACGCCATGTGCCCCAGCCCTCGGCCATACTTCATTGGTCACGTGAGATTACCAATGACCATGCCTTATCCCTCCACCGTCTCCATTGTAGCTCCTGATCCTTCATAGGTGCACATCATTTACATAAATCCTAGGGCTGGGCTGGTCAAGCTTTCTGGCTGACCCAACTCTCTCCCTAAAGATTCCACTGTTAATGTTTAAATATAACTCGCTGAAATTATATGTTAAGTGACATTTGTGACCCCCCAATAGGAAGGTGAGTTTGTTTGTCGGAGGTCATTGGTTCAAGCCCAGTGGAGGTACATTCTGGTCCATCACAAATTTTTGACAAGTCATAGAGGGACACATGGCCTTTACCGATTGGTCCATGTGGCACCCTCTTATTGGGTCATGTGGCATAATGGGATTGGGAAAATTTCAACCAATCAGAGCACCCATTTTTTTCCTCATGTGAATTGCACATGTCAATTCCTGATTGGCTCTGTACTACTTGGTCATGTTCCTGATGTTAGCAACATGTCAGCGTATAGACTGTCACATGGTGTCTGTACACTGCTCAGTCATCCTTGCAAGTAGGCTTTTTTACTATTTGCCAAAAACTTTAGAACACAATAACTTCATCATACAATGTTGGATTGAGGAAATTAAACCATTTTTTGAATCATGACAATGAGATTTATAATTTGGCACCGATTTCAAGAGATTGTGAGAAATTTCCTTTTTATCATATTTTTTGACCCCCTATATCACCTAGGAGGGTCACATCCATCAATCCAAGCTACTCTCGGAAGATCAGAAACATATTAAAGTTCTCATATCAGGTATTGGCTCAAACAACTCTCTTAAGAGGACCAAGAGTAGTAGTTCTCTATTTTTCCTATTCATACGGGACATCAAATGTTAGAGAAAATATATGACATAAAGAAAAGAATACCCTATTAATCATTTACCCCTCTTACGCAGGGAGATAATAACTACAAGCCTAACCTTGTATCATACAACAATAATATCTCAATTCATGAAGATTTATTTTTCCCAGCTATGACCAGAATCTATCTAACTCACAGTGCATACAAGGATCCATCTGGATGATAATGGATAAATCCAGTAACAATTATCAATCAATGCAACCTAGTCATGCCATAAAAACACTCTTATATGAAAGGAAACTCCTGAAACTGCATGGGGTAAACCAACCATGTTAGAAAATAACTGTCAACTCATAAAATTAAGTATCAAAGACATATCTTTAGCATCATTAGATGTTCATTAATTCATATCCAGAAGACTTGTTTCATTCTGAAATCATGGGACTTCTAATCATCAACCATAAATAATAATAGGTGTTATGATCTCATCAAGGGTCTCTACCTCTGAATGGGATTCCTATTCCATCATCATCAATCAAGACATCAACATCACAAAATCAAATTATATTGGGTTCTCATAAATATGTCATAGTCATGACAAGTCACCATTAACTTCTTCACTATTGTTAGCACCTAAATCTGCCTTAGGCTGAAGGAAGGCAAAAATTAGGGTAAACACAAACCACGCTCAGTCTCGTAGCTAGCCCTACCAGAGCAGGAGAGGGCTCTCTCCGAGTCACGCTCAGCAAATAGATAATCGAAAACGGTCTGAGATGACTTACAATGAAATATTTACCTTATGATAGTAAGTGAATAAGGATTCGAGAAACAATTTTCATGAATGACCGAGCTTCTGGGATGGTATGGGACCGGCGCTCAGCAAAGAAAGAGAATTTAATACAAAGGCACAGAATATTCCATGAGGCAAGGTAGGCGGAAAATGTAACAATTTTAGTTTGAAGTACCGTGGCATGAATATATTGCTGAAGAAAGTGAAAAGGGCATAGTGACATGAATCCTTTTCAATAGAAGAATAACGCTGAACATGAAATTTTCCCACATGCAGAGCAATAAAATTGAATTCTACCTAATCTCACTCAGAAAATTTCACTGGAAATGAACATGAATTGAATTATGAAACATAACGAAATACATATGAAAACATAAGAGACACATTTGCTACACTCACAACCACAAGAATCTCATGAAACAGAGCCACTGCCTTTCATTAATTCTCTGTCAAAAATACACAGTGAAGAAACAAAGTTTCTTTCCCACAGTCTCCCAAAAGTTACAAGCCAACCAACCCTTTGCAAATAACTTGCATACAATATATAGAATGTGTGAGGAAGAGATAGAGCGCCCAAGGGTTGGGGAGTTACTCGAATCATTACAAAATGGAGATGGAGAGCTAACCATCAGCTACAGGTGCAATGCTACAAACATGACATTTGGCTTGGGGTGACCGTTTACCTTCCTTCGCCACTTGGATAGAAGCCAATCTGGAGAAAAAACTATTTAAATGCCACCTTTGGTGCCAAAAAACTGAAGTTTAGATGAGCGGGCCCACTTGGAGAAGTCGCGAACCGAAATTTCGCGAAACGGAAGCAAATTGGCAATTTTTTCCTCTGTGCGCCGCGCCATTTTTTTATGTGCGTCGCGCTACTTTGGGGCCTATTTTGGGGCACTTGCAGGTGTCCAAAATGTGCCCAAGTGGGCTTGCTGGAAATCCTATCCTATCTACTTCCTAACCCAACTGGAATTTTCAAATTTGGTGCTCATTTGCCCCTCCAAATCTCCATTCTCCCAAGACTGCTTTCTGTGTGTCAAAAAAGTGGCAGAGAGGCCATTTTTGGGTGTTTTTTGACCTTTAGGAGACCCAGATCTTGCCCAAATCTCTTTCCCGGACACCAGTAGTTGTAATTTTCCATGCTGAATCCAAATATGAAAGCCATTCCTCATTTGGAGCTCTAGAATTTTAGCATCGCGCCAGTGGCGCGGCGCACAGGGAGAAAATCCCTGTTTTTTACCCAAAAAATTACCAAGTGACCAAAATTTCCCCAAATTTTTTGAAATTTGGGCTGGAGGATCTCTATGGGGTGTTATGATGGGTCAAGGAAGCTTCAGCCAAGATTCAAAGCTGATCTTTCTCTTTTTCCCTTTTTTCTCTTCTTGTTGCTTTCCTCAATTTTGCCTTCAAGTTCCTTATCCGGGCCTGTGCACTCATGTTTTGCACCCTGTAACGGAAAGCCATATGTCTCAGTAGAGCAAGGTCCTGGTCGGCTTTGTCTAGCAGCCTCTCCAAATGCATGTTGACCCTCTCAAGGTTGGCCTCCCGATCCTCATTGATTGCTTGCTCCAAAGATGTGAGCGCAACCCTTCATCTTTGAGCAGCTTGGCGATGCTAATGAATGTTTTGCAGCTCCATGATCGTCTTTTGGTCCTCAAGCTATTTGTTTCTCTGCTCCAGGTATTTCATGTTCAATTTGGCCCTCTCCAAGTCAAGGGATAAGGAATCAATCACTGACTGCTGCTCCTGGATGATCTCTGTAAGCTCCGCATTTGTTGGTTCTGCATCTGTCTCATCATCCTGGAGGAGAACAAACTTGGTCTCTCGCTCACCTGATGGCCCTTCCTCTTGCACTGGCTCCTTACCCTTACCTTGCTCTTTTGATGCTGATGTCAAAAGCGAGGCCCCTTCCACCCCGGGTGGAGATAACAGTCGCTTTGCTGCTGCAAATAAGGGTCTACTGCCTCTCTAATAGGTTATGTATACTGGAATAGTAGTGGTCTCATGTCGCTCATACTGATGAGATGGGCCCCCTATCTCATGCTCTTCCTCTGAAACCACCTGTGGAGCGCTGAAGAAGTCACAGGAGATGAAGTCCTCTCAAGAAATACCCTGCAATCCCAACTGATGGTCCACCAAAATCCGGATAAGGGCAAAGTGATACACACTGTTGAGCTGCTGTCGAGGGGTCTTGTGCTGCATGCAATTTCTCATCCTCTATATGTTCCCGTAGATGAAAAATGGGAGGTTCATCATCCACACCCTGGTAAAGTACATGAGCAACCTGATGTGATAGGCATAAAGGTGAGAAAACCTCCCCTCGCAACTGAAGTACTTCATGATCAATTTCATGAGCGAGGCATACTCATCTTTCAAAAATCTGAATGGAAAAACTCTCGTGAGGTGGCTCAAATAGTTGTCTTTGATGTAAGGCTCATAATGATGCCTCTCTACCTTCTTCTTCTTGTGCCACTGCTCTCCAATTTTTGGTATGCCTGTTGCCACTGATATGGTTTCGGGTGTCAATGTGAAAGTGACCCCAACCAAGATAGACTGTCCTCCATGTAGGTGAAGTGCAAAAAGACGGGCCAACTCATGATGAACTCTGATATTTGCCAGCCTCTGACAAAATTCAAAACATGCTAAGTGCTAGAAACAAGACATAGCAAGAGGGCATGCCTGCAAATCGGTGAGGGTGTTTGGCTCATCTCTAAGATGTTTTCCACTCCGGTGATGTCTCCTATGGGCCCTTTCTCTTGAAGCTGTATCACTGTGGGTCTCCTCCTCATATTCTGATGAAACTTTGGATTCCATTACTGCTGTTTGTACTTTTATGCTGCCCTTTGATTCCAATGAAGCTGGTAGTTGCTCTGACAATCTGCCACCAAGGGGGACAATAAAATAGGGAGTATTAGGAGGGGAATGATGAAATGGGAATAGGGGTTAAAGGGAGAGATTTGTCAGGGATTTGGATGTAGTTTGGGTATAGTGTTGATGGGGTAGGGTTTGTGTTGTCTGCAAGGTGGGTTTGGGTTTTTTGAGCAATAGGAAGGGGGGAAAGGGAGTATGATTTTTTGGTAGGGTTAGGGTAGAAATTATAGGGACAATAGCATAGGGGAATGAGAAATGGGGATAGGGTAGGAATCACCTTGGCAACACTGTCACTGTAGCACAAACCCTAGGATCATGTTTTCTTTGTGTCTTCTTTTGTTGGGTTTATAAAAATTTTTGCATTTGATTTATAATCCTAAAACCATGCTATTCCTTTCAAGTTTGATGCAAGAGTGGAGGTAGGTTGCCTACCTTTCAAATTTGATGAGCCTCCACAAAAGTTTTAGGCAAATTATTTGGTTTCTGGGCTTTATATCCCTGTGCGCCATGGGTAATGCCCAGTGTGCCGCGCGCTCTGAGTGCACCGCGCCAGTGGCAGATTTACATAGTGGACGGGTTCTGTGTGCGTTGCACCCAATGAGTGCGTCGCGCTCCTTTGTGTGTGCGCCGCACGCTCTGAAATCACCATAAATTGCTCCTAATCGTTTGACTCTTCAACTCTTCGACCATGCACCTTTCTTCCACGGCCTTGCTTGCACAATGAGCTGGTCTTATGGTGATTTTGAGTTGACCAAATAGTGGAGGAATAGGGAGAGGGTTTTGTAGTGATTGAGGGCGGGGTTTTAGGAAAAATGATCAAGGGGAGATGGGAAAAATGATAGGCAAGGGGAAAAAGGTGAGTGGAGTGAAACCTTGGCACTAGCAACACATTTTAACAACCCTAGCCATCATTTTCTTGGTGATTTCTTATGGTTGACCTTATGCATTTTGGTGACATTCCAACATCTCTATAAACACCATATCATTGATAAAATTTGATGAGCAGGTGATGTCGTAGGGCGTACCTCTTGTTTTGATAGCATTCACCAAAATTTGTAGTGCTTTGGCAACTTTTTTCGGCCCCTGGTCTGTGTGCGTCACGCGCAAAACCCAGTGCGCTGCGCGTTGGGTATGCATCGCGCCTATGTAAACTTTCAACTGCGGGCTGGTTGCGTATGCGCCGCGCTCCTGGGTATGTGCGCCGTGCCCTCTAAAACCTGCTCCCACTCACTCAAATGCTCCAATCTCACACTCACACCTTTGCAATGTCTTCTCCAAGTGTTGTAATAGCACAATGCCTTTGATTTGGATAAAAACATGTATATATAGCCTTGGAAGAGATGGGTTTAATTTTTGCTTCCTTGAAAACCCATTTTTCTAATGTTGTGTTTTGCACTTTTTCACTGACTTTAAAACACACTGATTTTCACTTTCCCTTTGACATTTTGGCTCAAATGATGAAATTTTTGGCACATATTTGCAGGGACTGTATGATAGAGCATTTGGCCATGAAAACCATGACTGCATCTGAAAAGTCAACTGGCGATTTTTTGGAAAATTTTGTCATAAATGACCTTGTTTGACTTTTTCTTCAAAACGGAGTTTTGAAGAAGAGTCGAAGTCTATCCACATGACGATGAAGCTCTCTGAACCATAGTTGTGTAAGGGTCCCCCTCTGGCCTGCATGGATTTACTGGACATGTTTCAAAGACCAAATTGATAAATTCCTAGACCTAAACATAGAAAATGACTTTGTCCTGTAAAGGACCAAACCTTGACTGTCATGGACTTTGGTGATTATTGACAAAAGACCTGAGCTAGCAGGAGCCAGATATGAGGGGAAATTATGCATGACTTCCTTCGTCAGATCATGGCATGCCCCTAGCGAAATGCAGCTGAGTGAATGGAGTGGGACACCTAAAATTGAAATGCACAAAGAGTTTTGATCTCTGACGGAGGGCTAACCAAACTGACTCTAACATTGGCTCCAATGGGGGATGGTAGCTCCTTGGAGGTGCCAAGAACAGCAGATCTCTGGAGGAGCTAGACAGTGCCTTTTTTCCATTGGGCTATGGAGTCATCATTTCGATAAACAACACAAGACTCTGACTTATTTATGAAACTGAAATGACCAAGAAAGTGACTCAAACTTGACATTGAAATAACTCAAAAACTAACTTTACAGACTGAAACAAAACTAAAATAAAAATGGTATTTACAATGACAGTGGAAGCAGAGTTATTAAATCAACTGTGGTACCGCTTGAGCAGCCGACCATTGATTGGCCCTCCAGGACAATATTCCCCGTTCATTTCCTTTAGAAGAAAGGCATTCTGACCCCTATATGCTGCAATCTTGAAAGGACCTTTCCAAATATTTTCGAACTTTCCGTGCTTGCCTGTCTCTTCATTCCTTGCATCCCACTTCAGCACCACATCATCCAACTGAAATTTATCTACTTTTACTTTTCTGTCATAGATTTTCTTTATTTTCTCCTGCAATTTGGATGTGTTCTTGAAAATTTCTTCTCTTGTTTGCTGCAAGTGGATCATTTGATTCAACCTTCTCTGCATGGGATCTTCTTCAGTACCAGCCTCCTGAAGAATTTTGATCACCGGGGCAGCAAGAGAGGCGGGGAATACAGTGTCAACTCCATAAACAAGCTCAAACGGTGACATACCAATGGACTTTTTCTGACTGATCCGATCTACCCAAAGCGCATGGACCAACCTATTATTCCAGCTCTTTTTATTTATTTCCAGCAGCTTCTTGATGATGTTGACCAATGATTTATTTGAATATTCTGCCAATCCATTTCCTTGCAGATGATAGGCAGTTGAATGACCCAAAATTATGTGATATTTATGACAAAATTCTACCATCCTTTTCAATTTGAAAGCTACTGCATTATCGATGATTAATTTGTTTGGACAACCAAAGCGAGACAAGATGTTATTTTCGAGAAATGAAATGATTACCGTGTCTATAGCTTGTCTGGTAGGAGCTGCCTCAATCCATTTTGTGAAATAGTCTGTCGCTGTAAGGATCCATCTATGCTGTCCGGAAGATGCGGGATGAATTTCCCCAATGAAATCGAACCCCCACTGTTGGAAAGGAGTGCTCACCTCAATAGGCTTAAGTGGCAAAGGCTGTATTTTCTATTTTCCTTTGAAAATCTGACATTTATGACAACGCTTGACCATCTTATACACATTAGCAAACAAAGTAGGCCAGTAGTACCCTGCTCTCAAAATTTTGTTTGCTGTTGATTTCCAAAAAAGGTGACCACCAGACTCTCCTCCGTGGAAATCCTCCATGACTTTCTTTGCCTCCTCTTCCACCAAAAAATTTAACAAAATGCCACGAGTATCTTTCCAATACAGTGTAGAATTCAAAATACAAAACTTGGCAGCCTTCAATTTGAGTGTTCTTGCTTTGTTTCTAGTCATGCCGGGTGGTGGTGACAGATTTTTCAGCACATATATTACATCTGAATACCATGGGGACAAAGCAAAAATTTCAGATACCTGAATGGATGATATTTCCTCATTCTCATCGGACATGGTAGCGATCAGATTTATGTCCAAGGCATGTAAGTTTGATTTGGCCATTAGCTTCTCCAACCCCTATCCTTTGACCAACTTTGTGGGATTTATCTCCAGATCATATTCCAGCAAGGCTGCAATCCATTTTCCTCTCCTTCCCTCCGGATCATTCTGCACTAAAACATCTTTTACAGCAGTATTAGGAACATAGGCCAGAATGTGAGAATGTATGATATATACCCGGAAATCCTCCAACGCCAGGGTTTGCTTCTCAGTGATGTTGTACTTTAAAGCTGCATCCCTTATAGCCCTGCTGAAGAATGCAATGGGTCTTTCATGATAATCTCTCTTCTGCAATAATACCGCTGCCATAGTGTGCTCAGAAGCAAATGAAAACAATATGAAATCCTGAGTGTAGTCTGGGCTGACTAGAACTGGAGCTGAAGAAAGGGCCAATTTGACCAAGTTGAAAGATTTTACAGCCTCCTCTGTCCATTTCACCTGGCTGTCCTTCTTAAGCATGTTGGTCATTTCTCATAAGTGTTCTGCAAGATTAGGCACAAAGCGACGCAGAAAATTCATCTTAACATTGAATGATTGTATCTCTTTTTTGTTCCTAGGCAGATCGATTTGCTGAATTGCTTGCACACGTGCTGGGTCTATATGAATGCCATCCTTTGAAATGATGTGACTAAGTAATTTGCCTTCCTCCATGGCGAACAAGCTCTTCTTAGGATTTAGTGATAGACCATATTTCCTGCACTTTTGAAAGAAAATTTTTAGGTGATGCATGTGCTCTTCATCAGATTTGGAAAATACCGTCAAATCATCCAGGTACACCACCAAAAACACATCCTTTTCATTTGCAAAAGCCAAGTCCATTGCCCACTGAAATGTGGCACCTACATTCTTTAAACCGAAGGGCATTTTGGCGTAGTGAAAGGTTCCCCATGGAGTGGTGAATGCCGTCTTGTCTCTATCATCTTCATGGACAGAAATTTGGTTATATCCAGAATAATCATCAAGCAGTGACATACGAGATGCCCCCACTACTCGCTGAAGTATATGGTCCATCTTGGGCAGTGGATAGTTGTCCTTCAATGAGACTTTATTTAGATTTCTGAAATCAATGCATAGGCGGATCTCACCGGTCTTCTTGGGTACAGGCACTAAGTTAGATATCCAATCTGAAAATCTGATGGGCACAATGATACCTAACTTGTACAACCTGTTTACCTCCTTTTCAATAGATGGCAACAACTTTGGATTTATCCTTCTCAGCTTTTGTCTAAATGGTTTTTGATCGGGCTTGATGGGTATTGTGTGCTGAATAATACTTGTTTCATAGGTCTTTAAATCAGAATAGTCCCAAGCAAACACATCTGCAAATGAAGCCATCAAACTGATGTATTTGTCCTTGATCTTTGGCAGTAATGCTTTGGACAATTTTACCAACTTTGGATTGGAAGCTGTACCGATGTTGACTTCTTCTACACTCTTCTCTGTTGGCTGCAACGTTGGCTTGCGGGCTACATCATCCTGATCAAAAAGTTCCTCTAGAGGTATCAAGCCTTTAGGAATGATGTTATTCTTCAGCTGTAATATGTCCATTTCATTGATCTGCACTTCATCTGTACCATTCCTGTTGCCCTCATTGTTTTCTACATCAATTGAGGTTTCTTTGAACTTGCCTTTTTTTTAGCAGAAAATCCTTAATCTCCTCATCATCTTGAAACACTTGCCAATACTGCTGATTGTCTGGAATGGTTGGACGATGCTTGACATGGATTTCAAATTTATTGCTGGAGTTCATGGGGATCTTCAAACTGCTTGCTGCCTTGGCAAGAGCATCAGTAATACTATTTTGTATACAAGGCACACATGTCAAGGTGTATTCTGAAAATAACTTCAAGATGTCTAAAACTGCATTACGATAGGCCCGCATCCTAGGATGTTTTGCTTGATACTCACCTCTGACCTGTTTTATTACCAATTCGGAGTCGCCATATACTGAAATCCTTTTTTCATTCAGATTTCTAAGAATCTTCAGGCTAGCAATCAGAGCTTCATACTCAGCTTCATTGTTTGAACACTCAAAGGCCAACTTGTAAGAGCAGACCCTCACGCTGCTAGGCACTTTGTTTGGGGCGGAGAAAGGATTGCGTACCCAAATTCCAATTCCAGTGCCATCATTTCCTACTGCTCCATCGAAATCCATGGTCCACAAGCCTTCTTCCTCCTCTTGTAAGTGATGGAAATCTATTTGCCGTGCCTTGTCTGCTTGCTGTCCATTACTTTCAGCTGATTGCCCAGCATTTTCCCGCTTCTCTTGTTGTTCTTTCTTCAAAATTTCTTTGAAATTTTCTGTTATTTCCAGAATTTCATCTGCTTCTACTATCTGACTATCTATATCATTTAAACTATCTGAAAACAAAACAAAAGACTCTAAACCCGTATGTACATAGTTAATAGGATGATTTATAGGTTTCTCCTTGCTTGTGATCATATATTTCATTTTTTGTTCCAGATATAACTTCCTCATTTGTCCAAACACTGGGATTGTTGCATAGGAGAAATCCAGTTGTAGTGTCCCTTTCAATTTCGCTACCCAAGACCTGGAAAGAAGCATGCCAAACCTTGGAGGAATATCTGCTACCACCACATCCATCAAAACATTTTTCATAAGAAGCTGATCCAAACTCACAACCAAGTCTTTGATGAGTCCTATACATCTTACTCTGCTGGAATCGAATGAATAGAGATCATGATATTGCCGGGTGATGTCCAGACCAAGCTTATCCATGATAGCCTTGGGCATGAGATTGTGAGAAGCTCCGGAATCGAACATGGCATTATGTAACACAAAATCATGCAATCGTAAACTGATATAGAAGGGTGGCACATCGCTATCAGGAGACTCACCATTCGATGCTGGTCCAAAAATCATTTCAGGCTGATCATCTTCTACATTTACCATGTCGGACATTGGGTCCAAATTCAACATTTTAGAAATCTGTCCTCTATAACTGCTGTTCTTCATTATTTTAGTAAAGGGGATGGATACCTTTAACTTAGAAATCTCATTCTCTAAGCTAAAAGCGGGAGTATTTTCTACCTCTTTGACTGGGATCTCTTTCCTTTCCTTTTCTTTTGATGTGGCTTGTTGTTGTGATTGTTCTACTGATTTTGATTTGCTGCTCTCCGGACCAACTGCCTCCTTTCCTTTTCTTTGTGTAGTTGATGAATCATTTTTTGTTGTTTCAACCTCCTTCTTTTTCTGAATTGGTTTGGCCGACACATCTCTGTTTCTAAGTGAATATCGTTGCTGTTGTGCAGACAAAGCATTCATATATCCCCTTTGATATTCTTCTGATTCTTCTTCCAACACAGTGTCGCTAGCTAGAATAAAATCAGTGTCTTGGTGTGCAGCTGAATTCACTGCACATTCTTCCTCTTCGGTAATGTAAGTAGGCAGCTCATCTGGAGTAAAGAGGTGGTTTTCTTCGCCTATTACATTCCCATCCTCATCTGACTCTGGTCCATGCACAAAATTCTACTGCAAAGGTGTTTGTACCGACTGTTGTGTTGTCTGCTCTTGAGTTCGCTGATCTCTCTGTCTTATTCTATATTGTGGCTACTACTGGCCACGAAAGTTAGGATTCCTAACTTGTGGCTCTGGCTTGTCAAGTTTTACCCTTTCAAGCATCTAATCTACCTTTTTGAGAAGTTGATCCATTGAAGAAGATTCTTCTTTCACAGTGGTTTTCTTCTCTGCTTTCACTCTAGCTCTTTTGGACAACAGATTTGCTTCAACGCTGACCGCAATTTTCTGCATGTCTTCCATTGTGGCCGGTTCTCTCTCTCTTAATTGGTACACCATGTCAGCATCAAAATCATCTGGAAACTTCATCATTGTTAGTCCCATAGGTGGTTTTAGATGATCTGGAATTTTGTTATAGACTGCATTAAATCTAACACAATAGTCTTGGACTGACTCACCAACGTTCCGTTTGATTTGTTCATATTCGGCCAGAATTTGAAGGGGATTCTTTTTCACTTCCCACCGGTTCAAAAATTGTCTTTGTAGTTCAGCCAAGGTAGTGATGCTTGCTGCCGGCAAACCTCTAAACCATTTCCTCACATCACCTGCAAATGTCTATACAAAGAGCCTCATTGCCACGTTCTCTGCTTCGATCTCATGAAGTTAATAGAAGTCTGCCATTTTGTCTACATGTTGTTGAGCAGTAATGCTGTTAGGAGTGCCATCAAAAAACAAGATTTTACTTTGATAATCCGTTGGCATATCATCTAGAACTTGGGGTAGAACAAGGGGTGCGAAATAGGCAGCCATCATTCTCGGTGGATTTGGCCTTGGAGGTGTTAGAGGAGTGTGCACAGTTTGCAAGGGGCTTGCAATTGGAGTTTGGGGATGTGTTGCAATGTAATTATCAATTAACCTATTAGCTCTTTCTGTCTCGAGGTCTACAAGAAATTGCGGATTGGGGACAGTATAATCAACAGCCCTTTCGGATTTAGACTCAAAAAATGATATCTCAAACCGTTCGTCAAACTCAAGCTCTTCAAGATACTCAAAAATGTCGGGACACGAATGGGATTTAAACACGGGAGTTATGGTGCTTTCTTGACGAAGGAGTCTTGGGATCAAATTGGGGTTTTCATATGAGGAGGATCCGGGTCTAGATTGGCTCTGGTATATCGTCTCGAAGCCAGCATGCTATTGAGAAAAATCACAGGACACAACCAACTTACTCAGCCTTTCTAATCCTAAGCTCATCATCCGGAAGCTTAGAAAATAAGGGGATTTGTTTTTAGCTTATCCCCAGTATGGTCGCTACTATGTTAGCACCTAAATCTGCCTTAGACTGAAGGAAGGAAAAAATTAGGGTAACCACAAACCATGCTCAGTCTGGTAGCTAGCCCTACCAGAGCAGGACAGGGCTCTCTCCGAGTCACGCTCAGCAAATAGATAATCGAAAACGGTCTGAGATGACTTACAATGAAATATTTACCTTAGGCTAGTAAGTGAATAGGGATTCGGGAAACAATTTTCATGAATGACCGAGCTTCTAGGATGGTATGGGACCGGTGCTCAGCAAAAATCAGAGAATTTAATTCAAAGGCACAGATTATTCCATGAGGCAAGGTAGGCGGAAAATGTAACAATTTTAGTTTGAAGTACCGCGGCATGAATAGATTGCTGAAGAAAGTGAAAAGGGCATAGTGACATGAATCCTTTTCAACAGAAGAATAACACTACACATGAAATTTTCCCACAGGCAGAGCAATAAAATTAAATTCTACCTAATCTCACTCAGAAAATTTCACTGGAAATGAACATGAATTGAGTTATGAAACATAACGAAATAAATATGAAAACATAAGAGACACATTTGCTACACTCACAACCACAAGAATCTCATGAAATAGAGCCGCTGCCTTTCATTAATTCTCTGTCAAAAATACACAGTGAAGAAACAAAGTTTCTTTCCCACAGTCTCCCAGAAGCTACAAGCTAGCCAACCCTTTGCAAATAACTTGCATACAATATATAGAATGTGTGAGGAAGAGATAGAACGCCCAAGGGTTGGGGAGTTACTCGAATCATTACAAAATGGAGATGGAGAGCCAACCATCAGCTACAGGTGGAGCGCTACAAACATGACATTTGGCTTGGGGTGACTGTTTACCTTCCTTCGCCACTTGGATAGAAGCCAATCTAGAGAAAGAACTCTTTAAATGCCGCCTTTTTTGCCAAGAAACCGAAGTGTAGATGAGCGGGCTCACTTGGAGAAGTCGCGAACCGAAATTTTGCGAAACGGAAGCAAATTGGCAATTTTTTCCTCTGTGCGCCGCGCCATTTTTTCTGTGCATCGCGATACTTTGGGGCCTATTTTGGGGAACTTGGAGGTGTCCAAAATGTGCCCAAGTGGGCTTGCTAGAATTCATGTCTTGTCTACTTCCTAACCCAACTAGAATTTTCAAATTTGGTGCTCATTTGCCCCTCCAAATCTCCATTCTCCCAAGACTGCCTTCTGTGTGTCAAAAAAGTGGCAGAGAGGCCATTTTTGGGTGTTTTTTGACCTTTAGGAGACCCATATATTGCCCAAATCTCTTTCCCGAACACCAGTAGTCATAATTTTCCATGCTGAATCCAAATCTGCAAGCCATTCCTCATTTGGAGCTCTAGAATTTTAGTGTCGCGCAAGTGGCGGGGCGCACAGGGAGAAAATCCCTGTTTTTTACCCAAAAAATTACCAAGTGAACAAAATTTCCCCAAATTTTTTGAAATTTGGGCTAGAGGATCTCTATGGGGTGTTATGATGGGCCAAGGAAGCCTCAGCCAAGATTCGAAGCCGATCTTCCTCTTTTTCCATTTTTTCTCTTCTTGTTGCTTTCCTCAATTTTGCCTTCAGGTTTCTTTTCCAGGCCTGTGCACTCATGTTCTGCACCCTGTAACGGAAAGCCATATGTCTCAGTAGAGCGAGGTCCTGGTCAGCTTTTTCCAGCAGCCTCTCCAAATGCATGTTGACCCTCTCAAGGTTGGCCTCCCGATCCTCATTGATTGCTTGCTCCAAAGATGTGAGCACAACCCTTCTTCTTTGAGCAGCTTGGCGATGCTCACGAATGTTTTGCAGCTCCATGATCATCTGTTGGTCCTCAAGTTGTTTGTTTCTCTGCTCCAGGTACTTCATGTTCCATTTGTCCCTCTCCAAGTCAAGGGATAAGGACTCAATCACTGACTGCTGCTCCTGGATGATCTCTGTAAGCTCCGCATTTGTTGGTTCTGCATCTGTCTCATCATCCTGGAGGAGAACAAACTCGGTCTCTCGCTCACCTGATGGCCCTTCCTCCTGCACTGGCTCCTTACCCTTACCCTGCTCCTGTGATGCTGATGTCGGAAGTGAGGCCCCTTCCACCCCAGGTGGAGATAACACTCGCTTTGCTGCTGCAAATAAGGGTCTACTGCCTCTCTGATAGGTGATGTATACTGGGATAGTAGTAGTCTCATGTCGCTCATATTGATGATATGGGCCCCATATCTCATGCTCTGCCTCTAAAACCACCTGTGGAGCACTGAAGAAGTCACGGGAGATGAAGTCCTCCCAAGAAATACCCTACAATCCCAACTGATGGTCCACCAAAATCCAGATAAGGGAAAAGTGATACACACTGTTGAGCTGCTGTCAAGGGGTCTTGTGCTGCATGAAATTTCTCATCCTCTCTATGTTCCCGCAGATGAAAAATGGGAGGTTCATCATCCACACCCTAGTAAAGTGCATGAGAAACCTGATGTGATAGGCATAAAGGTGAGAAAACCTCCCCTCGCAACTGAAGTACTTCATGATCAATTTCATGAGCGGAGCATACTCATCTTTCAAAAATCTGAATGGAAAAACTCTCGTGAGGTGGCTCAAACAACTGTCTTTGATGTAAGGCTCATAATGATGCCTCTCTACCTTCTTCTTCTAGTGCCACTGCTCTCTAATGTTTTGTATGCCTGTTGCCACTGATATGGTTTCGGGTGTCAATGTGAAAGTGACCCCAGCCAAGATAGATTGTCCTCCATGTAGGTGAAGTGCAAAAAGACGGGCCAACTCATGATGAACTCTGATATTTGCCAGCCTCTGAAAAAATTCAAAACATGCTAAGTGCTGGAAACAAGACATAGCAAGAGGGGATGCCTGCAACTTAGTGAGGGTGTTTGGATAATCTCTAAGATGTTTTCCATTCCAGTGATGTCTCCTGTGGGCCCTTTCTCCTGAAGCTGTATCACTGTGTGTCTCCTCCTGATATTCTGATGAAACTTCGGATGCCATTACTATTGTTTGTACCCTGAGTTTTATGCTGCCCTTTGATTCCAATGAAGCTGGTAGTTGCTCTGACAATCTGCCACTAAGGGGACAATAAAACAGGGAGTATTAGGAGGGGAATGATGAAATGGTAGTAGGGGTTAAAGGGAGAGATTTGTCAAGGATTTGGGAGTAGTTTGGGTATAGTGTTGATGGGGTAGGGTTCGTGTTGTCTGCAAGGTGGGTTTGGGTTTTTCGAGCAATAGGAAGGGGGGAAAGGGAGTATGATTTTTTGGTAGGGTTAGGGTAGCGATTATAGGGACAATAGCATAGGGGAATGAGAACTGGGGGTAGGGTAGGAATCACCTTGGCAACACTGTCACTATAGCACAAACCCTAGGATCATGTTTTCTTTGTGTCTTCTTTTGTTGGCTTTATAAAAATTTTTGCATTTGATTTATAATCCTAAAACCATGCTATTCCTTTCAAGTTTGATGCAAGAGTGGAGGTAGGTTGCCTACCTTTCAAATTTGATGAGCATCCACAAAATTTTTAGGCAAATTATTTGGTTTCTGGGCTTTATATCCCTGTGCGCCATGGGTAATGCCCAGTGTGCCGCGCGCTCTGAGTGCACCGCGCCAGTGGCAGATTTACATAGTGGACAGGTTCTGTGTGCGTTGCACCCAATGAGTGCGTCGCGCTCCTTTGTGTGTGCACCGCACGCTCTGAAATCACCATAAATTGCTCCTAATCGTTTGACTCTTCAACTCTTCGACCATGCACCTTTCTTCCACGGCCTTGCTTGCAGAATGAGCTGGTCTTATGGTGATTTTGAGTTGACCAAATAGTGGAGGAATAGGGAGAGGGTTTGGTAGTGATTTAGGGCGGGGTTTTAGGAAAAATGATCAAGGGGAGATGGGAAAAATGATAGGTGAGGGGAAAAAGGTGAGTGGAGTGAAACCTTGGCACTAGCAACACATTTTAACAACCCTAGCCATCACTTTCTTGGTGATTTCTTATGGTTGACCTTATGCATTTTGGTGACATTCAAAAATCTCTATAAACACCATATCATTGATAAAATTTGATGAACAGGTGATGTCGTAGGGCCTACCTCTTGATTTGATAACATTCACCAAAATTTGTAGTGCTTTGGCAACGTTTTTCGGCCCCTGGTCTATGTACGTCGCGCGCAAAACCCAGTGCGTCGCACACTGGGTATGCACCGCGCCTATGTAAACTTTCAACTACGGGTTGGCTGCGTGTGCGCCGTGCCCGGTGAGGGCGGCGCGCTCCTGGGTATGTGCGCCACGCCCTCTAAAACCTGCTCCCACTCACTCAAACGCTCCAATCTCACACTCACACCTTTGCAATGTCTTCTCCAAGTCTTGTAATATAACAATGCCTTTGATTTGGGTAAAAACATGTATATATAGCATTGGAAGAGATGGGTTTAATTTTTGCTTCCTTGAAAACCCATTTTTCTAATGTTGTGTTTTGCACTTTTTCACTGACTTTAAAACACACTGATTTTCACTTTCCCTTTGACATTTTGGCTCAAATGATGAAATTTTCAACACATCTTTGCAGGGACTGTATGACAGAGCATTTGGCCATGGAAACCATGATTGCATCTGAAAAGTCAACTGGCGATTTTTTGGAAAATTTTGTCATAAATGACCTTGTTTGACTTTTCTTCAAAACAGAGTTTTGAAGAAGAGTCGAAGTCTATCCACGTGACGATGAAGCTCTCTGAACCATAGCTGTGTAAGGCCCCCCCTCTGGCCTGCATGGCTTTACTGGACATGTTTCAAAGACCAAATTGATAAATTCCTAGACCCAAACATAGAAAATGACTTTGTCCTGTAAAGGACCAGACCTTGACTGTCATGGACTTTGGTGATTATTGGCAAAAGACCTGAGCTAGCAGGAGCCAGACATTAGGGGAAATGATTAGCATGACTTTCTTTGTTATATCATGGCATGTCCCTAGCGAAATGTAGCTGAGTGAATGGAGTGGGACACCTAAAATTGAAATGCACAAAGAGTTTTGATCTTTGACGGAGGGCTGACAAGACTGACTCTAACAACTATCACATATGAACATGTCATCAAAGACTCATAAAAGGTTAACTGTTAAAAAATCACTTCTTTATGACATTATACAAAAATTTTCCATCAGAGTCATAACATCATCAAGTCAGGTCATCCATTTTTGTCACATTGTCAAATTTACTATGTTGTTAAGTCATCATAGTAGTTACAGGTTATCAAAAATTTATCAACAAAAATATAATCAAAAGATATTGAGTATCAATATTACTACCATCAGGGTTACCATGCTTATCATAAGCACTGTCAATAGTATCAAGTTACCATTTATTAAAATCAATGTACCTGGCCTTGCTTTATCTTTAGACATGTACTAGGAATCGAAATTACTTACATATGTATTTGCATGCATGAATCAAGTCATCCATGAGGCTGATATTCTTGTCATACCTTAGGGGTTTAATTGCATCCAACATCATAACACTGAAACAATATGCTAATGCATACCTTGTAACATTTGAATACATTTAGAAACTTGTATCCCTCGGATAGAATATATGCTTCGTCATTGGAAATTATAGAGCTTGCATACAAATCTACCTTCCTCTTATTGTACCAGCTTTTCTCTTCCTTCACTAGCTCTCTTCTCCTGCATCATTTATCATCCAAATGATCCTCAAGAAGGATTTTCTTATCACATCTTCATAAACAAGTTAGAAGTATTTAAATACTCAAATATTTATGTACGAAGGATAAGCAACAATCAAAACAATAAATCTAAACAAGAGTAGTGTCATAAAGAAACAACATAAATCTAGAAGGTACTTATCTTTAATGAGAGGTGATCCACTCTTTCTTGAACTAGCCTTCAAGAGTCATTATTGTTTGTCATCCATATGTGAATGTTGACTTTAATATTGTCAATTGTCTTCATCAACAGTTAGGCCCAATTGAGACTAGCATATCTAGGATTACACTAAATCTTCAAGGGACTAGAAACCAACCAAAAAATATCCAAGGAATGAGCCCAATAGATAGATCTAATCTAGATTCAAGTTTCCAATCCTGCAGTCAATGATCAAAGTCTGCAATTAATTATCAAAAATATCCTAGGTCACAACCACACAGAGCTAGTGACAATCAATGTGCCTATAGCACTCCAGTTACATGGAGCACCCTATCATTGAGTGTGCAGTTACAAATGAGAATTTTGTGTTCCAACCCCACAACCATAAACAAAAATTCTTTTCTTATGTGTGAGCTTGGACCCTGTGATTTTAGACTTCCATGAACAAACCAAATTCAAACTTGTGTGAGCTAATCATAGACAAGCCCTTCTTACAAGCATAACTTAGAGGTTTCTTCCAAACCTTAACCTCATGATTTTTACCGAACCCTAGTTCCTCTTACTAGAACAAGGTTGCCTAGGGTTTCATTTAAACCCTATCATTCTTTTAGGTCTCCAATATCTTCACCTCTTTCATCATGGTGTCTTAAATGGAGTGATCTCAATGACTTTTCTTCTAGTACAACTCTGGTACCATGTTGTTTTTTTGTGGGGTTATATTTTTCTTTTCTTTTGATAATTGCATTTACATATTTTTCATTATTTACATATGCATTCACCCCATAACATCATCACATCATTAGAAGTTATGTAGAAAGAAAAATATAATTAACAATGCAACAAAATAATAAAAGGAACATTAGAAGAAAAGAATGCACAAAAGGGGACACCAGAATTTGGTCGAAGACCTGGGAAAAAATGCACAAGGAGGAAAAACCACAATCAATTATTATTCTATTAGATTTCATCAATTGTTCAATTGAGATACAAATTACATCCATAACAAGGTTACTACTCACTTCTACGTAAATACATACTATACCAAAAAAGCTTCACATATGTAAGTATTGAGGTTTTACTACATATATCTCAGAGATACATTAGATGGTGCCACAAGATAGTTCATGCATAACAAAGTATCGATGACTAACATAGATTCCACTACTTCTACAATATAAATAATTCCATACCAATATTGATTTGCATATACCAATATTGCCTAAATATAAATACTCTGAATATACATATGATGCCATATCAAAATTGTGTACCAATTATATAGCTGAAATTCCTTACATACTATGTACATAAAGATGCTATTATGCAAAGGAATTAAACCATTCATACAATGAGATTGTATTGCAACCATATGCCATCAGTGGAAATATGTCATTCATACTGTGTAGAGGAATGATGCATATGAACCATACATATATCTGAGTAGATATACTAAGCAAGGTCATATTAGAATGAGACCATATATAGAAGAAATCATATGCCATGAGACAATACATAGATGTGATCATATATAGTGATACCATGAAAATGTCATATCATTACAACGAGTGTCATGTTGGAAATAACACTGAGAGGGGGGGGGGGGGGGTGAATCAGTATTATCAAGTCAAATATTTCCTTTTTCAACTCCAGATAATATACGCTACTCCAGTTAATAAAAACCGCGTATATACGCAACTACAGATAAAGAAACCTGCGTATATAGAGCAGACTTATAATTAGATTTATCTTTTCAGATGTCAGTTATTAATCTGTGAATCATAAGTAAATAAACAGTACCAGAAATAGTGAAACAGAGCAGAAGACAGTCACACATAAGAACACAAGATATAAGGAGGAAACCCAATGTGGGTGAAAACCCACCGCTGCAATTCGTTTCTATCTTCTTTTTAATTAGAAACTTCTCTTTACAATGTTTTGTACTGGTGCAGTCTTTACTAGTACGCAGGCTGCAACCTGCAGAGAGCTACAACTCTCTCTCGTTCTCCAGATTTCCTGGAAGGGAGCTCCAACCCCCTTAGTTCTTGTACTAGCTTGAGATACTAGTACGCAGGCTTCTACCTGCAGAAGGCTGCAACCTTTTCTTTGCTTTCAGGGACCTCGTTTCATTAATTTTTAGACTGGATCCACAGATAGAATCAATCAAACATCAAGAATTTCTGCATCAACCAAACTCCTTTTAACCAATCAAAAAATGAATCAAATAAACACTTCTCTGACCGCTGTACCCAGAACACAGTAACTGTAATCAAGCACCAATTTTGAACCCTGAACACTGCAGCAGTAAAACAGAAGCAACTAGAACATAAATCAAGATATGTACGCTACTTCACTATTTAGCAACCTGCGTGTATACGCTTCTGTATCACAACCAAACTGCGTATACGCTTCTTTCATTCACAAAAAAACCGTGTATACGCACTTGCACTTCACTGAACAGAAATATCAATGTTCAAGCCTTGAGATTTCGATCCATCAATAGACCTTATCCTTCTTGCGCTCAGGTTCCTCCTTCATTCAGATCTAGATCTGCAACAAAACCTAATCACCAGTATTCCAGATCTAGCACAATATCAGATATTCAATAAATCAGATGATCCTTTTCCACATGATCTCCTTCCCCTTTTATAGTTTTATGCCTTCCGCAATGCCACGGTCCAAAACCATAAAAAGCCAATAGCAAGGACCCAATACCTAGGATCAACACGTCTAACGAGGTAGCATGATCCAAAATCACAGGTTCAAGTACCAAGGACTAACTACCATGGAACAAAGGTAAGTTTTCCAACATATACGTGCTTTTCCTTGCATGAAAGTGCGTGTATATGCACACACGCCTTTGAAATGTCTAACCCGCGTGTATACACGACTTCGCCTAGATGAACCCACATATATGTCTTTTCCTTCATTCTGAAAGCCTGAACTGAGATCTGTTACCAAAGAGAGTTGCCATCAAGGACAACACCTGTGCCATAGCTCCAAACCTGTGCCATAATGCCAACAATCTCCCCCTTTGGACTTGATGGCAACCCAACATCCTCAAAGTCAATCTCCCCCTTTGTCATCAAGGGCAAAGGGTTGTGCTCCCCCTGAGTACATGCTAGAAGTTCTGCCCTGCTGTGCTGACCATGCTCCCCCTGACTGTAGGCAAGATCTGCAAAATATGTTCTTCAAGAGGAACCAAGACATATACATTATGAAAGACCTTCCTATCACCAAAAGACTCAATACATACATCCATCACCCAACCAAGTGGGGATCATCAGAAATTTACATATGACAACCAAGTTTATTACATGTTCATCCCAGGAATAGTGGGGAAACCAAAATAGGTCGTTACATGACCTTGACATCATAAAGGAGATACCACAAAAAGAGATACATGACATAGAGACGAATTATCTAGAACAAGACTTATGAAAGTCACAGGCAGCAACATCTGTCCATCATTATTCAGATCAACAACCAAGATTTCCTTCTGTTCACCCGCTGCCTCTGTTTCACCTAAAACCAACAACAGCTTGAGTACTTGAACTAAGATCTTCTAAGGTAATGCCAACAATGCATTATTAGAAGATTATATGCTCCCCTGAACCTGTGCCAGATGGTCTCTGTCAGACCCATATCAGACTCTCTTCAACCAGAGTCTGTCCTTGCTGATTTTCTTCAGAACTCCATATACGCGACTGCACCTGCATAAATCGGCGTATGTACGCGGATGACCCTCATCCAACTCGTGTACACCATCTTTTCTCTGAAACAGACAAGCTTCAACAGTAGGATGAAGCATCAACTACTCCCAGCTTCTGTCTGAGATATTCAAAAGTTTCCTTGGGCAGTGGTTTGGTGAGTATATCGACAACTTGTTCCTTAGAAGGAACATACTCCAACTTGAAATTTTTCTCAAGCACTTGTTCTCGAAGAAAGTGATATTTGATAGGTATGTGCTTGGTCTTTGAATTCATGACATGATTATTTGAAATGCTTATTGCACTCGTATTATCACATAAGATAGAGACAGGTGGAGTACAAGTGATTTGAAAATCCTGCAAGGTTTGCATCATCCAAAGAAGTTGAGTGCAACAAGATGCAGCAGCCACATATTCTGCTTCAGCTATAGATAAAGCAATCGAACTCTGTTTCTTGCTGAACCAAGATACTAATCTGGAACCCATAAAGAATGCACCACCACTTGTGCTCTTCCTGCCATCCACGCTTCCGGCCCAATCTGCATCTGTGTAAGCATGAAGTGTGAGATCTGTATCTCTAGGATACCATAAGCCATAGTTTTTAGTTCCTTGAAGGTACTTGAAGATTCTCTTGATTGCCTGAAGATGAGTTTCCTTTGGATTTGCCTGAAATCTTCCAACTATTCCCATTGCATGCATGATGTCTGGTCGGGTACCTGCCAAATAAAGTAGACTTCCAATCATAGATCTATAGGTTAGTTGATGCACTGTCGTTGATTCATCATTTGCACTGAGGCTGCATCCTGTAACCATGGGGGTACATACTGGTTTCGAATCTTCCATGCCATACTTCTTCAGAATTTTCTCGAGGTACTTGGTTTGAGACAAGAAGATTCCGCCTTCATTTTGTTGGATTTGCAATCCAAGAAAGTATGTCAGTTCTCCAAGCAAAGACATTTCAAATTATTTCTGCATCACCAAGGCAAAGCTTTGACTCATAGCTTCTTCATTGCTTCCAAAGATAATATCATCTACATACACAACAAGTATTAGCAATTTGTTATTTTCAATTTTTATATAGAGATTGCTATCTACTGATCCTTTTGAAAAACCTTGTTGATGAAGGTATTTATCCAAACGATAGTACCAAGCCCTTGGAGCTTGTTTAAGCCCATAGAGAACCTTTTTAAGTCTGCATACAAGATTTGGATCATTCCCAAGGATGAAATCATCTGGTTGCTTGATGTATACTTCTTCTTCTAAGTCTCCATTCAGAAAGGCTGACTTCACGTCCATTTGAAATAATTTGAACTTTTGAAAGCTTGAGAGAGCAAGGAACATTCGGATGGCTTCAAGTCTAGCCACGGGAACAAAAGTTTCTTCAAAGTCTATTCCTTCTTGTTGAGCATACCCTTTACAAACAAGCTTGGCCTTGTTTCTAATAACTTCCCCATTTTCATTCAACTTGTTCTTGAAGATCCATTTTGTTCCTATGACATTCTTATATTTTGGTCCAGGAACCAACTCCCAAGTGTCATTCTTTTCGATCTTCTCAAGTTCTTCATCCATTGCCTTGACCCAACATTCATCTTTGCACACATCTTTTACATTTTGTGGTTCAGTGGAGGAAAGCAATGCTAAATAGCTTGAGGCTTCTACAATTGTTCTTCTAGTTTGTACACCTGCTTCTTTCTGCCCCAAAATCTGAGATTCTGGATGATTCTTCTAAACGTACCTGGATGGAGTCTTCTCTTCTATCCTTGTCTGTCCCTCTGGTGCCTCTTGAGGTTCTTCTTCATCACATGTCTAATTTGGAGAGTAGTCTTCATCCTCATCGATATTTTCATGATCTACTTGCCTAGGGATGTATCCTTTTTCATCAACCACTACATCAATGCTGTCAACAATTCTTCTAAGTCTTTTATTGTAACACTTATATGCTTTGCTGTGGGAGAATAACCAAGGAGAATGCCTTCATCTGCTCTAGGTTCAAGTTTTCCAAGCTGCTCATCAGTATTCTTAATATAGCATTTGCTCCCAAAAATTTTGAAATGCTTTACCGAAGGAGTCTCACCATACCAGAGCTCATGAGGAGTTTGAGTGTTGTTCACTTGGACATTTGTTTTGTTGAGAATAACAACCACAGCATATGCAGCTTCACCCCAGAAGGTTGTGGGAGTTCCAGACTCATCAAGCATAGCACGAGCCATTTGTTGGACTGTTCTGTTCATCCTTTCCACCACTCCATTTTGCTGAGGAGACCTAGCTGTAGAGAGTTCCCTTCTTATTCCATGTTCTTCACAGAAATCGAAAAATTCATTTGAGGTAAGCTCCCCACCTTTGTCAGACCCGAGGCACTTAATTTTGTAATCTGATTCATTTCCAGCCAAGGCTTTGAATGATTTGAATTTTTTGAATGCTTCGTCTTTGTGCTTCATAAGTCCTAACCAAACAAACCTGGAGAAGTCGTCAATGAATAATG
Source organism: Pinus tabuliformis (assembly GCA_031772625.1). NCBI lineage: Eukaryota > Viridiplantae > Streptophyta > Pinopsida > Pinales > Pinaceae > Pinus > Pinus tabuliformis. The sequence goes on along the minus strand of CM062805.1, from coordinate 751,645,806 downwards.
TAAAGTATTCTTCTCCTCGAGGTGACCTTGTCCTAAATGGACCACATACATCTGTATGGACTAGCTCAAGAGGCCTGCTAGCTGATCCTTCCTTCTCAGGAAAGTTAGTTCTGGTTTGCTTACCAAACTCACATGATTTGCATATGGTGTTGTCTGGAATTTTGATATCTGGAAGACCACGAAATGCCTGGTATTTGCATGATTTCCTTATTTGTGAAAAGCTTAGATGCCCCAACCTCTGGTGCCATAACCAGTGTTCATCATCCTTTCTCAAATAGCATTGTTGTTGTCCTTCTTCAAATATGTATAGATTATTTGGAGTTCTTCTGCCTTTGATCACTGTTTTTCCTGTATCAAGATCACGAACACTACATCCATTTGATCGAAATATTACCTCGGTTCCTTGATTGCACATCTGACTAACACTCAGTAGATTATGCTTCAAGCCATCAACATACAAAACATTTCCAGCCTTGACCTTTTCTTTCAACTGAGCAGTGCCTTTTCCTTTTATGGCTGCAGGGGTATCGTTTCCAAAAGAAAAATTCTTTCCCTTTTCTAATGCAGTATATTATTCAAGTTTTTATTTATCACCTGTCATATGCTTCGAACATCCACTGTCGATATACCATAGATTTTCCTGTCCTTCTGCATAAAAGGCTATCCCACATCTTTCTGGTTGTGGTTCCTTCATTCTCCATGTTCTGGGTTGTCTTCCAAAACCTACTCCTGCATTCAGAATCTTCATGACTAAAGTTATTACAAATAGAACATTCAACTTAATTTTCAAGGGCTGAAAAGTTGCTATAAGTCCTTTTCGTGATCCCAGTCATATTCCTTTGTTTTTGAGCTTCTCTAGTCATGATTGTCTTATATGCAACACATTGGGCTGCTTTGTGACCAAAGTTATGGCAAGAGAAGCATTGGCCATTGAAGAAACTCCTGCGATTATCAAATCTATCATCCAACCGATTGTAGTTTCTACTGACATCCATTCTTGAGGCAAATTGGGAAGATTTTACTTGTGGCTGATTGTAGCTTCTATTTGTCCTTAAGGTAGCTTGCCCCTAATTTTCTTGATAGTCTTTGTTCGTTCTTGAGGTAAACTATCCCTGATTTACCTGATGATTTCTATTAGGCCTTTGCTCGCTCCTTCTTGCTGCATCAAGATAACTTTTGGAGGTGGATGCTTGAGATGTTTCTCCATTATATCCCAGACATGTCTTGATTAGTGGAGAACGCTGCACATTGATAATCTCATCCAGAGTTTCAGATCCTTTAACAAATTTAAGATTAATAGCTTTTGTTTTCTCAATCTCCTTTCTAAGACCAACAATTTCACATTCCAAATTTTCAAGATGTTTTTCCCTTTCAGCCAGTTGACATTGCAGAGAATCAATAATCACATTTTTCTCTTCTAAGCAAATTTTGAGATTAGACATCTCTTCATAAAAACCTTCTACATCTATAACATCCATGTAGTCATCATCTTCAAAAGCCATTAAAAGTTTATATTCATTACCTTGTTCATCTTCGTCACTATTTGAAAGTCCATCACTATCTTCATGAGTGTAATAGCTTTTCTTATTTGCATTCTGTTTCTTGTTCCATCTAACATGTTCCTTCCCTTTGTCAATCTTATCCTTGTGAGGACATTTGGTAGCATAGTGACCGACTCTTTCACAAGCTAAGCATTTGAAAGGTAACTTACCTCTGAACCGTCCAGTACCCCGTTGAAGATTTCTGACAAAATTTGATTCTTCTTCTTCTTCTGACACGTGTCCTGACTCGTAGTACTTGCCTTTGCCTGAAGCCTTGAAGGTAGCTTCTCTCCTGTCTGATGGACCTCCTTTCCTCATTTCATAAGTAGTTAGAATTCCGTGCAGCTGTGACATTTTAAGGCTTTGTAGATTCTCTTTTTCTTCTATTGCAGAAACTTTAGATTCAAACCTAGGGGATAAATATCTTAGAACTTTTTCAACCACAACAGCCTCTTTTATTTCTTCACCCAATTTTTTCATACAATTAACAATCTCATCTACTGAACCATTGACCAGAGAATCCACTTTCATCATTATACATCCTGAGATTTTCACACTGAATCCTGAGGGTTTGAAGTTTTGCTTGTTTTACCTGATCATCTCCTTCATAGCTCAGAATAATCTCGTCCCATATCTCTTTTGCGGATTTAAACTGCATTACCTTGAGAAATTCTGATTGAGATAGGCATCCTAATATAGTATTGAATGCCTTTGCATTTGTTTCATATTTCTTCTTCTCAGCCGGATCTGTAGGAGTTGTTGATGGAAAAGTATACCCTGTATCTATGATATCCCAGACTTCTGTACCAAGAGATTGAAGATAGGCAGTAACTCTTACCTTCCAATAAACGAATTTTGTCCCATCAAAAATTAGTGGCCTGATTGATGCTTCCCTCTCGTAGTTGCTCATGATGAACGATCTTCCTTCAAGTGATCAAGCTTCTTCTGAAGGACCTGCTCTGATACCAATTGTTGGAAATAATACTGAGAGGGGGGGTGAATTAGTATTATCAAGTCAAATATTTCCTTTTTCAACTCTAGATAATATACGCTACTCCAGTTAATAAAAACCACGTATATACGCAACTACAGATAAAGAAACCCACGTATATAGAGCAGACTTATAATTAGATTTATCTTTTCAGATGTCAGTGATTAATTTGTGAATCAGAAGTAAATAAACAGTACCAGAAATAGTGAAACAAAGCAGAAGACAGTCACACATAAGAACACAAGATATAAGGAGGAAACCTAAAGTGGGTGAAAATGCCCCGCTGCAATTCGTCTCTATCTTCTTTTTAATTAGAAACTTCTCTTTACAATGTTTTGTACTGGTGCAGTCTTTACCAATACGCAGGCTGCAACCTGCAGAGAGCTACAACTCTCTCTCGTTCTCCAGCTTTCCTGGAAGGGAGATCCAACCCCCTTAGTTCTTGTACTAGCTTGAGATACTAGTACACAGGCTTCTACCTGTAGAAGGCTGCAACCTTCTCTTTGCTTTCAGGAACCTTGTTTCATTAATTTTCAGACTGGATCCACAGATAGCATCAATCAAACATCAAGAATTTCTGCATCAACCAAACTCCTTTTCACCAATAAAAAATTGAATCAAATAAACACTTCTCTGACCACTGTACCCAGAACACAGTAACTGTAATCAAACACCAATTCTAAACCCAGAACACTGCAGCAGTAAAACAGAAGCAACTAGAACATAAATCAAGATATGTACGCTACTTCACTATTCAGCAACCTGCGTGTATACGCTTATGTATCACAACCAACCCGCGTATACACTTCTTTCATTCACAGAAAAAGCGTGTATACGCACCTGCACTTCACTGAACCTTATCCTTCTTGCGCTCAGGTTCCTCCTTCATTCAGATCTAGATCTGCACCAAAACCCAATCACCAGTATTCCAGATCTAGCACAATATCAAATATTCAATAAATCAGATGATCCTTTTCCACATGATCTCCTTCCCCTTTTATAGTTTTAGGCCTTCCACAATACCACGGTCCAAAACCATAATAAGCAAATACCAAGGACCCAATACCTGGGATCAACACGTCTGACGAGGTATCATGGTCCAAAATCACAGGTTCAAGTACCAAGGACTAACTACCACGGACCAAAGGTAAGTTCTCCAACATATACGTGCTTTTCCTTGCATGAAAGTGCGTGTATACGCACACGTGCCTTTGAAACGTCTAACCCGCGTGTATACGTGACTTCGCCTAGATGAACCTGCGTATATGTCTTTTCCTTGATTCTAAAAGCCTGAACTGAGATTTGTTACCAAAGAGAGTTTCCATCAAGGACAACACCTGTGCCATAGCTCCAAACCTATGCCATAATGCCAACATGTCATTCTACTACAGAGAGACAAGTTCATTGCTATTATAGAGAGACCATACCAAAGTGACAAGATGTGAGATCATAAGAGTAGTTTTGTAGCATGAGATCATTTTCCAGCCAGAGTGTGAGAGTATATAAACACATTATACATATGCAAACCATCAATTTGAGACCTTTGTGATGTTTGAGAATACAAATATGCAACTTGAAACATGTAAAATATGCAAACCACAGAGGAATGACCACAACCATTGGATGTATAAAAAGTATCATTGCAATGTATTGAACCCTACAATAGAGCTGCAGATCATATGAAGGATATGAGATATAGTATCAATAAATCCACCTTAAAGATGAATAGATCCACTGTAATATGAACCATAAGTGAGCCACTTATAAGAATGTGAGAGAAATCCACTTAAAAAATGTGAGAGCAAACCACATGAAGAACATGATCATGAGCCTGTAATTTATATATCCTTGAAGAAGCGAGCCAAAAACATGAATCGAATCATTAGAGTGCACCACAAGTAGAGAAGGCTAAGGCATCAAAATTTCAGATCATCATTGTTTATTCAATTATGCCCCTCATAATGATTCTCAAGACTTGAGGATTTGTAAAAAATTTTAGGTGAAAACTTGGATCCGACTTAATCCTTTTGGGATGGAAATATAAAATTCAAATTTCAACAATATTCAAATATCAAATAATGATATTTCCTTTTAATCCAATTGAATTTTCTTTATGACCAATTTTGGGTTCAAGGGCTTTCTCTTCGGGGCTTAGGGTTTCCCTTTTGGGAAATTCATCCCGACAATGCCTAATTTTCAACATTCTTTAGCTAATTCCTTAGATTCTTGAACTTTTCAAAGATGTGATTCTTATTCTTCAATAGATATACCCATGAATACCTAGAAAACTCACCATTTAAGGTAAATACATACCTTCCACTAGCTAGTGAGTATTTGTTCAAGGAACATAGGTCAATATGGATTATTTTTAGTTGAGTCTTTTCTCTCCAATTTATCCTTGTTTTAAATGTAGCTTGATGGTGCTAGCTAGGAATACATCTTTCACATACTCAATTAGGGGGAATAACCATAGGAAGTCTAGTATTTATTTGGAGTTTCACCATCAATTTCAAAGTCCAAAAATTCAAATGTCCAAGTCGTTCATTCCAAATTATACTCCAATCCTTAGCGTAAGGTATAAGTGCAGTACATCCTATATATTTCTTGAGAATGCTATAGAACTTATAAGTATCTCCTTGCAATTAAGAAAAACCTTGGTGATGACAACCATGTTATTGTGTGTATGTTTACAAACCAATCTATCCAAAACTATGCCTTCTTTTCAAACTAAGTTAATTGGATTATAGACAACAACTCAAGATAGGCATGAGATACACATCAATGATCACACCATTATATCATTCAATCTTTGCCCGAAATGGAAATATTAATTGCATCATCATCTACAACTACAAAAACATTTTTCTATATCATTTCTTAAGGAAAGATAAGAGGAATAGAGAATAATATTTATGCTTATGATATGTGCAACAAAAGTCAACAATACATTCATTATAAACAAGAAATGCTTCAGAAGCACTAATAAAAAAGTATAGTTATAGGACCTACCTTGTGAATTTGATGATGTTGGTTGGATAATCTTCTAGTCACGTAATCTCTTTCAAGCTTCTTCACTTTCTCCTCCAAAACCTTGGTATTATACCAACAAACCTTCTCCATATTCCCCAATTCCCTATAAAAATAGTAGGTCTTCTTTATAACTTTCTTAGTCAAATTCTAATCACAATGCTTTTTATTAATAGTCTATTCAATGCAATTGTGTTTTTTCTCTTGATTGAATTATTAAACTTTTTCTCTATGATTTTTTCTACCTTTTGCCTTCACCAAATGCGTTTGTTGCTTAATATCAAGTTTTCCTTCATCAAGAATTTTTTTCAATTACCTAATGATCAATAAACCATAGAAAGAATAAAATAAATAATCATTACCATGTTTTTTTATAAACGTCTAACTAACATGAACAGAGAAAATTTTAGGGGCGAATGTTCACCCTTTGGCGAATTAAGTGGTTTTAAATTTTTAGTGGGCGAATATTTTGTATCATAGTAAATTTTTACAAATCACCTCAAATAGCCCACCTTATTTTAAGGGAGAGGGTAAAAACGGTAAATTTAGCCCTTGAAATTAGGAGCTACAACCTTCCATTCGCCCATTTTCAAGAATAGGCCATTCGCCCATTTTCAAGAATAGGTTTTATTTAAGTGAATCCTATGGGTCAAATACCATATTTATAAAAGAGGTATGGTAAATTAATAAAAATATAAATAAATGAGAAGTATGGTAAATAAATAAAACATTTTTTATATTTACTCCATAAGTCACCTTATATACATGCAAGGGTGTAAACAAATAAAAATATAAGTAAAGTGGAGGTATGGTAAATAAATAAAACCTCTTTTTATACTTACTCAAAAGGTATGGTAAATAAATAAAAATAGAAATAAATTAGACGTATGGTAAATAAATAAAACCTCTTTTTATATTTAGTCCATAACCCTCGTTCTATTTATGAAGGCTCAAGAAAGAGGTTTTATTTAAGTGAATCCTATGGGCCAAATACCATATTTGTAAATGAGGTATGATAAATTAATAAAAATTATAAATAAACGAGAGGTATAGTAAACAAATAAAACATTTTTTTATATTTACTCCATAAGTCACCTTATATTTACAAACACTTAAAAAATGCGTTATATTTAGGTGAAACCTATGGGCAAAATACTATGGGACAAATACCATGGACTAGATTGTTATTAATACCATGCAAAAAAAACATTATTAACCCTAATATTAGTATTAATAAAAATAAAAATGGCACATGGTATTGACCCATGGTATTCACCAAAATGGCACATGGTATTGACCCATGGTATTCACCTGGAATGTAGCCTATTTAAATGGGGCAATTAAACCTGCATAGATCCATCTTTACTCTGGATCTACTAACCCCCGAGAGGTATCAAATATTGTGATATGCAAACTAGCATATAGTGAAAAAATATTTGATCCCTCTCCGGGGATCAAGAGTAAAAATGGATGTTGTAATTTAATGTATGTTAAACATTTTAGCTTGGTTAAAATAAAAAATAAAATAAAAATCAACTATTAATTTTATTAATTTTTATAAATTACTAACAGTAATTTTTAAACTCCAGTTTATGATAACCCATGGTAATAGCAAGATCTTACAAGATTTTATAATTGAGTAAAATATTCGCCATGCCTGATGAGAGATTCGCCAAAAAATTATATATACATATTATATTATTGATAAAATCGCCTTCCATTTTTCCTATATACCATGGAGATTCGCCTATTTATTATACTTATAAATTTAGGGGTGTTCTTAAAATTTTCCCTGAACATGAAATGTTGAACATATCACATCAAAAGGTGTCATCAAATTCATCAAGATCATTCAATACTATGTTGGAGAATTGACAGATTAGGTAGATTAAAGATATAGTATTCCAAGAGAAAGGTGGTGCCTAAAGACAATGTTACAATACTTAATTTTAATCTAACATATCTCAACATACATGTAAGTGTGAAAAACCCAAATATTTCCACAAAAATTATATATCACACATGTTCATATGTCATTTACTCTCTTTCATTTAGATCAGCCCATAAGGTGATATTATATAGCACAAATATGTAATCAACTCCCTTGAAGTGAGGAAGATGAGGTCCACATCAATTGCTAAGGGTGTGTAAAAAATTCCTTTATTTTTACCTTGTTGTGTGAAACAAACACATGTTCATATGTCATTTACACTCTTTCATTTAGATCAGCCCATAAGGTGGTATTATATAGCACAAATATGTAATCAACTCCCTTGAAGTGAGGAAGATGAGGTCGACATCAATTTCTAAGGGTGTGTAAAAAATTCCTTTATTTTTACCTTCTTGTGTGAAACAAACATTTGCTTTGGCCTAACTACCTTACTAGTTGAATGCCCAATTGACCACATAGTCGATTTCTTAGTTAACCACTTGGTTAAATTCTTAATAAAATCTCTTAGTTCAATATCAACTACCAACTATCTCTTAAATACTTGGAAGCGTGATGAACCTACATATGATATTGTTCCAAAAAATTACAACCATTATACTAACCTATCTCTTACAATAGCCATATGATATATTTTGTTTATAGATAATGGTGAGTGGCTTGGTATGGTCATAATTTGCATAAAATAAGGTTTCAAACCCACCCTCACCATATTCTTGAACTATGCAGAAGGATGAACATTTATTTCATAATGACACCACAATTTAGAGCCTCCTTGGGATTTGAAGTTGTGAATTCTTGAGGGAGAGTACACCACTTAGTCATAAAGTATTATCACCTCAATACCAGTATCTAAATTATGGATATTGATATTTTCCTATGATGCATCTAAATCCGCAAGAGGAGATTTTTTTCTTTCATGATTCAATGGAGACTACCCTAGTTTTTCTAAAAATTCAACCTTTCTCATTCACAATGTAGGTAAGTTGGCCCTCATTGCTAATGGTTTATGGAGTTAAAATATTTGGCTATACCCTAGCTTCTTTATGTTTGGTTGATGGTGTTATAGGGAACTCTATTTGTGTTATCATTTACTATTTGAAAATATGGATTTTTTGGTTGGATTTATCCCTGCTATGCCTATCATAAAATATTGTTTCTCATGCAAGAAAGAGTTGCATTAGGTAAAATTAACTATGTGAAAAATTCATAGTTTTTTATCAAACAACGGTGGTTTCAGGCACATGTTTTCTCTTTCCCATGGTTTCATGCTCGTAGATTGCATGAAATTAAGTCTTTAAAAGGCTTAGGAAGACTTCATTGTAATGTGTTAGGCGGGTGAATGGTGAAGGCTCACCTGGCCAACTTTCTCAAGTTTTGGCAAAGGGGCTAATAGAATATTGTTAGCTAGTTTTTCCCCCATATGAGGGTTTTTCCAAGATAAACATTGTGTTTATCATTTGTAATTTTTTTTTTGGTTGTATTTAATCTTCCCCAATTAAATTTATATTTCTCTCTAGTAATATTAACATGGTATGAGAGTCATGGGATGAGGTCAAATTGAAAGAGAAGATTGATGGGTTTTCATCAGCAAGTGTGAGAATGACAAGAGCCATAGATATGTGCAATGAGATATACAAATAAAATGGCAAACCTCTTGTTGAGACTATATTTATTTCAAGGATGCACACAAAGTGTTTGACATAATGTTTCAATGAGATTATTTATCATGGCTTTTTACTTCAGATTGTAGATTTTCAATGGTGAAATGGGTGACTTATGGAAGACATAGATGATAGTTTTGTATTATAAACAATAAAAATAATAAATAAATAAATTATTATGATGGAATTGAAAATTTATACATGTAAATGGGCATACTACTATAAGACCTAGTAAAGAACACATACCCCAAGGAAGTTACCAGTAAAGTCTAGAGTAATGCCTAGATGGTAGGGTTCATGTTGAATTACCAGATACCTTGGAAATAAAATTATTAGGAGGTAGGGCCTAGAGGTGAGAAATGTAGGTTCACTTGGTCAATTTGGTTAGATTTTCTCAAGGAAAAACCCAATTCAAAGTTTAAGAGGTGATTGTTAAGTAAACTTAACTTACTTTAATGCACATGATTTTAATTTACAATGGCTTCATTCTCATGGATTTCATGTAATAAATACTTTAAAAATGCTTGGGAAGAATTCATTATAATGTGCTAAGAAGGTGAGCGGTGAAGGCTCACTTGGCCAACTTGGATGAGTTTTTTCCAAGGGACTAATAAAATTATGTTAGCTTCCTTTTCCTGAGATTGGGGTTTTTCTAGGATCATTATGTTTGCGATTTGCACTTTGTGTGTTTGTTTTTAATCTTCTCTCAATAAATTTATATTTCTCTCTGGTAATTTTAATAGGTTGAACCCTACCAAATAAACCAAATCTTTCATGGCATGTCTATTAAGGGTATGTGACCAATAAGGAAGGCATCTCATCATGTACTTGGGCTTGTGGTTGGAATCTACTAAGGGAAGTCAAGTGTGCCATGGATTCAACATCAAGGACACCAAACCTAAATAAAATGGACAAGGTAATCTCTATAACATGAAAAAAAACTGGTATTTCTTTCTCATTATATGACATTTTCATAAACAAGGATCACATTCTATGCATAAACATTTTCCAATGGGGCTTGAGCCTTGCTTATGGTTAGTTGATAATTATCATTTCACAAGATGTTTGCATTCCATTTTAGGCATATGTCAATTCCCATTATATTATTGTGATATATCATATGAATCATGAAGGTACTAGCTCAACTTCCTTTCGTTCGCATCAAAATTCAAAACCTTTCTTTCCTCACTCTAGTGGCAACTCATTTGTTGAGAGTGATTTTGACTTAGGTATGAGTGCATACATATAATTTTGATGGATGTTCACTTATAAATTAAGTGGAATGTTATGCCTTTATTTAGTGACTTTATTCAGTCATTTATCATTGGAATGGAATGTTATATCTTTATTGAGTCATTTACCAATTGAACCATTGATATAGCCTAGAATAATCATGTTGAATATTGTACCTTATCCTATAGAGTCTTTCAAGGCCTCCTTTTGGAAAATTATTTAATATAAACATGCTCTATTATTCATAATTAAGTAGGTACCAATATTTTTCCTTGAAGCATCCTACAAGATCTTGTACCATATCAAAAATCAATCCATGGGAACCCTCAAAATGAATGAAAAATATGTAAAATATATGTATTGTGTAAGTTTTAAGTAAAAATCATGGGATGTGTATACTTATGTGTCCTTGATTTCAATCCTTAATCACTTGGAAATTTTTTTACTAGTATAAATAGAGGATACATGGATGGGTAATATTAGTTTGTCTAACACTTTGGAAGAGTAGGAGAAGGCTTTGATTTTATTCCCTTGTGCTTTGAGAGAAATCATGGTTTTTCTGCAAGTCTAAGAAAGATCCTTTGAGGGTGCATTTTATTTGTATTTGAGCCATCCTTTGGATTCCTTATTGAGATTGATCTTGATCCTTGATGTGCATAGAGAATTTGAAAGCAATTGAGGTGACAAGTACCTACTCTTGAGTGAAGAGATCACAAGAATAAAGGATAATTATGCATGTTTGTTATAAAATTATTATTTAATTAATAGAGATATCACTTATCTACACCTCCAACTCTCCCCACCTTCCCTCTCCCCTTACCCATTCCCCTCCCCCACCCCTCGCTTGCCCCCCACCTTGTGAACTAACCCAAATTTTAATTTATTTTATATTTGAATGTTTATGGATTTAAATAGTTGAATTGGTAAAATTATTATCGTGCTATAAGTTGATTAACGTCGCTTGAATTTATTTTCATTATATGAGATTGTACCAAAGGAATAGGTAAGGTATTATGTTATTTAAATGTATTGGGTGTTAAGGATTTCTAGGTGCTAAAGTTCCATGTTATAAGTTCACAATTTGAACAAAATAAGAAAGTGTTAACAAGTGTTTTCTTCTCTTCCTTTTTCTATATGCCTTTATAACATTAGTTTTATTACATAAATAAATAGGCTAATCTATATTGCCCTACGAGAAAGAATCTGAAATCTTGCTATATACTAACCCATTAGACAACTAATATTCCTACAACATAAATGGTGACTCCAATGGGGAGAAATTCAAAACTATTCATATGTGGGTCTTGTTGACAGGCAAAAAAATCCATCTGGAACAGGGAGTTACCACTTGATTAGGGTCCCAATTAGACCCATATTCGTTTGGGTTGGTGGTACTCTCCAGAACAAAGGCTTGGTTGCCTATGTTATACTAAACTAAATAGATGGTAAAAATTAAACTCAGCTAAGGAAAATATATGACATAACATAATTTTTACAATATACTATAAACAATTTTACAACTATTGTGTGTGTGTGTTATATGAGCTTTAGTAATTTCAACAACGAGGGAAGAAAAATCACCCAAATGCGATAATCATAAAGTAGCAATTTTTTTTGGGATAGTGATCTCTAAAACAGATATATGGGCTCAGTCGACCACCAAATAGATTTGGGATCCCGAGAAATATCCTCTTAGTGATAGTGTGTAATTTTTTTTTTTTTTTTTAAATTTAATTTGCATGCAGTAAACTAATCTATTTATTTAGAAAAACAACCTATCTCGTAAATGAGAGCAACTCGGAAATTTATCTTTTGAATATTAGAAATAAAACATCAATTTATTTAAAAACTTAGAATAAATCCTAACCATTTAACTCAACATTTCATTACGCTTTCTTGTTCCATAAGAAAGAAAAGAAAGTGTATTCAAACATTCAATGGGAATTGAACAGTGAATGAAATTATTAATAATGAAAACATCAACAATGCATTAAATAAATTTCAAAGAATATTCTATTCCGCAAAAGATATCTCAGACACTTCAATTTGAAGTGGTCTTCAAAAGCAAAAATGTAACTTCTGATTCAAAATACTAGTATGATTAAGTACACATATTTCTAGCCCTTACTCTATGGTAAAGGGTTCTATAAGTACTAAAATTTAAAAAAATAAGATAATACTTTTTTCCCTAAAAGTTGAAAATTTGAAGATTTCCTACATGAAATAAGCAACAAATAAAATCTTGTTGATTTTTCTAAATCCTCCTTTTCATTAGGAAAATTGTTCAATTCTCCTCCTCTATCTCAATTGTTTGTTTTGAATCATCCATAATTTTAGAAGGACTAGTTTCTTTAATGTATTGAGACCATTGAGAGAATCTATCAGGTATTCATGGAAGGTGGATAGGCATAGAACTATTTCAAATTTCCTAGAATTGATATATGCATATCTCAATATATCTCTTATTTTGGTTATACTTGGATGAAAAAATAGAAACTAATTTCATATGTTCAAATGGAAACTGAAAAAATCTTTGAATATGTTGTGTATCTTAGGTGTTTGTTTCCTTGATTTTCTCATTATTAGATGACCTTTCTTCTTCCAATTTTTTCTAATAGATAACTGATGGTAATGCTTCTCCAAGCAATTGGGGGTGAGGAATTTCAAATTATTTAGCAATATCTAATCTGCTATCACATACAATATCACACCAGCCAGTGGCTTCTTTAATCCATTCTTTAATAATTTTACAATTTGAATATATTTCATCTAATGAGGCTTTCATTAGTTTTTTTTATCCTTTTTAGATAATGTTTGTATGTTTTCAATATTACATTGCTTCTCCCAATCTACAACCTTACCAATTTTTTCACTTATCACCTTATCTTCTTTGGTCATTAAATTCAATATTATCAGTAAAAGAAACTAATTCTTGATAGAAATTATATTTTTTTCCCAACTGCTTGAAAATTTTTAACTACACTTTCCTTAGCTATTCATTCACAATTAAAACATGATATAAAAATATTAATGCTCACAAATGAATTTTGAACCTAGCTTAATTGTTCTTCAATAAATTTCGCCTATTCTTTGAATGATGCAATAATTGTTTTGCATTGACATCTAATTCTTCTTTAGAATTCCAATCTATCTGTTTTGATCTTTTTTCGAGATTTCAATTTGTTGGGAATGTTCATTATCTAATTCTAATATTTTTTTTGGAAATTGTTTCTCCAACTCTGCCTTCTCCAAAATATACCTTTTCATCATCTGTTTCATTGCCAAAGAAAATCCTTCTCTAAGGACAGTGGCATGGTATTGCCAATGTTTTTCACCAAATATTCTACTCTTTTCTAAATCAACTTCCGATTCTGCTATTTTTCACATTGTTCTATGTTGTTTCAATTACTTTATCCCAATTAAATTCTTTAATTAGCAATCTTTCATCAATAATAATTAATATTTACAATCATAAAAAAGTAATTGAAAATAAAACAGCGAATACAATGACAAAGGAGACAATCTGAAAAACATCAACAAGAGACATCGATTTGGTCAAAGGTCAGGGGAAAACCCACTATGGAGAAAACCCTTTGAAATTATCCTTCTATTAGATTATCATAAAATGTTCAGTAGAGAGTACAATGAGCCTGAATCCATAAATAATAATCAAAGTCAAAGTATTGATTTTTTCAACAAATCTACCGATTAATATCCAAAATATGCGCCAATAATCAAGTTAATGCAATCAAAGATACCTGCACACTTTATGTTGATGCTTTGTAGTTCATGTTCACTGTTCACTGTCCTTATTCAATCTTTGCAGTTCATGTTCACCCTTCACAGTTCCTGTTCAACCTTCAATTTTAGATAGAACGAAAGTCCAAAAACAAGAAGAATTGATATGTGATGATGAAGTCCAAATGAGCTTGAGGTCACTTAAATTTATATACTTCCAAGGGTGTTCGATTTTATTTAATGTTGACTTGATCAAATGTGCATATGTCGACTTTTCTTCATAAGTACAATTTTACTTATCCAAATTGAGTGCTTCAATAGTCAAAATTGGTCCTATAGAAAAGAGGAATCTAGTCCCATGGTTGGAATTTATCACTGAGCTACCAAAATTAACACTCCCTCTCAGCTAGGGAGAAATTCCAACTGTATCATGTCATGTGTATCCTGTTGTCATATCACATCCCATCTCTAGTCAAATCTATCTACTGAAACATTCTCGAATCTAAAGAAGAAGAATTAGGGAGCATTAGATACCACATTGTATAACTTCAGAGAGCACATCTAAATATGAAAAAAATATCAAGGAGCACATATCAACCCGAAACTATATCATGGAGCATATATCAACCCAGAATCTCCTCGGGGAGCTAAACATCTACAACCACCTATAAAGAAATAGGTGATGTAGGGAATCACATCTCAACCCATCCTATTTCCCACTGATATTCCCAACAATGACCCTCAAGAGTCATGTGGTAGAACACCTGCACCATAATTAGCTTGGGTTGTACAACCCCAAGTACACTCTCAACCCATTGGCCATGCGGGGAATGATAATCCCAACAAGCCTAGCTTGTGGGTATGATGCTAATTGGGGTATACTCTACATAGACTAAGATAAGGGAGCTAACATCTCCAACCTATGGGTGATAGATAGGGGAGCAACATCTATGACCCTATTGAGAGATCCCTCAACCCCAAGATCCCTCCATCTCAATTCCTCACCTTGGGAGCTCATACAGGCGGGAAGAGTTGACTCAGTGTTCTTCATCAGTGATGCCCCTTATCAAGAGGGGTCACATCCATCAGTCCAAGATGCTCTTTGAAGACCAAGAATTTACCTTTTAGTAAATCCTTAGTGAGAATATATGCAATCTTCTCATCTTTCGATATATGATGGAGTCTTACGGCTCCTCTCTGCACCATGTCTCAAATGTAATGATATTGTATCTCAATGTGCTTGGACTTGTCATGAAATACATGATTCTTTGCTAGGAGGATCTCACTTTTTTGTCGCAATATATCACTATAGTGTCTAGGATCTCCTAAATATCTCTCGAAAGAGATTCCTTAACCAAATTGCTTCACAACTAGCCATGCTAGTGGCAATGTACTATGCCTCGACGATACTCAATGCTACAGACTTATGCTTCCTACTCATCCAAGATATCATGGAAGACCCAAGACTAAAACAACGTCCAGATGTACTCTTCCTATTGATAATGTTTCCTTCACAGTCAACATGAGTATATCCATGAAGTCAAACATTTCCAACAAAATATCTTAGACCAAGGGTGATCATCCCATGCAAATATATTAAAATGTGTTTGGCAGCGATTTGATGTGCATGGAGAGGCTCAGCCATGAATTGACTCAATGTGTTCACTGCATAGCAGATGTCTGAATGAGTTTTCACTAAGAACACCAGATCGCTAATCAAGTGTCTATACGCAAATGGATTCGCCAAATTGGGTCCCGCAACATCTCCAAATTACTTCTTGAAATTCATTTCCATCAGTGTGGGTAAGAACTTGCATTCTGTCATTCTAAATATCTCCAACAAATTCCCGACATATTTTCCTTGGGAAAGGAAAATATCACAGGGTATTTATCACACCTCAAGGCCTAGCAAGTAGTGCATGAGTCCAAGGTCCTTTATATTGAATTTAGAGGCTATCTCCCTCTTACATCTGATCATCAAGGGCTCACTACCTGTCAAGAATAAATCATCAACATATAAAACCAAAATCAATGGCATATCTTGGACTACCTTAAAGTAGATGTTGGGATCAACATTGCTTCTTGTGAATGCCATCTTCACCAAATAACTATATATGAAAGCGTACCATGCTTTAGGGGCTTGTTCAATCCATACAATGCCTTATTTAACTTGCAAATCCGTGTGGTTGTTCAATGTACGCTTCTTCCTGTAACATGCCATGGAGGAATGTTGTCTTCACGTCCATCTGATGTAGGGCCCATCCTTGAATTGCAACAAGATAAACTATCGAACGAATGGTTCTATATTGAGTTGTAGGTGAAAACATGTCATCATAATATTCTCCCTCTTTCTAGGATAATCCTCGAGCCATGAACCTTGCTTTATATTTCTCAACGCTACCATCATATCCATGTTTAATCTTGAATATCCACTTTGAAGTCACCATAGATTTCCCCTTTGGTCTTGGCAAAATATCCCATACATAATTTGTCATGATTGATTCATATTATTTGTCCATAACATCCTTCCAAAATTTTTCTTTCACGACTTCTTCAAAGGTGGGAGGTTCGGCTTGTATCATAGTGCTCATGGCAGAAACATATCCCTAATACCTACATGGATTCATACTTTCTCTAAATGATCTTCGAATGGGAATTTGTCTCTCATTATCCTGCAATGTGTCACAGAGCCAACATATAGGACAACCAAAGATACGGAGATCGCCAACATTGGGCTTGAAAATTGTGAACACTTCTTTGGGGGTCTTGTTGTCCAATGCTTGATGAGGCACCCTGTTTTGAACATATATAGTAGCATTCATTGCTTCTCCCTAAAGGAACTTCGAAATTTTTTGATCATGGAGCATGGAACGATTGACTTCTACAATAGACCCATTCTTTCTTTTAGCTAATCCATTTTTTTCAGGAGTATAGGGGACAATCATCTCCTCCTTGAAAAAATCGTTGAAACCATTCAAAATGTACTCTCCACCTTTGTCAGACTTGAATATCTTAATTCTCTTCCTTGTTTGATTTTCGACCGAATCTTTGAACTCCTTGAATATCTTGAAGGCTTCATCCTTGTGCTCCAAATAATATATCCATGTATTTCTTGAGAAGTAACCAATGAAAGTGATGTAGTAGACATGGCCACCAATAGAATGTATGGGCATCAAACCACATATATCATAATGAATGAGTTGGAGGATGTCATTTTTCTTATCCTCACTAGAGGGGAATGGACCCCTTGTATTCTTTCCACTGGAATAACCTATATATACTCCATCATGTTGATATTGAACATCACGAACATCAGAGACAAATTTCTTCAATTCAGAAGAGCATCATAATGTAAATGGACCAATATTCGGTGCTATAGCTTGCTTAGATGATTTGTATCATGGACCAATGCTAAAAGATGTCTTCCAATAACCTTATAGAGTCCTTCGAATCTTGATCCCAATGTGAATGAATCTTTCATGGGTGACACAATAGGCCAAGTAAGAACCCTTCCCCTGAAGGTGGCAAACCTCATCCCTTTGTCTTCCATAGAAGATGTTGATACCAAATTCTTCTTCAATCCTGACACATACATCACATCATGGAGCAAAATAGATTCCCTAGAATCCAAATGGAATTTAACAGACCCAAAGCCTTTAAGGGGATGAGTGGAGTTGTCTCCAAGAATAATTTTCAAATTTGACTCTCTCTCTACCAAATTTGATATAACTTCCTTATATCTAGAGAAATGATGAGTGACCCCACTATCAACCAACCAACTATCAAACTATGAGAGTAGAAATAATAATATATTCAGATTGATTGTCAACACTACTTTCATACCTGGAGTATACTAAATTCTTTTGAGGATGATGATCTTCTTCTTGATCACTTGGAGCATCTCTTCTTCTTCTTTCAACTCTTCCATTATGATCATTCCTTTGGTCATCTATTCTTATTCAATAATCAAACATTTTGTTGTTACTTCTAGTGTTGTAGCATGGGCCATTGTTCTTCTTGGGGCAGCCTTAAGCATAATGACCCTTCTTGTGACAATTGTAACATTTAATGTGAGATGATGCTCTATCATTCCTTCTCTTTGTATTTCGAGGAGGAGGTTTTCTTGAATTTGATGGACCTCCTTTTCCTTTTTTTTAGTGATGAATGCAATGATCTCTCCTTCTTCATTCATTTGAATCGTTCCTCTTGATATCATCCTTGATTCTTCTTGAGTGAACTTTCCAATAATCTCATCAAATGGTGGGAAGGTATTGTTTTTTCTTATGGTAGTAAGAAGGTTTCCCAAATGGGAGAGAGACCTCTAAGAGTCACAGTCACCAATTCCCTATCAAACACATTCTCCCCAACTCTTTGCAATTGATCTCTAACATGGGATATCCTCATAATGTAGGATTTCATAGACTCTCCCTTGTTCATATTCATGTCTTTGAGTTGATATTTCAAAGAGATGATTTCATTAAAAGTGTTGACTTCATACACGTACTTAGACTTCCTCAAATTTCCAACATATGCAAGTAAATTATCTTATAAACCATCGGTTATACTTTTAATCTCCTTTAACTCACCTTTCGTATGCTTGTTCTTGGAAACAACAGAAGCATTTTTGGAAGGTTCAGGTACTTTTCCTTGAATCTATTCCAAAGCATCATTGTTGTCATCTATGACATCCAACCTGATCTTCTGTCAACAAAGTTAGATGAGTCACCCAACTTCTCATCTTCCTTGAAGAAAGAGGAAGACGTTTTGACTTGATTAGAACGACTCCTTCAACTTTCCAAAGATGGTTTCTTCAATGCTTGTCTTCTTTTGGTCTTGTCCCTCCCGTTAACTTTGATACCATGTTAATTTTCACATGACTTTATGTTGTTTCAATTACTTTAGCCCAATTTAATTATTCAATTAGCAATATTTCATCAATAATAATTAATATTTCCAATCATAACCAATAATTGAAGATAGAATAGTAAATACAATGAAAAAGGAGACAATTAACACATCAACAACAGAAATCGATTTGGTCAAAGACTGGGGAAAAACCCACTATGGGGGAAACCCTTTGAAATTATTCTTCTATTAAATTGTCATAAAATGTTCAACAGAGAGTACAATGAGCCCAAATCCATAAATAATAATCAAAATCAAAGTATTGAATTGTTCAGCAAATCTACCAACCAATACCTAAATTATGTGCCAATAGTCAAGTTAATGCAATCAAAGATACTTGTGCACTTCCTATTCACCCTTCGCAGTTCTTGTTCACCATTCACATTTCCTATTCAACCTTCGTAGTTCCTGTTCACCCTTCGCATTTCTAGTTCAACCTTTGATTTTAGATAGATCGAAACTCAAAAAAGAAGAATTGATATGTGATGATGATGTCCAAATGAGCTCGAGGTACTTAAATTTATATTCTTCCAAGGGTGTCTAATTTGCTTTAGGGTTGACTTAATGAAATGTGAATATGTGGGATTCTATTCATAAGTACACTTTCCCTTATCCAAATTGAGTGCTTCAATAGTAAAAATTGGTCCTCTCGTAAAGAGGAATCTATTCCCATGGTTGGAACTCATCACTGAGCTTCCAGTATTAAAAAATTTGTTTATCCTGTTTATACTTTTGTCAAATTCTTGGGACAATTCTTCTACTGTGACTTTATTGTTAGTAACAAAATCTCCTAGGGATAAGGATGCTTCAATTTATTTATATTTGGACCCACCTATCACTTGCAAACTTAATTCTGAAGGTGCCTCCATATAATCATGTTTTCTCTTTTTAGATCTTTTAACAACTAATTTTGTTTTTGAATTATAAAAATATTTTCTTAACGATGAAATGATTTCTACTACTGGCTCCACTTCTAAAACTAGTTTAAAAATAGAAGAAAATAATGGAATATTCATTGACATAAGAGTAATTGATACCCCTAGAGAAAATTTATCCATTACCTACATAGATGAAAAACAGGTCTGCAAGATCTATTGAATATGATCTTCAGGGATATATTGAGAAGTTATAGTTGATTTAGGATTGGTAATTTATTGAGGAGAAATTATTATAGCTTCTTGAGCTGAAAGCTCTGGATTCTTCTCAGTTTTGTTATTAATTTCTTGAATAATTTCCTAGATAGTTTCTTGATCTTGAACTGATCCTTTAACTCGCTCTGAATTAGAAGGATCAATCATCGTTTGATCAACATACTGATTTTCTTGTTAAGGAGATTAAACATCTATTATTATTATCTCCTTAAGAATAATGCCTACCACTTCTTCAACCATTAAATATTATGTGCCCTGTAGATTTTCTGACATTTCTGCTTGACCATACTCCATATTTGTTCTCTTTGGGCTTTGATTGAGTATGAGGTTGATTTATCGGAGATTGTGATAAAGGTAATTTATACATCCATTCCCTTAACATTCTCCTCAAATTTTTACTAAACATAAATTATGTAATGGTATTTGTGAAGGATAAGCTTATTCCTTCGTAGAGTTGTGACTTTGCAAGAGGAATGCAAAAAATATACTTATTTTCTTGAGATAATAATCATAAGCATCATGCCTAAACTTTGTAAATTTATTTTTTCTTGCATACCAATAAAGTGAGCCTTTGAGATAACTTGATCAAAATTATCACAATTTACAAAAGCATAGTCAAAAGGAAAATGTTGAAGAACATAATTCTTTGAGTACTTGAATAATCACAAATGATTATGAACAACATTTTTAGGATCATATCTGAAATGGGGAAGAGAATCTAACCATACCTATTGTAAACCATCTACCTCTACTACAACATGTCCTCTATCTTTTAACATGACCTAGAAAATTTTATTGGGAAAATTGGGTCATAGCTTCTTTTGAGATTTTTGCATGAACCTAGTAATTCCATTAAGTGTTATTTAGTTTGAAATTTCACTTAAAACCAGTTTATCTAGAAAATAGTGGGGAAAGACATGTGGTCCCACTTCAATACAATAGACTTTGATATAGGAAAAAATTTCCTCAATAAGCCAGTCTCCAATTTGATTAAGCACAGATTGGATTTCTTTACTAACCCTTGGTGGGGTTTTACCAAATAAAACTTCATGAAAATGAAGAATAATGTTGTGACGTAGGAAAACCCGTGTATACCCACAGTATGCATGTAAAATACACATATTTGGTTTGCCCCAAGAATTTTAACTCTCTGTCGAGTCAATCTTCATTACTTAATGGTTAAGGCCCCTTTATTAAATCTCTGTGGAATGATTTATTTAACTAAACACAGTCTGCCCTTCATTCATATCCATTCATCAAGACTTATTACCCTCCTAAACCTTCTATACCTTAAGCCTACATATATATAACCAACCCACTCTTATTCTTTGTTTATTCATGGACTCAAACATAAAAACCTTCTATCGGCACTATTCCTATTATAAACCTTTTATAATAGAAATCACATAAAACATGCGCAAACTTACCTTTTCCGTCTTTCCTCAGCCTTTACACATTTCTCGAGGCATACCTTACACCACCATACCACGACTTTATATATTTGTTACTCGACCATTGATTTACTCCATAAATCCATTGCTATCACAATTCATGAATCTCACGAACATATAACTTTTCACCGCATCCAATATATGACTAACTACAACTAGACTGCAAATCAAATCAACTGCATCCATACTTTATCAGGTCCACTCACATCGCATATCACAATACCTTCTCGGCCGCTTAACATCGTTCATCGTAATGCCACATATTGCAATTGTTAAGGGCTAAGGTCCATCTCCTATGGAATATTGCGATGTGATCTAATCACCGATTGCATCGGACATCGCATATCGCACATTGCACTTGCTTGAGGCCCGAATTTAATTCACTCACCAGTAAAACATTGCGATGCGAGATTTATTAAAGCTTCTCCACCATTGATTAGGGCATACGATCTAATAGTTCACAATGATGTCACATGTCGCAAATCCTTGTGGGCCAAGATTAGTTCCTTACCATTTAGATGTTGTGATGTGAGATCTTAACATGATCCTTCCATGAGATTTGATCCCATCCGTTGATCTGGTAGATCCAACGGTGCCTGTGCAACAATGGTTTTACTTCTCGTCCATCTATTTCCTTGGGTTTTATGACATTTCTTCAATGTTTCTTTGTGGCTTGGGTTACTTCATGGTGTTTCATCCTTCACTGTTCCGCTATGTGACTCCCTCCTGAGCTTAACTTTGCATGTTCCTTTGATCACTATCATTCTAGAGTATTACATTGATCCTTTGAATGGTTTCAAAGATCCATTACGGTCCTCTATATTTTTCTTCCTCTCTATTTTCTATTTTGCCGAACTTCACCTGCATACATATGTTATACATAATCTCTAATACACATAGAATTTATCATTCCATATTGAATCAAACACTTACACACTCGGAATCGAATTCACTATATATAACATATGAAAAAATGATTACATATTGAGACTCTCCGTCCCTTTTTGGTTTGATTCTTCTAATTAGTTGCCTCCATTTACAATCTTCCTGTAGGTTCATAGTCACACTCTAACCAGCTAACCTATCCAACCTTTCTCCTGATTTTGCCTTTTAGGCTTACATTTATACAAAGGGATTCTAAAACTAATTCCTATTTTAGATCCATAAACTTCTCAACAAAATCCTAGAATCTCTTCCTTATCTCTAAGGATCCTCTCCAATCCCCAAAATCATGAACTAACTCCTAATTTGAGTTTTATAATTAATTCTCAAGTCCCTCAATCTCTCAACTATCCTAAATCTCTCATATTCTCCTACATTTGAGAATATTTACAAATATGTCTCACAATATTCAATTAATTCCTATTCTAATTAAAATCACTCAAAAGCCTAAATAATTACATTAATTCACACTTAGGAAACCAGCTTACTTGAAAACATAAGACCCCCTATGTCTTACTAAAATACAATGATATTGTTGAGCTGATTGCTCCTGCATCATGTTGTTTCCTATTTCATAAAAATGATGTTTTGTTGGGTCCCTATAATACTAGTGATTACCCCATTACTATTGCAGTTATACCCCTTATTTATATTGTTGTGCCCCTATTACCCCTTTATTGTTATTTCTGTGCCCCAAAGAATCCCTCTATTGTTATTTTTGTGGCTTTATATTATTATTGTTAGGTCGGCTGGATTATATTGTGACTCCTTAGACTCCTATATATAGAAAGGAGGTTTTGTCATTTGTATCATCCAAGAATTGTTCATTTATGTAATTTAAATGAGGTTTCCCCCTCGAAGAGGCTGAATTCTAAGGCGTTGATCTATCTTTTCTATCTTTTCTTGAGCTGGTTTCATAACATTTGGTATCAGAGCTTTGGATTCTAGGGTTTCGCTGCTCCAAACAGGCCGTCGTGGCTTTTTCGCTATAACTTTTTTTCTGTGACGTTTCAGAAGTCACAAAAAAAACCCATTTGAGAAGAATTGGTGCTGAACCTTGGGTATTAATTTCAGAACTTTTCGCGTGACATTTTCGGAGATATGATCTGAGGAAGTTGGCCTTTTTGCAGACTCCTGAATTACATTCAAAACAGGTGACCTGGGGAAAATCATCATAACTCTCTCTCTGAGGATCGGATTGAAATTTCGTAAAAAGGTAAAGAAAGAGGATGGACTTTAGTTTCTTGTATGTGTGTTTCAGATTCAAAGGTTGAAACAGTGACTCGTGGTACGTCGTACAAGTTCGCTCTACTGAACCAGTCTAAAAGCAAGTCACTGTGGGATATTTCACATAACTCTTCCTTGGAGAATCCAATTTGGCTAAGACTTGTAGCATTGGAAAGAGGACGCAGAAGGCTACTACAGGTATCAATTTCAGAACTGGATGATACGAAATTATAGAGATACATCAGATTCAATATCAGGCTTCTATAAAGTAAAAAAAGGTGTGTAGTTTTTTTTTTAATTTTTGTGTAAGCTTGGTTTAACGGAATTCAAAGGGCATAGTAAAGCATTATTATCGGTAACTGATGCCCCGAGGAAAGAAAATGCAAACACCTAGTAAGGAACCTGAAAGCTCTAGCATGACTCATGAAGAAGAAGAAGAAATGCTACATGATATATCAAAATTACAAGAACAAGTGCAACAAATGTCACGCTCACAAAAGCTAACAGAAGCTAAGATAAGTGGCGTGGAATCTAAGATAAAGGGCATGGAAGCTAAGATGGATGATTCGAAGACAGATTTGAAGAGAGACATGGCAGATTTGAAGACAGATATGGAAGAATTGAAGAAGTTGCTACAAGAAAGGGTCACTAATGGTGAAAAGGTAGTAAAGGAAACTCATGATGAGAACAAAAGAAATGTTAATCATGATACCATAGACGCTAATGTTGGATCGAAGACTCACCATGTTCCAAAAATCGATATGAGGAAGTTTGATGGCAAGGATCCCGCCACATGGATATTACAGATGGAGCAATTCTTCGATCTCAATAATGTGCAAAACACACAAAAGGTACATATGGCAACTTTATATTTGGAACCAAATCAGTTTGTATGGTATCAATGGCTTTGTTCTCGTAAACAATTTATCACTTGGGCAATTTTTACGGAAGAACTGATAGCACATTATGAGGATACAAAAAGCAACACTTTTTTTAGCCAATTGATAAGTCTCAAACAAAAGGGTTCAATAATGGAGCACATTGAGGAGTTCCAAAAATTGAACATAAGGGTAAAAGATATTCCAGAGGAGCATAGGATTGATGTATTCATAGGGTCTTTAAAGGATAATATCCAACATGATGTGCGCCTTTGGGAACCTGATTCATTAGAGAAGGAATTCAGGTTAGCAAGAAAAATGGAAAGCAAAATTATGGCAACTAGGAAGCATACCATTCACAACTATAAAGACGGAAGTGTTGTTGCCCATAGTCTTCCACAACCTACAAGGTTGACACCACAACAATTGGAAGAAAAAAGAGAAAAAGGGCTTTGTTACAATTGTGATAGCAAATACACAAAAGGTCATAAGTCTGCTGAGAAGAAATTATTCTACATAGATTGTGAAGAGGAAGAAGAAAAAGAGCAAGAAAGGTCAAAAGAAGAGGATATATTCCAGGAACAAAGCCTAGATGAAGAAAAAATAAATCCGACCATATCTTGTAATGCATTGGTGGGAATTACCACTCCTCAAACCATCAAGATAGAAGGACAAATCAAGAAGAAAAAGGTAATAGTGTTGATTGATTCAGGAAGCACCCACAATTTTATTCATTGTAGGGTAGCAAAAGAATTGAATTGCTTCCTATATCCAGCACCAAAGTGTCAAGTGATGATTGCAAATGGAGGAACAATAAATTGTTTTGGAAAGTGCCATAATATCAAGCTATCCATGGGAGAATATGTATTGACTAGCCCAATGCTTTCCATTCCAATGGGAGGTGCTGATGTTGTACTAGGAGTCCAATGGCTACAATCCTTGGGTACAATAACTTTTAATTTTCAAGAACTTTTCATGAAATTTTCAGTGGAAGGAAAGGAAGTTGAATTAAGGGGTATTGCAGGGAAACCAGGAAAGATAATCAGCTCTAATGGCATGACAAAGCTTCTAAAAAAGGAGCAAAGAGGTGTAATTGCACAATTATGTTCACTAGATGTTTCCACATTGGAATCATCTATTTCTCCAGATCTCCAAAAAGTCCTGGACAATCATTCCAAGGTATTTGAGACTCCCAACGGTCTCCCACCTATGCGTGATCATGATCATGCTATTCATCTGATTCCAGGAAGTGTTCCTCCAAACATCAGGCCGTACAAATATCCATATGTCCAAAAAAGTGAAATTGAACGTATGGTTGCAGAAATGCTAGAGGCTGGTATAATTCAACCGAGTCAAAGTTCTTTCTCAGCTCCAGTAGTATTGGTGCACAAGAAGGATGGATCATGGCGCATGTGTCCAGATTATAGGGAGCTCAACAAGCTCACTATTAAAGATAAGTTCCCATTCCTGTCATTGATGAATTACTGGATGAATTGCATGGATCAATTTACTTCACCAAGTTGGATCTTCATTCGGGATATCATCAAATCAGAATGAAGATTGAAGACATTCCGAAAACGGCATTTAGAACTCATGAGGGTCATTATGAATTTTTGGTCATGCCTTTTGGCCTTACCAATGCACCTTCAACATTTCAAGGTTTGATGAATTCAATTTTCAAACCATTCCTTAGAAAATTTGTGTTGGTATTTTTTGATGATATACTAATCTACATCAAGTCTTGGAAGGATCATGTTGAACATGTTGACAGGGTGCTACAACTATTGGAGGAGAAACAATTATATGAAAAAAGATCCAAATGTTTCTTTGGAGTCCAGGAGGTGGAATATTTGGGTCATATTGTATCTCATGAAGGAGTTAAGGTAGACCCTAGCAAAATTAAAGCCATTAAGGAATGGAAAATCCCCACATCCATAAAGCATCTGCGAGGATTTCTTGGGTTGACAGGGTATTATCACAAGTTTGTTAAGAATTATGGGAGAATAGCAGCACCTCTAACAACATTATTGAAGAAAGATTCATTTTCATGGACTCCGGAAGCAACAAAGGCCTTTGAACATCTTAAAGAGGCAATGTGCCAAGCACCGGTCTTAGCTACAACGGACTTCACAAAAACCTTTATTGTGGAATGTGATGCTTCAGGAAATGGAATTGGTGCTGTTCTAATGCAAGATGAAAGACCCATTGCTTTTGAAAGTCGTCCAATCAAGGGAAAGTTTTTAAGCAAAGCTATTTATGAGAAGGAAATGTTGGCAATACTCCATGCACTTAAGAAATGGCGACCCTACCTAATGGGAAGACACTTCAAGGTAAAAACGGATCATGATAGCCTTAAATACTTTTTAGAACAAAGATTATCCTCTGAAGAGCAACAAAAGTGGGTCACAAAGATGTTGGGTTATGACTTTGAAATCATCTACAAAAAAGGGAAGCAAAATGTGGTGGCAGATGCACTCTCAAGAAAGGATGAGGATGTGGAAGCATTGTTGTGTTCCATTTCTATTATCCAACCAGATTGGATAAACGAAGCAAGGGAGGAATGGAAGAATGACGAAGAAGTGTGGGCACTTATTCGAAAGCTACAACAAGATTCTAGTACTTCTGATACATTTAGCTAGCAAAATGATTCGTTATGGTACAAAGATCGCTTATACCTCTGTAAGAATTCCCAGCTAAAACAAAAGATTCTTATGGAATTGCACACTTCTCCCTTAGGAGGGCACTCAGGATTTTTAAAAACTTACCACAGGGTTAAGAAGGAATTTTTTTGGGATGGCCTTAAATCAGATATTCAAAAGTTTGTGGCGAAATGTTTGGTTTGCCAGCAAAATAAAGTTGAAACAATTAAGACACCGGGTCTATTACAACCTTTATCCATTCCAAGCCAACGTTGGGAGGAGGTTTCAATGGATTTTATCACAGGTTTACCCAAGTCTGAGGGAAAGAGTGTCATCATGGTGGTAGTTGACAGACTTACCAAGTATGCACACTTTTGTGCATTATCACATCCATTTAAAGCCAGTACAGTTTCTACTGCATTTATGGAAACAGTTCAAAAGCTACATGGAAACCCAAAGATTATTGTAAGTGACAGAGATCCCATTTTCACTGGAAATTTTTGGACAGAATTATTTTCTTGTCTTGGTACTCAGTTAGCTCATAGCTCATCTTATCATCCTCAATCTGATGGGCAAACTGAGATAGTAAACAAATGTTTGGAAGGATATCTTCGTTGCTTTGTATCTGATAAACAAACACAATGGGTCAAATGGTTGCCTCTGGCTAAATGGTGGTATAACACTTCCTTCCATACAACGACAAAAATGACCCCATTTATGGCACTTTATGGGTATCAACCACCATCCATCACATCATATTTAAGAGAAAATTCTAAGGTTCAGGCAGTGGAACATCACATCGAACATCAACAACAAGTCCTCCAACTCTTAAAGGATAACCTCGTGTTGGCACAAAATAGAATGAAACAACAGGCAGATCAACATCGCAGTGAAAGAAGTTTTGATGTAGGTGATTGGGTATTCCTACGGCTACAACCATATAAGCAAATGTCCCTAAAGCAAGCTAAGAAGGATAATAAATTATCACCAAAGTATTATGGTCCGTACAAGGTGTTGCAAAAGATTAGTACTATGGCATACAAATTGGAGCTTCCTGAAACTTCTTGATTGCACCCAGTCTTCCATGTTTCATGTTTAAAGAAGGTTATAGGTGACAAGCTCCCAATTCAAACAATATTGCCAGAACTTGATGAGGAAGGAAAAATTATATTGGAACCGGAAGCAGTCACAGAAACAAGAACTCGACAGCTACGAAATCGATCAATTTCAGAGTATCTTATCAAGTGAAAGAACTTATCCGCTGAAGATTCCACATGGGAGGATGAGAATTTTATGCAGAAGTATCCAGAACTACTCAAGCGTTGAGGACAACACTTTTTTGAAGGAGAGGGGCATGTTGGGTCCCTATAATACTAGTGATTACCCCATTACTATTGCAGTTATGCCCCTTATTTATATTGTTGTGCCCCTATTACCCCCTTATTGTTATTTCTGTGCCCCAAAGAATCCCTCTATTGTTATTTTTGTGGCTTTATATTATTATTGTTAGGTCGGCTGGATTATATTGTGACTCCTTAGACTCCTATATATAGAAAGGAGGTTTTGTCATTTGTATCATCCAAGAATTGTTCATTTATGTAATGTAAAGGAGGTTTCCCCCTCGAAGAGGCTGAATTCTAAGGCGTTGATCTATCTTTTCTATCTTTTCTTGAGCTGGTTTCATAACTCCTAATTTGAGTTTTACAATTAATTCTCAAGTCCCTCAATCTCTCAACTATCCTAAATCTCTCATATTCTCCTACATTTGAGAATATTTACAAATATGTCTCACAATATTCAATTAATTCCTATTCTCATTAAAATCACTCAAAAGCCTAAATAATTACATTAATTCACACTTAGGAAACCAACTTACTTGAAAACATAAGACCCCCTATGTCTTACTAAAATACAATGATATTGTTGAGCTGATCGCTCCTGCATCATGTTGTTTCCTATTTCATAAAAATGATGTTTATACTTAATTTCCCATAAAATGGAACATAACTGATGAATAAGTTGTTAAACATTTGGAGAATAAATCCATCCCATTAATGGAAAAGGATTAGATGCGACAACAATATATATAAGATATGATGACATGAAAAACCCCTGTCCAAACCATAGAGGGGAAACTTGAGAGAGTTGGATTGCTTCAGTTAGTTTTTGAGATAGATTATGTTCACTATTAAGACTTTTGGAATATTTCAGAATGTCGTAAATAAGTGGAACCCACTCCAATTTGTAATGCTGAAGGTTTGGCTCACCATAGAGTCTCAAAAGAATTTTGATTATAAATATTTGAGGGTTTTTGAACTACCTTGTTGGATAGTATTTTACTAATTTCATTTTGAAACCCTCAGGATCCTCAAGCCATTTTTTAGTATAAGTAGCATAATCCCTATTCTTTTTGTCAAGTACATTGTTCTTAAAACTAGTCAGGTAGTCCTTGTTCTGGAAAACCTCGAGAGGATTAAGTTTGTAGATTGTAGAACTTTGGGTCTCCAGGAAGAAATACATTTTTTCTTATGATCAACAATTGAACATGTCTAAATATGGGCATTTGAGATTATCCAACTTACCATGTCATAGTATGGGAACATGACTAGTCTAGTGTTGATTTTATGCAACTCTATCCTTTTGATTGCTTCATAATTCACTAATTTTGGGGACAACTTTAAATTTTGTAATGTTGGGTATTTCCATTCATTTCCTTCAAATATGTCATAAATCCCTTCCCAAGTGGTAGAGCCTACATTCTAAGCTTTGAATGTTGTATCTGCAAAAAAAAAAAAAAAGATGAATTTGGATTTTTTTCTTCTGGTATTTGAACCTTTGTCATTTTCATCTTCGTTTTAACATTTTCAACTGCAAGTTTTGAAGATTGTGGTTTTCCTTTCTTCCCCATTTTTATCTTGTAGATAACAAAGAAGTATTAAGAATATGCAAAGCTTTAAAATAGAAGGCAAATTTAAAACAAAAAAAAAAAAATTACTAACCAGTTGAAATTAAATCCTTCAATAAACCAATAGTTTTCTCATAAATTTGAAAATTGGACTACAAAAAACATAGTGAATAGCTTACAAGGTTAAAAATATAACACCTCCTCCCACATTTACGCACTTTTATAAGCTCTCCAGGGTAAACATGATTTGCGCTTTAGTATGGTATGAACTGATCTCTAAGTTTGAGTTGTGGAAGTGGAGCCTATAAAACAAAAAGTTATTGATACCCCTTAGGAGCACCAGATCACCCAAAAGTAAACCAACAACCTCTGGTGATTAGAACCCAAGTTGGAAATTCTCTTCACAATATTTACATGCCAACCACACTCTGGACACACTATGCATGTGATTAGAGGGCTCGAACCACACCCATAAGACTTCCTGCATTTAGTTATGACCCAAATTTACATGTTCTATGCCAACGATTGCGAGATTTGTGCCACTTTTTTAGGGCTGACATACAAGACACTTCATAGAATTTCCAAGAACTTTCCAGAATCAGGTCTAAGATGATAACAAGTCTAAACAATAAAAAATAGGGCTATGTCCTGTCTAAGATATGCCTAATACATTATAGACATTCTGTCATACATATGGTAAACATAGTAGTTATGAGTCATGAATGCATATATGATCATGAACTTTTGAACTTTATCAAAGAATCATCAAGAAGGACAATGCCCTCTCAATCTATCTACAAAATCACTTGTTATCCCATCCATTCATCAATCATTCAATAACTTATCAATCATGAATAGGATCCATAACAAGAGCACATCATATAACCTTGCATATAACCAACATATAAGCAAAATAGAATCCATGAAAAATCAATGATAAGATCAACAAAAAAACCAATACAAGTTGTCATCAATCACTATAAGAAAATAGCCTATATTGACATATACAAAATCCAACCAAGTCAGGGACTTCCACATACCACCCGACCATATATTGGGCTTAATGAAATCTTTCTTTCATCCAATCACCTTTGTGCCATATTTGAAGAATGAATGTGGGATCAGATGAGTTAAACCAAAATAGAACCAACCAAGGATTCCAGAGGCTAAACCACCTCAACCCTCAACCACAGTGATTTCACCTATTTGGTCCAAAATTCACTAATACCAAACCAGATTGTTCTATTCCCAAGTTGTCCAGAGCTCAAGGGACTACTATCTCAACGCACAACCTCAAGGGAATCCAAGCTCTTATAGGATCCAAAGAACTACCATATCACCCCATAGCCTCCAGGGAACCCAAGTTGTTCTAGGGCTCCAAAGATTCCATCCATACCGACATCCAATAAGGAACCCAAGAACCAATCAAAAATACTAACATAGAGCCCACTACGTCATGACTATCCAAGAAATGGTAAGGCAAGGTTGAAACCACTAATCAATCTAGGAAAATACCCTTACCAATGATAGCAAATAACTAAGGAACCACATCCATGTACCATGTATCCAAATCTCAACTGGGAATCCACATATGCAACCTGTTACTTGCAATGTAATCTTGTTGTAGCTATTGATCCAAATTTCTCCTTGTGATCCCTTTTTTTCCTTTTCTTTCCCTTCGATTTCCTCTACTTACTTGCTTGCTCTGTCCTCTCTCTCTCTCTCTCTTTCTCTCTCTTTGCAATTGATTCAAATCCAAAGTTGACAAAAAGGTTTGAATTGTTTCTTTGATGCCTTTTTATCATTGATTTCTAGTCTTGTCCTTTCATTTTTCCTTCATTTTCTCTCTAATTTCCCTTTGCATGCATATTTGTGTCTCTTCATCTTCCTTTTCTCCTATTTTCCTTTATTTCCTTAATTAAATTCCATTTATTGCCTCCTTTCCTTTTCCAATGCATTTGCCAATTTCCATAGCCATTAATAAACTGCAAGTGATGCTCATTATAATGTGTTCTTGCCATTCAACTTGGAATACATATCCTATGACTATTATGCAACCAACTCACAAATAGATATATCGATGACTTAAAAACTATCCTCTTCGAGGGGAGGCCTCCTTTAATTTACATAAATGAAAAATTCTTAGATGATTCAAATGACAAAATGTCATTTCTAGATATAGGAGTTTAAGGGGTCACAATATAATCAAAGCTGACATAACAATAATAATTTAAGGGAACAATAATGACAATAGTGGGCTTCTATGGGGCACAATAATAACAATATGGGGACTACACGGGGACAAAAATAAAAATAAGGGGGCTACACGGAAAATAACAATGAGGGAATACACTAGTATTATAGGGACCTAACATTCCCCTCTCCTTCAAAAAAATGTTGTCCTCAATGCTTGAGTAGTTTTGGATGATTCTGTGTAAAATTCTCATCCTCCCATGTGGAAGGTTTAGTGGGTAAGTTCTTCCACTTGATGAGATACTCTAAAATTGATCAATTTTATAGTTTTCAAGTTCTTGTTTCAATAACTACTTTAAGTTCCAATATGATTTTTCCTTCCTCGTCAAGTTCTAGAAATATTGTTTGAACTGGGATCTTGTCACCTATAACCTTCTTTAAGCATGAAACATGGAAAACTGGGTGCACTCAAGAAGATGCAGGGAGCTCCAATTTGAAGCATTTACAATAAACATACATTAAAATATCAGATACATAAAAAACTAGACATGGCGGAAAAGGCCTCAGCCTTGATGTATTCCTCACATTCTCATTATTAAAATAATGTTTATGATACATATAAATACATGAGAGGAATTTGTCTCAAGATAGTGCATTTATATTGGACACTATGGTTGAGAAAATATCTCAACCAAACACTAATCTAGGAGCCTAACTAGTTGGAGAGAATCTCTCAACCCACTAGGCCTAAACTGACTCCTAACCATGAGAAACAAACTTAATCTAGAAAGGTAGGATAAAATCCAACTTTATTGATTTTAATTAATTTAATTATTTTGGGATTATAATTGTTTTTAACACATGAGAGTGAGGATAACATTCCTCCCTTCAATGATAAGTCCAAAATAAGAACTAGGAACCATCTTCCAAGTTGTCATACTGAAACTATTGATCCTAAAAAATGATGCTTGAAAAATCACCAAATTTGGATGCTGAAAAAACTCCAATATGAAGAGAACATGAATCAACTGCAAGTCTGATACATCTCTGAAATTTTCTTGACAATTCCATCAAGTGTCAAGCTACAAAAGGATCCCTTTGTCCTTTTCTTTCAGTCAACGTTCCAATTTCTTTTCCACTGACAAAATGTTGATAACGCCCATTGGCGACTTTGTTTGATGACGACCACCCACTGGCTACTTTGATGTTGACTACCCACTGGCTAATTTGATGATTCCCACTGGATGATTTTTTAATGATGCCCACTAGCTGCTTTGATGATGCCCACTGACTAAT
Source organism: Pinus tabuliformis (assembly GCA_031772625.1). Taxonomy (NCBI): domain Eukaryota; kingdom Viridiplantae; phylum Streptophyta; class Pinopsida; order Pinales; family Pinaceae; genus Pinus; species Pinus tabuliformis. The sequence goes on along the minus strand of CM062805.1, from coordinate 751,612,077 downwards.
TTTCTTGATGTTGTCAAAACTTTCAGTTTGACAACCACCCTTAATTCCATTATTATTTCCCCCCTTTGTCAGCTGAAAGGAAAGACAATCATCTGCCCTTGATTTCTGAACTCCCCCCATTTAGGTGTAGGAGAGTTTCACTATTGTACTCCTACTTTCATGTTCATGATAGTACCATCTTCATTTGACTATTGGTTGCAATGGTTGTCTTCATGTGAGACTAAATCCTTCGGTAACACATAGACAATTGTTTGAATGTAGTTGACCACTTCCAAGGATCAATCCATGCATAATTGATCTTTACTCTTGGTGGTTGATTTCGTTTGCAACATATTTCATATGAATGATTTTTCTTTCCACAATGGTGACAAGGGTGGAGGTCAAATAATTTAGTCTCCATATGGCCATTTCAATTACAATGATTACACTTAACCAGATTAAGAGTATTGTCGAGAAAACCAACACTTACAAATTGAACTGGTTTTGAGAAATCTGGAACAAACAAAGTGTTTTATTTGTTGTATCCTAGGCCATGTAGATCTTTGTTGAAATAGATTTCTTCCCAAGGTCTTATCACCTTCTTGGAAATACTACCCTTCTCTTGTTCTTCATACTTGTTGCTACTACTAACATTATGTCCTTGATTTATTAAATCTTATGTATCACATAAGGCATCAATCATTAACAGTTCATCTGTTTGACATGCTGTATCAAACTGATCAATTTGATCTTTGGTACTACTTGTTGCATCATTAAGTAATACAAATGGTTGGATAAGATCACTTGTGTCACAAATTATATCAACCTGTTTGATTATTTCATCTATGTCGCAACTTATATCAACTTTCTTGATTAGATCATCTATGTCACAACCTTCATCAATATACTGAATAAGATCACTTGTATCAAAACTTTCATTTTCTGTTGTGATGAGGTCTTCTATGTCACAACTTGCATCTATCTTCTCTGCACATTGTGCATCAAGTAAATCTTGTTTTCACTTAACTTAATTTGAAGTGCATGAATGATTTTTTATTCACTTCGAACTCAATTTGAAAATCTTTCACTTCTTCTAATGTATTGGTAATTTGATTGATTAAGGTTTGACTTTGCTTCAACTTCCATTCTAGTATTTCAATTGTGTTTTGTAACTCATGATTGCAATCTTTCAACTCTTTAATCTCTAGTTTTGCACTTTGAAGACATTTTCCTCCTTTACCCATTATGAGTTTTGACACGCTCACTTGTACTGGCTCACTTTCTTGCTTGATTCTCTCACTTGATGTTTGTTTCAATTGTTTCTTGAATTGCACACTCACTTTCTTTAGAGTTGAACTCATTCGCTTGATTGATAAAAAAAGAGTGTTGAATACTATTGGCAATGCACCCGAGAGAAACGCTTACAATGATTTGAATGATTCAGTTAAAAATAATGGACTCATTTGCCTTCATTGATTCCATATCAATTTAAAGCTTGGGTGTCAGTTTTAATCGAGAATGCACCCTTACAATTCAACTCAAATTGACTTTGATTACAAGCTAACTTACAAATTATGATTTGCAAGCTACAGTTTTGTATTGAGGTTATTCTTTAAGAAAATATTGCAAGTGAATGTTCCAAAAAAATTGCTTTTGAATTGATGCAAATTTTGTTGATGTAGATGAGAACTTCATTAACTTGATTGGATGTTGATGTAGAATCATCTTTGACAACTTGGTTATGTGTTTCTTCTTCTTGATTTCTTGTAGTTTTCTTGATTACATAAGCTTTAAGAGAATTTATTATGTGCATGCATTTGTTGAATTTGTTGTGTGCTCCATGTGTACCATATTATAAGGATAGTGTCAAAATTATACATAAAAAATAAGCAACATCAATTATCATGCGCTATCACAAACATATGCCTGATGTACCTAAGATCCCCTTATTCAATTTCAGGCGTATCTAGGACACATCAACACAATTTTTTTTTGTCTTATTAATTATCGAGGTACATGAACTTTTACATCGTCATGGTATCTTATCAATGTTCTAGACCTCCTTGGAAGAAAATTGTCTTCAAACAATAGATGTTCACTGACTCAACCTCTCTCAAAGTAAAACATTTCTTTTGATTACAACAATGAGTTTAAAAATATTCCCATATCTCTCCAAATTACAAACAATAGAAAATTCCGTATCTCTCCAAAAATTACAAAATATGCCCTCACTATTACATTCTTATCTCTTCATAGAAATTTACTCTTTAAAAAGAATTTATTATTATGGTTTTCTTCAAAATAATGTAATGATTTTTATGAAGTTAATTTATAAAAAGTTATTAAAGGTTTCCTTTTTTGAAAGCCATTCATCCCTCCTATACTCTCCACTCTTCTTAAAATATTAGAACTTTTAACTTTGGAAAACTATGAACCTTTCAACTTTGACTACAACCGATTTAAAAAAAAAAACTTTGGAAAACATTTTAAACAACTTTTAAACTTGCCTCAAGGGTTGGATTTGGTTGGATTTAACTTGGTCTTTTGTTGTATACCCAGAATAAAAAAATTTCTTGTTTTGTTTACCATTGGCTCAACAAGTTTCCACTACACCATGTTGGCTCACGTTGGTTACTGCACCAATCTGCACTACACCCCCTCCTCTTTTGTTGCACCACACAACCTAAGCAGATCCAGAGCGTTCCTCCTCCAAATCCTTCATCCATGGGTATTTGGTGAATTCTCCACACTGGCTTGTTTCTGGCTAATGCTGGATGTTGTTGATTTCTACTGGCTCACACTAGAATCTGGATCTGGACACTCTATAGAGACACGAATAGGAAAATTCAAAGATGCACAAAGGCACTTCACTCTAGGTTGGCACGGATGGAAAACTTCATATCACCACTTATGAATAGAAGCACTGATCACTGCTTATGAATAGGAATATTTGGATTAGAATCTACACTGCACGTTGGGCAAGTTCTGCAATTTCTTGCCTCTGTGCAGTAATATCTACTTCGCTCTACAAAGACAGGGATTGTGGATATATTTTACCACTAAAAAAAACGAAGGCCACTCCTAGATATTTTCTCAACATGAGGGAGGGTTTTAGCTATCGAAAAACCTATAAATTCATATGCTTTAGAAATTTTACCTCTGATCATATATCAACTGTTAATTCACCCTGCTGCACCATCACACCAATCACGAATTTTTTGCAAATTTTGGAAGATTCCAGATAGACCTTGATCTGCTTCAAATTGTTGTACACATGGCTCCTCCTGTGTGCAATCAACTCACAAAACACCAAAAAACTCTACAAATTCTCTGTGAAATATGACGTTGCAGGAAGCTCACACAATGCCACCTAGTTCTATGGCTCCTCCTCTGCATAGGAACCTAAAATCTAGATATTGCAAGATCCTTGTCCAATCTAGATGCAATCTCAACTCCACCCACACAGATAAATTTCGATCCACAATCAGATTTCGACATTAGTACATAAAAACTCTTGTGATGGATCCAATGGCTGATATAACTTTTTTTCAGTCCAATACTTTCAAGTCATCATAAAGACATCTGGCTGAGCGACGAAGTATGGGAGTGAGGTCAACAATTGATATCGATCTCCAGGAGCTTTATGCACAAGTAAATGTAGGTGGATCACTTGATCTCTATGATATTCAAGCAAGAAAGAGATCTAGGATCGATCTCCACCACAAACTAGATGATCCACGTGTGGTCCACAATCAAATAGCTTGGAGCTAGCGCCTCTCACCTTCCTCCTTCACGACTGCAAATCAAGAAATCAAATTTAGCCTTCCCATTTTCCTGAGTGAGTAGGGTTTGGATGACCCCAACAATGGATTGAGATCGCTTGTATGGAAATACTAATTTCAACATTCCATAACACATGCAACTCTTCCTCGAACAACTTGCACCTGCCCCACAAAAAAAATTTCCACACAAACTTCAATTCATTATTTAATTATAAAAAAATTGGTATGCATATAGAATTTCCATAAGGATATGATACCACAATTGATTTGAAATCTTGGGAAAAATTCTTAATGCTATGCAAGCTCCCTCATTAGTTAAAATATGTTTAGGATCATCTCATTTACCCAGTTATGCAAGAGGTTTACATGTCAAGTTATATGTCTTTTACGTGTCATGTATGAGGAAATTATGAGTTAATTAGCTGATTAAATGACATGGACAACAAATTAAATTCAGAGTAATATACACAACAAAATCATAAGACAAATCTGATCAAGGAGTTCACCCTCCAGTACTGGGTTACATCTCCTAGGACCTCCTTCAATGGCTAGGCCCTCTTTGGAATTATTGGTAAAATATCTGATTACAAGATTCTTATCAAATCTGTGGCTTTGAAAATTGTCCCATTGCGTTCATAGGACCCAAAAACCCCAAAAATGACTATTAGATCTCTGAAAACTGACTCTGGCTAATCTGGGCATGATCTCCTTCCTTGGTGGCCTTGGGTTTCCCTGAAATTCCTTGTGGAAATATCACCTATAGAAGTCTTCTATTGCCTCTGAAACCTATTCCATTGTCTTAAGAGCATCAAAATTATCCAAAATTTACTATTCATTTTCTAAAATTGGTCGAAATCCCATCAAGTTATGGTCTTTTCATTTTTTCCCTAGGAATCTCCTCCAAATCTGGAAAACTTCAATTAATCCAGCTAAATTTGGGGGTGGTTATAGATTTGACAGAATTCGCCAAAATCTCCACCAACTACAAAGCACATTTAATTAGTGGATAAGAATGGCTTAATTATCCATAAGCGTGCTTAAGTGCTAATCTAGAAATTAAGACGAATTGGGATTAATAAAATGTTTGCCTTGGATTAATTACCCACTAATATGGATTAATTAAGCGCTAACCACCAACTAATATGTGTGGTTAGGTTTTATGCTAGTGTTTAACAATAGTGGTCACATTTGCATTAACTGTTAGCATTAACAACTAGTGGTTAACCCTTAACCTTCGACGTTATGTCTTTAATAATGAGCACATTCCACCATGTGACAAGACTTAGGGTTTGGTGTATTGGTAAGTGTTGTGGCTTGTGGAGGGGAGGTTGTGGGTTCAATCATGACCTCCACTAAATTTTTTCCCAAAATACATTGTTGACCTTTGACTAGTGGGAGGAACATGTGGCAACCTCCAGGCTTGCCATGTGGCACCCTCTCATTGGTCCACCACAAACCAATCAAATTTTGCCATATCACCAAACTAGAAAGCAACCACAAGGCGACACTTGGTGAGCCCTCATTGGGCTTTGACCACCTTTAACCTGCTCAGTCACTTTCCATGTCAACAGTATGGACTACTGACCTGGCAGTACCTACAATTTTTTTTTTGTTGTTTGGTGAAACGATCAGCGGGCTCTAACTTCCTAATACGAACTCTGTTTTGAGTGAAACAAGTTGCGTTAGGGTCGTATCACCGTGATTGACGCGGTTGTTTAGGAATTGATCTTTTTTCCCCTAATACATATTTCGATCACTAATTCCCACTGACGGGCTTTTAGACCCACAAAAGTTGGTTATCTAATGAGAGATGAATACTCTTCTCCTTCCCAAGTTATATCAACTGATTCTACTTGAAAGGTCTCCATGACAACCACTTGGGTACACTGACATGCCTTGCATTGCAAATGGATATGTCCCTCAACCACTGTTCTTCTTTTGCTGCTGACCCAATCCAACAATTTTTGGCTGCTTTTTGACTGATTATACACCCTAATGTACCAAAGTGATCCCTCGGTGCTTGGAAAACTAACTGAGGGCCTTCCCACTGAGAATCATGTTCATCCTTTACAACACATGAATTTAATGCAAGCTTCTTCTTGGAAACCATTTTTCCAAGTTAAGCCCATCTGAGTGAACTACAACAATGAGTTCTAATATCAATGATAACAAGAAAATAAATTACCATTCTTTTACCTCCACGGTTCCAAATTCCACATCTGGAAGAATGCATTGGCCATCTCTTTTTTTCTTAGTGTCAACACAAAACAACAGTCTTCCATGGCTGCAAACTTTTTGGCATCTTTCCCACTGTCACTTCTTGACTCTATCATCCTCCAGTTCAATATGGTACTCATATTTTGATTTGAGAATGAAGGCTAAGCATGAGCATCTTGCTCAAGAATGGACCTTCCAAAATCCCACGACATCTTGCCACAAAAAATGCAAATTGACGACCTCTTCTTTTGCTCCTTCAAAGCAAAAATTGTCATGACATGTAACATTTCCATGTACTCTTGCATCTTGGTGTACAAAATATCGACTCACGGAATCGAAAAAAATCATTAACTAAACATAAGTTGACAAGACATGATTCTTCAAGCAACTGACTTGGCTTGAAAGAAAAACATAAGCATGTACATAACTTGATGATTCTTTTCATAAACAATAAGAATTTCACATCTCATAAAACAATATATCAACATCTCCCTTTCATCTTTGGAGACGAAATTAGCTCTTCCAAGTCGATATGATGTACATGTGAAAAAAATCGACACAAGTCGACACTCATGCATGTATCAAGAACAATGCAAATTCTCAAGTTGTCAATCATACATGTTAACAAAGCAAGCAACCAATACAATTAAATCACTCATGCATGTTGCTAGTTCCATTGTTCACACACACACAAACTCTCATGTATGTGTACAATTCTTCAACTCTCCCTCAAGTACAAACACAAGTACAATAAGCCCAAAAACATGTATGGGTACATAAGAGCTGAATTGACAAATTTGTTGCAAATGAAGTGAGTAACATACCCAACTTTCACACACCTTCATGGCAAAATTATGCAACATCAAGAATTGAAAAATTTTCTACAAATGAAGTGAGTAACATACTCAACTTTAACACACCTTCATGGCGAAAATATGCAACATCAAGAATGAAAAATTTGTTGCAAATGAAGTGAGTAACATACTCAACTTTCACACACCTTCATGGCGAAAATATGCAACATCAAGAATTCTTTTAAAAGAAATGAATTCACATACAAACTTGTAACCACAAATTGCCTTCTTTGTTACATTTAAGTGAGTTAAACAAAACTCCACTTTCAACATCTTGCATCATACAAGTTGAAACATACTTTCAACAGAAAGGCAATGCATTCATAAGGCAAAGAAATGCATTTTTAAGGCAAAGAAATGCATTTTTGAGGCAAAGAATAGCATCTATTAACAAAATAAATGCAAGCCTTATTTGGATAAGAAATCAATCCACCTCTTACCAAACAATTTCAATGGTGATTCTTGCAGCTACACATCATCTTGTGAATCATCTTGACCCACATCAATTATGGAATCTCCTTTTCCATTCTCGCCAAAGTCTCTCTCCACCTTCTTCAAATGTCGTGGATGAGTTGTTGGATGCAAAGTCCAACATTTGTCTATGAGATGACCTTGCTTATGGAAATGATTGAAAAACAATTGCATCTTCTCTTCAACATGGGTTGTCTTGTCCAATGGACCTTTGGCTTTTTGTCTCTTTTTCTTTGAAAGTTTCCTGTATGTGGCCATTTTCTTCCAAAATTTTGAAACATTATGGTTATTAAAACCACAAAAAGAACATGTAAATTCTATCCAATTCTTATGTAATGATTTACCATGTTTATCATAATCAAAAGAAACTTGATTAAAGGCAGATTTATACCTTGCAAATTCACCTTTGTCTCCTTCTTGAAGAGGTAGTAGTTATGTTTGGAATACCAACAATGGTTTTAATAACCTTATATATTTTAAAATCCTCTTGTTCATTTCAACCATTGTTTGCATGCTTATGAGCATTTTCTTGCAAAGTGGGTATAAAACATATGCATTCCTCATGAACACAAACTTTATAAGCTTGAGGTAATGAACATGTAATGAAATTCCCTCTTGAGACCTCTTCATTAGCCTCCTTGGATTTGGAGAATTCTCCATCATCTTGTCCATAACCAAGACCCAAATACCTAGGCCTTTCCTCAACAACAATTGGCTCAACTACGCCTTGTGCATGTTTGCCTAACCCTTTACCTTCATAGCCAATTTTCATCAATAATTTGGATGCTATTCCTCTAGTATGCCTTTCAAAAGCACCAAAAAATTTATTTTGAGAGAAAACTAAAGATAAACTTGAATTGCATATCTCATGTTCATGCACATACTTGGCTAGGGTTTCCTTGGCATCATAGAGTAAAATCTCCATTTCATGCATATTTTCAAGAAGCTCTTCCTTCTCCTCCTTCATGGAAATCAAATTCTCTTGAAGTATGGTGTTCTCCTTCCTATCTTCAATCATCTCTTGCACCATATCTCTCATGATGAAAATCTCCTGCAACATCTCTTCATCAAAGAGTCTTGCTAAGGAAGATGGATTGGAAACATCACTTGTTGAAGCTGCCATGACATAAAATTGCACACTGTTAATTCTCCTTGAAAAAATCTCAAGAAATCAAGAAAATAAACCTTTGCTCTAATACCAACCTGATCTAAAATCTTAGGCAAACTTTTTAATGCTATGAAAGCTCCCTCATCAATTAAAATATGTTTAGGATCATCTCATTTACCCAGTTATGCAAGATGTTTATGTGTCAAGTTATATGTCTTTTATGTGTCATGTGTTAGAAAATTATGAGTTAATTAGCTGATTAAATGACATGGAAAACAAATGAAATGTAGAGAAATATACACAACAAAATCATAAGATAAATCTAATCAGGGATTTCACTCTCCAGTACTAGGCTACATCTCCTAGGACCTCCTTCAATGGCTAGACCCTTTTTGGAATTATTGGTCAAAAATCTGATTACAAAATTCTTCTCAACTCCAATGGCTTCAAAATCTATACCATTGGGTTCATAGGACCCAAAAACCCCAAAAATGACTATTAGATCTCTGAAAACTGACTCTGGCTGATCTGGGCATGACCTACTTCCTTGGTGGTTGAGGATTTCCCTGAACTTCCCGATGGAAAATTCACATGTATAAGTATTTTATTGCCTTTGAAACATGTTCCATTGTCTTTAGAGAATCAAAATCATGCAAAATTGACTACTTATTTTCTATAATTGGTTGAAATCCCATCAAGTTATGGTCTTTTCAATTTTTCCTTAGGAATCTCCTCCAAATCTGGAAAACTTCAGGTAATCCCGCTAAAGTTGGGGGCGGTTCCGGATTTGGTGGAATTCGCCAAAATATCCACCAACTACAAAGCACAATTACTAAGCGGATAAGAATGTCTTAATTAGCCATAAACGCGCTTAAGCGCTAATCCCAAAATTAACACAAATTGGGATTAATAAAATGTTAACCTTGGATTAATTACCCACTAATCCAAATTAATTAAGTGCGAACCACCAACTAATCCATGTGGTTAAGGTTTTATGCTGGTGGTTAACAATGGCGGTGACATGCGCATTAACTATTAGCATTAACTGCTAGTAGTTAGCACTTAACCTTCGATGTATGTCTTTAACAATGAGTGCATTCCACCATGTGACAAGACTTAAGGTTTGGTGTAGCAATAAGTGTTACGACTTGTGGAGGGGAGGTTGTGGGTTCAATCCTGACCTCCACCAAAATTTTTCCCAAAACACATTTTTGACCTTTGACCAGTAGAAGGGACATGTGGCGGCCTCCGGACTTGCTGCGTGGCACCCTCTCATTGGTCCACCACAAACCAATCAGATTTTTCCATATCACCAAATTGGAAACCAACCATAAGGTGACACTCGGCGAGCCCTCAATGGACGTTGACCTGCTCAGCTACCTACCTAGTCACCTACCATGTCAATAGTATAGACTACTGACTTTGACTAGCAGGAGGGACACGTGGCGGTCTCTGGGCTTGCCGTGTGGCACCCTCTCATTGGTACACCACAAACCAATCAGATTTTTCCATATCACCAAACTAGAAACCAACCACAAGGTGACACTTGGTGAGCCCTCATTGGGCATTGACCACCTTTGAACTGCTCAATGACCTGCCTAGTCACCTGCCACGTCAGCAGTACAGACTGCTAACTCAGAGTACTTGCAAATTTTTTGTTGTTGTTTAGTGAAACGGTGAACAGGCACTTGCTTCCTCATATGAACTCTGTTTTGAGTGAAACAAATTGCATTGGGATCTCATAGTTGAAATGGACACGATTGTTTAAGAATAGATCGATTTTGAGTAATTTTATTTTTGAGCTAATTTTTGCCCCTAATCCAGATTTGATCAACAATGAAGGATTTACAATAAACATACATTAAAATATGAGAGACATAAAAAACCAGACAAAAGGCCTCAACCTTGATGAATTCCCCACATTCTCTTTATTAAAATAATGTTTATGATACATATAAATACATGACAAGAATTTGTCTCAAGATAATGCATTTATCTTGGACACTACGGTTGAGAAAATCTCTCAACCAAACACTAATATAGGAGCCTAACTAGTTGGATAGAATCTCTCAACCAACTAGGCCTAAAATGATTCCTAACCATGAGGAACAAACTCAATCTAGAAAGGTAGGATTAAATCCAACTTTCTTGATTTTAATTAATTTAATTATTTTGGGCTTATAATTGTTTTTAACACATGAGGGTGAGGCTAACACAATTTGTATACCATAGTACCAATATTTTTCAACTCCTTGTAAGGACCATAATACTTTGATGATAATTTATTATCCTTCTTAGCTTTCTTGAGGGACATTTGTTTGTATGTTTGTAGCCGTAAAAATACCGAATTGCCTACATAAAAACTTATTTTGCTGCGATGTTGATCTGCCGATTGTTTCATTCTATTTTGTGCCAAAGTGAGGTTATCCTTTAAGAGTTGGAGAACTTGTTGTTGATGCTCGATGTGATTTTCCATTGCTTGAACCTTAAAATTTTCTATTAAATATGATGTGATGGATGGTTGATGATATCCATAAAGTGCCATAAATGGGGTTATTTTTGCTGCAGTATGGAAGGAAGTGTTATACCACCATTCAAGTAGAGGTAACTACTTGACCCATTATGTCTGTTTATCAGATACAAAGCAACGCAAATATCCTTCCAAACATTTGTTCATTGTCTCAGTTTTCCCATCAGGCTGAGGATGATAAGATGAGCTATGATCTAATTGAGTACCCAGAAATGAAAATAATTCGATCCAAAAATTTCTAGTGAAAATGGGATCTCTATCTCTTACAATAATATTTGGGTTTCCATGTAGCTTTTGAATTGTCTCCATAAATGCAATATCAATTGTATTGGCTTTAAATGGATAAGATAATGCACAAAAGTGTGCATATTTTGTAAGTCTATAAACTACCACCATGATGACACTCTTTCCTTTGGATTTGGGTAAACCCGTGATAAAATCCATTGAAACCTCCTCCCAACTTTGACTTGGAATGGATAAAGGTTGTAACAGACCTGAGATCTTAATTTTCTCAACTTTATTTTGTTGGAAAACCAAACATTCTGCTACAAGATTTTGAATATCATATGTAAGGCCAACCCAAAAAATTTCTTCTTAACCTTGTGTTAATTTTCTAAAAATCATGAGTGCCCTCCTAAGGGAGATGTGTGAAATTCTAGAAGAATATTTCGTTTGAGTTGGGAATTATTACAAAGGTATAAGAAATCTTAGTACCATAATAAATCATTTTTTCAACTAAATGTATCAGATGTATTGGGATATTTCTGCAAGTTTTGAATGAGTGCCCACACTTCTTCGTCAATCTTCCATTCATCCATTGCCTTGGTTATCCAATCTAGTTGCATCATATAAATGGCACAAAGTAATGCTTCCACATCCTAATCCTTTCTTGATAGTGCATCTGCAACAACAGTTTGCTTCCCTTTTTTGTAGATGATTTCAAAATTATAACCTAACATTATTGTGACCCCTTTTTACTTCTCTTTTGAAGATAATCTTTGTTCTAAAAACTATATAAGACTATCATGATTCGTTTTTATCTTGAAGTGTCTTCCCATTAGGTAAGGTCACCATTTCTTAAGTGCATGTAGTATTTCGAACATTTCCTTCTCATAAATAGATTTGTATAAATACTTTCCTTTGATTGGATTACTCTCAAAAGAAATTGGTCTTCCCTCTTGCATTAAAACAACACCAATTCCATTTCCTGAGGCATCACATTCCACAATAAAGGTTTTCGTGAATTCTTGCATAGCTAAGACCGGTGCTTGGCACATTTCCTCTTTAAGATGTTCAAAGGCCTTAGTTTCTTCTGGAGTCCAAGAAAATGCATCTTTCTTTAGCAATGTTGTTAGAGGTGTTGCTATTCTCCCATAATTCTCAAGAAACTTGAAATAATACTCTATCAACATGAGAAATCCTCGCAGTTGATTTATGGATGTGGGGATTTTCCATTCCTTAATGGATTTAATTTTGTTAGTGTTGGGCACCACATCCCCCAAGGGTAGTTTTGCAGCTTAGAGCCTAGATTTTGGTCAAATTTTGTAATTGCAATGTAAAGACTCCGCATTTTGTGGGCGTAGAGCATGTATTTGTTAAAGAGTCATAGGGTTGTCTGCCCTTATTTTGATAATGTAATGTCGGCTGTAGAAGATCTACCCATGGTCCGCAGATGATGGGATTGTATAAATAGAGCTAAGCTCTAAGTAGTTAGAGACACAATGTCTAAGCAATGAAGATGTATGTGAGATAGCTCTGAAGTGTAAGTCTAAGTTTTGGGTCGTAGTGTAGGTAGAGGCTCTACAGCTGAGTGTGCAGAGGCCTAGTAGTTTGCAGCTGAGTTCATGGACCCCTGTAGCTGAGTGCACATGGCGAGTTGAGTCTGTAACCATCAGGAATCATTAATAAAGAGATTTTTTCTATCATTCTGTGTATTTATTTCATGTTTATGCATCTGTTATATTGGGTATAAATTTCACTTCTAATGCTTATATGATGCGCGAATGTGTATAAACATATTGGTTGAGTGAATGCAAGTAAGAACATCTGTTTATGTGAAGCTAACTAAGATTTTCTAATAATATAAGTAAGATACTTAACCTAGTTTGAGAGACAACGCAGATAGCTGCTCTAGCAGTGTGAAAGGATTGCAGCCCCTGGTTAGGGTTGCACGAAAGCTGATTGTAACTCTTCATGAAGGTATTGAAGGATAGAGCAAAGAGCGAAGCCACCTGCATGAAGGCAGGTGTAGTTGGAATAAACCGACATCATAACCACCTCAAGGGTGCGGAAACTTGGTTCCAGCATCCCCCAAAACTGCTTCGGGTGAGACTTCAGTCCACGCTTCGCGGGCTGATGCCAAAAGGGCCAGTAGTGTAGGGATTTGTTTGGATAATTAATGCTGAACTTGGGTCAGGCCCCTTCAAGCCAACAATTAGGGTTTACCTTAACACCCTCATGAGATACAATATTAGCTAAATATTCCATCCCTTGTACTCCAAATAAACATGTGGAGGTTTTTACATATAATTGTGTTTCCTCCAATAGTTTGAGCACTTTGTTAACATGTTGAATATGATCCTTCCAAGATTTGTTGTAGATTAGTATATCATCAAAAACTACTAACAAATTTTTTTTTTCAGGAGGGGTTTGAAAATGGAATTTATCAAATATTGAAATGTAGAAGGTGCATTGGTAAGGCCAAAAGCATGACCATAAATTGATAATGAACCTCATGAGTTCTAAATGTTGTTTTTGGAATGTCTTCAATATTCATTCTTATTTGATGACATCCTGAACATACATCCAACTTCGTGAAGAAAATTGCTCCATGTAATCCATCTAATAATTCATCAATGATAGTAATGGGAAATTTATCTTTAATAGTGAGCTTTTTGAGCTCCCCATAATAACGACACATGCACCGTGATCCATCCTTCTTATGCATCAATACTACTGGAGCAGAGAAAAAACTTTGACTAGGTTGAATTATGCCGGCCTCTAGCATTTCTGCAATCATACGTTCAATTTCACTCTTTTGGGCATAGGGATATCTGTAAGGCTTGATGTTTGGAGGAATACTTCCTAGAATCAAATGAATAGCATGATCATGATCAAGAATAGGTGGGAGGCCTTTGACAACCTCAAATACCTTGGAATGATTGTCCAAATTTTTTTGGATATCTAGAGAAATAGATGATTTTGATGTTTGAATCTCTAGTGAACATAATTGTAAAACTAGACCTCATTGTTCTTTATTTAGAAGATTTTTCATGCAATTAGAGTTTATTATATTTCCCAGTTTCCCTGTGATACCCATTAATTCAACTTCCTTTCCTTCCCAAAAAACTTTCAAGAAAAGTTCTTGAAAATTAAAAGTTTTCGTACCCAAAGATTGTAACCATTGCACTCCTAGTACAACATGGGCACCACCCATTGGAATGGAGAGAATTGGACTATTCAATGCATATTCCACCATAGTTAGCTTGATATTATGGAATTTTCCAAAGAAATTTACAGTTCCTCCATTTGCAACCATCACTTAACACTCTGGTGCTCAGTATAGTATGCAATTCAATTCCTTAGCTATCTTACAATGAATAAAATTATGGGTACTGCCCAAATCAATCAACACTATTACCTTTTTCTTCTTGATATGTACTTCTATATTGAGAGTTCGAGGACTGGTAATTCTTGCCAATGCATTAAAATATATCGTAGGATTCATTTCTTCTTTCTCTAGGGTTGGTTCCTAATGTATATCCTCTTGTTTTGAAGTTTCTTGTTCCTTTATTTCCTCGCCTTCACAATCTATGTAAAATAATTTATTCTCAGCACACTTATGACCTTTAGTGTATTTTCTATCACAACTGTAGCAAAGCCCTTTTACTCTTTTTTCTTCCAATTGTTGTGGTGTCAACCTTGTAGGTTATGGAAGGCTAGGTGAAACACCACTTCCATATTTATAGTTGTGAGTGGTAGGCTTCCTTGTTTCCATAAATTTTCTTTCAATTTTTATTTCCAACCTGAATGCCTTCTCCAATGAATCAGGTTCCCAAAGGTGAACCTCATGTTGTATTTTATCCTTTAAATTACCTATGAACACGTCAATCTTATGCTCCTCTGCAATATTATTTACCTTTATATTCAATTTTTGGAAGTCCTCAATCTGCTCCTCCATTGAACCCTTTTGTTTCAGATTTATCAAATGGCTAAATAAGGTGTTGCTATTTGTATTCTCATAATGTGCTATCATTTCCTCTGTAAAAATTGACCAAGTGACAAGTGGTTTACAAGAAAAAAGCCATCAATACCATATAAATGGATTGTGTTCTAAATATAAAGTTGTATTACATACCTTTTGTGTGTGTTGCACATTATTAAGATCAAAATATTGCGCCATTTGTAGTCTCCATGTTACCGGATCCTTTCCATCAAACTTCCTCATATCGATCTTTGGAATATGGTGGGTCTTCAATACAATGTTAGAGTCTAGAAAATCATGATTAACATTTCTTTTTTTCTCATCATGAGTTTCATCTAATACCTTTTCACCATTAGGAAGGATTTCTTGTAGAAACTTTGTCAAACCTTCCATGTCTGCTTTCAAACTATTCTTCAAATCTTCCATGTTTCATTTCATTTTTGCTTCTATTCCATCTTTCAAACTTTCCATGTCTAATTTTAAACTATTCCTCAAACCATCCAGCTTATATTCCATTTAATTTTTTGGTTACTATCCGTGAGAAAAATTCATTGCACTTGGTCTCATAATTTTGATATATCATGTTGCATTTCTTCCTCTTCTTCATGTGTCATAGTAGAGCTTTCTAGTTTCTTACTAGGTGTTTCCATTTTCTTGCTTCAAGGCTATCTAGTCAATTTAGTGTCCTAAATTGCTCTACATAAATTATCAATCCGAGTATCACAAATTGATGGAGTGTGGTGCACCATATGTGCTTAGTTAACCCTTTTTCTTACTTCGTTGTTTTATAGTTTTTTGTTGTTTTTGGGGGTTTTGTTTCTTATGCTTAATCTATGAAAGAAAAGCTATGCTTCTAGGTGAAATCTCTATCTGTTAATGGACAATTAATCTAATGGCTTCTACTGTTAGAACCTAATTTCTAAATAAAGGAGAAAATGAAATAAATCAAAACTTTAATCTAAGCTGGTAAAATGTCTATGAAATGAAAGCAAAAATTATAACAGCTAAATGAAATCCAAGAAAGCAAAAATAAAACTATTGCAATTAAAAAGTAAAAACTTGAAATTGCTTTTAATGGTTAGCCAATAATCTCATCCATAATCACAAAATTTCACCAATTAACTTCTAAATCAGTGTTAAGCTAAAGGCTCTAGAAATATTATCATATGGCATGAAGGAAATGACATCTAAATTATCTAATTTCACACTAATGAAAAGCAAAGCCAATTATCTCACCTATAATCACAATATTTTGCCAATTAACTTCTAAAATGATGTTAAGCTAAAGGCTTCGAAAATATCATCATATAGCATGAAAGAAATGACATCTTAACTATCTAATTGCACACTAATGAAAATCAAAGCCAATCATCTCACCTATAATCAAAATATTTTGCCAATTAACTTCTAAAACGGTGTTAAGCTAAAGGCTCCGGAAATATCATCATATAGCATGAAAGAAATGACATTTAAACTATCTAATTGCACACTAATGAAAAGCAAAGCCAATCATCTCACCTATAATCACAATATTTTGCCAATTAACTTCTAAAACGGTGTTAAGCTAAAGGCTCGGGAAATATCATCATATAGCATGAGAGACTAATCTAATAAGCAAATACAAGGAACATGTAAAGAAAACTAATCTACAATCAACCGGTTGAACACACTTGCATGAATTAAAATTGCATGAATGGAAAATCTAAACTATCAAACTTAAAAGCTATAAAATGACATACTTGAATGAAATCAAAGAAAAACTACAAAATAAAATCTACTCTACCTTACATTCTAATATGCTCCATGACATCTACTTCACATCTCCTTCCATGTTGAGAACATCAAGGCTTTATTCAAATTCTTCAAAATTACAAAGTACAACAAATCTCTTCAAATCTTTCCAAAGCCATCAAGGAAGAACTACAAACTCCGAGCTAAAGAGTTATCAAAAAGCTACAAGCTTAAGAAATAAAAAGCTAAGTTAACAAATGAAGGAGAGAGATCTCCTATTTATACAAAAAAATGAGAAGTCATCTCATTAATGAGAGTCCATGAATCTCTCCTTCTACCTCTAGAGTCCTAATCAAAATAGGAGCTGATAAGGCACATGCCTTCTTAGAGTTTCAATACAATTAGGAGATGTGACACATATCCTCATGATCCCATGATTCTCTCCACTCAAATTTGAATTTGGCCTTAGGGTGCCACATAAAGGTCTTCTAGAAGCCTCCTTTTCACCTACACATGTCAACAATCTCAACCCACTTGTTAGGTATAAGCATATGCACATTATTTTCTAATTTTTAACCACAAATTCACTTAAAAAGGCTAAGAATTAATAAAGTTTGGAAAAACATAAATGTGGCCCAATGATAATGAAAGTGGGATGAATGTAGTTACATAGTAGTGAAATGGAGGTGAAATGGAGGTGATATAATGGACATAATAGTGAAAGTGTAATGGTAATGAATGACATTTTCAAGACCCAACAGAGGCATTTTGAAATCAAACAATGATATCTATGCGTCATTATGCCCTTTGAATCACTTCAAACTAATTTTTCAAACAAAAGTTATGCAATTTTTAAAAACAATACACACATGTTTCTTCCTTTTTGGAGCTCGATCTTGAAACGATTGTAACTCTATAAAATCAGATATCCAAGTTCTAAAATATCTCTTCCTGGTAGTTCTCTGAGTCCTCTTTCAAACCCCATAATTCTTATTGAGATTGGATTCTTCAAGAAAGCGTTATGCCAAATCTCCCATGATGACATGATTATGGACTGGTTCAGTAGAGTGAAGTTGTACACGATGCCACATGTCACTGTTTCAACCTTTGGCTCTTAAATTTCTACATGAAAAACTATATTCCTTGCACTTTCTACCAATTTTTACAGAATTAAAATCTGATGCTTGAAATGAATGTTATGACAATTTTCCCTAGGTCCTCTATTTGAGACAAAATTTTGTAGCCCGCAAAAGCCCTAACTTCCTTAGAGCATATCTCTGAAAATATAAAGAATCAAGATCTGAAAATTTTAATGAAGTTATCTATGATTTTAGGTCCACGTGGTAAAATTTTTAGCTTCTAAAGTCGTGTAGAAAAAATTTATAGCGAAAATGCCAAGATGACATGTTTGAAGAAGTGAAACCCTAAAATCCAAAGCTCTGATACCAAATGTTATGCAACTAGCTCACAAATAGATAGATCAATGAATTAAAATTTATCTTCTTCAAGGGGGAGACCTCGTTTACATTACACAAATGAACAATTCTTGGATGATTCAATTGAAAAAACCTCCTTTCTATATATAAGAGTCTAAGGGGTCACAATATAATTAGAACCAACATAACAATAATAATGTAAGGGCACAATGATAACAATAGTGGGATTCGATGGGGCACAATAATAACAATATGGAGAATACATGGGCACAACAATAACAATAGGGGGGCTACATTGACAATAACAATGAGGGAATGCACAAGTATTATAGGAACCTAACAATGACCTTTGTTTTTTATTTTATTTACATGGAAAATAAATCAGGGGCTATTAAAAACACCTGCCCCTTGGGGGAACACTTTCCTCGGTGTTCTATGAAACTTATAACCAAAAAACGTACTTCTTATGCATATTTATAAACACAACTTGATTTTTTATTTACAATGACAAGCTGCTAAAAAAATGACAAAATACTACCTATGGAGCTTTATGAACCCTACTCGATGAAGTATTTATAATGACAACACATATATGCTTATACACATTTGCTTCGACCAGAAAATAAACATATTATTTTTGGAGCTTTATAAACACATCTCAATATAGTACTTACCATGATATACATATATACATATGCACATTTTCTTTAACCAACAAATAAAAGGATATGGCGCCTGCATGACAAGGTTATCTAAAGGGTCACACCTCCACCCTCAAAGTAGTATCAATATTCACCTCCTTCCCAAGAAATCCAAAATCCACTACCAAAATCAAAGCATGCATGCAATGTCTAGCGTTGCAATCATTGTGCTACTTGTTCTCTTAGTGAAGAGTTACTAACTCATTGTCCTAAGGCACACTCCCAATGTGCTTCTGATTCCATATGGAAATGTTAATGACCAAAAAAAAATTATTCCTCGGCTTCCCTTCTCTGCTTCCTAGTCCCTCAGGTAATCCAATTACCCATTTTGTGTAGTCACTCACCTTCGAAGTTCCTTGGTATCACCTTCTCTACTTTCTAGTTCCCTAGGTGATCCATCCCTTGGTAAGATTTCCTTGCATCAAAAGGTACAAAAACAAAGGCATATCCCCGCCTTAAAACCATCATATCAGTCATAGCATGCTTATGTAAATAAATGGACACTATTGGGTACTAGTGTCCCATAATAGCCCTACTCTTGAATGCTTTACTAGCATATTGTTTCATGTTTCAGTTCCTTTTATTGCTGCTACTAATTCTCTTGCATTCAGTTCCAACCACCCAGGTGTTTTCCATGTTTTCCTATACCAAGCACGTAATTTATATTAGACTCAAAAGGAATTGAATTGAATTCAAATAATACCTCATTGACATCTCGTCAATAAGGTAAACTTGAAATTTTGTTTACTTCTCATCACAACAAGTGAAATTAGCTCTTTGATCAAATCATTGTGTATAAATGTATCACATTGGGTTAGCTCAAAACACAACTATCACAAATCAGAATCCTAGATTATGTGCATAATTAAAATTGAAATAAAATATTGATACTTATCTTTAAATCATTCTTTGTTGTTTCCTTTATTCTTTGTCTTTTTCGTACACACATCAAATCAGTTTCCCAAACCTAGAAAACATCTAGTGCCTTCTCTTCTCTTTGACCACGTACACACTATATTGGTTTCCAAACTTGGCAAGCAACCAATTCCTTCTCTTCAATATGTAGTATCAGTAATAAGGGCATCCAAAAACTATTCCACCTCTACCCTCAATATCAGCAACTCAAGGTTGGTCTCTTCCCAAGTTTTCCAAGGATCCAAGGACTACTATCTCAACCCACAACCACCATGGAACCCAAGTTGTTACAGGGATCCAATTGAAAACCTCCAGGGAATCCAATATATTATAGGGCTCTAGGGACCATTACCTTAACCCACAACTTCTAGGGAACCCAAACTATTATAAGGCTCCAAAGGTCCTGTCCCAATCCACAACCTCCAAGAATCCAGAGAACCAATCCCTTTCACAACACATACACATACATGTGTAGAAAACAACACATATGAATACACACAATACAACACAATGGATACACATGTCACAATACAACGACTACACAATACACATGACACAATACCACATGTACATAACACATTTGCGACATGTACACAACATCCTATTTGCAACATGTACATATAAATAATACTACACATCCATAGACCACACTGTCTTTACCAGGAAACCTTTCCTCTAGTTTCTTTCCCATGGCTTACTATGTGCATCCACAACCCAAGACCCGAGTCTGTCGCTCTTTCCGCTATCCATGCTGTGGTGTAGGTAAATTCGCAATGCGGACAAAGACAATTCCCCTATCCCAAGAGAGTGGGTCTAGCCACAAACAAACAATCTAGTGAAAAGTTCCTTATGATAGAATCAAATAAGAGGGCCTACCTCTTAGAATGCTATTCCACTTGTTGATGATCCTGCTTCCTTACTCCAGCTACCTTTCGTTTCCTTCCTTTGAATACCTGAAACAAGCAAACAAACAACAACAACAAACGTGATAGCATACAAATTTCATTCAGCATACTTAAAAGGTCAAGGAATCTTAAGCCATCAAATGTAAGATAACACTTAATGTAGGAAATCAATCAATAGTTGTATTCATATAAGTTCAGAAAGAGATTACAACCAAAGCCTTGATGTTGCAGGTCTCTTTCGATGTATCCAGGTTCCCACACGTCTACTAGCATCTCATGGATAGCCCCAACAATGGAATTTTTAAGGCTTCTTCCCTTTAGTTCCATAAAAATCCAAACACGCTATTCTCCCTCCACAAATATAAAATAGAAAGCTACAAGCTATAGATATCTTGCTGGTTATTCAAGCTCCAAAAAGGACTAGTTCAACTTGGAAAGGGAGGAGTTTATATAGCTTTGATGGAGGGGAGATGGTTCCTCTTATGATGGGAGATGGATTATCTCTTTGTTTTGTTCCATATTAATAGGGGAAAGGAGCCCTAACTGACTTCCTCAGCTCCATCCAGCCCAACCATTTACCAGAATTTCGTTACGAAGCTTCTAGACCTGGAAGCTTCAACTCCATATTTAAAAAAAATTGCCAAATGAGGATTAATGCGACTGAGAAAAGGCCCATTTGGGTTGTACGACGCTAGAGCAAGTTTTTAACTTTGCAAATCGACGCGAGGAGGAAATGGGTCATTAGTGTCAGTCTTGTAAACTGGGGTAGAAGGAAGATTCTTGGGAAATTATGCAAAAGGGAAATGTTCTGCTCATGAAGAGGGACAAAATGGGAGTCTCTTCATGATGGAAAAGCATGTGGGGTTCATTATAGAGGTCCTCCAAGATTGAGGAACGGGGATTACAGGGACAGTGACAAAAGTTTGTGTAACAGATGCCCCCTAAAGCATGAAGGCCAAAATAGAGTGAGGGGTGAAATTATTTATAGATAGGTGCGGGGAACCAGAGTCAACGTCAGAAAACCTACAAGAAAGTATAGATACATATACATTACTAAAACTCTGAAAGATGACACATGAATCATGGTATGGTTGCAACCATCCGGAGAAAGATTATGTAAATGGATCTAAGGCATGGGTGCAACCATCCAATAAAGAGGATCATATCGAAACCAAGGTATGGTCGCAAGAATCCAATAATGAGAAGGATCACATATAACATCTCATGGTATGGTTGCAACCATCCATCTGAGAGAGACATGTATATCGTCATGATCATGTCACATCACCTTGCAACCTGAACTTTTGTAATCTAAGTCTAGGGTTTTGCGTTCCAACGTGACCCGAACAAAGTACAAATTCTAACATGTGAATAGATGTGTCGAAGTCAAACATGCTAGAAAGTCACTTGATTACCGGTCAATGATGTGGACTGTTAACAAGTGCGAGAGAAACCACCAATAATGACAATGGCTCTCAAGGTATCAGCAGCAAAATCCATGGAATGTGAATAAAGGAACTAAAGGTGAACGCCAGTGAAATCACCCGATCAAAAGCTAATTATGTGAACTTGTTGTCGAGTGCGAAGAACTTGCCATTAGGGTATGCAAGCTCTAAGGTACTGGAAGGGAGTCCCTCGACCAACTTCTCGGATAATGAACTGAAGTCAACGGGAAGTGACTGTGTCAAAGGAGGGCCATGATGCAGCCCACATCATCGACACGAGACAAAGGGATGCAATGATAATGGTTGATATAGAGAATTAGGAATGAGTGTAACTGCAGAAGGAAAACTCTTGAACATATCGACGACATGACTCTGGAGTTTGGAAGCTTTTGGATCCATAGGATCGGAGGTCATGATGATGTGGCAGAGATCAAATGGAAGGAAAAAATGAATGGCCCAACCCAGGAAAGTCAACGATGAAGTGAGGATATCCCAACCTGACATGAAGCAGAAAGTGTCATGTTCAAGAGTGAGCTGCTAACACAACTGATAGAATTTCCCATTTTCCCCCACCATTTCTGGCAAGTACCCCAATTATTTTTTAATCACAAGCTTGAAGGGGATAGCATGTGCTTGCACTGTAAGTCCATCCTTCGGATGAATCCGACCTAGTAATATTAATGAGCCTTAGGAAGGAGAAGCTCATGTTCATCATGTTGACAAATCTGATGTCATTTAATGTTTTAACGAGTCTGACAAAGGTGTAACTCAATATCTTTTTCATGGTTAGAGAGTTTGAAAAAGACACAAAAAAGAAAAATCCACATGGTCCCTTTTCGTACATTGGTGTCTCTCGAGCCCAAAAAGGTAGAAAACGATACTTGAGAGAACCACTTGACCATTTCAGTCAAGGAGTGCCTTTTTCATAAATAGTTTATCCCATCCCGAAAAAGGGTAAATGTATACTGAGTAAATGACGTTTCACAGCCTTTAACAAGTTCAAAATGACAAGAGCTCAAGAATCCTTTCGTGTTTAAAGAGATGAAAAAGAGCTTGAAAGCAGACCCCCCCCCCCCCCCCATTTTTATTCTCTTTAGCGAGACAAAAAGGGAAAAATACTTGGTGATATTTTCATTTGAGTTTTTATGAGTCAAGAAAAGAGCTTAAACAGGACTCCAGTACCATCATGAACAATCTGTCGTCTGTCGCTCAACAAGAGGCAAACGTATTATCCAATTTCTGAGGTAAAATAGATGAAAAATGATTCTACAACCCTAAGATATCTTGAAAAATTAATAAAAGGGTGAAAAGTAAATAATTTTTACCATTTTACCTTTTTAACTTGTGTGGAGAAAGTTTCACCCATTTGTGCCCTATATTTTTAGGAGTAGATTACGGCATATCCAGGAGGCCATTCGATGATCCGTCAGTTGTAGGTAAGATATGAGACCCTTAGCTTCATTTTCATGCCTTTTTTTCCTATTTTTAACTATTTTTTGGATTTCTGGAAGAGATCTTGGCAAAAAAATTTCATGCTCGGTCAACGCGATTTCCATGCACGGGATCACACCGATCGAGGGTCATTAACACGATCAAGTGTGCCATCAACGCTACTGTTTTTAAAACAATCGCAACGACGCTATGAATATAAAAAATTCAAATTTTGCTTGATTTATCTACTCTGAATCTAAATTTCTTCAGTCAAAGATGAATGTTGACTCGAATTTATGGTTTTTACAGGAAAAACACAAAGAATAATGGTCGATTGGAAAGAACGTGAGCATGAGACAATTGATTCACTGGAATTGGTAGATCCAAACTGTTTAAATGCTATGAGGAACTGTGGGCTCCTCAAACTCTTCCTCACATCGGGTCTTCAGGCTCAACTCGAGCTATTACAATATTTGATTAGTCTTTGGGACATTAAATAGGAAATTTTTGTGATCCGGGACCAGGAACTTGAATTAGAAACTTCTGACATCTATTTCATTACTAGACTGTCCCAAAGAGGGGAACCAGTCAATCTGTATGGGACCAGGCCTATTGGGGAAAGTGTTAACATGTTTCTTGCAGAACAGTGTGCAGAAGCACTGAAATCAAAAAGAGGCAAGGTTGATATCATGAGTGTTAACGACCTTGTATTGAAAACACTTCTCTTGACCATAAACAAAGTTGCTGGGGCTCAGGCATTGCATGAGTCCAATAAGTCCAAATTCCAGTATGTTATAGACTGTATGGTGCCTACTATTTTCAACTGGGCAGAAGCCATGAAGGTAAACATGAAGCACCGGTTATCCAAAGCCAAGGTAGGAAACTTGAGGTAGTTCAGATATGGTTCCATTCTAGTGACCTTCTTTTTGGAGCGAGTCCCACTATTTCACTATCAGATTGCAGAGGTGAACCCGCCATTTCCACGAGACCCATGGATGGTCCGTTGGAGTGAACTGATTTTTAGAATCACTGGGGGCCAGCATATGTCATACAAGGTTGCCTTCTTTTTGTGGCTAAGGCGTCAACTGACCATAGTAGAGGATTGGCCCCATAGCGGTATCGGCTTCTGCGGTGAGCCAGATATGCCGCTCCCAGAGGGAGAATATTATGATGATGGAGGTAAGGAAAACAATTTTAATTCTTGATTTTATATTGTTTTTGAAATATACGTGTTCATGACAGTTCGATTTTGTAAATGCAGATGTAGGACGAAAGCGAACAGTCGGGTTGTCCTCGATCGCTAGGTGCGTTGCTCGGCAGTTTGATATCGCTCCTTATCAGGAAGGAGTCAATAATGAGGAGGAAATCACGCGGAACCTTGAGGGATTGACCAGAGGTATCCCAGAGTATGCCTGGGTGGGTGACATCCCACGCTAGTATCAGTGGCACATAGTGGGGGTATCAGACCAGATCCGCCGACTACTGACTCGTGTAGTATGAGTAGTGATGTGCTATCATGAGCACCATGCCGAGTAGTCCATAGGTTTAGAATTTTACAGTTTTGAGGCCTGCGAGCCACGGATGTACTTTTGAACACATATATTATTTTTTGGGGTTTTGATGTATGACACTCAAACATTATCGACATATATATATATATATATATATATATATATATATATATATATATATATATATGCTTATAATGGTACAAATGTTTTGTTTTTTCACATATTTCGAAAATGTCTGTCCAACACTTAATTAGATAATGCATATGTTAATGTATTCATATGCCTAGGGATATGATGATATGTGATGTAATCAAAATTTCTTTCCAATAGACGAATATGCAAATACATTCTTAATATGTGAGGGTTTCTTATGGAATATTGCCCATTGAACTGAAAAACAATGAGTTGTGAGTTGAGGGTAACAACCATTTCCCAAATGTCAAGAGCAATGGCTTCTGACAAGAGTTTGATGACTATGCTATACTCAACAATTTTATTAGTTGCTTGACCCAAACAAATACCTTGAAGATCAATCAACTCACCATTAGGGGTGTAGATAACCCATGCCGCGGAAGATAAATTCTGGGTACTACGGCAAGCACCATCAGCGGAATTGACATAAGAAGTCACAGACATCTACAAAGCAGGTGAAGACATAATAAGTAGGAAAGTTTCTTGAAAATAACACACCAAACCAAACAAATTGCACAAAAATGAATAACACACTTATGTACAAAAGTAGCCATGCGAGATGACTCAAGCATAGTACTTTTTGACGGAGTCCATTGTCGAACTTGGGTAATCAATCAAAAGCAAGGAAAACCAGTTTTTACCATTAACATGACGAGTAAGCATTAACTTGGCCAAATGATAGAGTAGAACTCATATAAGGTTGTGCCCCCATGCCCCCTGGGTGAGGGAGGGTTACGAGTCATAAGATGACAACCCCATTGCAA
This sequence comes from Pinus tabuliformis, assembly GCA_031772625.1. NCBI lineage: Eukaryota > Viridiplantae > Streptophyta > Pinopsida > Pinales > Pinaceae > Pinus > Pinus tabuliformis. The sequence goes on along the minus strand of CM062805.1, from coordinate 751,585,901 downwards.
TAATCGGCAATAGGTAAAAACTCGGGGAGGGAGAAAAAAAATGAACCTATGTGGAGGTAACGGGGCCTCCAGTTGAAATATTGTGATAATATCAGGATAAATTGACATGTCAATAGGTAACGGAGAAGAGAACTTCTCAAGACAAGTAGACATCACCGCCGGGCTAGGAAAGAACAAGGAGCGATGATAAGTATCTCTCCAAAGTACTTTCTTCAAAGACATGAATTCCATAATTCTCTCGTCAAAAATAAAAGTCTTGGCTAAAGGATCAGGAGATTCCAAAGAACCAAGCCACGGGGATTGAGAATACGCGTCGAGAGATGTACTCGAAATAGGATGATAAGAGGATACCTAAGTCAAGGCTGAAATAACCTCCACATAATTAATTTCGGTAGGGCTTAATGGCATAACATCGCCCCATGTACCAACAAGATCCGGGGAGGGAATGACCCACGGATCAAACTTGACCAAGATCATGTTGACGGAGGCAACATGTGGAGGTGGGAGCGGAAATATACCCATCAAAGCAGGATATTTAAAAAGTCATGTCCACACACTTTCATAAGGAGCACCAATGTGCTTAACATAAGGAACATTGTCATCCAATAAGGAAGAGGTAAAGAAGGATAGTTGGTCAACCGTGACAATCTTCCCTTGATGGGGAAAATGAATCACGCGGAAAAGGGAGGAGGCTACAACATGCATGGCATGGGTCCAACTCTATCCGAGTAGAATATTATAGTTAATATTAGTGTCAACAATCTCTACTTCGACGTGTACTATCTTACCCTCCAAAGTAATGGCAAGGTTAGGAAGGACACCGTATGGTCGAGAATCACGCCCATCAAAGGCTTCGAGAGTGTTAGGTGATTGGTTCAAAGTAGGAGAACCAATTGCCTTCCAACAAGCGACAGACATGATGCAGGTAGAAGCACCTTCATCAATGACGGTCCTATGAATGGTTTTCTCATTTATGATGACCTGAATGAGAAAGGAAATATGATGAGGTAAACACGGAATGTGGTTTTCCATATCAAAACAAATGAGATTAGAGTCAGTTGGATCAATACCTCCAATAGCCGATAGTAATTCTTTCCTCTGAGATAGACAACTTTGAAGGGCCTTGAGAGCAAAGATAGCTAAAGGTGCCTAAGCCAAATCCTCAACAATATCATAATGGTGAGTGGTGCAAGTGTTTGGATTGTAGGAGGACTTTTGCAACATACCTCGAGAAGGTGGTCGAGTGGAAGAATTAGGATTAGGTTGCTCTATATGGAGAGGACTGGAACTTGATGGGATGGAGGAAGAAGAGGTACTTTCTTTCTCTTTCCTTGCTGTCAGGGGGGGGTGTTTGATAATATTTTGATATGGTAGCCACATTGATAGGCGTATTCATCATGAACACTTGGGAACCTAAGGAAGCAGATGGCTGAGGTTGGTCTGCCGGGATGGAAAGTGCTCTTTCAAGACAACGGGGTCCCTTTAAGAAAATGAGTAACTTCAAATCGTCGGGGAAAATATTTAATATAGTGATCCTCCTCACAGATGAGGCATGGATACTTAGGCTTTTGTTGAAAGAATCACCAGCAGACAACTTAGGAGGGCCCTGTTTCAGGGCATCGACTTTACCCTTGCCTTTTCCCTTCTTTTTTCCTTTATAGGATTTGTCCGCTGTGGCAGACTGGACAACGTGAACCTTTGAGGTTTTACTAGGACCAGGTGAATTTAGAGAGGAATCATTGGGAGCAGCATTGGACACCAAATTTTTCTTGGAAGAATATTTGGTGGGGGTTTGGGACACTAAACCAATTACTCCATCAACAGGAGGTGTAGCTGGAGACTTAGATGTCGCCAGATCAGATGATGGTCTAGGCGCATGAGGTAACATATCATATAACGTGCCAGATTATGAATATATGAGGTCTAGATACTGGGCATGCACGATGGCTTGTTCCTCAGTGACACGTTCGCCCATAGCAATGTCCTCAAAAATTTTACTAACAAATGATTTGGTGAACCATTCGGTCAACAACTGATCAACAATCTAAAACTTGATTAGGCGACGCCGACGTCTCCATTCATGGATGTGATTAGAGATGTGGTTTGCAATGTATTTCTTGAGGGATGTTAGCTAATGGGTGCCAGTTTCATAGTGAACTGAGAACCTTAAATGTGTGAGAAAGGCCATAGTGAGAGTGTTAAAGTCATGATAGGTACTTCGAGGTAGTTCGATGTACCACTTGGCTACAACACCTATGAGAGTTCATTGGAAAAGTCGGAGATGAATGGAATAATCAACTTACAAATTCGAGGAGCACTAGAGGTGATATGTCATCACGTGGGCTTGTGGATCCTCTTTCAATTTTCCTTCAAACTTCAAACAATCGCTTGGAATCTTGGATGGAACTGGAAGCCAGTATGGTGAATGAAGAATAAGATCGTTCATGAGTGTAGACACATTTGGCAATTCCAATGTGGCCAAGAACGACAATTGGTTATTGAAAGGCATTTGAGGCCTCTGAACGGGCCCAGACTATAGAACACATCCTTGTTGGTAAGGATTTTATCCCCATAGTGGAGGATTTTGTCCATATGGCATTTGATTTTTCCCCACTGTAGGTTACCTTTCCTGTAGGGAGGATTTTGACCTTGATAGCCTTGAAAATGTCCAGGCAAAGGCTATTGATAAGCAACATATGGGTTAAAAGGATGTTGAGCCTATTGACCTCAGACATATGGATTTTTCAGCTGCTACCCTTGGGCATAAGGTTTTTGAACCTGTTGCCCCTGGACATAAGGGTTTTGCACCTGTTGTCCTTGGACATAAGGATTCTAGACATGTTTCCCTTGGACATAAGGATTTTGCACCTGCTGCCCTTGGACATAAGGATTTTGAACCTATTTCCCTTGGACATAAGGAGTTTGGGCCTGCTGCTGCAAGACTTGACCTTGACCTCGCCCTTGCAAAGGTTGACCCTATTGATATGAGTATAAGGGTTGCTACTACTTGGGTTGACCTTGTTGCTGCAAGGGTTGAACTTATGGCTATAAAGGTTGTCCCTGCGGTTGTAGAGGGTGAAATTGCAAGGACATAGGCTGAGAGGATTGAGGAACATACTTCATCTACGATCGCAAGGTTTGTTGCGAATGTGGCAAGGGTTGCCCCTGCGGTTGTTGCAATTTTCCTTGCTACTGCACTCTTTACCCTTGCAGCTACAAGGATGACCCTTGCTACTGTGAAGGTTGCCCTTGTTGCTGCAAAATTTATCCTTACTATTGCAAGGGTACTTGGACAGTTCCCTGAAAGTTCTCGAACTAGATCTGGCCATATCCACCAGGCGCGATGGATGGACCAGGCTGAACATAAGGTCTAGCTTAAGGGATGTAAGGTGGATGGACCATCACTTGTGAACCATGTGGAACATAAGGAGGTTGGTATTAAACCTGAGCCACATATGGTGCTAGTATTTGATGCTACTTGACCCAGAAGGACCGACAGGCTTCGACTCTTGGTACTAGACATTACTCAATCCAACAGGACCAACAGGGCTCAAAATAGCACTGAAAGAGGGCTGGTTCATTCCAACCATGTGAGTTTGTGAGCCAGTCACATTGGTTGTGCCAGACATCATAGAAACATTTAGATTCTGCCCCCCAGGTGGTGGCATGACCTGTCCACTTACTGGAGGGATTGAATAACTGATAGAGACTTGACTTGAAATCGTCGGTTGATTCGAATGAGTAACTTGGACCAATGAAACAAGTGGATTCAAAATGGTGGGTTTCATTGGAACTGAAGTGACTGCAGAATGCACAATCGGCTGGGAGGTCAGGTTCTGAATGAACAGACCTGAGGTAGGCATAGCACTAGATGACTAGACAGGGTTATGATATAACAATGAGGCACTAGGGGTGCCCGTCACCAACTGAGCTAACGAAACATAATCATGAGGTAACTCAAGATAAACATTGGTTGGAATGCTTCTCGTGTAAGGGAAACCATTATGAGGGAATGGATATCCCTGCTCATTGACAATGTGAGGAGTGTGTGTATCAGACACCTCTGAGTGACCCGAAGAGGAGACTGTGATCTTACCTTCTGATTCAATGGGTGGAAACAAACAACGACGGACAACCGAATATGTTCAAGGGGATAATTCCAAAGGAATACCCGACCGATTGTATAGATTGTATAGACGCTGTGGTGATATCACAATAGGATCGAACAAATGATTCAAAGGATAAATAACCAGTCCTAGCTAACCTTCAAAATTTGGCAGACCCTCGGGAGTCTGAATAGGATTATTCAATGGTTCCGGGCCAGATTCCTTAGTTGACCCAATGTTTGAGGGAGGAGGAGGATGTAATGACAAAGGTTGAATACTCAAAACAATTCCAAGTCCAACACCTCAATCCTCGAGTGACTGTGGAAGTTCAGGGGAGTCTCCTCAGATGATCTTTCAAACGAAGGAAAGGAAGAGGAACTAGGTGAACTTGATGGTTCAACCATGATGACTTTGTCTCAAACAACCAGGAAAGAGATATTAATTTCAGGGCTTTGAAAGTGTATTTAAAGGTATACTTACGATGTGGTCTAGAAAAAGACTAACAAGAATGTTATGTGATCGTGGGCAACAATTTTTTAAGATGCTGAAACAAACTGGTGCTTTTTCATGTTTTAAGAGTGGAGAAAAAAGCAAAGATGACTCTATCACTTTTAGTTTGAAACTATCTCGAAAGGAAAAGCGCTCTATGATATTTTATATTTATGGAGTCAAAAAGATCAAAATGACTGCTCAATATAATCTAGGTAAAAAGGATTACCAAGTAACCGTGAACTACAAAATACCTCCCGACAAACTTTAGAAGTATGGCAGGCAATCTCCCTGAATGTTGTGTTCAGTATATCACGTTTACAAGGTGACAGACTCAGCTTCCAATGGATAAAGGATTGCAAACCTAGTGGGGTCTCCGTTTATATACGCGACAATACAGGAAGCACAAGCCCGTACTAGCATTGTCTAGTGCCGAAGCGAATGACAGCTGCTAGGTTTAAAGACGTCGGGACACATCTTTAGCCTAGAATTTCTAAATGTGAGCGTTAAGTTTCAAATGCTCCTTAGGTTAATTGGATACATTTTAAAGTTTATCTTGAAATTATGTCTCAGTTTTCAGGCCTTATCGATGTGACTCGAAAAAAACTCCTATATGCAGCTAAATGAGACAAAACCCTTTCAATTAAATGAATGTCTACACTAATGAGAGTAGAGAAACCAATCAATGCAACAAACAAGCAATTGAAAGAAAGATGACCTTTTCACCACTTTGCTTTTGAAAACAAAATAATGAAATTTCTTTCCACTTCCTATCTTTCCTACCAAATGCACTTCAGGTAGTCCTTTCAACAGTAAAGAGAATTCATTTCTTTTCGAATGCATATGATGATGCAACTCTAGTTTTCAATGATTCTAGCTAATGTAACATATTGATTCAACAAACTAGAATTATGTATTTTCAATGGAATGATAAGAGAAATTTTCACATACACTTCAATGAAAATTTTCGAACATTCGACATCAATCAAATAAAAATCACAAAAATATTTTTTTTCCAAACGAATGACGCAAAGACCTAACCAAAAAATAAGATGAGCAATGTAATCTATGCCCAAAAAGAGACGCTTAATCAAGAGAAGAACAAATGAAACTTTTCAAACTTGTTTAATTGAAATCAAAGCGATAAAAGGACTAAAAAACAAAATGCATGGAGAAACTAACCAACAACTTGACTTGCTAAGCACACTAACAACTGAATGGATGATGGCCTAGATGCCCTAGGGCCACAAACCATCCAAAGACTCAAAAAATCAAGTAAGGAAAATGCTAACCAAATAAGCACACAAAACAAGCTAATGAAGCTTTCTGGTCAGGGAGAACAGGCAAAACAGGCTAAGAGGCATAAATTAAGAGGCCAAGACACACTAGTTATGATCCGGGAGAAACCTTGATCTTCACCTATAGGAATCGGTGCAATTTCCTAACTAACAACAAGCACCACAAGGGGGTACAACACGACTGTTTTAAACGCTGGTCGGTGTGACTGTCAAAAAATTAAACGTGTTGATCGAGGATTTCAATAAAAAATAAAAAATTTCAAAAACCAAAACTAGACTTGCCACTGTAAATTTCAGGCTCAAAGTAGTAAACTAGGAAAAGTAGAGAAAACCAAAGGGAAAAGGTGAGACCACAAAATTTCACACAAACCATGAAATGAAAATCAATCAAACAAGAGGATTGGATCCCCAGCAGAGTCGCCAATTTTTGGTGTAGGTAAATTCTTGAAGTAGACAAAGACAATTCCTCTAGCCCGAGAGAGTGGGTCTAGCCACAAACAAGAAATCTAGTGCAAAACTCCTTAGGCTAGAATCAAATAAGAGGGACTACCTCTTAGAACACTATTCCACTTGGTGATGATCCTACTTCCTTACTCCAACTACCTTTCGTTTCCTTCCTTCAAATACTTGAAACAAGAAAACAAACGACAACAACAAACGTGATGACATACAAATTTTATTCAGCCTACTCAAAAGGTCAAGGAATATTAAGCCATCAAATGTAAGATAACACTTAATGTAAGAAATCAATTAATAGTTGTATTCATATAAGTTTAGAAAGATATTACAACAAAATCCTTGATGTTGCAGGTGTCCTCCGACGTATCAGAGTTCCCACACCTCTGCTAGAATCTCATGGATAGCCACAAAAATGGAATTTTTAAGGCTTCTTCTGCTTAGTTCCAAACCAAACCAAACCAAACACACTATTCAACCTCACAAACATAAACTAGAAAGCTACAAGCTATAGATATCTTGCTGGTTATTCAAGCTCTAGAAAAGACTAGTTCAGCTTGGAAAAGGAGGAGTTTATATAGCTTTGATGGAGGGGAGATGGTTCCTCTTATGATGGGAGAGGTATTATCTCTTTGGTTTCTTCCATATTAATAGGGGAAAGGAGCCCAAACTGACTTCCTCAGCTCCATCCAGCCCAACCAATTACCAGACTTCCGTTACGAAGCTTCTAGACCTGGAAGCTTCAACTTCATATTTAAGAAACTTGCCAAAAGAAGATTAGTGTGACTGAGAAAAGGCTCATTTGTGCCGTACGATGCTAGGTTGAGTTTAAACTCTGTAAATCACCATGAGGAGGAAATGGGTCATTAGTGCCGGTCTTGTAAACTAGGGTAAAAGGAATATTCTTGGGAAATGATGCAAAAGGGAAATGTTCTGCTCATGAAGAGGGACAGAATGGGAGTCTCTTCATGATGGGAAAGCATGTAGGGTTCACTGTAGAGGTCCTCCAAGATCAAGGAACAGGGAGTACAGGGAGAGTGACAAAATGATGTGTAACACATGCTTTTCCCCACATGTCACAGATTACACTCCTTTCAATCCATTGATGTATCCTTCAACATTTCTTACCATAACATAAACATAGGCTTGTTATAATAAGACAATATAAAAATAATATATGCATGATACTAACCTCATAAGTCTTCCAAGGCTACTCTTCCCACTTGATTCCTCATCAAACTAGGAACCTTTTGATGCCATTAACCTACATAAAACAATCATTCTTCCACAAGAATGATCCCTAATGACCTTGTCAGAAAATGGAATCTCTCTCTCTCTCTCTCTCTCTCTCTCTCTCTCTCTCTCTCTCTCTATATATATATATATATATATATATATATATATATATATATATATATATGTATATAATCATGATCACAACATAATTACTAGTTTTCATAAGGTAAGGATTAAGAGAACTTCATTTATCCATGCACAACATGCACAATATTGAGAACAATAGTTCCCAACATAGCCAAGGAATTTTATGCCTCAAATCCATTTAATTTACCTTTCCTGTTAGCTTTCTCATGATTTTCCTAGCACTTTCCATTTACCCCAATGGATCCAACCAGCCCAATGGGCTATCATATTCTTTCCTTCAATTGTCGATTATTCATACACAGGGCTTCATTTGGGTCTTACATTACTTGTTGGGTTTCACTTAGCTCTCCCTGAGCTCCATTAACTTTCCTCTTTCCCAACCAATTCCCAAGACCCTCAAAACATAAAAGGCAGGAACAAGAAGGAAAGATAAAGAGAAAAAAGGAAAACTAAACAACAATTCAACACCATAAACAAAGTGACATGGCTATGCACCAATCACAGTCAAAACTAGAAATCAAGCACAAATAAATCCCAAAACACTGAAATCACAAAACTTTCAATGGACTCCATGACTCAACCCCCATGGTCTCCTAGTGCTTCCAAGGGAAATATCAAGCCTTCTTCAAGATTTCATTAAATTCTCTTTGTCATGAAATTCCCTACATCATACTACCATAAACACACAATTATCTGTACATAATACATATAACAATATACCAATTAACTTACCCTATTGTTTCATTGCAAACATTAATCCATGAATTCAAAACTTAGAAGGGATAGTGCCACTAAGAAAATATTATGAAGTCCCAAAACACTATTGCAAAACAAATTCTCAAGTATTTGGCTACTTTTCTTGTAAATTTATTTCCATACAATGAGAAAATTCACAACATTTCCAATTGGATGAAATCACTTAGAATACTCCTTGTCAAATTGCCACAGCAAAAATCAACGAACATGAGAGCTATGAAATATTTCAAAGCCTCTAAAATATCTAATACCAATTAATTATTATTTAGTGACTTGTGTTTTGAGTGGTGTAGCCTTCTCATTGGTTCATGTTGGATTGCACTAGAAAAATGTTATAAGTGAGATTTTAACATGCAAAGGAATGATATTTTCCCAATTGTGGTGGAACAGTCCCTTGGAGGATCTTGATGTAATAATTAACGCTAACTATGTGTAGTTTTCAAGCATGGTATCTTACACTTGTCTAATTATAAATATGATTATGAACATCCCAGTTGACAAAGCAATGGAAGGACCCCATACGGCATAAGCTTCAAAAGACATCAGCTTGAATGAGCATATTTGTTGGGACAGGGTCCCCTAGGGTAAATTTTGTAATCATTTTTGTTAATTAAGTAAAGTATCCACATTTTTAGAGCGGAGCACGAAGGTCATAGGAGTCAAAGGGATTTAGGAAGGTCAAAGCCCCTGAGTTTGTTAGAAGTTAAGATGTTTTGTGTCCTGCCCATGGTTCGTGAACCATGGTATTGTAATGAAAGAAGCTATATAAAGCAGTCATATGAGGTCAGTTAGTTAATGAAAATCATTATATGGGCAAGTAGTCTGAGGAAAAAAAGTTTTTTTTCTATACATAGGCGAAGGGGGAGGCTCTCGTAGTTGTGTGTACAGAGACCTTTGTAAGTCCACAAGCTGAGTGCACAGGCCCCTGCAGCTATGTGTGTAGGGAAGAAGAGTCTATATCAAAAATATTATATTTAATAAGACCATTTTGCGCGATATTTGGGTATCTGTGCCCTTATGTTTACTTATGCAATTTATGTGTATTAACTTTGTTTTCTACATTTATTCGAAGAAACACTTAATTGATGCACGAAAGTGGTAGATCTACATGTTTACTTGATGTTATGAATGTTTAAAGTGATCGACGAATGGTTAGATTATGTTCCTACATGTTACTATAATTTTTCTGTAATATAAGGGTTAGGGTTCACGAAGGTTGGAATTAATCCCTAGGAATCACAGAAACCCATCACACAAACATTTTGATGTGGAAACCTATTTCTCTCATCACCCAATACTTCTTTGGGTGAGACTGCAGCCTACACTACATGGGTTAGTGTTGAAAGGGCCAATAGTGTAGGGTTTTGTTGGTTGGCACAACTAACTCTGCACCTGGGTCAGGGCCCCTCAAGCCAACAAATGGTTCCGTTGCTGGGATCTAGATCTGTCTGAGGAATATGTAATGTCGAATAAATGGTTTCCAACTAAGAAGGAAACCAAGAAGTGGATAAATCAGAAGTTGCACAAATTTTCAGCCCAGGAAAACATGAATCCACATCTGTCAAAGGAGGAATGGTTGAATAGATACCTATATATAAACGAGCATGAAATTTTCTTCTACTCCTTTCCGTGCGAATTACAGAAGTGGTTGTCAAATTTGGAAAATAGTCAACGTATGTGGAAGTTGGAAAATCCTATTGCGTGGACTCCATAATTGGTTAGGCACCTGGAGACTTCAGAAAACAAGATTGCAAGGTCTGTTGTTTACTAGATCGATAAAATTTTGGGCCGTTTCATCATTGAGTTCGTGATCAATACATATGTTAGTTATATCGAAGCTCAATGATGGTTTTTCAAAGGACTAAGAGGTAAGTATCTGAAGTCCCTAAAAATTTTGATTAAAATGCTATTGTGGAAGAAAAGGGTTATGCCAAATTGATGTTTAGAAGAGCTATGTGAAGTGGAAAAACATTAGAATAGATCTAGCTTCAGGTGTTGAATACAATCCTTTGTTAGGAGCATCTAATAGTGACAAAGAATGTAGTGTTCTGAGGACACTGCTAGGTGCACTACAGATGGTAAAACAGGGTATCACGAGGATACCATGTCCATCCACTCCACCTCCGCCATCACCTCCTCCTCACACACCTACACTACACCTACGCCTCCACCTCCACCTCCACTATTCAATATGGCCAACACGATGAAGATACCCATATTCAAGGGTCTGGGGACAAAAGACCCTGAATAGTTTTGGTTTTTAGAGGATGTTGTGTGGAAGTCATAGCAGGTTATAGATGATCTGAAGAAAGCGCAACTAGTTGCAACACTGTAAGATAGAGCACTAAGCTCATAAATTAAGTATTGTTTGAATCATCCAAATGTAACACTTGACAAGATGAAGAAGGTGCTCAATAATGAATTCAAGAAGCCTAATTCGCAAGCCCAGTTAGTAACAGAGGTTAAAGAGATCCAACAGAAGGTGAATGAGTTTGCATGCGACTTTGATAAGAGGTTGAAATGTTTACTGTAGTAGGCGAATATGTAGATCACAAATGATCAACATAGATATTGGTACATTGCTTCGCTATTACCCCATCTAAGGTTTCCATTGTCACAATAGAAAATTGGCAGGAAGGCTGAAGCATTAGAGATTTCTATGAGATTGGAAGCTTCACCGATTCAAGATATGAATCTTGGGGTGCAATAGATTTGGTCGCAGTTGGCTAGATTACATATGGAGTTGCAAAGCCCCAAAAAGAGAAAGGAAATCTAGACTAAGGTTCACATAGAAGTTTGGTGCTTGAAATGAAAAGACCATGGTCACAATAAGGACCATTTCCCAGTCTATCAGAATTACCTTATTGGGGGAGGCAGTGTCCCCTTGAATCCAGAAACTACCGTTGGACCAAGCATGGGATTAGCACCATGGTGCACTATTTGTTAGTTTACAAGACAACATGCACCAAATAATTGTCATCTACTACAAAAGTTTATACAAACCCCCCAACAGTTGTTCTGCAATTTCTACAAATCTATGGGTCATGATGAGTGCCATTGTTGAATTTATGAATTGATGATGGATAGAACCCCTACATATAGAATGAAGGTAGAGACTCGTCCTCAACAAGACCGGGGCACAACTACGGTGCGCGAAGGATTCCAAGGCTGAGGAAAAGGGCCAGGAGGAGGAGATGGAAGGGATCATGGTCAGGTCATCTATTACAATTGTGGGGAAGTGGGTCATTTTGCATGTGATTGTCAGAATCCAACACACCCTTCCTATCAATATTGTTGACAGTTTGACCATGTTATAGAATATTTCCTAGTGCTTATTGCAAAAATTTAAGAAAATAAGACTTAGACTCAGCAGCCTACAAAAAAACATCCATATGATGAGATCTGAACTGCGCGAAGAGGGTCCTAGTGTTCATATTGTTACAAGAAGTGGCATATTTACTGAGAAAGATAAAAGAAAAAAACCTGAGGCAAATGTATGGGTTTGCAAGGTTGCTAATAAGGAGACAAGATTTTATGTAAGTAAGGTGAAGGAAGCATTTATGAAAGAAAAAATGATGCTTTGCAGATGAAGGAGCTTCTACATCAGGGACACAAAATATGGGAATGTCCGAAGAGACCAGTACTACACAGGACAAAAACTTGTCATTATTAACATCATTTTTAAAAAACTATATGAAACTCCTAAGGGATAAGAAGGCGAAGGACTGCAAGAATTGATAGATAATTACACTGATAAGAATAAGCCTATATTGGAACAATGTGAAGTACATAAGGTAGGAAAAAGTAAGAAGAGGGTTGGTCGCGAAATGAGATTAACTACCCAGATTGGAGAATACGACATGGACCAAGTAATTATTGATTTAGGGTATGATGCAAATGTTCTGCTGAAAAAAACCTGGGAAAGAATGGGAAGACCAGTGCTACAGTGGTCCCCGATCTAGTTGAGAATGGCCAATCAACATAAGATTATTCCTATGGGGCGCCTACATGGAGTGATTCTGGATATTGAAGGGGCACATGCCATAGCCGACTTTGAAGTGATCGAAATAGTGGACGATAGTAACCCATATCTAGCATTGCTTGGAATTGATTGGGCATTTGATATGAACGCAATCATCAATTTGAAGAAGCACAATATGACATTTGAAAAGAAAGAACTAAGGGCGATTGTGCCATTGGATCTAGCCGAAGGTGCGCGATATATTGAACTAGTCCGCGATTATGATGACTATGTGGGATGAATATTGGATCAACCCTATGATAGATGGTCGAATCACGTGGGAGAAGGAAAACTCCTATAATTCAGATTCAGATGAGGAGCTCGAACACTGGCATAACCGATTGCATGAAGTATCATCACTACGCTGCAATAGGCTTACCAAATTGTTATGATGTATATCCACCGAGGTACAAAATTTACCATATTATGATGGTTTAGAGGATGTCAATTTATTTTTGGATAAATTTGAAAGGGATGTACCGGAGGAACATCAGTTCCAAGTGCTAGACATTGTGTTGCGAGCTGTGCCTGCCGTTGGTGGGGCACGCATAAGAACATATTTTCAGATTGGAAGGAGTATTGAAGAATGATGAAGTTGAGGTTTGGGTATGCTAATACCTGCATTGCGGAGAAATACATAGGGAAGGATGATCTGCGTGAGCACTTAGCTCATTGGAAAAAAGCATGGGGAGAAGAACCGTAGCTAGAGTGGGTTCATATCTTCTACCACACTTTGGATACAATCCCAATGAACTGGTATCTGGAAACGGAGCTGCGACATGGGACCGTAGAATGGGATATTTTGAAAGAAATATTTTTTCCAAATTTTAGTTTTGAATATGGATTTGAATGTATTGATGAGGCATTACAGGAGATTAAAGCAACAATATTCAAAATCCTTGAAGAACTAGTTGAATGGCTACAACCAGATTGGGGTACACAACTGCGCCATGTGATTGAATGCTACAATGTGATTGCAAAGGACGGTGAGGAAGATCCTAGGAACATCCACATTACTGATCCTAAATGGAAACACGAATTCGAGGGACCTAAGGAAAAAATACCTGATATATCAGATCCCTTAAAGACCAAGCAGGTGAATATTATATCCGAAGCGCAACTGAAGTTCACGAACATAGGTGATTATTGGGACGAAGACACAATAGATAAGGTTGTAGAGCTATTTCAAGAGTATCAGGACTTGTTTCCCACCAAGTTCTCTGATCTAAATGGAATAGTAGGGGATCTGGGAGTCATGAAGATCACTTTGAAGCCAGATGCAAAGCCATTGAAACAACGCCCCTACCGATTAAATCCTAAGTATAAGGAAAAAGTGTGCAAGGAATTGGATAAAATGCTTGAAGCCAAGATCATTGAACCTATCGAGGAATCAGACTGGGTTAGTCCCATGGTGGTTCAAGAAAAGAAAATATAGGGTGAAATTCAGATATGCGTAGAATTAAGGAAGTTGAATGACGCGTGTGTCCACAATCCATTCCCTACGCCATTCACGGATGAGGTACTGGATAATGTTGGAGGACAGGAAGCCTATTCATTCACGGATGGATTCTCAGGGTACCATCAGATTAAGATCATGCGAGAAGACCGAAGTAAAACCACCTTCGCAACTAAATGGGGTTGTTTTCAGTATATAATGATGCCTATCGGGCTTAAGAATTCCCCTGCAATCTTCTCTATGGTGGTAATTGCGACCTTCAAGGAATTTATCCATGAATTTTTGGAGGTCTAATTTGATGAATGAACATTGTTTGGATTAGTAAAGCGACATGTTACTAGTCTGCACCTCATGTTGGATACTTGTCGAAAGCATCAAATATCCCATAATTTGAAGAAATGGATATTCTGCATACCCTAGGGGATAGTCTTTGGCCATGTTGTTTGAAAGTAGGGATTGATGGTAGACCCTGCCAAAATTGTGCTAATTGTTAATCTGGAAGCCCCAAAGAATGTTAAACAACTGTGTGTAATGTTGGGCCATACAAAATATTATAGGAAGTTCATCAAAGTGTATGCACAAATCACTGCGGCTATGGAAACATTATTGAAGAAGGATGAATCATTTTGCTGGGAGGAGGATTTCCAGAAAACTTTGGATGTCTTAAAGGATAAAATGGTCATTGTGCCCATTTTAGTGTTCCCTGACTAGAAGAAGGAATTCCATGTTCATGTATATTCTTGCTCCATATGCTAGGAGTTGTGCCAACCCAACCATGAGAAGTAGATATCGACCATCCAATAGCATTTTCAAGTAGAAAGTTGTCAAAGGAAGAAAATAACTATTCAACCACATAGCGTAAAGGTTTAGCAATGGTGTATGTGCTATAGAAATTCAGGCACTATATGTTGGGTGCACACTTCAAGATGTATAAAAATCATTCTGCTCTAAAATACTTAGTCAACAAGCCTTTGTTGGGGGGGAAGATTTGTAGATGGTTGCTACTTTTCCAGGAATATGATTTCGAAGTAATTATGAAGCCAAGGCACCTAAACGTTGGTCCAAATCACCTATCACAAATTGAGAATGGGGATGATCCTACAAGTTTGGAGGAAGGGTTGCCTGATGTGAAACTCTTCACTATTTGCATCGCAGATGATCATTTCACAGATGTAATTCAATTCATTTCTACATGCACCACCCTTGAAGGGTATTTGACACAACAAAAGAAAGAACTAGTGGTCCAGGCTACATATTTCTTTGTTATCATCAGACACTTATACAAAATCAGCTCTGATGAAATATTGCGTAGGTATGTTCTAGAGTATGAATTGCAAAGTATCCTTGCAGAAGCGCATGGAGGAGTCGTAGGAGAAAATTATGTAGGAAGAGCAACTACTCAGAAGATCCTATTCACAAGACTTTGGTGGCCGACAGTGCATAAGGACTCCAAAATATATTGCAGGGTGTGTGATGTCTCTCAAAGGACGGGAAGACTATCGCGAAGAGATGAATTTCCACTTAATGCGCAAGTGACATTACAGTCATTTGAAAAGTGGGCAATAGACTTTGTGGGACCAATACAGCCACTGGTGAAAAAGACAGGGGCCAAATATATCATCACCGTGATTGAATACTTAACCAGGTGGGCAAAGACACAACCTGTAAAATATTATAGCACCGATACCGCCACAAAGTTTATTTTGAATATATCTTGTCTCGGTTTGGCTACCCTAAGATTTGGATGAGTGATAGGGGCACACACTTCTTAAATGAGACAATTGTTGCATTACTTGAGGAATTCTAGATATATCAACAAAAGAGTATGCCTTATCACCCTCAAGTGAATGGCACAGTCAAATCCTTCAACAAAATTTTGGAAATCACTTTGATGAATATTCGCAACGCGAAGTGACATGACTCGGATGTGCACATACCAACAGTCCTCTAGACATACAAGACTACCTGCAAAAATTTGACATGACAAACACCGTTTCGACTGGTATATGGGAAAGAGGCTATAATGCCCATGGAGTACATAGTGCCAAGTTTACAAATTGCAGCAGTTATAGACATGGCTAACCACGATACCATGGAAGAACGGCTTGCGCAACTCATTGAGTTGGTGGATGATCGTTTCTTGGTGGCTTTTCACCAGTAGGTGTAGAAGGACCATGAAAAGGCATGGCATGATCACCATATCAAACAATGCACCTTTAAGATTGAACATTTAATGTTTCTATATGACAATAAGTTCTCGAAGTTCCCGAGAAAATTTCAGATGCATTGGCTGGGGCCATATGTTGTGAAGAACATTACAGATGGAGGCACAGTTCAACTCATGAAGATGAATGGGGAATTATTTTCATGAAAAGTCAATGGGAGTCTATTGAAGTTGTACAAGGGTGATCCTACACCTACACAATGACTATATGATTACGGGATAGTCTTAGTACTCCAGGAAACTGTAAGGAAGTAGGAGACTATAAACTACAATGCCCAAAAGTTAAAAAGGAAAAGTGAAGGGGTTGCATGACAAGTCGAAGGATGGCACCAAGGGGAGCTCCTCCGAAGGAGCTGTGCTAAGTGGATGGGTCCCACACAAAATGGCCGAAAAATGACCATTGGATGCATTATAGCTGATTTGATGGCGATTTTTCCATTAGAAGGAGCGGGGAAAAATAATTTATGGAGCATATCTTTGGAAATTTACTAACAAATGTGAATTAATGACCAGGTTTTGGAGGGAACGGTTGGATTTGAATTCAAATTAGTTTATAAATATGGCATACCGCTTCGCATTTGAACACTTTTCTTCCTAAGAGTTTGCCTTAAGTATTTTCACCTTGCTTTGTGCCAAGTAAATTGTTGTATGTCTGAGAAGGATTGGGAGGAAATTATTTCACAACCAGCATTCGAAAACTTTCCTGATTGGCACCGTAAGATCATCCTTGAGAGAATGACTGCAACTCGCCTTGAGACGGAGCTAGCCCAACTTGTACCTGCAGGGTTTCTGACTATTGTGCCTAGGTCACAAAGGCCTAAGCTATCTGCTTCCATGATGGGAGATAAGAAGCAAAAGAAGCCTCAGCAAGTCCCGGTGCGACAATCACCGTGGAAAAACCCAACTGAAATCCACTAGAAAGGGAAGATGGATCAATCCAAAAATCTGACAAAGCCCCTAGATTTGGATGAGGAAGAACTGTGTGAGGGAATAAATGATATTGAGGCAGAGGAGGTTGAACCGATAACTCAGCTCTCGAAGTATATCCCACCCCAAAAATCCACCACTAAAGTGTTGAAATATTCAGATAATGTGAAGTTTATGGTTTCCACACCATTGTTGCTGGAGAGTGTGTTATTTGGGGGAAATTTGTTAGCCCATATACCAACTCTAGAAATAGAGAATTGGGACCTGAGGGATCATGAGAAATTTCCACAACTGGCACTGAACAGGTACTTGACAAAATTCTTCTATGAAGAGTCGAACGCTATGTGGATGGAACAAATGAAATGGGTGACTAGTGTTGGGGTTGCGGGGCTCCTAAATATGTTGTGGGTGCCGCACTTTAGTCACACCAATATTAACACCATCTGTGTCATCAACTGTTGATGCTAGTACATGATGGGTGTCTCTGGCTCAGAGAACCCATCCCGATCACTAATATGTTGATCCATAAAATAACATTCATGCCATACCAAGGAGTGGACTCGGCGAATGCCGATAAATCGCAGGAGAAGAAGTTGGCAGACCAAATGAAGGGTGAATTTGGTTTGGTGAAAAGGTCATGCAGATATTCCATCCAGTCCATCTCAAATATTGTGGTGCAGTTTTCTACAGAGATCTTAGCCAGTAAGATCATGAGAATGTGTTACATGGATGAAGTACCAACACCAGTTGTCTCTTTGGCTGCGCAGTGTGTGAAAGGAGTCCAGTATAACTGGGCTCAACACTTATGTAAAGAGTTTTTGGAGGAATGTAGGGAGGCCCAGGGTGAGGGCAAGGTGTTCCACTACACCTGGTTGTTGATGTTGATCGCTTTGGTGTCCTGGAGGACACCCGAACAGAGCCAATTCCCTCAGTAGGAATCGGACCTGCCAGAGACTATGAAGTTTGCTTTGTTGTGGGCTACTAAATACCTCACGTGCCTAATGGAAACAAATATATTTTTGGTTTTGTTTGAGATATAACTAAGGATGGTGATCAACCAACAGCCCAAATTGTCACCCACTGTGCATGCGCAATATGAAAATATCGATGATTTTAAAGCAAATTTCCATAGTTTGCACATTCACTCAAAGAAGGATTCCATGGGCATATGGCATAAGTTTCCTTACTTGGTAGCCAAGGAAGATATATTAGGGGTTGCTAGCAAGTGGCCAAGTGACTGGCTCACCCCTTAGAATGTCAGCATAGGTACTAGTGAGGTTGCTGAAGGTTCAGCAATGTAAAGCACAAAAGCAGAAAATAAGAAGGAAGCATAAAAGGCTTCTACTCGAGAAAAGGATACGCAGAAGAAAGAAGTTGTTGCAAGGGACAAAGAAGCAATAGCCAAGGAAAAGGAAGCATTAGAAGAAAATACTACGTCGCAAGCCACCATTGATGTCGATGAGTCAGACACCAAGCGAACACGTGGAGGAGGAAACAAAGGTGGAAGAAGAAGGGGGCGCAAAGTTGGAGTTCCCCTTCGTTGTCAAGAAGCAGAAGAAGAGGACTTCCACAGGACAGCACAAGAAGAAAAAGCCTCATAAGTAAGCAGGCATGACACCTTTAGTCCTCATAAAAGGGGACCTAGATGAAATTGGGGATGTGGTCCATGCTGCAATGATGGATCTAATGAGGCACTTCAAAGCGTGGTACTAGAAAACATTAGGGAAGGTATAACAGGGCCTGCGAGATTTGCAAGTCCAAATAGGTCTCATTTAAGCGAGCATTAGATAGGCAAGCAGGAAGTAAGCGAGCCTGAATCAAGCGAGTGGGTCAGTCTTGGATGCAGAAATCATCGTGGATCTCTACACCGTACAATAGATAGAAGGTTCCCTATGCAATGACTCAACCGAAGAGCAGGCACATCTACTACATATGAACAACCTAAGTTTGAATCTCTTTGTGCTTCCCATTTAGATTTTGCATGAGTTGCACTAAGGTGTTTCTGATGAACTTAGGATACGGGAGAAATGCGCATTGCTAGTCATCAATGAGGTAAAGACTAATATCCAACAAATATTTGAGGAAAAGGCATAGGCCCTCAAGGAAAAGGAGGAGGTAACAACACGAAGCGAGCTGCTAGAAGTCACTATTGTATAGGCCTGTAGTGAGCTTCCAGAGCTCTAGATCCCAGTAGAAGCGACCTCTACGGAGAAAATTAAAAAGATGGCCATTACAGTCAAAGAGTCTAAGGACGAAATTGACTGAGTCAGGTTTGAGCGGCACCTGCAAATCTTAGAGTTACAACTAAAGCTGCAACCCACTACTCCTCTAGAAGTTAAAAAGCAGCGCAAAGCTACTATTAAAGAAGGAATGGCCACCTTGGAAGATGCAGTCAAGGAATGCGTTGAGATATTTTAACACACCATGGAGTTATGGACCTCATCGCAGGAAGATCCAACTCTACAAAAGATTGCAGCGGACATCAGGGAAAAGCAGAGATAGTTTGATGAAATCTGATCGCCAGCATGCACCTTAGCACCAGTGCAAAGGTTCACTATATTACAGGAAGGAAAGCTCATTTAGAGTGAAATTGATGAGCTACATCATAAGGAAGTGATCATAGCTTCAAGGATGAAGTTGTGGGTAGATGAGGCCAGTCAGTTGACTCTTTCAGTGCAGAGCAAGCTCAAGGGGATGCAACAAACACAAAGGACCATGGGCCTTACATTTGAAGTCCGAACCACTAAAAAACTCATCAAGGGAGTGCATCAAGCTGCTACAAAGAGAGCAACAAACCTGAAAGTGTTAAAGATTGAGTTCAGTGAGCCGTAGGAAAATATCAAGGCGCCACCAGCAGAGTGACTCGAGGACGAGTCACGAAATTTTGTTGGGGACCTATTGGGACAAGGTCCCCTAGGGTAAATTTTGTAATCATTTTTTTAATTATGTAAATTCTCTACATTTTGAGGAGTGGAGCGCAAATGTTGTAGGAGTTAAAGGGGCTTTAGGAAGGTCAAAGCCCCTTAGTTTGTTAGAAGTTAAGATGTTTTGTGACCTTTCCATGGTTCATGAACCATGGTATTGTAATGAAAGAAGCTATATAAAGGAGTCATAACGAGTCATAATAGGTCAATTAGTCATTGAAAATCATTGTATGGGAAAGTATTCTGAGGCAAAAAATTCTGGTTTATGTACTTAGGTGAAGGGGAAGGCTTCTGCAGCTGTGTGCGTGGAGACCTTGGTAACTCCACAAGTTGAGTGTGTGTGGGCCCCTGTAGCTGTTTGCATAAGGAAGAAGAGTCTGTAACATAAATATTATATCTAATAAAGACCATTTTGAGCGAATATTTGGGTATCTATGCCCTTATGTTTTCTTATGCAATTTCTATGTATTCACTTTGTTTTCTGCATTTATCTGAAGAAACACTTAATTGATGTGTGAAAGTGGTATATTTACATGTTTACTTGATGTTATGAATGTTTAAAGTGATTGATGAAGGGTTAGATTATCTTCCTGCATGCTACTGTAATTTTTCCACAATACAAGGGTTAGGGTTCAAAAAGGTCAGAATTAAGCCCTAGGAATCACAAAAACCCATCACACATAGCTCTGGATCTAGAAACATGGTTCTGTCATCCCCCAATACTACTTCGGGTGAGTCTGTAGCCTGCGCTACGTGAGTTGTTACCAAAAGGGTCAACCATTTAGGGTTTGGTTGGTTGGTGCAACTAACTATGAACCTAGGTCAGGACCCCTCAAGCCAACAGTTTTTCAATATCTCAATGTCTACACCCTTAGAGATGTTCAAAATCCATTTATCTACATAGTGGGAATATTGGATTCCAAGGGAATAATATATGAGAAGAATATGATTGACCCAAAATCACATCATCTAAATGTATTTGTAATAAATAATGATGATGTTAAGATAACACGAAGAAGAGAAAAACACCCTCTGTCTCATTGGAAGAAGACATCATGTTGGCTCTAACAAGGTGGGGGTACATGAGTTTGGTAGATGAACTCACAAATGACAAATTTTTTATTATCTATTAATGGATGGAGGCAGCCCCAAAGAATATAATTTGCAAGTTATTTCACGTTATAATGAAATCTAGTATTTTTCAATAAATTCAACATATTACCTATTTTTTCATTTATGCCGATATGGTTTGGGCCTAATATAGTTTATTCTTTTACATAGATCGTAGTATTTCTCTGGACCTCATGTTTCCTTTCCACTACTTCTTTGAGCCTCAAACTTCTTCACTTTTTCTCATCATCTTACAACCAAAAATACTGTCTTTTCATATTCCCTACTTGTTATTACCAAAAAATTGATCATCTAGCCTAATTTACTAGATGGATCGAAGTACACCATGTAAAGCCAATTTAACCATAGTAAAATTGTTTTCACTGCGAGAAATTACTTAATAAACCACCTTTGTTAAGTAATTTATAATTGAACCCATGAAGAATAATTAAATAAATCACTACTTATTTGATTTTCTTCTAGGAATAATTAATTAAATCATTGTTTAATTATTTTTCCTTGTCATATTTGACCTAATTATGAAAAATCAACAGACAAATCATTAATTATCTTATTTTTCTATAGGAATAATTAATTAATCACTAATTAATTATTATTCCTTGTCAAGTTTGAATAAATCCTTAGCACCCTATTCTTACCATTCCAGCCAAACCCTCCAAATAAACCCCTCGAGGACCTCCTCCATTTGTGGGTGCCTCTCCTATGTTTCCACCAGGAACTATTCCTCCAGGTCTCAACCATCCAGGAGCTATTCCAACGAGACATTACCCTGCAGGCTAGATACCTTTCTTATTTCCCCTTTCGGGAGTATTTTATATCCCTATCATGGCTTCACTAGTCCTTCATAACATGATTTTATGGATCCCACTATGGTGCAATGATCCCCTTGCAAGCATTCCACCTGGTCAGTTAAGACCTTATCATACTTTGACCTCGATTCAACTAGTCCGTATGGCCCCTACCATTGCTTCAGTTCCATCACAACCTCAATAGGAACCCACTCCTGTTGCACAAGCATCCGGATAGGGGGGGAAAGCTAAAAGGAAAGAACCTAAGGACAAGGCTCCCCAAGCTCCTCCAACCCTTAAGGCCCCAAAGCCATCACCTCCATGCGCTTTGTGTAAAGTTGTTGGTTATGCCACCAATAATTTTCCTGAGCTTCCTCATCTTAAACCTTTGGTTCATGGAATGTTCCTTGAGTAAAATATCCCTGAAGTCCATGTTAACTTACCAGTTCCACCCAAGAAAATCAGAATGTTACACACAAATCAGCCTTGTTCCTTGTGCGATCATCATGGTCACTACTCCCATTGTTGCCCTCGTCTCGACGAATTTCACAATTTTCTTGAGGCGCTTCGCGAATACGAGACCACTCATAGTGGAGTGCCTACTCCTCTACGCATGGATTCTGGTGCCACTAGTAAACCAAAATAGGGGGATTCTGGTCCCACCATCGTGATCCATCCCCCGATGTCGAGATGATGGACTCCATAGGCCATATCCTTTACCTGTCATCATCCTTGAGTTCCTCAGAGGAAAACCTTTCTGAGGTATCTGCATGCGCTTCTATCAAACCTCTTTCAAAAAAATCCTAGGTCTCAACATCCATAGATCCTCCATCTACCAGCTCATCATCTATCATTCCAGATGATGTGTATGTGAACCTTATTTCTCAGGTTGATGCACCAGGTATTGCCGCTGTATCATGTAGTAAATATTCCTCCCATCCGCCCATCTTCTATTCTGATGAGGACATCATGGAAGTTATGTCTACCCCTGATTACCCTTGCACTTAGGCAAGGGGGCATATTTATTTGGAGGATTCTGAAGGCCATATCCTTCCTAATTCTCCCAATGCACTCTACCTCAAGAAATGTTTCTCATAGCATATCCCTTTGATTTGTGTGTCTTTATTTATGTCATAAAGTTAGGTAGGATATGTTAGTGTCAGTGTCTTCACACTTCCATCGGTGATCAAATTGCTCTTTTGCATGCATATTAGGTGTCTCATTTGACCAACTTCATTCCATTAGGTCATGGATCAAACTGACATGAAACCACTACCAAAGGGCAAAGGGCAAAGGGCAAAGTTGACATCCATTGAACAAGAAAATGACCGGGAATATTTGTTGGCGAAGGTGAATATGCACTTGGAGAGGTTATTGGAGAAGGCAAACAAAGAGAAAAATATTCTTTACGACATGGCCTACCACTACCTAACCTGGAACAAAATCTGCAATGCAAGAACAAAGAGGCTAAAAGCTAAGTTAAGGAGAGCCTTGAGGGCCAAGAAAGAACATGATAAAATCAAAATATTGGTTGAAGCTTCATTAGCTCAGCAAAGCACTTAATGAGGTTGCCTCTTACCAAATTTTAGGAAATTTTGGAATTTTTTTTGTCATTTTGCATTGCTGAAAATAGAAACACAGGAAATTCTGGCTGATGCGCAGCGCCACCGGCATTGCGCATTGAATTTGTGCATCCTCTTGACAAATGGCTTATAGACTTGGATTTAGCATTAAAAAAAAAAAACAAACCCAGAAGGTTTCATCAATTTTGGAGAAGATCCGGGCCACCAAAAGGGCAAAAAATACCTAAAAAATGCCCTCTCCGCCACTTTTTGGACCCACAGGAAGCAGTCTTGGGAGAATCAACTTTTGTGGGGGAAAATCAACTCCAAATCAGAAAGTTCAAAGTGCTCCAGAAACGAGACAGGCAGAGTTTTCCAACAAGCCATCGTGGGTCTGATTTGAGTGAGTGGAAGGCCTCTAAAGGCAGCCTTTAAGAGGTGCTATGCATCAGGCTCAGGGCGCTATGCATCAGGAAATTTTTGTCAATTTTGCCTAAAACTCAAAATTTCACCCAGTTTCTTCGGTGTTGACTTTTCTTCTTGTTTAGGTAAATGTATGCATGGTAAATAAAGTATTTGATGTAATTATAGATGAAAATCACCACATAGCATAGATACATCAAGTTCCAAGTGGTTAGGAAATGTGATGAATTGGTTCCCTAGGTTTTAGAGGCAAGCTATTCCACTGCCTACTTTTGTGTTCCTAGTTTAGATATGGTTGAAACCACCCCTTTTCTCATGGATTCAACCGTGATAGCTAGAATGAGTGGTTTCCTTTCCTATATTATGTAATTTCTTAGTCATTTGTAAAGGTTGGAC
The DNA here is from genome assembly GCA_031772625.1 of Pinus tabuliformis. Lineage (NCBI taxonomy): Eukaryota > Viridiplantae > Streptophyta > Pinopsida > Pinales > Pinaceae > Pinus > Pinus tabuliformis. The sequence continues at coordinate 751,561,561 of CM062805.1, read as the reverse complement.
TTTGGTAGAAGTGGTGGCACTCATTGAACATTTGTATCAGCAGTTTGGCAAGGAATAAAACCAGGTTTCACAGCTATTTTTGTGGGATTCTTGTGACAATGAGTTTATGTATTGTTTCTTATTTGTAATGAGTTTTTATTATGTTTTATATGTATCCAAATCCATCTTTCTCTTCTAAAACTAAATGAATCAAGGTGAATGGACAAAATACACTGTTGTGCTTTGTCTTGGGAATGCATTTGGTTTTCAATGTTTTCAACTGTTTGAAGAGGATTCATAGTTTCTTTATGCCGTCCTCAACTCCTCAACTGTCTTAATATACCATCTTAATCCATTTCTAGTACATAAATCCTTGTCTACCTCACCCCACAGAACATGAATTAATCCATGAGTTGATTTCCTAGACCCAATCTACCTTCTGCAATTGATCCAGCAACCAAAACCTAAAAATCGAACCAGAAACCCTGAGCTACTATACCTAGCCTAAAATCTACATTAAGTTCAGTCATCTCAAGCCCTAATTGCCAATATCCAAATTGATATTGACAAGGAGAGAGCCCTCTCCCTACCTGGTAGGGTTAGCTACCAAGTTAAGCGTGGTTTAATGTTACCCTAGACCTGCCTTCCTTTAGCCTGAGGTAGATCCAGGCCCTAACAGGCTACATCATATCATCTGTTGTCTTTTGTACCTTTTATATGGATCCATCATCCACACCATATATCGGTCATGCTGATTGTGTGAGTCGCATCTCTAGGAATCTAGCCTTGGTAGCCTGGGACATTTTTACCCGCTTACATACGTTAGTCCTTTCGAATGACACGTGCATTGGATCTACCACTAGGCCGAATATGATGCAATGATAGGTTTGTTAGTTGATGCCCCCGCTCATAGCATCCTTCATCTTCATGTTTGTTTAGATTCCATGCTAATCGTCATGCAATTGAATGGTGTGTATCATGTGCATAACCAAGTCCTATTTGGAAAATACCTATGAGTTAAGTTGTTGGTACATGAATTTGAAACCATCACTTTCAGTCATGTTCCTAGAGCCCAAAATAACTATGTAGATACCATTGCAAATAACATCCTAGATTGACATTTATCACATGTATACCACAGAAGACAACCATAAAACACAACACATGGTGAACCATCATCATCATATAAAAATGCATAATCATATTATGTATCATATAAGTGTTTGGAGCCCATAGCTCTAAATACATTAGACATGCCCATAGCATTTTACAAAAATCAAAACCAAAGGGCCCCAGAAGTCCCCATATCTAGCCACTATCCGGCGGATCCCGCACCAAAGGCTCTGCTCCACCTGCACATAGATCATGTACTACCTGACCAGCCATCACCATGTGCCACATGATACCTCACCACTCTGGGGAAAGGGTACACTTATTTGTGTATCAATCGTCTAACTCATGCCATCCATGCACTATCCTCTGGACCCTAAAATGACGATGATGTTCCTTGGTCTGCAGCCCCAGGCACTACGACACATCCTGCATATCCTGGCGGTTTTACTTGTGCTATGTATGCATACCATAAAAATAGCAACTTAAGACTTTCCGTTTGGTCCCCATGCTTACTTGGGTGGAAGTGGCAAGTCAGGATCTCCATGATAGTTCATCCCGCTATAAGGATAATTGTCCATGTAGAGGGGCATCTAATCCTAATGTGTGAATAACTCAGGTCGGAACACCCGTCTAATTCTCCCTCCTCCTCCTCTTCATAGTAGCTGCCCCCAACGACGCAACTTGGGCTCCTGTGGGCCCCCATCTTGAATATGTACATGGGGATGGATGGTGGGTATATTCTAAAAGAATAATGCACACAATACTGTACCAAAAACACAATCATGGTTCACTTGCCTCTTGCATAGACTTAACATTCATTTCACTGAAGACAACATCATCTGGGCCCACCCATAGTAGGTCCTTACCAAAACATTCTCAACCAGCATCATCTGCCAACCAGTGATGTGGTGGAATGCCTGGCTGTCCAAGACCCATAGCACAACTGCGGCAACAAACCATGTATCTAGCCAGTCTAGATCACCAATTGGGATGGTTGTGCCCTTAACATGCACATCGCATAGAAAATGGCACTCCACAAACTCAGTAATGTTCCTCCCATGAGGCAACATCGGATGAATATCCCCCACCACTACTAGGGGAGGGATTCCAGTCAAGAAATACATATCTTGTAATGTGAGCTCAATCTTGTGCTCCTGCATGACAAAGACCTCATGGTCTAGATCCCAATAGCTCACAATTCGTGATAGTAAGGGCTCACATGCCCTCATCAATGGGTTCTCTACCAACTTGAGAACCCCATAGTGAGCCAATGCCCCTTGAACCCCCTGATCCCTCTGAATCTTGGATCAAAGGGTATCCAAGTCTCACTCACACCAGTTGATTTTCAAGTTTGCCATGCCTACAAAACACCACATTTCTTGTCAATTCAGAGAAGAAAACATTGGTCTACACTTATCAACCTACATCCCCCACCAAGCCAGCATACCACCCCTCTTTTCGGCCCCAAATCACATTTTTCTACCCAGAAAGTGTGATCTCACATGTTTTCACTTGCTTCCTACAATCCAAATCACACTCTTGAGCCCAAAAAGTGTGATGCGACCGTGAAGAGGAGAAGGGGTCTCCCAGGGAGCTGATGGGTGCCAAAAATCATGAAATAAACCATTGAAATTTAAAAGATGAGTAAGGCCACCTATCTGAAAGTCACAGATCCTGATTCTGATGGTTGGTTTTTCTGCTATGATCTCCACAAGATTTAGGGCCTCTTCTTCCTCTCCAAATTCACCAACTCTCACTTAGCAAATGAATTCAAATTGGAGGGAAAACGTCCTTTCATAGAAAATCCACAATTTTTTTGTCGCCCATTGCGACCAAACCGTAGATCAGTTTGACGAACCGTAAACACAATTAGAAAACTCTCATTGAGTACTCTAATGGATCTTCCTCAGTTTTTAATGATTTGACAGTTCACTAGGAAGTCATTTTTCCAAAAAGGGACACTTCGTCGCCTCTCAAAATCAAATTTCTTCATAAAGAGACACTTGTACTTTGAGGTCCACCTCCTCTTAATACTTGTCGTACCATGTGTCGATTTTCATCATGAGTAACCATCATTTACTCATGTTTTCATGGTCTCCACTAGGCCTATTCTATGTGGCCGCATGATTGAGTAACCCTTTTTCAGAGCATCCGCGTTGAGTCACCTTTGCCTCCATGGAGTTTGTTCCAGGTCAACCATGCACTTTATGTTTTGATAAGGGAAGTCATCTCTTTGTCCCTCAGTCCCACATTTTCCATTATCCTTGGTGTTAGTCAATCAATCACATTACTATTTTCCCTCTTTCCTTAGTTGAGGATCCTCATGGCCTCACATATCGTGGGCCCTATTCTGTCGACAACAGCTCATATATTCTAGAAGAACGACCTAGAGGGCGGTGTATCTTAGTTCCAACTTCCACTCTTGTTTGGTGCCTCAGATCAAGCAATGGGACTCATTATTTCCCTTTGACTTGGTTATTTCAAGCTCTTGATTCATACACTTGACGGTCTAGTGATGTAGCAGATTGTACCAATGATTCCCAGGTATGTGTGAGATGTTTTAGACCTCATGAGGGGGTAGCCCTTCTGGTAGCCCCACACATGCTCAAATGCCTTATATTATTCTACAACCTCAGATGCAGCTCCACATATTTTATGGGTTCGATTCCTAGTGATCGTGGTGTTCATAACATGCACGTCTCCTCTAGATTATCCATTCAGGTTTGAAGAGCCCTTCCCTGTTCAGCAGGGTTTCTTCGGTTGTTCTACCCTCTCTCCCACCCATTTTTTGAGGGAAGGGCCATTATATCTCATGTACTCAAATGATATTGTATTTAGTCCTGACTCATTTTTTTTTCCAGTTTCATTATTTATATCAGACACATTGTATTATTTTCTGGCTCAGTTATGCCAACATGTCATGTACCATTCAACATGTACTTCATTGCTCAGTTTTATGTTTATGGGCCCATCATTATTTTGTACTAAGTAAGTCTCGGTGGGTATAGATATGCCTCTCCCACCTCAATGAGATCTAGTACCACAACATAAAAGGAGAATTGCATTGGTCTCGCCCCCTCTATCCCTATCCTCTTTCGCTTAAGCTTTATTGGTCTCTCTCTCTCTCTCTCTCTCTCTCTCTCTCTCTCTCTCTCTCTCTCTCTCTCTCTCTCTCTCTCTCTCTATGACTCCACTTTGTTGTCTAGTGATTGCGTCTTTAAAAAGTACTTCAGTCATACGTTTTTCTCCTAACACTCGTACATTGGGGGGCAATCTGTTATCACCAAAAAAATGATCATCTAGCCTAATTTACTAAATGGATCGAAGTACACCATGTAAAACCAATTTTCCCATAGTAAAATTGCTTTCACTGTGAGAAATTACTTAATAAACCACCTTTATTAAGTAATTTATAATTAAATCCATGAAGAATAATTAAATAAATCACTATTTATTTGAATTTATTCTAGGATTAATTAATTAAACCATTGTTCAATTATTATTCCTTGTCATATTTGACCCAATTATGAAAATTCAATAGATAAATCATTAATTATCTTATTTTTCTCTAGGAATAATTAATTAACCACTAATTAATTATTATTCTTTGTTAAGTTTGACTAAATCCCTCAAGAATAATTAAATAAATCATTATTTTTTAATTATTCCTTAACCAATTTCTTGAGATAATAAATAAGTCATTTATTTATTTATTATTTCTAAATTAAAATTTAAATACCTCTTCCCTCCCAACCAAATATAATAAAATATTCCAAGTGGTTATTCCAAGAATGGGGTTAATAATGTTTTATTATTGCTCATTATTCAAGGATCACTCAGTATTTTGTTATAAATAGAAGGGTTTTCCATTCATTATTCACTTTTGATTATTTTCATTGTTGCACTCACTACTGTAACTCTAATTAATATCATTGTCACACACCATTTTTCTTCCATTGGAGTTCCCATTGAGCTCAAACGTTGTATTTTATAGGTTTACACATTATAGAGGAGAGAGACTCTACACAAGCTGAAGTTGTTTGAGGATAGTCAAGAACCCATCCCATAGAGGGGGACTGGTAACATCTATTTGTTCCCTTCATAGGTGTTATTTAATAAAATATACTCTTTGTATATCTGTTTTCCATTGGATTATTGGAGTTACCCACATTTATCACTGCTTCTTTTTGTTGTTTAACTATGATTGTGGCATAGATCAGGACTTTGGTAGGTTTTGTTTCTATCAGTTGCTGCAGATCTACAATGTTTAGCAACCATTTATATTGTTGAGACTGTTTGTCATCCACAGTCTTAAGTGTTTTATTTTCATACACCTTCAAGGAGAAAACACTATAACACTACTTCTCATATCCTTTTTTTTTAGCTCCTTTCCCTTCTTCTTGCTTACCTCAGATCACACCACTACACATTCACACCTTCAATTGCAATCTCGCTTTTTTATTTATAGAATTTGGTGCTTTATTAAGGGGTTTATTTTAAAATATCTCCCTCTACTCGGACCCATTCTTCCTCTAACTATAACAAATCCATTCTTCCTTTAATTTGAGCCAGTTTTGATATTGGTCTCACCTTAACTTGGGTGTGTATTCAACTTGGGTCTCCTCCTTACTTTGATATGTTCCCATTGTGGGTCTCCCCCTAACTTTGGCATGCATCCATCTTGGGACTCATGTATTCATCTTGAGTTTCCCCTTAATTTTGACATCAATAACAACACATTATTCAACAATATTTGCTAAACACTAGACATTTGTGCATTGTTGTTGTTGGGCTCCCCATGTCCACAATTTCTCCCCATTTTTTTTGCCTAGAGGACCTAGCAATCCACCTAACACGTAACTACTAGTAAACCTCTGGGGGGTCTACAATTTTTCCAACTCCTCATAGGCACCAGGCTTTCTCCTGGGGGATTAGACAAGATTTGTACCCAAGACTTCCGGTTCGGTAAGATTTCATTTTCTATCCATTGCCAATTGTGCTACCCCCAACCGGTACGATTTATCCCCATTTGATATCAATGGAAAAGGGATGTTCCTCTTAAGTATAATACTTTCTATGTCTATTTTTCTTCCTCTATCTGTAACTTCTCATTTGTGACATCAATAGAAAAAGGGATACTCCCCCTATCTGCAACTTCTCCTTTGTATGTAACTTAACTCCTTCTATCTCTAATTTATCAATTGATTGCAACTACTATCCATGTTTGTAACATCTCCTTTTCTAGAAATTCTCCCCTTTCAGTGAAAAAAGGGTTTCTCCCCTTAACTTATGCTTTTTTCTTATCTATAAATATCCTTCTTTAAAAATATCAAAAGCAAGAGATTGATTCCTATGAGTTTATGTTTTAAGGCTTGATATATCCAATTCTTTTTTCTACCTTTGTTGATGAATTTAAATGAACAAGTCCGTGTTTTGTTTCTCATTTAATTCAATTAGTTTCAATTGTTTTAGATCATTCAAAATCATTATGAGCTGATCTTAGGTGCTCATTTTTTTTGGGAAATTGTCAATATATTCTTTTCTTTCCAATTGTAGTTCATAATTCACTTCACATTATTTACACATCAGTTATTGGTTCATGTCTTGCAAACTTTTGATTTCATTATTCTTCTCCTCTAGCTAACCCTCTAAAGCTTCCATCTTCTTTATGTGATATGGATCACTGCAATCTCTCACATTCCTTATCTTCTACTTCCTTTTAGTAATGACGTGAGAGGGATATTACTCCATACTAAAATTTTATTCTTTAACTTCATTGAGGACATATACATTATTTGAGGTCCTGATTTCATTTACCACCAATCTTATTGAACCTAGTCTCCTTATTCTGCGTCGTTTAGAATGAAATGTGATATCATATTCTTGATCACACATTTCAATAATACTTAAAAATTTGTGTTTTAAAACTTAAACATACTAGACATTTTCAGTTTTACTCCTTCCCTTATCAACATTTATTGTGCCCTTTCCAACTATCCGTATTCATGCATTATTTTAAAGAATAACATTGCATCCTTGTCTTCTTTAGAGATATAAGCTTCCTCTTATCTCTTTTCATATGTTTTGAACACTCACAATCAATATACCATTGAATTTATTTATTTTTGAAATATAGAGCTAGTCCACATTCTTCCGTCTTTTCTGGCTTCCTCTTGCATGTCTGTATGCATTGTTGTATTTGTTTAATAATGCCATTTTCAATTTTTTACTTAGGAAGGACTATTGTGTTGCTTCTACATTGACATGATTTGTTCCCATATCTATTACACTTGTAACATTCAATATGATCCAATATGGGAGAAAATTAATTGCTTCTTCTAACCCCACCTTCATAAGGACTTCTATATTTTTGGCTTACATATCAATTCATTGAGGTCTTATAAGATCCCATACTTTCATTTCTCACATAGTCATTTCTTTCATAATATCTATAATTTATTACCTTATGATCAAATTTATTACATGAAAATCAATAGCCAAAAAAGAAAATTTGATATGTATGTGTGAAATACCTTCTTGAAGAAATAGTTCTTCTAAACCCATTTTGAATGTATTGTGAGAAAAATTAGATCTTTGTTGATCCTTTCCTCCATTTATGGTGTTGTCTATATTGTTGATAGGGTCATGTCTCTACTAGTCCTTAACTTCATTTCTAATGCTCCATGTATTGCTGATAGAACATTTTGAGAAGTCATGTTTCTGCTAGTCCTGCCCTCCTTTTCAGGTAATACTTTCATTGTTGATAGAACTTTTGAGAATAAACACAAATATTTTGGGTTTTTATTCATTTTCTTTCTCTGATGTTTATTTGCTTGTTTCTTCTTTGGGGGTCACATGATTTTCCTTGTAGCAAAGACTTATTTTGATGAAAGGAGACCTTTAGTAACTAATAATGTCATCTAATATTTTAGTAGTTTTTCAAAACTTAAAACTTTGTTTCACCTAAACATTTTCCTTTTCTAGTTCCTTCTTTAGGATAACAACTTCTAGATTTTCACAATATTCTTCCTTTTCTTTCAACTAAATTCTCGCTCCTTGTTATATCCTCTTTTCTTGTTCTAATTGTGTCTTTAGGAGGATGATTATTGCTTCATCCAAATTATGATCTTTCTTTTCATATTTATGCAATAGTTCCTTCTTCATTTTTATCTTTCATTTGAGTCTATCTATTTTTTCCAAGGAGCCTACAAGTTTTACTTTAATGTTTACTTCCCCATCAATATCATCATCCTCTGAATTAGTTTTCTCTTCTTTATTGTATTTTGTCTTATGCATTGTATTTTATTTGCTTATTTCATATACAATATGAATTACATGTAGTTCATTCATCTTCAAATTCTCCAAATCTTCCATTTCGTCAATGTCATCTCCCTCATAGCTGTTTTTTCATATTATTGCACATTTCTTTTGTTGTTTCATAATGCATCACCTTATCAAAATCCGATTCTGATATACTATTAAAAATGGAAATCAAGGATTTTTCATTATGCTCCTAGGCTTTCTTTCCATCTTGATTTGTTGGAAGGATTTTTATAGATTCATAAACATTTACTATAGATTACCAAATGTCAAATACAAGAGTCTTTATATAATACATCATTCTTTCCTTCTAGAAAGCATAATTTGTTCCATCAAATAGAGTAGATTTCATCAAACCTTCATGATTGGCCATAGTACCTCTCATATTCTCCTTCCAGATGTCATGTTTATACCTAAGGAATTTTATCTAATACCAATTGTTAGATACAAACTTATACTGGGGGGTTGAATTAGTATAAGACCATTTTTACTTATTTAAGCATTAAAACAACGTAAAACACCAATCTCATAAGCAAAAAATGAAACTCAAGATGTAGATGGAAACCATTTCAAGAGACAACAAGAAAAATTCTTTATACAAATATTTCTAGGCACCAACATGTTTATACAAAATTTGCAGGCCCTGTTATCACTCGAGGAAACTCTCCTAGGTTGTAGCTTGGAGAGGACTAGTAACATATAATCTTCAATATTGTTCTCTGAACTATTGGAATGAATGATGGTTTGGATCAAGCCAGATAACCATTTCAACTTTGTTTTTAATCAATACATGCATGAACACCCTCAACTTACAAGGCTTTTGACCACTAATGTTCAATTGTTTGTAGAATCAATGAGTAAATGGAGAATACTGTCTATATCGGCAGATGCATATATAAACACATATGAATGGCTAGTGATAGGCAGTAAAAGAAGCTTGAAAATCTAATTTATCAAAGCAGAGATAAGATGACAGTTATTTGGCATTAGATATAGAAGAAACATGAACAACCTGTTCAAGTGCAAGCTTAGAACAAAAGAGCAAATGGACATTGAACATATAACAACAAAAGAAGCTTATATTGCTAATGAATGAAGATGAGAAGCTTGAGTAGCAAAGTCTCAATAGTCTCCAAAAGTTGAACCCTTGTTACTTTTTACTTTCAACCATTTATAGGCCCTTTACAATGCTCTTGAGCTCTCAAAGGCTCAGAGTATTAATGTATCCTCTCTATCCCTTAATTGTTTGATGCCTTGACTAGGCAAGCATGGGCTCGGAGGTTACTTCTTCTGACAGAAGAGTAACTTCTTTCTGGTATTTTGGCTACGCTGGAAAGGAGCTCTCTTGTGCCAGAGATACCACATGATCTCTTTGGGTTGTTTTGGATGAGCTGCGCTATCTACTCCATGATAATTTCTGTTTGTTTTGGCTGTGTTGCACTGGCTTTTTCCCTTTCCATCCTCTGTCCACTGGTTGCTGTCTCCCAGCTGAATCCCTTTTCTGGCATGTAAACATTAATGCATAATGCCTCTGATCTGTTTCTTTCGGACTTCAAAAGTCCTCAAATATGATCTATTCATCTGTCGGGTCTGCCCTTAATCACTGTTTCCTATCGCAAATGGCCCGTCCCTTGGTTTTTTTTAGAAATGCATCAAAACATTGAAAATACATTGAAAATGGCCTTTGGCAGACATGAAAATATTATGTATTTTCATTCCCGAACCCTTTCAGGTCTGGACTTTATCGCATTGGCGCTACTCCTTGGTTCTCTTTGTATTTCATTATATAACAAAAATACATGAAAATACATTAAAAATGGCCTTCCTGTGAACTTGAAAAATTATGAAATATTACTTATAATATCATTGGGTTCCATCATCGGGTCGCACCGGGCCCATGGTTAGCACTCCTTAAGAATCTCTGATAGCGATCCTGCGACACAATGTGGGCCATCGATCTACGTGCTTGATAGACAGTCCACATGGCATCGCTGATCACAATCACCACTTCCATACTGTTTGTGCCAATACCCGCCAATTGCCTCTGCCGATTGTGACCCGCCGATCCGATCATCGGAGATCGCTAATCGAGGGTGTCCTCCACTGATTGTGACCACCAATTGCAACCTGTCGATCATATTTGGACCGTTGATCAGCTAGATCAGACGGTTGCTGTGAATTCCTCAGTTTAAGCCTCTGATACATGGTTTTTCATGGTTTTCGAGTGTTTTAGCCTCCCGATAGTGCTTTTCCACCCTTCCAAGGGCTCTTGGCATGCGATGGTTTTGATCTTTGAATGATCCTTAAGAAGATTTTGAAGACTTCAAGAGCATATTTGGGTCAACTGGCATGATTTTGCTAGCTTATGGAGACTTTAAAGAGCATATTTGGATCTATTTTTGGGCCATTTGCCAACAAGGCTAACACTGGCTCCTTCTGGAGATGAAAGCCTCCCTGTGAGGTTTCAAGAACTACAGAACAATGCATTTCCTGTAAAAACAAGATCAAATATTCCTCTCAGTGTTCCATTGGGCATGGAGTCTATTTTGCAATGAAATAAAAACTGGAAAAAATATATTTACAATACCAAGGCTTTAAAGCCTTAAATGAAATAAGTTTCAAAAACCACCCATTAACTGGGCCATGAAAAACACCTTCCCCCTCTAAATTGTACAAAATGAAAATGTTTCCCATCTGAACTTGAGCGATGACCAATGGACCTGTCCATAAGGCATCATGGTTGCCCTTCTTTTCCTTCAATGTATCCCATTTAAGAACATAGTCACCAAATTGAAAATTGACCCTTTTTCCTTTCTATCAAAGGTTTATTTTTCTTGGTCAATGTGCATATCAGAAAATTCATCAAAGACTTGCAAAAGCATATTAATCTGATCATCCTCTTCAAAAAATTTCTAGCATTTGACATTGTGAGGCAGAGATGGTCTATATTTCACCTCAACTCTATATGCTTTCAGCCTTGGATGTTTTGCTTGGAAGGTTTTGTTCACCTGAAAAGTTAATATGAAAGATGAATCAATGCATTCTTGTGTGGGGGACACAAGGACTACACCTGCTCCTGTAGCTTCTTTAGAGCAAGCTCCATCAAAGAACATGTCGCAAATTTGCAGGCCTTCCTCCTCTATGATCTGGAAAACTGGTCTTTTAAGTTGCATGGAGGCTAAATGAGATTCTTCAATCTGAAGAAAACAAGTTCGAAAATCAGTGTCAACAGCATATATGGAATGATTAGTGGGATTCCTCTCATCACTAATGGTATAAGCCAACTAATCTTCTCTGTACAATCCCTTATTTGCACCTCCAAAAACTGGGATAGTAGCATAGGACAGATCATTTTGCAATGTTCAACCTAATCTCTTGATCCAACCTTTGGAAAGCAGCATGCCAAACTTGGGGGGTACATCTGCTACCGCAATATCCATCATCATGCTCTTCATGGGCAGCTAAGACAAAGTGATGGCTGGGTCCTTGATTAATCCCAGGCATTTCACTTTTCTAGAGTCAAAAGGGAATAGGTCATGATAAGGCTTGGTAATGTCAAGACCCAATTTATCCACGACAACCTTGGGCATTAGATTATGGCTGACTCTAGTGTCCAGAAGGAATTTGTGAATGATTTTATCATGAATAGTCCGAGAAACATAGAATGATGGGTAGTTGTCTTCACAATTTTCAATCATTGTGCTGAGAATAATAGCTGGTTTGTCATCTTGCAAATTTACATAGTCAGTAGAGGCTTGGATGGCTTTAGGCTCAAGGGCCTTGAGGATAGATTTCTTGAAGGAAACATTCTTCACTAGTTCAATTAGAGGCATAAGTATTCTTAGCTTCTGGATTTCTGATTCAAAACTGAAAGGAGAAAGAGACTTGTCAGAGCCTCTTACCTCATGGGCTAGAGCTTTGAGGATGATAGGATCAGCTGCGTTGCTTCTACTTATTAGCTTGTTGTGCTATAGGGACATCAACTATTTGAACAGGGGTTTCCTTGGCATTATTCATCTTCGACCTCACATTATATCTTTGCTGATCTTCAGTTTGTAGAACAGCTTCACCGGCCCACTCTTGGTTGATCTGGTCATTGAATAATGAATTTTCATAGGTAGCTTTGGTAAAAAAAGGGGCACTTCGTTTGTCTTCCATACAATGGATATCATCATCTTCATAAAACTGCTCTTCTTCCATGACTACATTCTAGAAAGGGGTCTTCACCCTTTGGTCCTCATTGGCATCTTTGCTTCTTTGCAAAATCTACAACTGCTCATTAGCTCTTGTATATGGATTTGGATTTCTAGGAACAAAGGTATCAGGAACTCTTCCTTTCCTAGAGTGTTGCTCAACCTTTAATTTGGAGATTTCAAAGGCTAATGACTCTATCATCTTGGTCATTTTATTGATCTTGGGATCTGAAGATGATGAAGACTCACCCCTCTGTCTTCTTCTATCAATATTTCCCTTGAGATTCTCTGCAACCATGATGTTTGATTCTACTTCCAAGGATAAATCATACATGTCAGCCAAAGTAGCACATCGCCTCTCTCTCAACAATAGACAGAAGTCAGAATCAAAAGCACTGGCATAGGTGAGTTTAGCAAAGGTAGTGGTGGGTTTTACTTCAGCTGGTATCTTGTTGTACATGTGGTTAAACCTCTAATTAAAATCAGAAAACAACTCACCATTTTCCCTCTTTAAGTTCCCAAACTTATTGTGGTAGAAGAGGAGATCCTTCAAAGCCCCCAAATTCTTTAGAAATGCATCATCTAAAGCCTCAATATCTACTATAGATCTTGGGGTCAGTTCTTTGAACCATTTTCTAGCCTCTCCATCTAGGCTTTGGACAAATACTCTCATCCGGTCATCATCTTCACTAATGTCTAGGTTATCAACATAGCTATAGAATGACTCAAGATGTTCTTCAGCTATAACACCTTCAATCCCAGTGAACTTAGGCCTATATTTATGATATTATCCAGTAGGCATGGCATTCAAAGGAGTGGGTAGTACTAGAGGTCCATATCTAGTAGCTATGATTCTTTCCATTTTGGTAGGTGCTTGTGATCCTGCCATAGCTGTGATGGCTACAAGGGTACTGGAAGTCTGAATGATAGAGGGTTGAGGAGTGACTGATAAGACTAGAGGAGTATGATGGATAGGAGGTGAGGTTTCCTTTAGGCTTACAACAAAAGGAGAACTTAAGGAATAAGGAGCTTTATGAATCTCTGAGAGTTTTTCTTAACTGCTAGTATTAGATGCTATACTCTCAACATGTATTTGTTCAATTGCAGGATTTTCTTGAAGAGATATAGAATATTGTTTATATTTACCTGAACCTGATGCTCCTTCCTCTAATACCTTTCTTTCTTTGATGATTTTTTTAGGGTCAAGTATTGGGTCAGCTTGTGGCTTCTGAGGATTTCTCCGAGTATGCCTCATAAACTGAGGCAGAACTATGAAGTGGAGTTGCCAAAAAGGTTCAGCCTCCAGTAGAGTCGCCAAATAGATGATTACAACCAAAAAAAGTGCCCAAACATTGTCTATCATCAAAGCTGGATCTGTGTCATCTCCCAGGGAAGCTGAGCTTCAGTTTCCTCTCCCTGGAAATGGTGCCAATTATGTTATCACTCCAGGAAACTCTCCTAGGTTGTAGCTCGAAGATGCTTGGTAACATATAATCTTCAATATTGTTCTCTGAACTATTGGAATGAATGATGGTTTGGATCAAGCTAGATAACCATTTCAACTCTGTTTTTACTCAAGACATGCATGAACACCCTTAGCTTATAAGGCTTTAGACCACTAATCTTCAATAGTTTGTAGATTCAATGGGTAAATGGAGAATACTGACTATACCAGAAGATGCATATATAAACACATATGAATGGCTAGCTATAGGCAGTAAATGAGAATACTGACTGTACCAGTAGATGCATATATAAACGCATATGAATGGCTAGCTATAAGAAGTAAAAGAAGATTGCAAATCTCATTTATTAATGTAGAGATAAGATCACAGTTATCTCGCATTAGATACAGAAGAAACATGAACAACCTATTCAAGTACAAGATTAAAACAGAAGAGAAAATGGACATTGAACATATAACAACAAAAGAAGCTTATATTTCTAATGTATGAAGATGAGAAGCTTGAGTAGCAAAGTCTCAATAGTCTCCAAAAGTTGAACCCTTGTTACATTTTACTTTTAGCCATTTATAGGCCTTTTAAAATGCTCCTGAGCTCTCAAAGGCTCGGAGTCTTAATCTATCCTCTCTGTCCCTTAACTGTTTAATTCCCTGACTAGGCAAGCATGGGCTCGGAGGTTCCTTCTTCTGATAGAAGAGTAACTACTTTCTTGTATTTTAGCTACACTGGCAGGGAGCTCTCTCATGCCAGAGACACCCCATGATCTCTTTGGGTTGTTTTGGATGAGCTGCGATGTCTGCTCCATGATCGTTTCTATTTGTTTTGGCTGTGTTGCGCTATCTTTTTCCCTTTCCTGCCTCTTTACACTAACCATTGTCTCTTGGCCAAATCCATTTTTTGGCATATAAACATTAATTCATAATGCCTCTGCTCTGTGATGGAATGGGTCTTTGGCGCTTTGAAATCCCTTCAAATGCTTAACAATGATTGTTTTCTGTTTTAAACAGAAAACACTGCAACATGTAAAATCCCGCCTATTTCTATTTCTTTCGAACTTCAAAATTCCTCAAATATGATCTATTCATCTGTCATATCTACCCTTAATCATTGTCGCATGTCACAAATGGCTTGTCCCTTGGTTTTTTTAGAAATGCATTAAAACATTGAAAATGGGCTTTGGCGGACATGAAAATATTATGTATTTTCATTTTCGAACCCTTCTGGTTTCGAGCTTTATTGCATTGGTACTACTCCTTAGTTTCCTTTGTATTTCATTATATAACAAAAATACACAAAAATACATAAAAAACGGCCTTCCCGCGGACTTGAAAAATTATGAAATATTACTTATAATATCGTTGGGTCCGGTCATTGGGTCGCACCGGGCCCATGGTTAGTGCTCGTTAAGAATCTTCAATAGCAGTCTTGCGACACGATGTGTGCCATCAATCTGCATGCTTGATCGACAGTCCACATTGCATCGCTGATCGCAATCGCCACTTCCATACTGTCTGTACTGATACCCGTTGATTGCCTCCACCGATTGCGACCCACCGATCCAATCATTTGAGATCACTGGTCGGGGGTGTCCTCTGTCGATTGCGACCCACCGATCAGATCTAGACTGTTGATTAGCCAGATCAGATGGCTATTGTGCATTCCTCAATTTAAGCCTCTGGTACATGGTTTTTCATGGTTTTCAAATGTTTTAGCCTGTCGATAGTGCTTTTCCGCCCTTCCAAGGGATCTCAGCATGCTGGTTTTGATCTTTGAATGATCCTTAAGAAGATTTTGAAGACTTCAAGAGCATATTTAGATAGATTGGCATGATTTTTTTGGCTTATGGAGACTTTAAAGAGCATATTTGGATCTATTTTTGGGCCATTTTCTAACGAGGCTAACAGGCCCTACCTACAATTACAAAATTTCTAGGAACCAACCTCTAGGAGACGTAAATCCCCCATGTTGAAATATTTGTAGAAACCAACCTATAGGGACACCAATCAGAGTCTACTACTTGGTAGGAACCAATCTACAAGTGACACTAATCCCCTCTGCTACTTTGTAGGCACCAATCTGCAGGAGACAGTAATCCCATTAGCTTCTTTTTAGGAATCAACCTATAGGAGACACCAACCCCCTATGCTTCTTTGTAGGTACCAACCTTACATGAGACACTTATCCCCTTCAAGATCTACCATATAATATTTTTTTCAATGGTCCACTCTTCTTTTCTACATTTTTCTCTGTTCTTTGTTTCATGCATTCACTTTTATTGTGTTACTTTGAACCAAGTTCTTCCTTCAACCCACATATCAGAAACTATTCTTTACTAGCATAATTATTTCATACTTGGTGCTTCCTTCAACCCACATTTCAAAATTTGACACTTACAATATTAAGCACTTATTACTATCAACAATTTGTAATCAATGTAAGAAAACAACCCCAGTGTTAAACATATATGCCTCATGCAACCTTACACTATGGACAAGTGCTAACCATACTTTGGAATACTAGTGCTCCATTCAATCCTAATAGTTCAAGTGGTTCTCATATGCCTTAGCTCCATATCATATCCTCATATAGTGCATCTAGGCATTTTCAAACTGGTATTTCATAGAAAAATATGAAATATGTTAACACTACAAACACTTGCGAATCCAATGTTTTCTTGACCCTTTAGATGAGAAATTTCCCCCCTTGCTATCAACAAAATATCTGTCAAATGAGTTGGTTAGATGACATAGATTGATTTATCGGGATGACAAGAAGTCTAGAAATTCTTGAATAACATAAAGCTTTTGTATGGTAGGTGTAACAACCTCAAGTTAAAAGTTCATGTAATAAAGTTAATAAATCCACAGGAATAAGACCAAGGTCATGGGCCATGTATTCCAAGTTGAATGTTGGGAAAAACATCCTAATGGGTGTCACTTTGTTTTATTATGGCTAAGGAAATTGGAAAAGGAAAAGAGGCATTAATTGGCATTTATTTATGAAAGTAAAGGAAAATAGGTGAAAAGGAGAGATGAAAGATCGCATATTTGCATGAGAGAAAAATTGAAGAAAAAAAAGAGGAAATTGAAGAAAATAGAGGCCTCAATAATAAAAAGGCTTCTAAGGATTAGTTCACAACCTTTTTTAGTTCATTTTTGGAGATTTGTCTGTTCCCTCATACTATTGCACACATAGAGAATTCTTGGAGAACTCTAGCATTGGACAAATCATGCAAAGGAAGGAAAAGGAAGGACAAACAAGGAAGGTAAGGTCAAGAAAATTTAGTAGGAAGACTTGCAGGTAGCATGTTGCATGTGTGATTCCCTAATTGGTTTGTGAATGCATGGTACATGAATTTCTGTATTTGGTTCTTTTGCTATAATTTGCATGGGTTTTTCCTGGTGTGATAGTGGTTTCAACCTTGCCTTTTAATTTCTTGGATAACCATGGTATGATGGGATTCTTTTCTGGTTGAACTTTGGATTGCCAGAAAGTTTTGGAACTAGATGAGGTGGTCTCAGGAAAATTCCCAAGGGTTGGGGGTGGAGGTGGTTTAATCTTCAGAAAGCTTTAATCACGTGGTTTGAGACAGAAATATTCCTCAAGGTATTGGTGAATAAACTCTAAGGAATCCAAGCTTGTTTTGGGCTTAGTGATCTCTTGACCGGTTTTGGCGGGATCGTGGTGGAATGAGGGTGGAGGTGGTTTAATCTCTAGGAATCCCTAGTTGTTTATGTCTTGAGATACCACATTCATGCTTGGAATATGGTACAAGGGTGATTGGTTGAAAGAAAGATTTGGTTCAGCCTAATCTATGGTCAAGTGGTGTTGGCATTATGAGACAAGTGTTGTCCTTGATGGCAAACCACACTGATGAGAAATCTTAGTGCAGAAGGACAGCAGCAAGGAATTGATGATCGGACTATAAGAAGAAGAGAAAGTTCATAAACGCAGGTTCGTTAAGCCCAAGTCGCGTGTACACGCAGGTTGGCTTCAGAAAAAGCGCGTGTATGTGGAAAAGTACCTTTGGTCCATGGTGGTTAGTCCTTGGAAGTTGTGCCTATGATTTCAGACCATTGTGTCTCGACGGGCGTGTCGATCCCTAGTTTTGAAGTTGATGGTATTGTGTTACTATGGTTTTGGCTCTTGGTATTGAGCAAGGCCTAAGGCTATATAAGGAGAAGGAAATCATTAGGCAAGTGTATCTGAAATGTCTTGAATATCTGAAGAAGTATGAGATCCAGTATGCAGGTTATGGGTTGATGATGCATTGCTTGATCTGAGCTAAGGAGAGATTTCATCGGTTGATGGAGAACTAGATCTAAGGAGAGATCGGGATCAAATGGTTTGAAATGAACTATCTTTATGATGCTTATTCTAGATCTACATACTGACGCATGTATAGTTCTATAAGTGTTATGAGTATGACTGATGTCTGGTACAGCTGCAAGTTGATAGAAATTATTTTTAGATCTGTACGCGGGTTGGCTTTGATAAAAGCGCGTATACACGCGGGTTTGATTCATCGAAGTAGCGTATACATTGTAAATCTTAATATTTGAAGTTGCAGATGGATCTGATGGTTATTACAGAGTTCTGTGTCTGCTCTGTGTTCTGGTGACTGTTGTTAACAGGGTTTCAGTGATTCAGAGTTTGATGATTGTTTTGAGCTTCAATGATAGTTATGGGTCCAGTATGAAAATTGGATGAAATGTGGCCTTTCAGATTATGTGTTGTGCTTCAGTGTATCCAGTCTGAAAATTGATGAAACGTGGTACCTGGAGGTGAGAAGATTGTAGGCAAGCACCTACGTACTAGTATCTAAGCTAGTACAAAAGCTAAAGGAGATCTTTGGAGCATTGTAGCAGGTAGCAGCCTGCGTACTAGTAAATGGATCGGCTAGTACAAGAGCAAAGGGGGTTGTAGCTCCCGTACTGGTATAAGACTGCACCAGTACAAATATTGTAAAAGGATTTTCTTATTAAGAAGAAGATTGAGATGACTTGCAGCAGGTGGTTTTCACCCACATTGGGTTTCACCTTATATCTTTGTGTTCATGTGTGTGGCTCTTGTGTGATGTTCTGTTCTGTTATTCTGCACCTGTTTACTGTTAATATGCTTAATAATGATCTGATGCATTTACTGAAGATTAAGCTAACTGAATTACAAGATCTCTGGATATACGCGAGTTTCATTAGATACAGTAGCGTGTACACGCGGGTTCACTAAATTGAAGTAGCGTATATGTTTCTGAGTATGAAATTGAAAAGTTTGATTGATCTAATAATACTGATTCACCCCCCCTCTCAGTATTATTTCCAACAATTGGTATCAGAGCAGGTCCTTTGATAGAAGCTTGATCGCTTGAAGGAGATCCGTGGAACAATGGGAAAGAAGCTTAAGAAGAAAGCTCATAAGAAGAAGAAGACATCTCAGAAGGACTATGACAGTGGGAGAGTCGATTGGGGATTAGGTATAAGAAGCTCTTCAGATTCAGAATCAGATTCAGAATCATTATCAAGTATGAATGTGTTATCCTCTGATGTTACTGCTATATTTCCTTGTGAAAGTGATGGAAGTGATAGTGAAACTACTGAACATGCTTTTATGGGTGAGCAAGAAAAGTGTCAAATAGAGGCAATGTTTAGAAGGCTTGCAGACAAAGTTAAAGATCAACAAGATCTATTGAACAAAAGGGAATGTGCTTTCAAAGAAGAAGTTACCAAACTAAAGGCCCAACTAGAAGAAGGAAACAAGGTGAGAAAGCTTCTCAAGGACAAGGAAGACCAATGTCAAAAATTGCAGCATGAAGTGACATCATTAAGAAAAGAAGTCAACGAAAGAAGCACAACCATCAAGAAACTTCCAGCTACTATGAAAATCTTGAAGCTACAATCCTCTCACTAAAAGGAGATCTTGAAGAATCAAAGAAGCAGAATACAGATCTACTCCAAGCTATTGCAAAACAAGAAAACGAAGCCACCAGCTTAAAATCTCAACTAGAATGTGCCTTCCGAGTTCGTCAAATGCAGCAGGATCTGAATGAAGAACAAGAAAAGGAGATTCTCAGACTAAGGCATCAGTTGGAAGAAGGAAGGAAATATGGAGAAGACATGAAGAAGCAATGTCTAGAAAAGGAGGAACAACTTCAAGTTGAGGTAAATATCTTGAAAGGTAAAATAGAAGAAAAGGATAAGCTTTTACGATTTCAAGATAGTTCTAAAGTCTTGGATGATATTCTTAGTAGTCAAAGGTCTCCTGCTATCAAGACTGGTCTTGGTTTTCATGAATCTGTTGAAGGTGAATCTAGTTCACAAGGTGAGGCAAGGAACTCTAAAGAGAAATCCAAAATGATCAACAAGGAGATGAAAGGTCAACCAAGGAAAGAAAGTCTTCAAAGAAAATCTTTTACTCCTCCTATGAATAATGTTGAATGTTATGTATGTCATAATCTTGGACATGTTGCAGCTAGATGTAAAAGAAGAAGAGTTCAAGACCATTATGCAGACAAGTCATCTCAATCAAGGTACTTTAATGGATATTGCTTTGCTTGTAATATGTATGGTCACAAAGCTGCTGATTGCTACAGGAGGAATATGAAACATGTAAGATGTTATGCATGTAACAAGCTTGGACATATAGCAAAGGAATGCAGGAACAAAGGATGGACATCACACCAAAAGGAGAAAACCTCATCACACTTGAAGATATGGAGGAAGAAGGAAGTACAGTCAGCACAATGTACTGAGACACAGCACAGCACAGACATATCAGACTCAGGGGGAGCTGAAAGTGTAAACCTTCAGTGTTCTGAATCTCATACGCAAGTTCCTTAAAGGGAAGTCGCGTATATACGCGAGTTAGACACTGCAAAGTCGCGTATATGTCAGTCTGAGGAAAAGCAGTGGGGACAGGATCAGAAAAAGGATCTGATATGATTCAGTCTATTATTTGCTCTATTGGTTAATAGCTACAGTCTGCTGAGGATGTGTGGAAATGTTTTGTTACTTGTATGATGTCTAGAAGTGTTTTGATCCTAACTTGAGGATGATGATGTTTTGATGCTTACTGCTGATATATGCATGATCAGATCTAACAGATGGCACTGGTTGAGGGGGAGCATATGCCTTTAATAATTCATTGTTGGCATATTCCTTGGTGATGATTCTTATATGGCTAAATGATATATCTTGCTATGATGTGGTTGTGAGTTGTCTATGATAAAATCTCATATGATTCTTGGGGTTACATAGTGGATGATCAGATCAGATTTATGGTTGATTCTTTGATGATGCATAAGGACAAGGAGAAGTACAAAGCTTGAATATACATCTTCCTCACTTGATGATGGGTCACTCATATACTGCTGTTGTCATATGCATAAAAATCATACAGTTATGATGCAAGCACTCATGTGGATAAGGATTGTTGCTGTTGATGATATCAAGAAGTTTTGTCAAATGAGCTTGAGCTCAAGATACATAGTGCTGACACATGGATGACTACTCAAAGTTGCTTTATTGGAGACATGGTGATGAGTTCTTATCTATATGATGATAGGTTGATACTTACATATGATGATTGATGCAGATGTTCCCAAGAAATGATACTTGGAGCTTGTAGATCTTGACGTTGATGTAATGGCTATGGTGGTTTCACATGTAATGTGAATGATTTCATGATGATGTTTAAAAGGAGGAGTTGACATCTATGTTCAGACATACCTTGCTGCAGGACATTTACAGGTTGTTGATATGGAAATTTGTGTACGCGTGCTGTTTAAAGGATATTCGCGTGCATACGCGGTTTTACAAGAGGATAGTCGTGTATATGGTATACGCGTGTTGCGTAAGGGATATCCGAGTATATACACTTGTTTATGTGTATACAGACGCGTATATGGAGTTTTGAAGAAAATCAGCAGGGACAGATGTTGGTTGCAGAAAGTCTGATATGGGTCTGACAGAGATCATCTGGCACAGGTTCAGGGGGAGCAGATAATCTTCCAATGATGCATTGTTGGCATTATCTTAAAGTTTTTGGTTCTAGTTCACTTTTGTTGTTGGTTTCAGATGGAACAAAGGCGAAAGGAGAACAGAAGGATCTCTTGGTTGTTGATCTGAATGGTGATTATCAGATGTTGCTGGTGACTTTCATAAGTCTTGGTCTAGTTCTTACGTCTCTATGTCATATATCTCTTTTGTGGTATCTCTTTCATGGTGTCAAGGTCATGTAACGGCCTATTTTGGTTTCCCCACTATGCCTGGGATGATTGATGCAATGTGTTTGGTTGTCAGATGTAAATTTTTGATGTATCCCCACTTGGTTGGGTGGATGAGTCATTTTCTTGTTTATCCTCACTTAGTTGAGAGATGGATGTATGTATGAGTCCTAAGTGATAGGAAGGTCTTTTATGATGTATAGAGTCATGTTCTTCTTGAAGAACATCTTTTGTAGACCTTGCTTACAGTCAGGGAGAGCATGATCAGCACACTTCAGCAAGAACAGAGATTCAGCATGTACTCAGAGGGAGCATGGACAAATTGGTACACCTTGGCATATACAAAGGGGGAGACTATTCAGAGATTTCAGCAGGTACTCAGGGGGAGTATGGACAGTGGAATGATTCAGCAAAGGAAGAGAATATCTTGGTCCACCCTTTGCCCTTGATGTCAAAGGGGGAGAGTGATTTGGTGTTGTTGCCATCAAGTCCAAAGGGGGAGATTGTTGGCATTATGATGCATGTGTTGTACTTGATGGCAACCCTCTCATAGAAGAATATCTCACTTATGTATAACTGGATGAATCTTCAGAAGAGATATCAGATGTGACTGATGGAGGACAACTCAAAGGAATCAGATGATAGTTCTAAGTGTGACAAGTTAGCTTTGCCATCAAGTCCAAAGGGGGAGATTGTTGGCATTATGAGACAAGTGTTGTCCTTGATGGCAAACCACACTGATGAGAAATCTTAGTGCAGAAGGACAGCAGCAAGGAATTGATGATCAGACTATAAGAAGAAGAGAAAGTTCATACACGCAGGTTCGTTAAGCCCAAGTCGCGTGTACACGCAGGTTGGCTTCAGAAAAAGCGCGTGTATGTGGAAAAGTACCTTTGGTCCATGGTGGTTAGTCCTTGGAAGTTGTGCCTATGATTTCAGACCATTGTGTCTCGACGGGCGTGTCGATCCCTAGTTTTGAAGTTGATGGTATTGTGTTACTATGGTTTTGGCTCTTGGTATTGAGCAAGGCCTAAGGCTATATAAGGAGAAGGAAATCATTAGGCAAGTGTATCTGAAATGTCTTGAATATCTGAAGAAGTATGAGATCCAGTATGCAGGTTATGGGTTGATGATGCATTGCTTGATCTGAGCTAAGGAGAGATCTCATCGGTTGATGGAGAACTAGATCTAAGGAGAGATCGGGATCAAATGGTTTGAAATGAACTATCTTTATGATGCTTATTCTAGATCTACATACTGACGCATGTATAGTTCTATAAGTGTTATGAGTATGACTGATGTCTGGTACAGCTGCAAGTTGATAGAAATTATTTTTAGATCTGTACGCGGGTTGGCTTTGATAAAAGCGCGTATACACGCGGGTTTGATTCATCGAAGTAGCGTATACATTGTAAATCTTAATATTTGAAGTTGCAGATGGATCTGATGGTTATTACAGAGTTTTGTGTCTGCTCTGTGTTCTGGTGACTGTTGTTAACAGGGTTTCAGTGATTCAGAGTTTGATGATTGTTTTGAGCTTCAATGATAGTTATGGGTCCAGTATGAAAATTGGATGAAATGTGGCCTTTCAGATTATGTGTTGTGCTTCAGTGTATCCAGTCTGAAAATTGATGAAACGTGGTACCTGGAGGTGAGAAGATTGTAGGCAAGCACCTACGTACTAGTATCTAAGCTAGTACAAAAGCTAAAGGAGATCTTTGGAGCATTGTAGCAGGTAGCAGCCTGCGTACTAGTAAATGGATCGGCTAGTACAAGAGCAAAGGGGGTTGTAGCTCCCGTACTGGTATAAGACTGCACCAGTACAAATATTGTAAAAGGATTTTCTTATTAAGAAGAAGATTGAGATGACTTGCAGCAGGTGGTTTTCACCCACATTGGGTTTCCACCTTATATCTTTGTGTTCATGTGTGTGGCTCTTGTGTGATGTTCTGTTCTGTTATTCTGCACCTGTTTACTGTTAATATGCTTAATAATGATCTGATGCATTTACTGAAGATTAAGCTAACTGAATTACAAGATCTCTGGATATACGCAAGTTTCATTAGATACAGTAGCGTGTACACGCGGGTTCACTAAATTGAAGTAGCGTATATGTTTCTGAGTATGAAATTGAAAAGTTTGATTGATCTAATAATACTGATTCACCCCCCCTCTCAGTATTATTTCCAACAAGTGGTACATGCAAGTCCCTAACTCGGTTGTATTTTACATCAATTAATAAGAGCTATTTTCCTATTGCGTTCTATGAGAATTTGTACATGTTATTATGGTGATTTTATGGCTATTATGTCATGGTTAATAGTATGTTTATATGTTTCTTATAAGCACAAATTTGTAATGTACTCTATCTATGTCTTCTTCAGGATTTGATAATTATTTGATGGTTAATGAATGCATGGTCTAATAAGTGTTATTGCGGCTATTATGAGATGGAACTAGTCCTTCTTGGTGATTATTAGATAAGTTTTAGACTCCTATGATCAAATATGCATTCATGACTTGCAGCTTATATGTTCACCATATGTTTGACGAAATGACTATCATGGTTAGGCCTAGTTAGATCAAGTTCTTGTTCAATTTTTGAATGATTAGCATCATCATTAAGTTATTTATCATTATGGAAAGTCTCAAGAATTTTTGGGTAGTGGTATGGAGGTTGGCCTAGAATTGTGGCTTAGATCTCAGGACTACACCCACTGAACTGATGATTTTGGGCTACAACTGTACTCAAGTAGGCTTGTGCATGTGGTTGGAGGATCACAATTGCACTCATGCAAGCTTGTGCATGCAGTTGGGGTGTTAGGTCACTGAAAACGTTATCCAATGGATGGTTGGCCACCTGGGGTGGTTCTTTGGCCCCTAAGTGTCCTGTAAGCCTTGTTGGATGTTAATTTGTGGTCAGTAAGTCTCAGTTGTCAGCCTCACTTCCATAATTGAAGCTTGGAGGTCGGGTCATGTCATAGCAACTCTTTAGCTCATGTTTACCCTATAAAATCGGTGAAATTAGGTAAATGTGGGAGGGGGCGGGGGGGCGCATTACAGGGTGCTATTAGAGCATGGTTCAACACTTGGATTGCATGTGAGGAATATTTTTGCATGTATGCATGTCAATGTCTATGTGGTTGTTATGCATGCATTGTCATGGATATGGTTGTAATGCATGAGTTCATAGTATGTAGTTAGTTTTATCACGCATAATGTCGATATACTAATATGATTATGTATATACATGTATCATGCTAATCTATATTGATTTTGCAGATGAGAAAACCTCCCATGAACTTCAATGACACATGTCGATTATGTTAATATTTGGTTATCTAACATGGTATGTTTGTGGGAAGAAGGAGATAAAAACTGACTAGTAAAATGGTGGACTAAAATTCACAAGACTCTCCTTATAGATCATATGAGTAGCACAGAGATGATTACTTTCCTAACATAGCAAAAAACTTGAGAAGTTTAAAGGCATAAATTTTAAGTTTTAAGGTAGATAATGACAAGATCATTCAATCAAAGAAAATACTTGCCAGGGCATAGGAAAAACAAGGAAAGGTTAGTCCAATGATCCTTCAGAGTTTGTCAAATTTTAGAGACAGGGAAAACCAAAGATCAGTTATGGGCAGGAGGACATGATTAATGGGGCATATGGTAACATGTCTCATGGAGGGCATAGGTCGAAGAGGGATGAAACAGTCAAAGGTCACAGATGGAAGGATACACCTGACAAGAGATGTAGTCATTATGGGTTCTATTCTTATTTTGGTATAGATAGGCAGCATGGTCATCATCTCTATCATACTTATATAAGGAGTGAGAGGAAATACTTTCCAGATGAGTTCAAGAAATCCAAGATACCCCCATTCGATGTAGAGTTGAAGAAACCAGAGGATGTAGAGGCATAGTTGCTTAGAATGAATAATTTCTTTGAGCTGCATGACTATATAGAGAACATGAAGGCCCTGATAGTTATTTTCAATCTCAAAGGGAAAGCAAAAATATGGTGGAAAGACGTGAATCATGTCCAAGTAAATCAAGACAAAGGAGTAGAGTTGGCATGAATTCAAGAGACTCTTCAGGAGGAAATACTTGTTAGAGAGGGACTATGATGGAAAGGTCAAGGAGTTATATGATCTGAAGATGGTATCTACGATGGAAAGGCCAAGGAGTTATATGAGTAAGGGATCTATGACAGATGAGGAGTGCATGGCTAAGTTCCTAGAGTTGTTGAGGTATGTTCCTTATCTTGAGGATGAGACGACAAGAGTTCATAGACTTATTAGTGGACTACCATTAACATTTAAGGATTGGATTGAGTACGATGAGCCCCAACTGCTAGAAGAAGTCATTGGAAACTTGAAGCACTATTATGAGCAATAGAAGTGCAAGACCAAGTCTAAGTAGGGTTGGAAAGGGAATGATAACACTAAAGGAAAGTGACCACTGATGTGGGGAAGACCTTAGGATACAACTAAGAATTAAAATGTTTCTCCTTACAAGAAGTTCAATGCAGTTGAGAAGGGACATGGACCTCAGCCTAGAGAGAAACGAAATAAAGGTAGTGGGAGGGAACCATTACAGTGTTGGATATGTGGCAAGGAACATCACAAGAACGATTTTCCATAATATCAAGCTGTTAGGCCTTAGATCTATAGTGCTCAAGAGGCGCAGGTAGTTGGGGATGTTGGGAAGAGAATTCCTCAAATCTATGCAGCATTTGATAACAAGCAGGTGAATCACCAGACATCCACTATTGAGATAGAAGGTAAGCTCCGTGATCAGGTTGTTTCTATTTTGATTGACCCTAGATTTAGTTATAGTAATGTTGATCTTAACCTGGTGGATAAGTGTGGTTTGAGAGAATAAGTGGCTATAGAGTCTCGATTGGTGTAGTTGGATACAAGTGCTAAGAAAAGAGCTCGTCAATGGGTAAGAGTTTATGCATTTGAGCTAAACGATATGCTTATATCAACACATCTAATCGTACTTCCATTGGGATCATACATTATGCTTCTAGGTATGGATTGGTTGTACCTTCATAGGACCAAGGTATATTTCTATGAAAAGGCTATCGATTGTTTGGATGATGACAGAGAGAAGAGAATCTTGCAGGGTAAGATGATTCCTACATTTGTGAGATTGGTTATAGCTATGCAGGCAAAGTGTAGTAGTAGGAAAGGGTATGTATTGTTTGTAGTGCATGTTTCCACCGATAAAGGTAAGGATGTTAAGGATGAAGAATCCCTGAAGAGGTATCCAGTTTTCAATATTTTTAGATGTATTTCCAGCAGATATTTCAGAGTTGCATCCTCACAAGGAAGTGGACTTTTCCATTGAGTTGGTACCAGGAGTAGCACCAACATCAAAGGAACCTTACAGGATGAGCATTCCAAAGATAGTGGAATTAAAGTTGAAGTTGAAGGAAATGCTTGACAAGGGATACATTAGGCCAAGTGTGTTTCCTTGGGGTGCACGAATGTTGTTTGTGAAGAAGAAGGATGGTACACTCAAATTGTGTATTGATTACAGAAATTTGAAGAAGGTGACAATCAAGAACAAGTATCTGTTGCAGAGGATCTATGATTTATTTGTTCAGTTGGAGGCAACAACAATGTTATCGAAGATTGATTTGAGATTAGGATATCAATAGGTACTCATCAAATAAGAGGACATATACAAGAATGCTTTCTGAACCAGTTATGGGCATTATGAGTTTGTTGTGGTTTCTTTTGGTTTGACTAATGCTTCAACTGCTTTCATGTGTTTGATGAATAGTGTGTTTTGATCTTATTGGGAAAGTTTGTGATGGCATTCATTGATGATATATTTATATTCTAAGAATCAGAAATAACATGTAGAACACTTAGCAACAATATTGAGATTTCTAAGAGAACATACGTTGTATGCCAATATTAGTAAGTGTAGTTTCTTTCAAACATAGTTAAATTACTTGGGACATGTTGTTTCCAAGGAATGCATAGTAGTGGACCCTAAAATATTAGAGCTATCATGGAATGGGAAGCTCCTAGGAATATGGATGAGGTCAGATCATTCATGGGATTAGAAGGCTACTACAGGAGGTTCATCAAGAACTACTCATGGATTTCCCATCCTATTACATCTTTGCAATGAAAAGGAAAGAAGTTTGAATGGACAGAGGAATGTGCAACTAGTTTTGAGCAATTGAAGCAGTTGATTATAAACGCTCCAGTTCTAAAGATTGAAGATCTAGATAACGAGTTTGTGGTGTGTACAGATGCTTGTAAGAGAGGGCTTGGTGGAGTCCTGATGTATGAGGGATAGGTGGTGTGCTACGAGTAAAGGAAACATAATGAGAACAAGCATAATTATGTGACTCGTGATCTTGAGTTGGAAAAAATTATTCATGCATTGAATATGTCAAGGCCCTATCTTCTTGGAAGGAGGTTTGTTTTGATGAGTGATCATAGTGGGATGAGATACTTATTTAACTAGCCTAATATGAATGCCAAGAAAGCTAGATCATTAGCCACACTTAGTGAGTTTGGCTTTGAGATCAGGTACATCAAGGGTAAGGATAATAGGGTTGCAGATGCTCTTAGCAAAAGAGTGTAGATAAATCACATAGCAACTATGAGTTCATATGGGATAAATTTCCAGGATCAGATCTCACAGGAAGGACAACAGGATGACAGCTACCAACAAATTAAGCACAAGTTACAACAATAGGGTACAAGTGAACAAGATGTGGATTATCATCTCATGGAAGATGATTCAGTGAGATTTATAGACATGATCTATGTGCCAGACAAGAGTGAGCTCAAGAAGCTTATCTTGAGGGAGTTTCATGTTAATCCATATTCATTTCACCTGGGATATCAGAAGACTCTAACAGTTGTGAATAAGTTTTATTATTGGTTGAATATGAAGAAAGAGGTAGTTGAGTTCATTGCAAGGTGTTTTGATTGTCAATGGATAAAAGTAGAGCACAAGCATCTAGGTGGTTTACTATAGGCAATTCTGGTTCCTGAATGAAAATGGGAAGTCCTTTATATGGATTTCATCACAGGTTTGTGAAGGACATATAGACAGCATGACTCCATCATGGTTGTGGTTGGAAGGTTGACCAAGGTAGCTCACTTCATTCTAGTGAAGTCTACTAATTCAACTAGTGAGGTAGCATAAGTCTTCTTTAGGGAGATAATAAGATTGCATGGTATTCCTAAAAATATCATGTGAGACAAATATTCCAAGTTCACTTCCAAGTTTTGGAAGGAGTTGTTTACAGGTTTGGGGATAGAGTTGGCTTTTATTACAACCTATCATCCACATACATATGGATAGACAAAGAGGGTCAACAAGATTATGGAGGACATGTTGAGAATGTATGTCATGCACTATCAGAGGAAGTGGGAGGAGTATCTTCCATTGGTTTAGTTTTCTTACAATAATGGGTATCAGAATTCCTTGAAGATGAGTCCATTTGAGGCACTTTATGGATAGAGTTGTAATACTCCCATAATTTGGAGTGAATCAATGAATAGGGTACTTATTGGACTAGACATGTTGGAGAAGATGGAACAAGAAATGTAGGTTATTAAGAAGAACTTGAAGGCAGCACAGGATAGAAGTTTCAGGTTGGGGAGCATGTGTACTTACGCAACAATCCCAAGAAGAGATCCTTAAGGAATGGATCATGTGCCAATTTTGCACCTCGGTATTGAGGGCCTTTTGCGATCCTTGGGAGGATTGGACTAGTGGCCTACAAACTTGCACTGTCGCCAACAATGAAAGTCCATGATGTTTTCCATGTTTCATTTCATAAAAGATATGTGAAGGATGTTGATCATGTGATTAACTAGTCTATATTGTAGGTGGAGCTAGAAGGAGAATTCCAGCCTGAACCTCAATGCATATCGCAGTGAAAATAGCTCATGCTCCATAACCGAGAAATTGAGCAAGCTAGAGTGTAGTGGAATCACTTTGGGCCCAATGAAGCTACATGGGAGATGTAATATCATATGTTGGATATGTATCATTCATTGTTTATCAGTTGAGACAAAGGAGTTTTGGTATATGTACATATTTATGTATGGTTTTTATTGTAAATATCACAATGAGCTATCTTATAAATCTCCAATAAGAATTATAGTTATCATGTTTGTCATGTTGGTTTTTCTTTTCATCATTTTATTGATTGTATATACTACATCAAGCTACAACATAAAGATCCATGGGAAGTATGCTTTGGTTTTCAGTAGTTTTGTTGGTCATAGATGTCATAGAACATCGAGGATGGTGCTTCCCTAAGGGGGAGGGGTTTATAACAACCTCGGGTTAAAATTTCATGAAATAAAGTTGATAAAAGCAAAAAAATAATACCAAGGTCACGTGACATGTATTCCAAGTTGAATGTTGGGAAAAACATCCTAATGGATGTCACTTCAGTATATTATGGCTAAGGAAATTGGAAAAGGCAAAGAGGCATTAATTGACATTTATTTATGAAAATAAAGGAAAATAGAGAAAAGGGATATGAAAGGTCACAAATTTGCAAGAGAGGAAAATTGAAGGAAAAATAGAGGAAATTGAAGAAACTAGAGGCCTCAATAATAAAAAGCCTTATGAGGATCAATTCACAACATTTTTCAGTTTAGTTTTGGAGCTCTCTCTATTCCCTCATACTATTGCACACTTAGAGCATTATGGGAGCACTCTAGCATTAGAGAAAGCAAGCAAAGGAAGGCAAAGGAGGGATAAGAGAGGAATGTTGGATCAAGGAGCTTTAGCATGAATACTTATAGGTAACAATTTGCATGTGTGATTTACTAATTAGTTTGTGAATGCATGGTAAATGCATCTGTGTTTTTGGTTCTTTTGTTGTGATTGGCATGGGTTTTTCTTGGTGTAATAGTGGTTTCATCCTTTCCTTTCCATTTCCTCGATAACCATGGTGTGATGGTATTGTTTTATGGTTGAGATTTGGATTTTTGGAAGGTTTTGGAATCGAGTGAGGAGGTCTCAGGAAAATTCCCAGGGTTTGGGGGTGGAGATGATTTAATATTTTAAAAACCTTCAAAATGTGGGTGGAGATTGGAAAATTCCTCAAGGTAATGGTGAAGAAACTTTGAGGCATCCAATCTTGTTTTGAGCTTAGTAATCTCTTGATCGGTTTTGGCAGGATTGCGGTAGCGTGAGGGTGGAAGTGGTTTAATCTTTGGGAATCCCTAGTTGTTTGTGTCTTGAGATCCCACATTCATGCTTGGAATATGGCACAGGGGTGATTGGATGAAAGAAAGATTTTTCTCAACCCAATATATGGTCATGTGGTACCTGGAAGTCCCTGAGTCGATTGTCTTTTTGCATTAATTAATAAGATCTATTTTCCTATTTTGTTCTATGAGAATTTGTACATGTCGTTATGGTAATTTGATAGTTTTTATGTTGTCGTTAATAATTTCCTTATATGCTATTTATAAGAATGGATTTTCAATGTAATAGGTATGTCTTGTTTACGATTTGATAACTATTTGATGGTTAATGAATGAATGGGATAACAATTGTTATTGCAACTATTATGAGAGTGCATTATACCTTCTTGGTGATTCTAATATAAGCTTTAGACTCCTATGATCATATATGTGTTCATGACCTGTAGCTTACATGTTCACCATATGTTTGATAAACTGGTTGTCATGGTTAGGCCTGGTTAGGTCAAGTTCTTGTTCAGTTTTTGTATGATTAGCATTGTCATTAAGCTATTTATAATCATAAAAAGTCTAGGGAAGCTATGGGCAGTGGTATGGAAGCTGACTTAGAATTTTGGCTTAGATCTCAGGACCACACCCTCTAAACTGAGTATTTTGGTTTACAACCACACTTAGTTAGGCTTGTGCATGCGGTTGGAGGGTCACAATTGCACTCATGCAGAATTTTGTAGGTGGTTCTGGTGTTAGGTCAATGAAAAAGCTATCTAGCTCAGGGTTTGTAACCTGGGGTGGTTCGTTGGCCCCTGAGTGTCATGTAAGCCTTGTTGGATGTCAGTTTGTGGTCAATAAGTCTCATTTGTTGGCCTCACTTCCATAATTGAAGCGTGGAGGTTGAGTCATGTCATAGTAACTCTTCGTCTCATGTTTACCCTAGCAGACCAGTGAAATTAGGTAAATTTGGGGTGGGGGCATTACAACGGGCTCTCAGTGGACAAAATTTAACTAATGCCAAAATTATTATCAAACAAAATTACTGAGCATTGGAGGGTACAACCTAAAATTTTGGCTTTTACATTGAAACATCGTGAAACACCTTAAAAAAATTGACTCTGAAAATCCTCATAAAACCAAGACTTCAAGGGTAAAAATATGACAATTATTTGTGCCAATTGATGGGACCCACCACCAAGATATTGTGATAGTAGTATAATTCCATCATAATATTTTTTAGAAAATGTTGATCTGTTAAATTCCAAGAGCCTTTAGCTCTAGATTCTACTACCTAAGCACCCTACAACGAAGGGAGAAGACTAGTGGCTTCCGAGTACCCAGATACCAAAAAATATTCTTAACTTTGCCTCAACTAAAAAGGGAGATATGCCAACATATTGAGGGCTTAATCCATTTAGGTGATACAATTTATCACTTCCATGACCTAGGGTTTCCACCTCGTGCTACCTGGGTACCATGATATCATTATATCTAGAACTATTCCCTTTAACAAAAATGTTGATATGGAAATATTCTAGGGTCCTTTGGCCCTCAATTGCTACACCTTAGCACCACATGACCAGGGGCTCTAACCAAGAGCTACCATATATTAGATATTAGATAATTTGTAAACCCTTCCTTATATAAATATTTTGAAATGTCAAGGTTCCAGTAGAAATACCGACAGATGACAAGAATTTCTCTATCTAGTAACTGATGAAAGCATCCTGAGATAATAGGACTTACAAGCTATTCATGTTATAATGAAATTTGGTGTTTTTTGATAAATTAAACAGATTACCTATTTTCACCTTTCTGCTAGTATGGTTCAGTTCAAATGGATTTTATGCCTTTACATAGATCACATCGCTTCTTTGAACCTCAAATTTCCTCGCTAGTTCTTCTTCAAGCCTCGAACTTATTCTTCACCTTCACTCTTCATCTTATGACCATAGGTAATAATTTTCTTATTCTCTAATTCTCTTCTCTTCTTATTTTTTTATTCTCACCCTTCTTACATAGATCACATCACTTCTTTGAACCTCAAATTTCCTCGCTAGTTCTTCTTCAAGCCTCGAACTTATTCTTCACCTTCACTCTTCATCTTATAACCATAGGTAATAATTTTCTTATTCTCTAATTCTCTTCTCTTCTTATTTTTTTATTCTCACCCTTCTTCCTACTTGCCTTAGATTACATTTATTCTTGCTTACCTCAAATCACACCACTACACATGCACACCTTCAATTGTGCTCACCCTTCTTCTTATTTATAATTATTTTGCACTTGCTTAAGATCCAACTTTCAAAATATTCCCCTTGATTCGAATCAATTCTTCCTCTAATTCAAGCTAACTTCAATATTGATCTCCCCCTAACTTGGGCATGTACCCAACTTGGGTCTCCCCCTAACTTTTATTTGTGTCCATTTTGTGTCTCCATCTAACTTTGACATGGATGTATCTTGGGTATAATGTATTCATTTTGAGTTTCCCCCTAAATTTGACATCAATGGAAACATATTATTATTCAACAAATAATTTTCTTAAAAATTACAAGAATCATAAACTTATGCCTGATTTTTATGGTCCTTACCAAATCTAATAGATAATAGTCCAATAGACTATGCATTAGATATCTGAAATAAGGGGAAGTTACATGATGTTTCCCATGTTTTTTGTTTGAAGAAATACCTTAGTCCAATAATGATATGAATTAATGAGGGAATGAAATGAAATATATATTGAAAACAAAAATATACAGTGCAATTGAATTTAAATTAATAAATAGAAATGTTGAAATGTTTTACATGCAGAAAGAAAGAAAACTAATTGGAACGATGGTAGCTTATCTTTGAGAAGGGATGTGGCGATTATGCGCCTCGTAATTTGTCTTACAATGAGGCTTTGAATCCTTTCATCATGAAGAAACAATGAGAAACCATAAACATCCAAAACCATAACCCTAAGAGATGAAGTGCGAAAGGCTTATTGGTCCCTATGGGGTAAGTTGGAATGTCAACTTCCGAGGGTTGTAACTTTGGCATACAATCTTTGTTTGGAATGAATGATAGCCTGTTATAAAGGTTTATATGAGGAGAAGCAATTTATACTACAAATTTTCACTCATTTCGCCAAAAAATGTTATCCAGGGCCTCATAACAACTCTGAAAGTTCAGGACCTGAAAACTGTCAAAATTGTAAATTGTGCCAAAAAATATGAAACTAATAGGAAAATGTGTTGTGAGAGAAGTGGAATAGGTAGGTGGTCACCAATATCCACCTGGGTTAGTCCTGCACCCTTAAGAATTAATGATCTCCATTATATTGAGTGCCTCCATGAGATGGGGAAATGTTCACTGAATTTGGTCCCTCGTTAGTCATTTGCCATAGAGTAGGAGCTGGTTTGCTTTGACAACTTGATACAGTTGCATCCTATGTTGGTGAGTGTTCTTAATCTATGTGTCCATGACCCAATAAATTATGGACTATTCAATGAAATCTAGGTTGAGCTCTGTTGGTGTTAGTTGCTTGACAATGTCTGATGTGTCCAACAATGGTGGAAAGTATGGTTGGAGATGGTCCACATTGGATAGTGGGTGTAGGCCAAGGAATGGGGGTATACTTAGCTGAAAATCATTGTCACCCACAACATCGGTAATGGTGTAAGGTCCATATCAAAGTAGTCAAAGGTTCTGATGGGCTCCTGCAAGGCATTCCTTCTTTGAATGCAACTAAACCTTGTTGCCCACTTGAAACTTATGTGGCACCCAGTGCTGATCATGCCATTGTTTGTATTTAGGATTGTCCTTGTGTAGGATATCATGAACCTACTGGAGAATCTTTGTTGCCCCAACAACTCCCATTTACTTTTCAAGAAAAATGAAGGGTCCCTCATATAAAATTTTGAAAATATCGCCTTGTTTTACACTTGGATTCTTACTTTTAGTGATTTATAGTTTGTTTATTTTGTCATTTCTAATATTTCCATCATCTTCCCTCGTTGAGATGTTTCCAGTGATATAAAATTTTCCAAATTTCAACTCCCGGATCAAAATTTATGGATGTTTGAATTTTGCATTTTTTTTAACTTTTTTTGATGACATGGCATAACACATGGTGACCTGTGTGGTATGCCACATTGAAAATATTGTTGTTTTACCTAGATATTTAATTTTTTTGTCAAGTTATTTGTGTTCCTCCAAGCTTGATCTATGGCTTGAGAAACTGCAACCCATGGGTATCTAAGCCATCAAAGTCACAAGGGGATCGCATCCAACCTAGTCCACACTAGCCCTAAGATGACTAGATTTTAGCATGTCTCCTTCCCCTGGCACAAGCATAAAAACCTTCATGAGTTAGGTCGGGGTTTAATTTTTTTAATATTAAATGCAATATTAACATATATTTCATGGGTCGCTCTATTATACCTTTCCCTTTTTACTTACATACTAAGTTAAACTTGTAAAATTAGATATGAACTTTATTTTTCTTTCACTCCACTGTGTGATAATCATTTTAGCATTTAAATCAATGTATGAAATTCTCCCACTAATTAAATAAAAGGCTATTGAGCGTCAACGTTTTGGCGTCATATCTTGAGTTATAATACTCCAAATTAAGCACAGGTTAGCTCGTTGGAAAGAGAAAACTGGGGACAACAATGTGGAAATATTTATTTTGACCAATATGATATCTAAATTACACAAAAGATAGTATAAAAAGGGTTACATTTTATTAATTAAATTGAGATTTCTGGGTTACTTTTGGAAATAAAACTAGATGCCAACATTTTTGTTGCTTTGATCTGTTTGGTATATTATCTATATATCAAAATTGTAGCCACAAAAAATTATTTGGCTTATATTTTAGATTTTTGTTTTTCTAGTTTATAGAAATCAAGTTTTCTTTGAATAATTAATTTGGATTGTTTTACATTAGGATTTTTCATTAAGTTTTAATATATTTTTAATAACAAGTTTTGTGAATAGTTTTTGCAAAGTTTGTGGAAGGTTATTAACACTTGGAACTTCAGGATTTATGAATTGAAATTGTAGATGAGAAAAAAGGATTATTCAGATCCCAAGAAATCAGAAAACAAATTTTACTAAAGTTTTCATGAAACAAACTTCTATTTTTAAATTTAAGTCTGCAATTATAAATAGAGGGTCTATAGAAGAGATGAAGAGGTTGAACCAAAAAAAGGAGGAACTTATATTATTATAGGGTCTTTCTTCTCAAATCATAGTCCTAGGACGTTGAAAATTGTTGCACTTTAAGATATTGGTTTTGTAATAAGAGGATTTTAGTCAATTTTTTGAAGAACAGTTGGGTGTTGATGCATCTCTGAATATTATGGTTCGAGTACATTGTGATATTTTAATCTTTTGAAATACATTGTGGGCATTTTATTATATTGTTTTCATTTATATTAATACTTGTTGAGTGTTGGAATCTACTTTTGTATTTTCTTCTGAAATGATAAAGTATATTGTATTGTTGACTCAGATATATCTTAGTTTATTTTAAGTGAACTAGCATTCATTTTCTAATTTTCAAAATGATAGTTGATAGTATTTCTCTCATTCTCAAAATATATTTATTTCATGTATATATTTTCCTAAGTAGTTGCAAAGGGTTGTGTGAGATCAATGGGACATAATGGTTGAAATCCCAGAACCACTTGAAAGAGATTGTGGTCAGTTAAGCTATGGAGAGCTTTGTTATAGATGTGTTGGACATAGGGAGGATTGTCATCCCATGTCCATGTATTGTTGGAGTTGTACATCTACAATATGTGCATAATCATCATGTTGATAAACTCTGTCTTGCCATTAGTTTGGGGCTGGAAGGCAGTCAATTTTGTGAACTTGGTGTTTAACAATGACCAAAGTATCAACCACAATTCACTTAGGAATCTGTTATCTTGATATGATGTGATGGTCTATGAAATCCCAAAATGTACCCAAACCCATTTGAAGAAGAGTTTGAAAGTGGCTTATTGTGGTACTCTTGTTGCAGGCATCAATAATCGCCATATTAGAAAATATATCAATGAACACAAATACACAGTAGTTACAATTCTCTGTAGTATGAAAGGCCATACATATGGCCCATTAAGATGGATACCCAAGGTTAGTTAGGAGTAGGAAGAGAGGTGTATAGGCCTTGCTTATTACTGGTTGGTTTGGTGATGTTGCAAGACCTATAGGATTTGATATAATTGCCAACATCCTATTGGAATTTTGGCCAATAAAAATACTTCTGCAATACTTCCATTATCTTCTCCACACAAAGTGTCATGCGAACTGACTATAATGTGCCTCTGAAATTAGCTTCACACACTTACTTTAAGGAAAAAAAATATGTCCCAGATAGCACAATAGTCCATCTTAATGGTGGAAGTCTGGAACTAGCTTTCCACTCATCAACATCTTGTAGGTGGCAACAAATTCCAACTAATTTTCATATAGTTGTGACAATCTGGAGGTTACTTTCCCACAAGAGGTTAGAACTATGTTAAGTGTCATAATCGAGGGCTGAATGAGGTAGTATATGACGTGATTAGTGTTCTCCTTCTTATATTTAATGTTAAAATGGAATTGTTGTAGATATGTGGACCATTTCTAATGGTGATCGTTGTGCAAGTTCCCCCACTAAAGAAATTTTGAGGTAAAAAATGGGCCTCAAAACAAAAATGTACAACAAAATTCAACTTTATAAGAACCGATAAGATTCAATATGATGATGTCAACCATGGGGGATGATTCACCATTTTTAGAGTAAAAAGGTAAATAGATAAAAAGTAAAAATAAACTACTTTTTCAACTTGTATTTTCAACCTATCAATTTTACTCAAATTTTGAGCATGAACACTCGCTAGATGCAAAATTTAATTTTTCATCCAAGGAGTACCCATGTTGCATACTTTTTATGGACCCTACTACACGAAAAATGTGAAATACATGAAAAAAATTCATGTATTTCACATTTTTTTTTTGTAGTAGGGTCCATCGAATGTATGAAACATGGGTACTCTTTGGATGAAAAAATAAATTCCATATCCAACAAGCTCTTCTACTCGAAATTTGAGTAAAATCATAGGGAGATAAGTTGAAAATACAAGTTGGAAAAGTAGTTTTTTATTTTCTTCCTCCAAAACATGATGAGGTAATCTAATATTATTTTATTATTTCTACTATTATTTTATAATATTCCTTAGGAGGCCCATTTCAGACCTCAAAATTTCACTAATGTGTGTATGCATAAATTGAAGAGGCATATGATCCATGTGGATGATCGTCTCCTTCCCTAGAATATGATGTTTCCATTGTTGATAGACCTACATGATAGAATACATTTCCTTATCATATGTGGGGTATGTTCAAACAATATCAGAGAGTTTCTAACTGTGATAGGCCACTAGATTCCCTTCTTGAGTTAGGACCACACCAATAGCATAGTCGGAGGCATATGTCTCAATCTCCAAATGGTTATTGCAAATATGGGAAGGTGAGGAATGGTGCAGAGCAAAGGTGGTGTTTAATTTCAATGAATTCATTTTGTTGTGACCTAAGCCAAAAAGAAAATTTATTTTTATTTGCCCTGGTAACCTGAATTATGGTCCAAGTGATATGAGAGAACCCCAACATGAATCTTCGATATAAATTAGCAAGGCCCAAGAAGTTGTGAGGCATTGTTAGAGTCAACGGGGTCGACCAATCTCGAACGAAGTGGATTTTAGTTGGATCCACATGCAAACCTTGCTCATCAATTATATAGCCCATCTATTGGACCTAGTCTATGCCAGGGGAGAATTTCTCCATGTTAGCACATAGCTTGTGTTGTTGTAGAGTGTGAACGATCTATCATCTATATATACAACTCTTCCCAACTCTTGCTAACACATGACGATATCATCTATATATACAACCACGGAAGAGGTTATGAAAGGGCATAATATGTCATCCATTACCCTAATAAAACTTGTTAGGGAATTCATCAAACTAAAGGGTATGACCAACCACTCAAAGAGACCCTACTTGGACCTGAAGGCATACTTCCATACATCCATTAGTTCTATGGGAACTTGGTGGTAACCAAACTTCAAATCAATCTTGCTGAAGTACTTAGACCCCTTGATCTAGTCAAGAAGGTCATCAATTTATGGAATCATGTATCTATTCTTGACTTTGATTTTTTTCAAAGCTCGATAATCAATGCAGAGTCTCCCGGTTCCATCCTTCTTATATACAAGTACAATTGGGCTCCCACTACTAGAAAATCAAGGATATTATATTAGGGTTTAATTCTCCTTTCTTGATAATTACTTATGAGTGTGTTGGATTCTTTTACTTCTTTATTATCTTATCTTTCATCAAGAAATTATACATACATGAAGATCACAAAACAAGAGACACGAGATATAGGAACATGATAGGGAAAAACCCCCCTCAAGGGGAAAAAGTGGTCAAGATAAGTATTTCTTTCAATATTATTGTTTGAGACTCTTTACCCTAGACTAAGACTAGACTTTCCCTCCACACCATGTCATCCTCCAAGATCTTTGACCCCATCCAACAAATTCGACTAGGTAGTAGCTTCCAGCAACATGCAACTGACAACAACAATGAAATCTTAGGAGACTTTGATCTCCCAACCCAAATCACGAAACAGAGAGAGAGAGGTACCAAAAGTTCAATTTTCCTCTACTCTAGAGACTCCCCCAAAATAACACTTCTTTCGTCTTCCCGATAATAGACTTCGCACTTCTCCAACTCTTCTTGAGATATCTAACTTTCTTGAGAGTCAATGCTCCAAATGAATTTAACCTCCTTTAATATATAGCCTTCTTGTGGGTTGAATGGGGGTCCTTAGGCCAACTTGATCTTCCTTAGGCTAACATGATGTGGAGGACACATAATTCATATTCGACTTGATAGAAAACTTGTTTACATGATCTGAAAGCCCAAGAAGGGTCTCTTTGAATGTACATTGACTCTATAAACTCAATATTAATCCTAGGAGTCCATAATGGGGATTTTGACTAATATAATGATGACCCAAGCATGAAATCCATGCTTTAATAAGTCATTTTTACAATAATAAAAATTATTTTCTTTATTCTTTTGACAAGTACATTACATAATGACTCAACTACATTATTGAAGACTGAACATAGTTGCTTTTTCCAACACTCCCTCTTAACTAGGGAGGTATTCATAATGTAAAAATACAATGGAAGATCTCAAAATATATGAAAACATGAAGAACCTTTAGCCACCACAATTCCATGGACTAGATTCTTGACCAGGGAAATCTATCCAAATAGTCACTCAACAATTTAGGCACCACAATGACATGGACTAAATTCCTGACCAGGGAAATCTATCCAACCAGCCACTCAACAATTTAGGCACTGCAATTGCATGGAATATATTCCTGACTAGGGAAATCTATCCAACTAGTCACCCAACAATTTGGGCACCGCCATGCCATGGACTAGATTCTCGATGAGGGAAATCTATCCAAGTGGGACTAAGGTGGACTCAAGATTTC
Source organism: Pinus tabuliformis (assembly GCA_031772625.1). NCBI lineage: Eukaryota > Viridiplantae > Streptophyta > Pinopsida > Pinales > Pinaceae > Pinus > Pinus tabuliformis. The sequence continues at coordinate 751,520,516 of CM062805.1, read as the reverse complement.
ATCCCATATGGGTACCATCAAGCTTACTTTCTAACCACCAACCTAAACATACAGGTGTGTGTCCAAAACCAATCTCAATAAACAACACCACCTTTTCAACTCCGGGATTCCTGACAACAACACAGAGTGTCGACGTGGTTTCTCCCCAGGAAATTATTCACTCACAAAGCCTCAACAAATCTCTTCCATTTCTTTATCATCAATAAAATCACTAATATCTACCAAACCTAGTAGGTTCCTTAGATATTTGAACTTCTTATTAGGAAGAGCATTTGTCAGCATGTCTGCTACCTGTTCGTCTATTAGAACATATTCTAACTTCACGATCCCATCCTGCACCAAGTTCCTAATAAAGTGAAACTTATTATTGATATGTTTCATCCTTGAATGAAACACGAGATCTCCATACATCTTGATACAAATTTGATTATCAATGTTAATCATAGTAGGACCTAGAGACTTTTCAAAAAATTCTGTCAAAATCTTCCTTAACCAAACAACCTATTTTCCTACTTCACATGCAACCACATATTCTACCTCAACACTACTCAATGCAACAAGATCTTTCTTCCTACTCATCCATGAGATCATAACAACTCCCTGACTAAAGTATCCTCCAGTAGTGCTCATTCCATTGGTCTCACTGCCACCCCAATCAAAGCATGTGGAGCCAATTAGCTTGACTTCCTTACTATCATACTTTAGGTAGTGTTGTATAGTGCCACAAAGATACCTCAATATATGTTTGGCAGTTATCCAGTGATCAGGACAAGGCTCCAACTGAAACTAATTAAGAATTATTACTACCAAACATATATTTGGCCTATTATTCACCAAATACATCAGGGAACCCACCAACCGACGATATGAGGTAGGATCCATGAGACTCAAGTTGGATCTCCTCAACTTATTGAGGTTGATGATCATAGGAGTAACCATCGTCTTGGATTCCATCATCCTAAATTTTTTGCAATAACTTGATGATGTACTTTCCTCACCCCAAAAATATCTCCCTAGGTCTTTTCCATACTTCTAAACCTAGGTAGTAATGCATCATTCCTAGATCCTTCATCTCAAATTCAGCTGCCAGCATCTTCTTGCATTCTTGAATTCTTCGTTCTACACCGATGATGAATAAATCATCCACATATAGTAGAATAATGTCTGGCTCATTATTCATGATCTTTATATATAGATTTGGATCAATAGTCCTCTTCACAAACCCAATCCTGAGAAGATACGCATCCATTCTAGCATACCATGCCCTTGGTTTTTTCATCAAGCCATATAGAGCCTTCTTGAGTATGAGAGTCCCTGGTATTCACTTCAAATCCTTCAGGTTGTTCGATGTACGCTTCCTCATCAATGGTCCCATTCATAAATGTGGTATTACCATCCATTTGATGGATATTCCACCCCATTGTAGGGCCAATGAAACCAACGATCTAATGATAGTGTACCTTGCAATAGCTTCAAATGTTTCTTCATAGTCAATGCCTTCATTTGGAGAGAAAACCCTTGAAATGAAACTTTCTTTGTACTTGTTTATACTTCCATCAATAGCATGTTTGATCTTATAGATCCACTTTGATGTGACAATCGATTTGTCACTAGGTATAGGAACAATTTCCCAAACACCATTCTTCAAGATGGATTGCTATTCTTCCTGCATAGATTTCTTCCAAACCTCTTCATGCTTAGCTTCCTTTAATTTAGATGGTTCAGCTTCAATCAAATTTATCATATATGTAGCATAACTTGAATACCTTTTCGATTTCTTACTTTCCCTAGAGAACCCTTTCATAGCTTCATGCCCTTTAGCATCTTCTAAGGTATCTTTCAACCAATTTGGCCTCTTCATTGTGTTTGGGACAACCACTGATTGAAAAGGCTCATTTGGTCCTTCTTCATCATTTGCAGTAGAGTTATCATGAACTTCATCTTCTTCAAATACTGGAACTTCTTCGTCATCAGAATCAATAGGAATATCCTTTGATTTCTTGTAAGATTGATTGTCATCAAATATGACATCCCTAGTTAGGTCAATGTTTCTTCCATCCTTTATGTAGATTTTATATTCTTTCGAAGAAAGACTATAACCAACGAATATTCCCTTGATGCTTGTCGAGTCCAACTTCTTGCACTTATATTTTGGAATATGGACATATGTTGGAATTCCAAATATGTAGAAATGATCCACACTCGACTTCCTTCCTATGAATACTTCCTTAGGTGTAGTATTATCAAGACTCCTATGAGGACTTCTATTTTGAACGTACATGGTAGTCATCTTTGTTTCACCCCATAAGAACTTCGATAGATCTTAATCAAAGAGCATAGTTCTAATGCCTTCTTCGATTGACCTATTCTTCCTTTCAGCCAATCCATTTTTTTCGGGATAGTAGGGAATAATGAGCTCCCTCTTAATACTTGCATCCTTACAATATGCAATAAGCTCTTTAGAGGTGTATTCCACACCATTGTCAGACCTTAGAGTCTTTATCTTCTTTTCGATTAGGATTTCTACCTCAACCTTAAACTCCTTGAACTTATGAAATAATTCATCTTTAATTTTGAGTAGGTATAGCCATGTCTTCCTATTGTAATGGATACAACCACCCTCCAAAATTTTGGCCTGCACCCAATTTCAGAGCCTCCCTTGAGAGTTTCACTTGATGACTGCACACACTTGGGTTCACTCCATGAGCTCATGTGAGTCTTTGCACCCACCTCGCTTGATCATTTCACCCAAAAAAATTTCATGTTGATGTCAATATCATTCTTGCGACTATGTTCTTGTCATACTCAAGGTCTTCACTTCGTGTGTACTTATTTTGTTCACTATGTCAAACATTTGTCACACTCACATACACTCTCACGCAAGCATTGTCACAATTGACTAATGATCAATCACAAGTTTTGTGATTGTCGCTTACACCGTCGGTCAATCACGTTGAGCATGGGTGTCTCGATGGTTTGAGTCATCTTGTTGTCAAGTCATGTAAGTGTGTGCTTGCAAGATCACATATGCATCTTTCAATCGTTCACACACTTAGTCACTTTTTCTGAAGTTCTAACAACCAAATCCCCCTCTAACAGTCAGACAATCACCCCGTCATCAACGTGATCAATTGTCACCTAGAACAACAAAGAAGCACTAAGCAAGCCATTTCAAGTCACATTGTCCGCAAGAAAATCAATCAGCCTTCATGCTGGTCAACTGGAGAGTTTGTCTCAGTAGCCACCCTGGGACTGACTCCCCTAAAAAATTGTGTAGATGCTGCAGACCTTTCCTGCTTCTCTGACTGAGAAAATTGTGTAGACAGGTCGGATAGACACGTAATGCCCGTCCCATCTCCCTTATAAAATTGTGCAGTTTTTCGAACCATCTCTCCTGACAATCAATTGACTACCCACCCAGAAAATTGCACAGTTTTCATGAGCAAGTACTTTGTTACCCATCATTCCGCTCATGTCCGAAATTGCGTAGAGGTGACCAACAGACAGGCTCCTAGCATTAGCATAGGTTTTCCCACCATTAGTTCCCAGCAGTTGACTGATAATTTCCATCACGAATTGTGTAGTTTTTGCTGCCAAGCTCCAACAACAGATTGCCATTTCCCTTTAGGAATTGCGCAGTCTTTGCTGCCAAGCTCCTAGCAGATGACTGCTAGTTCCCCTCAGGAATTGCACAGTTTTTGCTACTAGTGACCTAACATCTGACTACCAGTTCCCCTAAGGAATTAAGCAATTTTTGCTGCCAAGCTCTCACTGCCTTCTCGTTTAGGAAATTACGCAGATTTTGTTTGCCCAGCCTTCCTGCAGCCGAAACTATTCCTCCCAAAAATTGCATAGTTTTGTCCTCTAGCTGAGCCGAACCCTATGGATAGTCACTATCGATCTAGATTTCCCATCTTCACTACTGTTGCGTAGTTTTCATCAATAGTGCCTGAAGCCTCCATCCCAGCTCACAACCTTGTCTCCTCTCCTAGTTACCTGCATTTGAAATGATCATGCGTCATGGTAGACTAGGGGGTTTTTTGATTTGATGTCGTCTCGTCATGAGTGACTGTAGATATAGGTACACAAACAAACATGGCATGACGATGGATGGGATGAACGAAGGGAGCACATGCAAAAGAACAGGTTAACCAACAGACAACTAGATGATGCATGCAAAGAGATGTGCTCGCGAATGGATGATCATTCAAATATGTGTTCGCGGACAGATGAATGAGTGAACATGCAAGATGTGTTCGCAAACGGACATACAAACATTCACCTTTCATGAGCGGACAAACATGTCAAGATTACCAACATACAAGCAAGGAGCAATGTGTCAATGCAACATCAAGTGAACCAATGACCATCGAAGACTCCGTGCACTTTTCCATGTGGAAGTGAAGTTGTGACACACCATGAGGACATCCATCACCCAGTAGCTCGAATGTACCAACATTGTCATGTCGATTCATGTCATGAGCCATGTCGTCCACATCTCTAGTGTGAGTTGTTAGCACCTAAACCTGCCTTAGGCTGAAGAAGGCAAAAATTAGGGTAACCACAAACCACGCTCAGTCTGGTAGCTAGCCCTACCAGAGCAGGAGAGGGCTCTCTCCGAGTCACGCTCAGCGAATGGATAGGAAAAATGGTCTGATATGATTTACAATGCGATATTTACCTTAGGCTAGTAAGTGAAAAAGGATTTTGGAAAAGATTTTCGAAGTGACTAAACTTCTGATATGTATATGGGACTGGCGCTTAGCAAAGAACAGAGAATTGAGAATGAAGGCATAGATTATTCCATGAGGCAAGGTAGGCGAGAAGCACAACAATTTTAACTTAAGGTGGAGTGGAATGGAAAGATCGCCAAAGATAGTGAAAAGGGCATGGTCACATGAATCCTTTTCAACAGAAGAATAACACTGCACATGAAATTTTCCCATAGGCAGAGCAATATAAATTGAATTCTACCTAATCTCACTTAGAAAATTTCACTGAAATGAAACATGAAATGAATTATGAAACATAACAAGATACATATGGAACATAAGAACACATTTTCTACACTCACAACCACAAGAATATCATGAAACAGAGCCGTTGCTTTTCATTAAACTCTCTGTCAAAAATACACAGTGCAGAAACAAAGTTTCTTTCCCACAGTCTCTCAGAAGTTACAAGCCAGCCAACCCTTTGAAAATGAAATACATACAATATATAGAAAGTGTAGAGAAGAGATGGAGCACCCAGGGGTTGGGCAGTTACTCAAGTCATTTCGAAATGGAGATGGAGAGCCAACCATCAGCTACAGGTGCAGCGCTCTCAAGCATGACATTTGGCTGTGGTGACCCTTTGCATTCTTCGCCACTTGGATAGATGCCCAACTGGGGAGAAAACTCTTTAAAAGCCACATTTTGTGTCAAAAAACAAAAGAGTGGATGACTGGGCCCACTTGGAGAAGTCACGATCCAAAATTTCGCGAAACGGGAGCAAACTGGGCAAAATTTCCTCTGTGCGTCGTGCGCTTTTCTCTGTGCGTCGCACTACTTTGGGGCCTGTTTTGGGGCACTTTCAGGTGTCCAAAATCTTCCCAAGTGGGCTTGTTGGAAAGCTTGGCCTGTCTACTTTCTAACCCCACTAGAATTTCTAAATTTGGTGCTCATTTTCCCCTCCAAATATTCATTCTCCCAAGACTGCTTTCCGTGTGTCCAAAAAGTGGCAGAGAGGCCATTTTTGGGTGTTTTTTTACCTTTAGGAGACCCAAAACTTATCAAAATTTCTTTCCCAGACACCAATAGACGTAATTTTCAATGAAAAATCCAAATATGTAAGCCATTCCTCATTTGGAGCTCTATAATTTTAGCGCCGCGCGGGGTGTGTGACACACAGGGAGAAAAACACTGTTTTTTGACCAAAAAATTTCAAAATGCAAAAATGTGCTCCAAATTTCTTGAAATTTGGTCTATAGATTCTTCATTAAGTGTTATGGTTGGCCAAGTATTGCCTCAGCCAAATTCCGGAGTCAATCATGCTCTTTTTACCTCTTTTGACTTTTTGATGCCTTCCTTAGGTTTGCCTTCAAATTCCTTATTTGTGCCTTGCAAACCTTGTTCTGTGCCCAATAGTGGTTTTTCATGTTCCTAAGCATGTCCGTGTCCTATATTGCTTTGAGGGAAGCATCAGCAAGCAAATCCAACTTAACCTTCTCTTTTTGCCTGATTAGGGTTTCCTGGAGTATTTTCTTCAACTGCTTGATTTTGACTTTGGAGACCTGATTCCTTGTGTAGCAATGAGTAGCCATATGTCTTTGAAATTTGTTGTCTCTTTTGGCCTTCTTAAGAAGATTGTTTAAATGGAAATTTACTTTGTCAAGCCACAACTCCCTATTTTCATTGATTTCTCCTGCAATTAGGTCAACTGAAGACATCTACTCCCTTTGTTGCTGAAGTTCCCTTTTGAGTCCTCTAGTCTTTGGATTCTTCCTTGTCACTTGCTCTTGATGCTCATCTGAATCACCTTCAATTGCTTATTATCCTACTCTAGGAATCAAACCATGAAATTGGCCTTAGAAACATTGTCCCTAAGCTCTTTGATCTTAGCATCTTTCTCCTGAAGCTGTGTCACTGTGGGTATCCCCCTCATAATCTGATGAAATTCCTGATGCCATTACTGCTGTGTGTACCCTGAGTTTTCCTTTGCTGCCCTCTGAATCCAATGAAACTGGTGGTTGCCCTGAGAATCTGTCACCAAGGGGACAATAAAATAGGGAGTGTTAGGAGGGGAATGATGAAAGGGGAATAGGGATTTAAGAGGAGAAAGTTATCAGGGATTTAGGAGTATTTTGGGTATAGTTTTGATGGGATAGGGTTTGGATATTATTGAGGTAGGGATAGGGGGAACAAATGAATATGATCATAGTGGAGCTAGGGTGATTATTAGGGAAAGTGCTACAGGGGAATTAGTTTGATAAGGGTAGGGTAAGAGCATGCTTTAGCAATAAGGTCACTGTAGCAAAACTCTAGCTTTTTTTTGACCCTTTTTGTGTCATGTTTGTTTGCTTTTTAAAAAAAAATTGCATTTGATTTATGGTCACCAAAATCATGTTTCTCTTTGAATTAAATGTCAATGATGAAGGTATTAGGGCCACTTCTCCAAATTTGAGGGCCATACATAAAAATTTGGACGATTTGGTGGTTTTTTAGGCTCACAGGCCTGTGCGTCGCGCCGCCGGGTATGCGCCGCGGCAGTGTAAAATTAACACTGTGGGTGGGCTCCCAATGTGCCGCACGCCCTGAGTGCGCCGCGCCACCTTGTGTGTGCGCCGCGCACTGTACACCAATTTGCTTGGAAAACCAGGGGTAGGGTCTTAGTGGCGTTTTTAGGGGGTTTTCTTAGGAGACATGATGGAATGGGGGTGAGAGTGATGAGGAGTGAGGGGACAAAGGGAGGGGAGTAGAACCTTGGTGGCATCCTCACATTTTTGCAACCCCAGCCATCGTTTTCTTGGTGATTTTTTCATGGTCGACCTTATGCTTTTGGGTGACATTTAAACATCTCATAAACACCATATCATTGACAAATTTGATGGACAAGAGGTGTCATAAGGCCTACCTTGCAATTTGATGGGCTTCAAAAGAAATTTGAGGCAATTTGGCACAATTTCAGGCCCCTTTTTCCCTGTGCACCGCGCTCTTTGTGTGCGTTGCGCCAGTGTAAATTTTACATTGGAAAACCTCTCCCAGTGCGCCGCGCTCCCTCTATGCATCACGCTCTTTTCCAGGTGACTTTTGGAGGCCTTCCCGGTGTCCAATTGGGTGTAGGATAGCTAGTTGGAAATTTCTTTGAGTCTACTTTCCAACCCAATGGGAATTTTGCAATTTGGAGTTCATTTGTCATGTCAAAAGTCAAATCTCCCAAGACTGGTCAAAAGGTTCCCAGTGAGGCTGCCTCAAGGCAGAGTGCTGTTACAGTCAACTTTTGAATGCCTTCCTCAACTCCAAATTGAGCTCATGATATATAATTGGAAATATATTTGAATCTAGTTATCATTTGACTCATAGAGAAAGTCATTTGGCCAACTGAGATAGGAGAAAACTTGATTTTCCCAAGGTCACTTCAAAGGTGCATTAATTCTCCCGAGGCAATTGTAGTTTTGACATTTCTTCAAAACCATGACACCTGTGTAAATAGTGAAGGAGGTTTTTCTTCCTTGGCTTGTCTTGGACAAAAACCTCTCTCCGTTTTTCGAAATGCATCTTTCCTTGATCAGAAACATCATTTGAGTGAAACTTACCCCGATGTGTGGAAGAAGAGATTTGTCGAAATGAAGTGAAATGAACGGGATAGGGAGCTTCTAAATTCTTGAGGGAATTTTGGGAGGTAGGGAGGGATGTAATGAAGTAAGGGAAAGTGGAATATCGGAAATTGAGTGAGGGGAAGGGGTCCAAAAAGGCAAAACACAGGCCCAACCTAGAAAACTGCTAGGTTGTAGCAAGAAACTAGGGTTTCCGCGAAAATGAGGAATTTGGGAATCTCAGTGATGGGAAGTGTTTGATAAGGTACTTTAAGGATAAGGGAAGGTGTATGAACATCAGGATACAAGTTTTTCCGATGATTTGGCTATCCAAGAGAAATTGCCTTCAAAACCCTAGGAGAGAGAAATGACCTTACCTAGGCACAACTGAGGCATGAACAAGGTGTAAAATGACCCAGTGGGAATTGAAATGATAATGAAAACTCTCTGGATGATGGTACACTCAGCTGAACCGTGACATGGACTGATATTTGTACAACTTTGACAAGGGTAAAATCAAACCCTAGACCCAATGCCTAGTGACCAAATTTTGCTTGAAGACTCACTGAAATGACAAAATTTGACCTTGACACATTAAAATCACTTTGTAAGAGCATGTTTGATCACTGGAGGAAGGTTATAAAGAATGACACTAACATTGGCTCCAATAGGGATGGCAGCTCCTTGGAGGTGCCAAAAACTACAGATCTTTGGGTGAGCAGACAGTGCCTTCGTCCATTGGGCTATGGAGTCCATTATTCCGACAAACCAACATGACTCAATTTATTGACTAAAACTTGACTCAAACTGACTCAATGCAAACTGAAATGACTAAAAAACTTGACTCTATGCAAAAGGAAATGACTCATGACTGACTTAACTAAACCAAGTATTTACAAAGCTTGTTCAATGGCAGCAGTCCATCAAGATTCGAGGGTTTCAAATCAAGATGACAGCCACCTGCGTACTAATGCAATATGTACAATCATGTGTAATGTGTCTTCCAACGCAACCAATCAAGTAGATGCCTCCTTGATTGATTCTCCTAATCAGATCTTCTGGTCAACAATAGATACTTGTAACTAGGCATCCAAAAAACTAATTGACCTTGATCTCCTTCATCACCGAATACTACAATAATCACCTTCATGGCTGACTGCAGTAATCTGCCATTGGATCCTGAAGAACATGAAGATTTTCTTCCTGCTGAAGAAACAAGGTGTCCTTTGCTTCAAATTCTGATCTTCCTTCATCATGTGCTTCAGTAAAACTATGCTCCTAGGCTTCAAAAAACTCTGAACAGGTAGATGAGCAAATATCTTCTTGGAAAAACATTTCAACACATGAAACATATGAAGAGGAAACTGAATGGAAATCCTGAATGTTTTGATCTTCTGTGGTGTGAATGTATTGAATGAAGGTCTGATCTTGTTTTTCATACACTTACTGGATTACCTCCTCATGAAGGCTGTATTCTAATGAACTGAGAACATTTGGATCCAAAACTTTGTCTTCTTCATCCCAGATGATTTCAGCAGCAGATTTCTCTTTCACAGGCTTCCGTACTAGGCATTCTTGGGCATCGCAGTCTGAATCTAGAACTGAAATAGCTGTCCTGACATTATCACATTCTGAAATTAGAACTGAACTTACTTGCATGCCATCTTCTTCTATTGACAGATCTGAACTGACACTTTTTCTTTCATCAACTTCAGCCATATGGAACTCTTCAACCTGCTGATCTATTTCATATAATTCATGTTGACTGTCAAGATGTAGAATTCTTTCATCTTCCTCCGTACTACAATCTTGATCATGCTGCAAATTTTCATGATCGTCTTTACGCTGCTGAAAGGGATTTTCGTACAGGGCTTCCATGATCTCATCATCCATGAAATTATCATCTTCATAATATTTTTTAAGGCTTTCAATAAAATTAGAAGCATGTTTTCAACAGTCATGAACTAGATTTAATGATGGATAAGATTCTTTATACTTCTCAAAGAATATTGAATGAAAATCCTTTAGACAATAAATGGAAGCAGGTGGCAAACTTTCATACCAAGATCGAGCTTTGTCTTCCAGAGTAGCCATAAACATTTTCATCAAATAGTCTTCAGGAAAATTGATCTTTAATGTATGCACGTGAATGTGAAATTTCACCAGATGAAGAGCAGCGTCATTACCTTCCACATTTCTGAACACAGGCAAATTCCTTGACCAATCTACCTTGGGCATTTTATTTGGAAAACCTGGGATGTGATCTCGACTCATGGGAGCATATCTTCTTGCAATCCGATCCATCTTAATAAATCTCAAAGCTACTGATCCCTCTGCAGTGGAGTCACCATGAAGGACTGATTGCATGGATTCTTCAGTGAATGGAGTCGCCAGGTGAATGATTTCAGCCGTCTTCTTATGTTTGATCGTTGTTCACCATCAACCATCAGATCTGAGCTTGATAGATGTACTGGGGCGAAACAATCTTCAAGCAAACCATTTTCTTCCCCAGTATGGTCGCCACTATGTTAGTGCTTGAATCTGCCTTAGGCTGAAGGAAGGAGAGGTTCAAGGCAACATCAAACCAAGCTCAGCCTCGTAGCTAGCCCTACGAGGACAGGAGAGGGCTCTCTCTAGTCAATCTCGATAAAAATGAGCAATAGGGTGCGAGATGACTTAAAATGGGAACTGATTTTAATGATTTTAGGCTAGTAAATAAATATGAAAGAAATATTTGATTTTTAGGCTGGGTTTTCTGGGCTGTATGGGACCAAGGAACAACAATGAACAGAGAAGTTAAATCAAAGACACAGATTATCTCCTGAGGCAAGATAGGCAAGAGATTTAACATCAAATTTGAAATACTGTGGAGTGGGTGGACTGTTGAGAGGTTGACAAGGGCATAGAAGATGAATCCTTGTCAAACAGAAGAAAACATTAAATATGAACACTTTCCCAAGGCAGAGCAATGAATTGGATTCTGCCTTTCTCACTTTAAAAGCATTCAGCTGAAAACGATTATGAATGAACTATGAAACGGAAACACGAGACATATGAAACAAGAGAAGAAACACATGCTAAATTCATACCGCAAGCATCTCATGAGACAGAGTTGTACCATTCAATTAATTCTCTGTCAAATATGTACAATGAAGCACTGGGTTTTTTCCTCCCGCACTTCTTCTCAGAAACTCCGAACCCTTTACAAATAATTTTTCATACAATAAAAAGACCCAAGGATGGGAAAACAGATCGATGAAAAGAGTAAGTTGTTACAACTAAAATCCCGAGGATAGGAAATGAACCGTCCATCTGTTCTATAGACAGAACAAAATTTCATTATTTCATTTGAAACTCCTTGATGACCAATAAAAAAGGCGACAATTGTTGCTACAAATCATATCTGAAGTCAAAAAAAGGAAATCGGATCCTATTCCTTTGTTGTAGATATCTTTGTTTTATATTTAGGCATTTAGTTTTTTGACTTTTCACCTTCCTTCGCCCTTTTTATTACTACAGGGAAGAAACTTAACAACTTCTCTCGCCAGATGTTATGAAATGAAGGGCCAGGTGTCAAGGAATATAAAGTGAACATTCCAAGCTTGAAAAGAGGAAAATGTGTGCAGATGCACACATACATTAGAGAAACAAATGCTATAACCTGCGCTAGCATCTCTTGTTCACCAACAGTTTTAATGAGGATAGAGAATAGGGAAAGATCAACCCCACTTGGCAATAGTGTGGCCTCTGCCAATAAAATAGCAGTTGACATAGACCCCAGAACAACTGCCAGGACTTTCTCAAGTTACTATTTAAGAACACACCGCTAGACCCGCTCTGTCATATCCAAGTATCGCCCAAAAGTACCAATGCGAGGCAGATGGAAACTTGATATGTAATGCCATTCCGTGGAGCTACCATGCTCGTATTTATTAATTGTATCCTCCAGCTCAAGTGCCTCACACACATTGCTTATGTACTCACTTTTGTAACGGTAATATTCCTCTGCAGCTCTTCTTAGTTGATACCTAAGGGCAGCCATTGATTTCTCATTAGTTCCATAATCCATGTCATCTTCCCCCAATCTTCCTCCTGATGGTTTGAAGTTCTGATCTTCTGTGGTCATCTGGAGCAGCATATTATCAATCACATTTCATGTAAGGTCGTAATGGATCTCGCTTGCACATCTGATTTGAAGTAGCCCGGGAAATCACAAATGAATTTGAGAGTTCTTGATGAGCATCATCAAGTTTAACAGCTATTTTTGCAACTCGATGGGATAGAAATTTCTGTCGGTAGTTCAAATTTGCATTCCTCCAAATGCTTCTAGGAATTTCAATTAAACCAAATCCCTGAAGAAAAGCACTTGCAACAAGACCTGAAGGTAGTCGGGCATGCCATTTCCAGGCCAATTATGACACCACCCAACCTCTATGCATGAGAATGAGAATGACAATTCCAAAAGAAAGTGATTCCTCCTTTATCTTGGCCAGTGATGGTGGTCTATATATTGGCTGGCACGAGTACAATTATGGATAAGGAACAGAACATATCGAGGAACCTCCGGCCCAGCGAAATACTTGAGTGTGGCAGCCACCATGCAAAATGTTTCGAATTATTTGGAGCGTTCTTTCCAAATTTGCAATAAGTCTCCCTTATATCTGTAGATTTTGTTTTGTTTCCATTGGATATTGCTTTGTTTCCCTTTAGTCCTCGAAACTCCTTTACCAACTCAAAGTCATTTTTATTTGTTGAAGTATCATTCTAAAACTCTGTCTTATCAATCAAATTTTCAGTTTCTTTTGGAAAAACCTTCTCATCTCTCTCCAATATCCGGAATTTGAAGTAATTTGGGGAGGGACCCCTAGGCAAGAATTTGGCAACGACTGGTGAGGGCTTGTAATTCAAGACTGTTACAGTACTGAGAATTGTTTCTACAAGCTTTCGTTTAGATTTTATATAAGATCGAATCCATGATCCATTTTCAGTGTCAACTGCAGTTAAGGGAAATGTGCCAGAATTGAAATCTACAGCTCTTGACAAATCGTCGATGAGAGACAACCCTCTACCCGATGCACTCTTGGTTGTCTCTATCTTTGCATCCATGGTGACAGTAGGGTCTTCGGTTGAACATACCGTGATCGCTCCTCTTACTTTTGCCGGAATCAAAGATCCAAAGTCACAACTACTTGAATCAATAGGGGTGCTTACATTTCCGTTGATGTCCCTTTCGTTGAAAATAGGAAGCAGCACCGAACGGGTAAGATTAGAAAAATTTATGGCTTCCCCCTTGATTATTTTCCCATTACCCAAAATTACGACTGATTCCAAATCTCTGTCGATCGTTGTTGCAGCGACCGTCGAAATCCAGGGAGCGGCGTTCACCACTGTGCCCAACTCGGGCCCTTCGTTACCCGCAGAGCATACCACCAGTATTCCTTTCTAGAACGCGTGAAATGCTCTTATCGATATTGCGTCGGAGAGGAAATCTGTTTGGAAGAGCCAAGAGGATCCAAGAGGATCCCTGACAACCCTGAGCAGAGCGTTTTGCATTTTGGCAGAGAAACGATAAAAAATTTGATTGTCTGCCCTGTGCATCGCGCAACATAACTAGTGCGCCGCGCCTGGTGAGTGTGCCGCGCGCACACAAAAATGCACTGACAAATGATGCCCAGTGCGTTGTGCGCACTTTATGCACCACGCACTCTTTGTATGCGCCGCGCGTTGACTGTCAGCACAATTCCGGCCCCAAAACAAAAATTTGTCCTTTAACACTTCAATTAGATCTTTTTGGATGCAAATGGCCCTTCAATCAATAAAAATGTCTTGGTGACTTTGATTTTGGAAAATTCTCTTTATAAGGTTGTAGAGTCTTGACACTTTGACAACTTGGACACAAACTCTAATTTCTCGTTTCCTCTGACTTTTTGAACTGACGATGACCCTCTTTGTCAACTTTGCAGGCTTGTTTGGCATGCTATCCTGGCGGAAGATGACCAGAGCAGCGTCTTATTAGAAAGGAGAATTAAGCTTATGTATGCTTTCTAGAAAGGCAACGACAACATCCAGATCTATCTTCATCATAAGAGATTTCTTTAGGTGGGTTCAACCATAAAGCTCATAGTGCTACTCCCCCACTCACACCAAATGGACCTTTGCCATTGATCATGTGTTGAATGTTGGCTCCTCCACGAGTCTGACTCCTTTCATGGTCATAGCCTTTGACTCACGGATTAAAATACAGCAGCAATGAGTGAGCCGTAATGATTGAGCAATATTAATGATCCAACCATTCTTATGATCTAACACGTTATCCTTTGATTACATATTTCCCATGCTTCCGCTGCGCTGGAGATAGCTTCATAATGTGACTTTCTAACTATGCTTCCACCGCATACATCGATGTGACCTACAACCGTAGCTAATCATTGGCCCGACTCCTTTTATACCAATGACATACAACAAACTAGATTTGAGAGCATCGATTGTTGATAGTCTCCAAACTTTTCATGCAGATAGCTTTCTCTGCTTACGAATATAACAGATATGCTCGCAGGGAACAATTTTTTATGTGATTTATTCAGTGTATTGAAGGCTTCTTCTCTATATGTGCTTTTGCAGGGATGGGAGCAGCTAAAGCTGCTGCCCTTGAAGAGCTGTAAAACCTTATAAACCATGTATTGAACGAACTTAATAATTTCTTCTTTAAAACAGAGTTTTGAAGAAGAACTGTCCTTCAACATTATTAATAACATGGATCTTGAAGTGAAACCTTATTGAAACTCTCTTTGGCCTGCAGGCATTAGTGAAAACTTCTGGAGACAAAACCCTCGACTCAAGAATTAAAATGACTCTTTTTGACCAAAATGGAATTTGATGACTGCAAATGACGAGAAATGAACCTTGGTGAATTTGATTCTGACAGAGGACTGACAAGACTGAGTCTAACATTGGCTCCAAGGGATGGCAGCTGCGGCTCCGTGGAGGTGCCAAGAACTGCAGATCTTTGGGAGAGAAGACAGTGCCTTCATCCATTGGGCTATGGAGTCCATTATTCCGACAAACCAACATGACTCAATTTATTGACTGAAATTTGATTTTAACTGTCTCAATGAAAACCGAAATCACTGAAAAACTTGACTCTAACAAGCTAACTCAAAATGGCAAAGACCTGGACTTAAAACTTAAAGCTGGGTGGCAGTACCTGGCCACCCGTGTTTCTTACAAGGAAATATGCGATCAAACTATATCAAAATGCCAATGCAACCAATCAAGAAGATGGCTTCTTGACTGATTCTTCCTATCAGATTTGCTGGTCAACAATACCAACTGATCACTAGGCATCCAAAAACATAGTTGACCATGATCTCCTTCATCACTAAACACTGCAATAAACACTTTCACAGCTTACTGCAACAAACTTGCCAGAGGATCTTGAAAAACATGAAGATTTGCCAATGCCACCTCTTGCTGAGAAGAGGAGATGTCTTTTTCTCTTGCTTCTGATTTTTCTTCATAAATAAGAACACGTTCTTGGTCTTCAAAAAATTCTGAACAAGTAGATGAGTAGATTTCCTCTTCAGAGAACGTTTCAAAACACGAAACATATGGAGAAGAATATGAAATAGAATCCATAATGGTCTGGTCGGCTATAGTCTGGATATATTTTTGATCATCTTGACATGATATGACAGCCAGATTCTCATTACATTCATCACATTCATCAATCATGAGAAAAGCAACTTCGGATGATTCTTGAAACTCAAGCATGACATCTCTATCACCTATCATAAATTCATCCAGAGAAACTCTTTCACCTACTTGAACAAAGATATCCTCTTGCTGTTCATGAATTGACTGGATTAACTTGGTAGGAAGGCTATGTTGTGATGAGATGAGGGCAGTTAGGCCTGTAGCTTTGTCTTCTTCCTTTGAGGCAGCCTCAAGAATGCAATTCTCTTCCATGAGATCTGGAACCACTTGTTTTTCCTCATCACAATCTGTTTCTCGATCTGGTTTATTATCATCATTTTCGGAGATTGGAACATCATTTTCCTGCGTATCCTCATTTATTTCAACCAGATCTGAAATAGGACTTCTTTTTTCATCATTTTCAGTCACGTGGAAATCTTTAACCAAAATCCTTTTTCACTTACTAGCCTAAGGTAAACATCGTATCGTAAGTCATCTCAGACTATTTTTCTTATCCATTCGCTGAGTGTGACTCGGAGAGAGACCTCTCCTGCTCTCGTAGGGCTAGCTACGATACTGAGCATGGTTTGTGGTTAACCTAATTTTTTCCATCTTCAGCCTAAGGCAGATTTAGGTGCTAACATGAGCCATACTGCCAATCAATGTAATGTAACATGGAAGTCCAAGAGAACCACTTGTTGTATGAAGAGTCATGTAAAGTCGAAAAGTCATGGAAGTCAAACAATCATGAGGGTAGTCAAACAACCACAAGGGTCAGTTTCACCCTTGGCTATAAATACCCCCTCATTTGTACATGCAAAGGAATTTTCACCTCATCTCCTCCCACATAGCCTTGAGAGTCTATAATATTTTATTTGAGGAGTAAGTAGTGGCTGCAACGCCTCGCACGTGGGGTTAGTGATGTATGGTGTAACGATGTGCCTTGGAACTTTCGCTTAATTCAGAAGCCTAGTCATAGGCCAACACAGTTTCACACATGTATTGTAAATGTTGTAAGACTAATCTTTAACACTTGTAATGCATGTTTCTTTAACTTGTGTTTAACACTTGAACTAATTCACTTGTTGTAATACATATATGTTCATGAAAATGTGTTGTATCTGTTGTTAACATTCTCTTGCCTGTGTAGACTACTCTCCCGAACATAAAACAAACCCTTCACATAAAACTTGCTACAACAACCATTGTACATGCACAGACTAATCCGCTCAGTGTTATACATGTTATCTTCCCTTGTGTGTTATGACCGTCGCATCCATGTGGACTGTTCTACTGGAAGCTATGCATTTTCTGTTGTGTCGTGTGCTCCTAGCGGAGTTGGGACTTCTCGCAACTAACTTGGGACTCACTCTCACCCTCTCCCTCTATGGTGAAAGAACCATTGACACAAGAGACACTTACAATCACCAGGAACGCGAACCTCACTTCTTGAAAGTCAAAGCAGACCACTCTCCTATGCTGACAAGCAAGATTTGAGTCAAATCTTTAAGATAATGGCAACCGGGCTATCATACCAAGTGGGACTCGCATAGCAAATGGTGTGAGCTCTAGTTGGGACTTTATACCGGGGTGATCCCTTGAATGTTGGCAAGTCCATCACCATCAAAATTTCTGGCTCTAGAAGGAGGGTTGCTAGTTGTATATGGTTGAACGTCCTCTCACACTCATTCATCAACCATCTGGTCAATGCATTAACTCACACTCCCTCTCACCTACGCAAGACTCTACAGTTGGTTACTCCTCGCCTCCTAGGATTAAACATGAGATTCCATATCATCACCTTCACTTCGTCCATCCCATCACCTGCCTGTTTGCGAAATAAGTCAGACTGATCCCAGTTATACAAGATCTTCCATATTCATCAAGGAATCCAAAAGCCACTCCCACAGGGGTCTTTGTATCATTAGTGGAAGAAGTAGTTCTTGCCACACTTGAAGGTCTGAAAAAAGCTATTGAAGATAGAGAGTAACCTACAGTCTTCCAGCAAGGAGAATGAGACACCCTTGTGATATTGGGATCAAACTCTGGTACACGAGGCAGAGGAGGTGGAGGCAGAGACAAACCAGCGGACTCAGAGTTGAAACTGTCAGATTCGTAAAGAGAGGAGGAGGATGAAGAAGAGGAAGAGATGGATGACCCATATCTAGAATGGATGACTTAGGGACCATTGGATCTCTCGGTTGTCTTGCACAATATGCCGAAGCGAGCGGAGAGAATGAACATCAAGTTCAACCCTGACAGCATGGTGAAGGCAGGAGACCATTTGGATAACTTCTACCTGCCGTTGCAAACCCTTGAGGTACGTATGATGACGTAGCTTGTAGATTGTTTCCATGTAATTTGGATGGTTGCACAGCTACTTAGTATCATAGCGTTCCACCCAACTCCATATAGAACTGGGGTGCATTCAAATGCATGTTCCTTGAAAAGTTTTTTGATGACAAGACCCCAACTATGTTATGAAAAGAATTGGGAAGCCTAAAGATGGAGGAGCAAGAAAAGGTAAAAGAATTCAACCAGAGGTTTACATGCAAGTTGACCAAATTTTTAGTGGACACTAAACCTCATGACTCCATCATTGTTGATTACTACATGTTCGCACTACCGACCAGCATTGCGGAATTCATCAAGCGAGTTGTGAAACCAACACCCTTGGAAAACTGTGAAGAGCCTATTGTTGTACAGAAAGACGTGCGCACAATTGGAGTCATCAAGGATGATGAATCAACAAAGGACTCCAAAGATGTGAGCAAGAAGTCCTAAGCAATGGTGAGAAAGGGTAGAGCCAAAGAATAAAATGATATTGGAACCCTCACTCGCCTCATCAAGAACTTGACAATAGAAGTGTCTGAGCTTAAACAACTTAAAATGGACACATCCGCAAGTAGCCATCTGCCTAGATAGAGACAAGAAAGTAGCTCATCAGGTAGCAACTTGTTCGCTCAAAAAATTGTGCAGAGCTCTATGTCCAATGTCGAACAGTGCGCAGATCCTGAATTCTATTTGTTCCACAAAGAACATCACCCCGAGAACTTCTATTTGGATTGGAAGCGAGTAGCAAACTCAGTATGCAGTCATATATTCGATGTAGAAAACAATATGTAGGAGCAGCCAGATGACAGATATAATGACGAAGGTATTGCATCTGATGAAGCATCAAGTTCTGGGCATGTGGTGAATGCATATCAGTGCTTGCAAGCAATGCTGAAGATGAACACCGAGAAGCAACCCCCAAAGCAAAATGACCATTACAATCTTAGGAGCAAAGGGGCTCCCCTTACACATGAGGAAGCATAAGAAAATATGAGATTGCTAATGAGGAAGGTTGATCCACCAGCTACCCCAAAGCAAAAAACACAAAACAAGTCTAGGAAGACAGCGTCAGACAAGGGTACCTTCATGAGCAGCAAACTGCAAAACACTCTGCCAAACAACACGAACATTAGTCCTACCCCAGACACGTCAGTGAGCCTATGACCTCTGGACTACAGCATTGTAGATGATAGGAAGGAAACTCAAGCGAACATTAGTTTGTTCGAATTAGCTAAGATCTAGAGTCAGTGAGAGATCCTTTGGAGTACATTGGAACAGACAACAGTGGACAACGCAACCTCTACTAGCAAGGGAGAAAGCACACCTCCCGAATCACTTTCTACTGTGCTCAACACACTCTAGATGGAAGAAGAAAACTAAGGTTTCCCTCCATTCCTGTTATCGTTTGAAATTTTAAAGTACAATGTCCACAACGTCTTGGTTGATTCTAGCATGGAAACCAACGATGCCACTCTCCATTGCTAAAAGGATCAATGCACAATGGAGTGAGACATCCGTGTGAATCATCCAACTTGATCGAACATTGGTACCAGCTGTTGGTGAACTCTGAAATGTGATCATACGACTATCTCATGACAGTTGAGTCTACCAATGCATTGACATTGTTGTTGTGGACATACTGGAAGCATATGTTCTACTACTTAGTAGATACTGGTCCAACAAGCCGGACGGATATTTTGCTACAAACTGATCACACATGTGGCTTCCGTACAAGGGAAAATTCAACTGGATCTGGGTGTTATCCGAGAGGTATATGAAGCACAATGTCACTCCCCTTAATGGCGAGAATAAATCATTGGCCTTCGTAAAAATCATGTTTGGCAACTTCCTCCTAAAAACAACGTTGGGGTGTTATCCTGCATGGCTAGCTCCAATCCCACCAAACACACAATTGGACCTCCTTCCTTGCCCAACTGATGGAAATGAAACATGTATATCACATTGTAACATTATTAATAGTAGCAGTAGTAACAATAGTACCAACAGTACAAGTGCATGAAATGGTCCATATACAGATGAGTTGAGGACCATGTATTTTGACAGATCAAAGACACATGATAGCTCAGGGGCCGGGTGCATCTTGATCTATCCAAGCAACATAAAACACATGATTTCAAGACTCTTGGAGTTCGAGTGCACAAACAATGTTGTTGAGTACGAAGCACTCACGTTGGGCTTACAAAAATCCATTAGCCTCAATGTGGTCGCACTCAAAGTGGTAGGTGATTAAGAAACAATAGTATGATAGGTATGTAACACCATTCATTGTTTGTCACCTCATCTCAAAAGTTACCAGCTAGAGGTATGGCGACTGATCTCTAACTTCCAAGCATTTAATATCACAGTTGTGCTAAGAATGTGTATTGCAGCTGTCAAAGCCTTGGAAAATGCAGCTGCTAGTATGCCATTACTTGGGGATAGATGTACTGTTGAAGTTTTGTATAAGCCTTTTGTCTCTGATAACATAATTGAGCTACACGTTTTTGGTGATGGTCAACAGATACTGCACTCCATGAACAACGTTGATGTTTTCAAGGACACAACAGCTGATGAAGATGAGCACGAGCAGCCCCTGAAAACTATAATTGATGGCAAGAAAGGAAACCCCATCCCCAATGGTGTGGTTTCTCTCAACAAGCTCTATGACTTGCAGAACCTCTGTCAAGGGCCAAAAAACATCAAAGCCCATAGGTCCACCACTAAAAATGAAAAGAGCAACCTGGGAAGCAATCACTATCCGAAGATAGTAAGTCTCGGTATAAACTACACATCGCAGCAGTGACAAGACTTTGACAACTTGATCAAACAGTACAGGGATGTGTTCGCATGGGTATATGATGACCTGAGTACATACAACACACGTAATCGAAAATGGGATTCCAAGAAAAAGAGGAGACAAGCCATTGCAACAGAATTTGGGTAAAACACATATGTCACTTGAACTTATTATATAGAGAGAATTAACTAAGTTGCTGAATGTTTGGATTACTTACAAATTTTTTCATCATACATGGGTTTCTAATTTAATTTTTGTACATAAGAAATCCAGGGAAATCCACTTGTGCATTGATTTCAAAAACTTGAGCCATTATTGGAATAAAAACAACTACCCTGTGCCATCATCAGAGCCTATGTTGCACGCAATATTTGAAGCAATAGTGTCATTTTCACCTAAAGGTATTTCAGGATACCACCAGGTTCCGATAGCGGAACCCTTACAATGGTCCATAAGAAGCTTGGCCCACTCACATACCCTCTGCAATCACTTGACAGGAAGGTTGACAACCTTCCTGTTAATGGCCATGATCTCGAGCATCACTTCCAGTAGGCCGGGCCACACCCCGTGCCATGTACATAATCTGCTTGTCGTTTGTTGTTTTCATTTTGTTTTCCTTGCCTACTATCTTTGTTTTTATTTGTTCTATTATGTTTACTATTTTTTTTTACTTTTGTTTTTTTTGCTTGATACATTACTATTTTTGTTTTTGGAAATAAGTGCTGCCAACTACTACATTATTGTTTTTGAATAGAGTATGTGGCTGAGATTTGAATAAACTTGTGACATTGCAGCACTTGGCCAGTCTTGTATCCGTCTTCTCTGTGCTTGGTTATAACCTTCGGTCGATGAAGTATTGATGGAAAATACGATCCATATATAAGGGAATTTTTGGTCCAACCATGAACCTGCGTCCACACTAGGAAGCCCCATGCCTATACTCAGCCTTCTACTTTATGTGTTCAAGCTCATCCAACTAGTAGAAATGGAGAAGGGGAAGATTTAAACGAGAAAACCTATGTCAGAGATACTACATACCTCTCTGAAGGAACAACCTCTTCTACTCTTCATAAGTTAGGAACCCTATTTTGCCCAAATAAATAAGTGCCTATGCACTGTCCTCTTAAAAAATAAAATAATAAGGCACAAGAAGAGAAAGGCTTCATGTGTAGAGAGGTGAAGCATGCAACTCCATCGGGATACTGAATAGGATCTCTAGCAATAGAGCATGGTGTGTTCCTGTGTGACTCCACCGGGGTACTATCCAGGCCTGTCGGTAGCAAACCAGCGCCAGAGATGAAAACTTATACTCTGAAAATCTTCAACTCGTGAGCTAAACTACCCTTCTCGAATTCGAAACATTGTGATCAAGCTAAACTTTTGATTATGTTTGACTAAGTTGGCAAAAGGTGAACCATGTATGTCCATGGGGTAAGTGCAGAAGCCAGAGTAACCCGCACGACGATTCAATACTCCCTGAAAGACCAAGGCCATGTGTTATCAATGACCCAAAACAGAGAAGTTGGAGTTCTACCAGTGGTTTTCCAAGTGTTGTAGCGACTACAACCACCCTCCAAAATTTTGGCCTCAACCCAATTTCAGAGCCTCCCTTGAGAGTTTAACTTGATGATTGTGCACACAAGGGTTCACTCAGTGAGCTCGTGTGAGTCTTCGCACCCACCTTGCTTGATCATTTCACCCAAGATTTTGCATGTTGATGTCAATGTAATGCTTGTGACTATGTTCTGGTCATACTCAAGGTCTTCGCTTTGTGTGTACTTGTTGTGTTTTCTATGTAAAACATATGTCACACTCAAACACGAAGTCATATACACTGTCGTGCAAGAATCGTCATGGTTGACCAATGATCAAGCACAAGTGGCACGCTTGTCACTTTCACTGCTGGTCAGTCATGTTGAGCATGTGTGTCTGGATGGTTTGATTCATCCCATTGTCAAGCCATGTAAGTGTGTGTTTGCAAGATCACGTATGCATCTTTCGCTCATTCACACACTTAGTCACCTTGCTGAAGTTCTAATGACTAGATCCCCCTCTCATAGCCAGACCATCACCCCGCCATCGACTTGATCAACTGTCACCCAGAATAGCGCAGAAGCACCTTCATGCTGGTCAACCAGAGAGTTTGACCCGACAACCACCCCGAGACTGACTCCCCTCAAAAATTGCGCAGAGGCTGTAGACCTTGCCCGCTCTACTGAATAAGAAAATTGTGCAAACATGTCGGACAAACACTTAGTGACCGTCCCTATCTCCCTCAGAAAATTTTGCAGTGTTTCCAGCTAGCCCTCTTGATAGTCAACCGACTGCTCACCCAGAAAATTGTGTAGTTTTCGTGAGCAAGCCCTCTACTACCTAGTATTCCACTCAACTCAGTAATTGCACATAGGTGACTAGGAGGACAGGCTCTCAACATTAGTGCAGTTTTTCCCACCAACAGTTCCCAACAGCCGACTGATAGTTCCACTTAGGAATTGCTCAATTTTTGCTGCCAAGCTCCAATAGCGGACTACCAGTTCCCTCCAGGAATTGCGCAGTTTTTGATGTTAAGGTCCCAACAGATGATTGCCAGTTCCCCTCAAGAATTGCACAGTTTTTTATTCTAGTGACCCAACAGATGACTGCTAGTTCCCCTCAGGAATTGTGTAGTTTTTGCTGCCAAGCTCTCGCTTGCCACTCATTTTTGAAATTGCGCAGATTTTGCCTGCCTAGCCTTCCCATAGCCCAATTCGTTCCTCCCAAAATTTCCTCAGTTTTGTCCTCTAGCTGAGTTAGACCCTGCGGATAGTCATTGTCGATCTAGATTACCCATATTCATCATCGAGTGACTGCTGCATAATTTTCATCAGCAGTGCCCAGAGCCTCCATCCCAACTCACAACGTTGTCTCCTCTCCTAGTCACCTACATCTGAAACGATCATGCAATATGGTAGACTAGGAGGTTTTTGGATTTGATGTCATCTTGTCATGAGTGACTACAAATTCAGGTACACAAACAGACATGGCGCGATGATGGATGGGATGAACAAAGGGAGCACATGCAGAAGGACAGGTTCACGAACATACGAATAGATAATGCATGCAAAGAGATGTGCTCATGAACAGATGATCATGAAAATATGTGTTCACTATCGAACGAACGAGCGAACATGCAATATGTGTTCACGGATGGATGGACAAACATGCACCTTTCATGAACAAACAAACCTGTCAAGCTTACAAACATACAAGGAAGGAGAAATGTGTCATTCCAACATCAAGTGAACCAATGACCATCGAAGACTCCATGGAATTTTCCATGTGGAGGTGAAGCTGTGACACACCATGAGGACATCCATCACCCAACAACACTACAGCTCAACATGCACACCAGCAGCAGCACGAATGTACCAGCACTGTTATGTCGAGTCATGTCATCCACATCTCTACTATGGGTCATACTATCAATCAATTTAATGTAATGTGGAAGTCCAAGAGACCCACTTGTTGTATGAAGAGTCACGTAAAGTTGAAAAGTCATGGAAGTCAAGCAATCATGAGGGTAGTCGAACAACCACAAGGGTCAGTTTCACCCTTGGCTATAAATACCCCCTCATTTGTGCATGGAAAGGACTTTTCACCTCAGCGCCTCCCACATAGCCTTAAGTGTCTGTAATCTTTTCTTTGAGGAGTAAGTAGTGGCTCCAACACCTCGCACACAAGGTTTGTGATGTATGGTGTAACGATGTGTCTTGGAAATTTCGCTTAATTCAGAAGCCTACTCATAGGCCAACACGTTTTCACACATGTATTGTAACTATTGTAAGACTAATCTTTAACACTTGTAATGAATGCTACTTTAACCTATGTTTAACACTTGAACTAATTCGCTGCTTGTAATACATATATGTTAATGAAAATTTGTTTTATATGCTATTAACGATGTCTCACCCATGTAGGATACTCTCCCAGACATCAGACAGACCTTTCATATAAAACTTTCTATAACAGCTGTTGTACTCTCATGGACTAATCCATTGAGTGTTATATGTGTTATCTTCCCTTGTGTGTTGTGACTACCACATCTATGTGGATTGTTCTATCGGAAGTTGTGCACGTCCTGTTGTGTTGTCTGTTCCTAGCAGAGTTGGGATTTCTCCCAACCAACTTGGGACTCACTCCCACCCTCTCCATCTACAGTGAAAGAACCATTGATATAAGAGACACTTACAATCACCAGGCACATGAACCTTACTTCTCGAAAGACAAAGAAGACCACTCTCCTGTGCTGACAAGCAAGAGTTGAGGCAAATATTTAAGATAATGGAAATAGGGCCATCATACCGAATGGGACTCCCACACCAAATGCTGTGAGGTCTAGTTGGGACTTCATACCAAGGTGATCCCCTGAATGTTGGCGGGTCCAGCACCGTAAACACTTCCTTGAATGGTAATCAATAAATGTTACATAGTAGAGATGACCTCAAAGTGTCTTATTAGACATGGGCCCGCATACATCAGAATGAATGAGATCTAATATTTCTTTAGATCTAGATTCACTATGATGAAATGGATTTCTAGTATGCTTCCCTAAAGAACATCCCTTGCACACAACTTCATGATCTAACTTCATATCGTAAATACCATGAACCAATTGACTAAGAGTAGGGATGAACCTATAATGAAGATGGCCATACCTTCAATGTCATAGTTCAATGGGGCTTATTTCCATATGAACCAAAGCTTGAGGAGATGGAGTGATAACCTAATAAATACTTCCTTCACGAACTACAATAACCCTAGCTTTGTCAATACTATAGTTCTTTTCCTAAACCAATACTTTTCGATCAATAGAAGAAATTATTACCCCTTTATCTTCTAAACAAGAAATACAAAGTAAATTATCTTTCAAACTTGGAACATCAAGAATGTTGTCAAGATTCAACTTCAATCCATTGTCCATCTTTAATGACGTAGATCCCAAGCCTCTAACAACATATATTTTATTGTCACCCAATTCCACTACATGAGAGGGTGACTCCTTAGATAGTGTGAGTCATTGCCTACTTTCACCTGTCATGTGTCTCGATGCTCCAATGTCAATGATCCATGCACTGTTATTAGTAAGAGATCTTGTAAGGGTAGCCAAGAATCCATGACTCTTGACTTTGTTGAATAGGTAGTAGATGATCTTCTTAATCCATCTTCTAGCAAAGTTGAAACCCAAACTTATGTAGTTCACCATAAAGGGAGAATCCATTTCCAACAAAGTGATCTTCGACTTATTTTGACCTTAGCTCTGATACCATGTTGGAAAATTAAGGATATTATATTAGGTTTGATTCTCCTTTCTTTATAATTACTTGTGAGTGTGTTATCTTCTTTTACTTCTTTATTATCTTATCTTTCATCAAGAAATTGTACATACTTGAAGATAAAAAAACAAGAGACACAAGATATATGCACATGCAAGGGAAAACCCCCCTCGAGGGGAAAA
This sequence comes from Pinus tabuliformis, assembly GCA_031772625.1. Lineage (NCBI taxonomy): Eukaryota > Viridiplantae > Streptophyta > Pinopsida > Pinales > Pinaceae > Pinus > Pinus tabuliformis. The sequence goes on along the minus strand of CM062805.1, from coordinate 751,493,903 downwards.
CCCAATCAAGATAATTCTTCCTTTCAATAGTATTCTTTGATATTCTTTACCCTAGACCAAGACCAAACTTTCCCTCCACACCATGTCAGCCTCCAAAATCTTTGACCCCTTCCATAAACTTTCACTAGGATGTAGCTTCCAGCAACAGGCACCTTACAGAAACAACAAAATCTTAGGAGAATTTGATCTCCCAACCCAGACCATGAAATAGAGAGAGAGAGGCACCAAAAGTTTGATTTTCCTCTTCTTTAGAGACTCCCCAAAACTCACACTTCTTTCATCTTCCTTCTCTCGCACTTCTTGAGATATTGAACTTGCTTGAGAGTGAGTGCTCCAAATTACTTCGACCTCCTTCAAGATATAGGTTTCTTGTGGGTCAAATGGGGGTATGTTATGAAACCAGCTCAACAAAAAGATACAAATATAGATCAACGCCTTAGAATTCAACCTCTTCGATGGGGTAACCTCCTTTACATTACATAAATGAACAATTCTTGGATTATACAAATGACAAAACCTCCTTTCTATATATATGAGTCTAAGGAGTCACAATATAACCCAGCCAACCTAACAATAATAATATAAAGCCACAAAAATAACAATAGAGGAATTCTATGGGGCACAGTAATAACAATATGGGGACAATAGGGGCACAACAATATTAATAAGGGATACAACTACAACAGTAATGGGGTAATCACTAGTATTATAGGGACCCAACATGCCCCTCTCCTTCAAAAAAGTGTTGTCCTCAACGCTTGAGTAGTTCTGGATGCTTCTGTATAAAATTCTCATCCTCCCATGTGAAATATTCAGTGGATAAGTTCTTCCACTTGATAAGATACTCTAAAATTGATCGATTTTGTAGCTGTCGAGTTCTTATTTCTGTGACTGCTTCTAGTTCCAATATAATTTTTCCTTCCTCGTCAAGTTCTGGCAATATTGTTTGAACTGAGAGCTTGTCGCCTATAACCTTCTTTAAACATGAAACATGGAAAACTGGGTGCAATCGAGAAGCTACATGAAGCTCCAATTTGTATGCCATAGTACCAATCTTTTGCAACACCTTGTATGTACCATAATACTTTGGTGATAATTTATTATCCTTCTTAGCTTGCTTGAGGGACATTTTCTTATATGGTTGTAGCCATAGGAATACCTAATCACCTACATCAAAACTTCTTTCGCTATGATGTTGATCTACCTGTTGTTTCATTCTATTCTGTGCCAACACGAGGTTATCCTTTAAGAGTTGGAGGACTTGTTGTTGATGTTTTATGTGATGTTCCACTGCTTGACCTTAGAATTTTCTCTTAAATATGATGTGATGGATGGTGACTGATATCCATAAAGTACCATAAATGGGGTCATTTTTGTTGTTGTATGGAAGGAAGTGTTATACCACCATTCAACCATAGGCAACCATTTGACCCATTGTATCTATTTATCAGATACAAAGCAACGAAGATATCCTTCCAAACATTTGTTTACTATCTCAGTTTTCCCATCAGATTGAGGATGATAAGATGAGCTATGAGCTAGATGAGTACCAAGATAAGAAAATTATTCTGTCCAAAATTTTCCAGTGAAAATGGGATCTCTGTCACTTACAATAATCTTTGGGTTTCCATGTAGCTTTTGAATTGTTTCCATAAATGCAGTAGAAATTGTACTCGCTTTAAATGGATGTGATAATGCACAAAAGTGTGCATACTTAGTATGTCTGTCAACTACCACCACGATGACACTCTTTCTCTCATACTTGGGTAAACCTGTGATAAAATCAATTGAAACCTCCTCCCAACGTTGGCTTGGAATGGATAAAGGTTGTAATAGACCCAGTGTCTTAATTGTTTCAACTTTATTTTGTTGGCAAACTAAACATTCCACCACAAACTTTTGAATATCTGATTTAAGGCCATCCCAAAAAAATTCCTTCTTAACCCTGTGGTAAGTTTTTAAAAATCCTGAGTGCCCTCCTAAGGGAGAAGTGTGTAATTCTATAAGAATCTTTTGTTTTAGTTGGGAATTCTTACAGAGGTATAAGCGATCTTTGTACCATAACGAATCATTTTGACAGCTAAATGTATCAGATGTATTGGAATCTTGTTGTAACTTTCGAATAAGTTTCCACACTTCTTCGTCATTCTTCCATTCCTCCCTTGCTTCATTTATCCAATCTGGTTGGATAATAGAAATGGTGCACAACTATGCTTCCACATCCTCATCCTTTCTTGAGAGTGCATCTGCCACCACATTTTGCTTCCCTTTTTTGTAGATGATTTCAAAGTCATAACCCAACATCTTTGTGACCCACTTTTGTTGCTCTTCAGAGGATAATCTTTGTTCTAAAAATTATTTAAGGCTAGCATGATTCGTTTTTACCTTGAAGTGTCTTCCTATTAGGTAGGGTCGCCATTTCTTAAGTGCATGGAGTATTGCCTGTTGGCATTATGATTCAAGTGTTGTCCTTGATGGCAACTCACTCAGAGGATGGTACAAGTGCTCAGAGGTTGGTACAAGTGATGGCATCTTAATCAGAAGACAGATCTCAGTACAGCATGCCAAGGAAGCTCATACACGCCGTTTCGTTAAGCCCAAGTCGCGTGTACACGCTAGTTCGATTCATAAAAAGCGCGTGTATGTGGAAAGGTTCCTTTGGTCCATGGTGGTTAGTCCTTGGAAGTTGTGCCTATGATTTCAGACCATTGTGTCTCGACGGGCGTGTCGATCCCTAGTTTTGAAGTTGATGGTATTGTGTTACTATGGTTTTGGCTCTTGGTATTGAGCTAGGCCTAAGACTATATAAGGAGAAGAAGATCATTAGGCAAAATCATCTTTCGACAAGGGCTTGAATATCTAAGAGTGAAAGAGATCTGATTTGCAGGTGCTGGGTTGCTTGATCTAAGCCAAGGAGAGATCACATTGGTTGATGGAAGACTAGATCTAAGGATAGATCGGGATCTAATGATCTGTACGCAGGTTGGCTTCGGTAAAAGCGCGTGTATACGCGGGTTTGGCTCCTTGAAGTAGCGTATATCTTTTGAAGCTTGTTTTTGGGTTTACAGTGGGGTCTGACAGTTATTGCAGAGTTCTGTAGTCTGCTCTGTGTTCTGATAACTGGTGATTGACAGGGTTCAGTGGTTCAGTGATTCAGAGTTTGGTTGTTTTATGCTTCAATGATCTGTTGTGGAAATTGAATGAATTGTGGTCTTCAGATTGTAATGTTGTGCTTCAGGAATATTCAAGTCTGAAAATGTATGAAAAGTGATACCTGAAGAAAAGAAGATTGTAGGTCAGCACCTACGTACTAGTATCTTGGCTAGTACAAGAACAAAGGGGGTTGGAGCTCCCTTCCAAGGAAGTTTGGAGAACGAGAGAAGGTTGTAGCCTTCTGCAGGTTGTAGCCTGCGTACTGGTATAAGGCTGCACCAGTACAAAAGATTGTAAACTGAAGTTTCTTAAAGAAAGATAGAGATAACTTGCAGCAGGTGGTTTTCACCCACATTGGGTTTCCACCTTATATCTTGGTGTTCATGTGTGTGACTTTTGATCCGTTCTGTTATACTGCATCTGCTTACTGTTAATGTGCTGAATAATGTCCTGATGAACTTAACTGAAGAATAAGCTAACTAAGTTATGAGTTTTCTGCTTATACGCTGTTTTATTTAGTCACAGTAGCGTGTACACGCTGTTTTACTTAACTGAAGTAGCGTATATGTTTCTGAGCATTGAAAAGGTTTGATTGATCTGATAATACTGATTCACCCCCCCCTCTCAGTATTATTTCCAACAATTGGTATCAGAGCAGGTCCTTCAGGGAAGCTTGATCGCTTGAAGGTAGATCATTCATCATGAGCAACTACGAGAAAGAAGCATCAATCAGGCCACCGGTTTTTGATGGAACAAATTTCAATTATTGGAAGGTAAGAGTTACTGCATATCTTCAATCTCTTGGTACAGAAGTTTGGAACATTGTAGAAACAGGCTATGCTTTTCCTTCAGTTACTCCTACAGATCCAGCTGAGAAAAAGACATATGAAACAAATGCAAAAGCAGTCAGTACTCTATTAGGAAGTATATCCCAAACAGAATTCATGAAGGTCATGCACTTCAAATCAGCAAAAGAGATTTGGGACAAAATGATCACTAGCTATGAAGGAGATGAACAGGTAAAGGAAGCTAAACTTCAAACTCTCAGGATTCAATATGAGACTCTCAAGATGTATAATGATGAAAGTGTGGCAAATTATTTTCTTCGGGTAGACGAGATTGTTAATTGTATGAAAAATTTGGGTGAAGAAATAAAAGAGACTATAGTAGTTTCAAAGATTCTAAGATCATTATCCCCCAAGTTTGAATCTAAAGTATCTGCAATAGAAGAAAAGGAAAATCTCAAAGTTCTCACTATGTCTCAGTTACATGGAATTCTAACTGCTTATGAAATGAGAAAGGGAGGTCCATCAGACAGAAGGGAAGCTGCTTTTAAGGCATCAGGAAAAGAAGATTACTATGAGGCAAGCCATGTTCCAGAAGAAGAGGAAGAAGAATCAAATTTTGTTAGAAATCTTCAAAGGGGTGCTGGAAGGTTCAGAGGTAAGCTACCTTTCAAATGCTTTGCTTGTGGAAGAGTAGGTCATTATGCTGCAAAATGTCCTAATAAAGATAAAGGAAAAGAACCTGCTAGATGGAATAAGAAACAAAGTGCAAATAAGAAAAGCTACTACACCCATGAAGATAGTGATGGCTTATCAAACAGTGATGAAGATGAACAAGGTAATAAATATAAGCTATTAATGGCATTTGAAGATGATGATTATGAGGATGCTGTAGATGTGGATAATCTCTATAATGAAATTACTAGACTCAAGAGATGCATAGAAGAAAAGAGTGTGATCATTGATACTTTGCAATTTCAAATTGATGAAAAGGAAAAACATCTTGAAAAACTAGAAGGTGAAATTGTTGGTCTCAGAAAAGAAATTGAGAAAACAAAAGCTATTAATCTTAAGTTTGTCAAAGGATCTGAAACTTTGGATGAGATTATCAATGTGCAGCGATCTCCTCTAAACAAGACAGGTTTGGGCTATAATGGAGAAACCTCTAAAGCATCCACCTCAAAGAATTATCTTGATGCAGCAAGAAGAAATGAGCAGAAGAACAATGAAGATAATCAGGTAAAGCAGGGACGAATTACAAACAGAAACTATCAGGGACAATCCTTCTTAAGGGTGAACAAAAGCTACAACCAACCACAGGTAAAATCTTCTCAGTTTGGCACAAGAATAGATGAAAATAGAAATTACAATCAGTTGGCTGGTAGATTCAATAACCACAGAAGCTTCTTCAATGGACAATGCTTTTCTTGCCATAACTTTGGTCACAAAGCAGCTCAATGTGTTGCATATAAAACAATCATGACTAGGGAAGCTCAAAAACAAAGAAGTATGACAGGGATTACAAAGAGGACCTATAACAACTTTTCGGTTCTTGAAAATGAAGTTGAATGTTCTATTTGCAATAATTTTGGTCATAAAGAATCTGAATGCAGGAGCAGGTTTCAGGAGAAAAAGGAACAAGCCACGAGCACCAAAAAATGGAGAAGTAATTAGAAACAAGGCCAGACTTGTTTGTAAAGGGTATGCACAGCAAGAAGGAATAGATTTTGAAGAGACCTTTGCTCCTGTGGCAAGACTAGAGGCCATCCGAATGTTCCTTGCTCTCTCAAGCTTTCAAAACTTCAAGGTATTTCAAATGGACGTGAAATCAGCCTTCCTAAATGGAGACTTAGAAGAAGAAGTATATATTGAGCAGCCAGATGGGTTCATTCTTGGAAATGATCCAAACCTTGTATGCAGATTGAAAAAGGCACTCTATGGGCTCAAACAAGCTCCAAGGGCTTGGTACTATCGCTTGGACAAATATCTTCACCAACAAGGCTTTTCAAAAGGATCAGCAGATAGCAATCTCTATATAAAAGTTGAAAATAACAAATTGCTAATCCTTGTTGTTTATGTAGATGATATTATTTTTGGCAGCAATGAAGAGACCATGAGTCAAAACTTTGCCTTGGTTATGCAGAAAGAATTCGAAATGTCACTTCTTGGAGAATTGACATATTTTCTTGGATTGCAAATCCAACAAAATGAAGGAGGTATCTTCTTGTCTCAAACCAAATACCTCAAGCAGATCTTGAAGAAGTATGGCATGGAAGAGTCAAAACCAGTATGTACACCCATGGTTACAGGATGCAGCCTCAGTGCAAATGATGAATCAGCAGCAGTTCACCAACCCACTTATAGATCCATGATTGGGAGTTTGCTTTATTTGACAGGTACTCGACCAGATATTACACATGCAGTAGGAATGGTTGGAAGATTTCAAGCCAACCCAAAGGAAACTCATCTTCAGGCAGTCAAAAGAATCTTCAAATATCTTCAAGGGACCCAAAACTATGGCTTATGGTATCCTAGAAATACTGATCTCACTCTTCATGCTTACACAGATGCAGATTGGGCTGGAAGTGTGGATGATAGGAAAAGCACAAGTGGAGGTGCTTTCTTCATGGGTTCTAGATTAGTATCTTGGTTCAGCAAGAAACAAAGTTCGATTGCCTTATCTACAGCTGAAGCAGAATATGTGGCTGCAGCATCTTGTTGCACACAACTTCTTTGGATGATGCAGACCTTGCAGGACTTTCAAATCACTTGCACTCCACCTGTCTCTATCTTATGTGATAATACAAGTGCAATCAGCATTTCAAAGAATCCTGTCATGCACTCAAAGACCAAGCACATACCAATCAAGTACCATTTTCTTCGGGAACAAGTGCTTGAGCAGAAGGTCAAGTTGGAGTATGTTCCTTCTAAGGAGCAAGTTGCTGATATTCTCACAAAACCACTGCCCAGGGAAACTTTTGAATATCTCAGACAAAAGCTGGGAGTAGTTGATGCTTCATCCTGTTGTTGAAGATTGTTTGTTCTACAGAAAAGTTGGTATACGCAGGTTACGGAAGGGATATGAGCGTATACACGCGGATTTATGTTGGGTAAGTCGCGTGTATGCTGGACGCTTGTTGCAGAAAGAATATCCGCGTACATACGCTGTTTTATACAGGATAAAACGCGTATATGAAGTTCTGAACAGCAAGGGAAAACTCTGAAGTTCTGAAAAGCAATAGGAATGTCAGAATTCTTCAGGCACAGTTTCAGGGAGTGCAACAGGCACAGGTTCAGGGGGAGCAGCTCAAAAGTCTCATAAAGCATTGTTGGCATTCAGATGTTTTGGTTGTTGGTTTCAGGAGAAGGAGCTCAGAAAGAAATTCTGGTTGCTGATCTAACAAGATGTTTATCAGATGTTGCTGGTGTCTTTCCTAAGTCTTGGTCTAGATCTGTTGTCTCTATGTCATGTATCTCTCTTGTCATATCTCTTTTATGGTGTCAAGGTCATGTAACGGCCTATGTTGGTTTCCCCACTATGCCTGGGATGAATGCTGTAATATAATTGGTTGTTTCTGATATGTCCCCTCTTGGTAGGGAGTATGGATGTATGTATTGAGTCTTTTGGTGATAGGAAGGTCCCTTATGGTGTATAAATCTTGGCTCTTGTTGAAGAACATCTTTTTCAAATCTGGCCTACTGTCAGGGGGAGCACGAGTCAGCACAGCCAAGCAGAGGTATCAGCATGTCCTCAGGGGGAGCACAGCCCTTTGCTCTTGATGTCAAAGGGGGAGAGTGACTTGGTGTGGTGGTTGCCATCAAGTCCAAAGGGGGAGATTGTTGGCATTATGATTCAAGTGTTGTCCTTGATGGCAACTCACTCAGAGGATGGTACAAGTGCTCAGAGGTTGGTACAAGTGATGGCATCTTAATCAGAAGACAGATCTCAGTACAGCATGCCAAGGAAGCTCATACACGCCGTTTCGTTAAGCCCAAGTCGCGTGTACACGCTAGTTCGATTCATAAAAAGCGCGTGTATGTGGAAAGGTTCCTTTGGTCCATGGTGGTTAGTCCTTGGAAGTTGTGCCTATGATTTCGGAACATTGTGTCTCGACGGGCGTGTCGATCCCTAGTTTTGAAGTTGATGGTATTGTGTTACTATGGTTTTGGCTCTTGGTATTGAGCTAGGCCTAAGACTATATAAGGAGAAGAAGATCATTAGGCAAAATCATCTTTCGACAAGGGCTTGAATATCTAAGAGTGAAAGAGATCTGATTTGCAGGTGCTGGGTTGCTTGATCTAAGCCAAGGAGAGATCACATTGGTTGATGGAAGACTAGATCTAAGGATAGATCGGGATCTAATGATCTGTACGCAGGTTGGCTTCGGTAAAAGCGCGTGTATACGCGGGTTTGGCTCCTTGAAGTAGCGTATATCTTTTGAAGCTTGTTTTTGGGTTTACAGTGGGGTCTGACAGTTATTGCAGAGTTCTGTAGTCTGCTCTGTGTTCTGATAACTGGTGATTGACAGGGTTCAGTGGTTCAGTGATTCAGAGTTTGGTTGTTTTATGCTTCAATGATCTGTTGTGGAAATTGAATGAATTGTGGTCTTCAGATTGTAATGTTGTGCTTCAGGAATATTCAAGTCTGAAAATGTATGAAAAGTGATACCTGAAGAAAAGAAGATTGTAGGTCAGCACCTACGTACTAGTATCTTGGCTAGTACAAGAACAAAGGGGGTTGGAGCTCCCTTCCAAGGAAGTTTGGAGAACGAGAGAAGGTTGTAGCCTTCTGCAGGTTGTAGCCTGCGTACTGGTATAAGGCTGCACCAGTACAAAAGATTGTAAACTGAAGTTTCTTAAAGAAAGATAGAGATAACTTGCAGCAGGTGGTTTTCACCCACATTGGGTTTCCACCTTATATCTTGGTGTTCATGTGTGTGACTTTTGATCCGTTCTGTTATACTGCATCTGCTTACTGTTAATGTGCTGAATAATGTCCTGATGAACTTAACTGAAGAATAAGCTAACTAAGTTATGAGTTTTCTGCTTATACGCTGTTTTATTTAGTCACAGTAGCGTGTACACGCTGTTTTACTTAACTGAAGTAGCGTATATGTTTCTGAGCATTGAAAAGGTTTGATTGATCTGATAATACTGATTCACCCCCCCCTCTCAGTATTATTTCCAACATTGCCAACATTTCCTTCTCATAAATAGCTTTGTGTAAAAACTTTCCCTTGATTGGATGACTTCCAAAAGCAATGGGTTTTTCGTCTTGCATTAAAACAGCACCAATTCCATTTCCTGAAGCATCACATTCCACAATAAAGGTTTTTGTGAAGTCCGGTGTAGCTAAGACCAGTGCTTGGCACATTGCCTCTCTAAGATGTTCGAAGGCCTTTGTTTCTTCTGGAGTCCATGAAAATGCATCTTTCTTCAATAATGTTGTTAGAGGTGCTTCTATTCTTCCATAATTCTTAACAAACTTGCGATAATACCCTGTCAACCCAAGAAATCCTCGCAGATGCTTTATGGATGTGGGGATTTTCCATTCCTTAATTGCTTTAATTTTGCTAGGGTCTACCTTAATTCCTTCATGAGATACAATATGACCCAGATATTCCATCTCTTGTACTCCAAAGAAACATTTAGATCTTTTTGCATATAATTGTTTCTCCTCCAATAGTTGTAGCACCTTGTCATCATGTTCAACATGATCCTTCCAAGACTTGCTGTAGATTAGTATATCATCAAAAAATACTAACACAAATTTTCTAAGGAATGGTTTGAAAATGGAATTCATCAAACCTTGAAATGTTGAAGGTGCATTGGTAAGGACAAAAGGCATGACCAAAAATTCATAATGACCCTCATGAGATCTAAGTGTTGTTTTCGGAATGTCTTTAGTCTTCATTCCGATTTGATGATATCCTGAACGAAGATCCAACTTGGTAAAGTAAATTGATCCATGCAATTCATCCAATAATTCATCAATGATAGGAATGGGAAACTTATCTTTAATAGGGAGCTTGTTGAGCTCCCTATAATTCGGACACATGCACCATGATCCATCCTTCTTGTGCACCAATACTACTGTAGTAGAGAAAGAACTTTGACTCACTTGAATTATACCAGCCTCTAGCATTTCTGCAACCATATGTTCAATTTCACTCTTTTGGGCATAGGGATATCTGTACGGCGTGATGTTTGGAGGAACACTTCCTGGAATCAGATGAATAGCATGATCATGATCACGAATAGGTGGGAGACCTTTGGGAGTCTCAAATACCTTGGAATGATTGTCCAAGACTTTTTGGAGATCTGGAGAAATAGATGATTCCAATGTGGAAACATCTAGCGAACATAATTGTGCAATTACACCTCTTTGTTCCTTTTTTAGAAGATTTTTCATACCGTTAGAGCTGATTATCTTTCGCGGTTTCCCTACAATACCCCTTAATTCAACTTCCTTTCCTTCCACAGAAAATTTCATGAAAAGTTCTTGAAAATTAAAATCTATTGTACCCAAGGATTGTAGCGATTGGACTCCTAATACAACATTAGCACCTCCCATTGGAATGGAAAGCATTAGGCTAGTCAATACATATTCTCCCATGGATAGCTTGATATTATGGCACTTTTCGGAGAAATTTATTGTTCCTCCATTTGCAACCATCACTTGATACTCTGGTGCTGGATATAAGAAGCAATTCAATTCTTTTGCTACCTTACAATGAATAAAATTGTGGGTACTTCCTGAATCAATCAACACTATTACCTTTTTCTTCTTGATTTGTCCTTCTATCTTGATGGTTTGAGGAGTGGTAATTCCCACCATTGCATTACAAGATATGGTCGAATTCATTTCTTCTTTATCTAGGCTTTGTTCCTAGAATATATCCTCTTCTTTTGACCTTTCATGCTCCTTTTCTTCTTCCTCTTCACAATCTATGTAGAATAATTTCTTCTAAGCACACTTATGACCTTTAGTGTATTTGCTATCACAGCTGTAACAAATCCCTTTTGCTCATTTTTCTTCCAATTTTTGTGGTGTCAAACTTATAGGTTGTGGAAGACTAGGGGCAACAACACTTCCATCTTTATAGTTGTGAGTGGTATGCTTCCTGGTTGCCATAATTTTTCTTTCCATTTTTCTTGCTAACCTAAATGCCTACTCTAATGAATCAGGTTCCCAAAGGTGAACATCATGTTGGATATTATCCTTTAAAGTCACTATGAAAACATCAATCCTATGCTCCTCTGGAATATATTTTACCCTTATGTTCAATTTTTGGAACTCCTCAATGTGCTCCATTATTGAACCCTTTTGTTTGAGACTTATCAATTGGCTAAAAAAATTGTTGCTTTTTGTATCCTCATAATGTGCTGTCAATTCTTCTATAAAATTGCCCAAGTGATAATTTGTTTACGAGAGCAAAGCCATTGATACCATATAAACTGATTTGGTTCCAAATATAAAGTTGCAATACGTACCTTTTGTGTATTTTGCACATTATTGAGATCGAAAAATTGCTCCATCTGTAATATCCATGTTGTGGGATCCTTGCCATCAAAATTCCTCATGTCGATTTTTGGCATATGGTGGGTATTTGATCCCACATTAGAGTCTATGAAATCATGATTAACATTTCTTTTGTTCGCATCATGAGTTTCCTTTACTACCTTTTCACCATTAGTAAGTATTTCTTGTAGAAAATTTGTCAAATCTGTCTTCAAATCTACCATGTCTCTCTTCAAATTTGTCTTCAAATCTATCTTCAAATCGTTTCCATGCCCTTTATCTTAGCTTCTATTTGCTTTTGTGAGAGTGACATTTGTTGCACTTGGTCTTGTAATTTTGATATATTATGTAGCATTTCTTCCTCTTCTTCATGAGTCATGCTAGAGCTTTCAGGTTGCTTACTAGGTGTTTGCATTTTCTTTCCTCGGGGTATTAGTTGTCAATAATAATGCTCTACTATGCCCTTTGAATTCCTTCAAAATAAATTTTCAAACCAAGCTTAAGAAAAAATTTAAAAAATCTACACACCTTTTTTCACTTTGTAGGAGCTCGATATTGCCGCTGATGTATCTCTGTACTTTCGAATCATCCAGTTCTAAAATTGTGACCTGCAGTATCCCTTTGTGTCCTCTTTCCAATGCCACCAGTGTGATCCAAATTAGATTCTCCAAGGAAGAGTTATGTTAACTCTCCCACAGTGACCTAATTATAGACTAGTTCAGTAGAGCGAACTTGTATGACATGCCACGAGTCACTATTTCAACCTTTGGCTCTGAAAAATATAGACAAGAAACTACAGTCCATCCTCTTTCTGTACCTTCTTACGAAATTTCAATCTGATGCTTAGAGATAAAGTTATGAAGATTTTTCCAAAGTCACCTGTTTGGAATGTAATTCAGGAGTCTCCAAAAAATACCAACTTCCTTAGATCATATCTCCGTAAATATAGTGCGAAAAGCTCTAAAATTCGGACTTGAGATTCAGTGCAATTTCTTCTCAAATGGGTTTTTCTTTTCGTTTTTGAAACGTCTCAGAAAAAAATTTATAGCAAAAATTCCATGATGACCTATTTGGAGCACTGAAACCCTAGAATCCAAAGCTCTGATACCAAATGTTAGGAAACCAGCTCAAGAAAAATATATAAAGATAGATCAACACCTTAGAATTCACCCTCTTCGAGGCAGTAACCTCCTTTACATTACATAAATGAATAATTATTGGATTATTCAAATGACAAAACCTCCTTTCTATATATAGGAGTCTAAGGAGTCACAATATAACCCAGCCGACCTAACAATAATAATATAAAGCCACAAAAATAACAATAGAGGAATTCTATGGGGCACAGTAATAACAATATGGGGACAATAGGGGCACAACAATATTAATAAGGGATACAACTACAATAGTAATGGGGTAATCACTAGTATTATAGGGACCCAACAGGGTCCTTAGGCTGACTTGATCTTCCTTAGGACGACATGATTTGGAGGACACATAATTCATATTTGACTTGATACAAAACCTTTTTACATGATTTTAAAGCCGAAGAAGGGTCTCTTCGAATGTACAATGACTCTATAAACTCAATATTAATCCTAGGAGTCCACAATGGGGACTTCGACTAATATAATGATGACCCAAGCATGAAACTCATGCTTTAATAAGTCATTATAATAATAATAAAAATTATTTTCTCTATTCTTTTGACAAGTACATTACATAATGACTCGAGAACATTATTGAAGACCAAATATAGTTACTTTTTCCAACACACACAAAGTGAGGAACTTGGTCAAATGTGCCATTTTTGTAATAGCTCTTGAATCTACCACTTGATTTCCTCATTTTCTAGAAGAAAGAAGTGGTATATTGGCCAATTAGGTATATGTGCACAGGTGGTCATATCGATCGAATGCTTGACCTGACGATGTAAAGGTACCCCCATGGGTAAGGAGAAGATGTCCATGTACTCTTCCACGAACTTATCCACTTGATTTTGCTGCACAGAGGAGCCCTTTCTGGAGGCTATGAATGTGTCATGATATTAACCTTACTTTAAGAGTGAATTAGGAAGAAAATAAATTTCCCAGTCTGGGATATGATCTTGTTTCATTTCTTAGCAACAATCAAAGAAATGGCAATAGGCGAGGCTACCTTCGGTATCCTATATATCTTTCTTTCCAAAGTAATAATAAGAATATGAGGTATAGACTCATACACAACATGACGCCTCCAAAATTATGGTTGGACTAATAAAACATCACTAACTTAAAGGGAAGAAACATCACACAATACCTTGTCCATGAAAGGTTTGATGTTTTTGGGTGGGTGACATTGTTGACTGACACAGAGAACTTGCCCTTAGTGGAGCCACTTGATTTTTTATGTTTTTGGATGTGGTGTTGTCGACATGCCTAACTAGTTGATGTCCTTCGCTAAGATGAGGTTATTTTGACTCCCACTATAGACAATGAATCACAGTGGAGCACCCTTCACCCACATATGTGAGTAGAAGAGATGCTCACCTTCCTCTAGATATTTGGGATCACTTTTCTTAACCTTGTTGTATCAATGATTTATTTCCTCTTATAGAGTAATGGCTTAGATTCGGAACCTACATCTAATTTTAATGCTTTTAGCTTAGCCACCCGTGACTGCTTTGTGTGACATTCATAAGTTACGTGCGTGGAGCTCTTGTGGAAAAAAAAAAAAGAAATCCATTTCCATTACCATTATTTGTCTACAAATTTTATGGGTTATCTTGGGGTGTTCCTCCTTGGCTATGTCCTTTTTTATGTGGTTCGGTTATTCCCTTTCCTTGTTTCATATTTGTAGATCCAAAGTCTCTCTTCTTCCATTTAAATGTTTTCTTGATTTTGACAACATATCGGTTGCACCAAGAGGTGAGATGTATAAGAACTCCATTTCTTTCTAGATGTATTTTTCTAGAAAACCACAATACTTCATCATCATATGTCACTTATAGTTCTTGATACCCAGCTTCGTGCATAGGGTATGAAAGATATTTGTGAACTCTGGCACTTCTTAATCCATTTCCTCCCTTAGTGTGCTCCATTTTATGTACTTGTCTTCATATCTTCCAACAAGGTAGAGTTGTTCCTTGATAAAATATTAGAAAGAGTCCCAAGATGGTGCAACTAAAAATAATGGGGATTCCTCCTTGACCCCTTGCTCATAGTAATTTTCCCACCAGTCCTTGACATGAGGGGCAGTCTTTAGGAGGGAAAAAGTAATATTTTTTTTTATCAGAGAAATTATGGACCAAAAAATATACTTCTAATAGATTTAACCATTTATCCAGAGCATCTACATCTATCTTACTTTCCAATATAGGAATATAAAATTTAACTTGCATCTTGAATGGGGTGGCACCTCCAAAGTTACTAATGGATGAAGATGCATCACCCATTAGTATCCGTCATAGGATCTAGGAAAAACTATCCATCATCTTGTTCCTTTGTTGCTCAAGGGCTTCTTTTAGAAATAATTTGATAGGATATCCTACTCCCTTGTCTTTCTTTTCTTCTTCCATGGGGGGTCATCGAGGTCGGCGAGGACGCTCTTGCAAGGGCTCAAGAAATTCTAGTCCCAACTCCTTATACCTTGACCTTGTTGGGGACATGCACAAAACAATAGAGAAAGAGAAGACCACTATGATACCATTGATCCATATTTATGAAGGAATGAAATTAAATACATATTTAAAATAGAAACATATAGATATAGTGAAAATGAATTTCAATTAATAAATAAAAATGCTGAAATTATTTACATGCATAAAGAAATCAAACTAGCTCGAATGGTGGTAGCTCATCTCTAACAAGAGATGTGATGTCTATGTGCCTCCTAAACTATCTTAAAATGAGGTTTTGAGGCATTTTTATCATGAAGAAACAATGAGAAATATAAAAATCCAAAACCCTAACCCTAGGAGATGAAGTGCCAAAGGCATATGGGCTCTCGTGGGGTAAGTTGGAATGTCAACTTCTCGAGGTTGTAACTTTGGCATACGATATTTTCTTGGTGCACATGATAACCCATTATAAAGGTTTATCCAAGTAGAAAAACTTTCGACTACAAAAAAAAACATATTTTAAAGACTCATGTTTGCTCATTTCCCCAAAAGTAGTCATTTAGGGCCTCAAAACGGCTCCAGAAGTTCAAGACCTAAAAATTGCCAAAATAGAAAATTATCCTGAAAAATATGAAACTGATAGGAAATTGTGTTGTGAGCCAAGTGAAATAGGTTGGTGGCCACTAGTATCCACCTAGATCAAATAATTCCTATGTAGATAGAGTTACCCCATTTAGATGAGCAAGGGAGACTAGTAATGAAACCCAAAGGCTACTTAAAAGACCTAACCAAAGTAATATATTCAAAACATGTCAATTAACACCTTATTAAGTGGAGAAATCTACTAAAAGATGAATTTTCTTTGGATAATGGAGAAATTTAATTCAAGATATTCATATTTATTGATACATTTATGATGAATCATTTTAGGAGGGGGAGACATCATATATCCAAATTAGGCTAAAGGTTAAATGTAGGCATTTAGTCAAAATTAATAAGCTGTTGTAATAATCCAACTCTTGTGAAGATTCAATATTTTTTATTCTACATGTATAAATGTTAGGGTCATGCATCACTTGTAATAAATAAATCAAATGTATATTTTATATATCTTCATTCCTCCACCCTCTATTGAATGCATTCTTGCGCCAAGATCATCATTCTCGACTAAACAAGGGTTCCAAAACTTGTGGTTAATTATAATGTGGAAGATACACTTTAACATGATTAATTAAAGAACTTGATTAAGAAATAAATGGTCCCATTAAGTAGCCAATTAATCTAGATTTTTCTAGAATTTCCAAAGGATCACTACTCAACAAGCCATAGGAATAATCCAATAGAGTGATACATAAGGTATTACCTTCAAAGACAACATCTATGAATATATAGATAATCTGCTATATGACAAGGTCAAATAACCTATCAGTATTCAACTCTTAAAAATATTTCATCATGATACAAGCATGACCCTTTACATCCAATTTATTTCTTTTAATATCCATAATGTGAGCCCATTCTATGCATCCAAAGGTTAATAAATAAGGGGTTTTATTCCACTTCATTTCTTGATTGGAATCACATCTAATGAAACTTTAGTCAAATTCATGTTTAACAAATAGTTTGAGCAATAGATTTATCTTCCCAAAACTTAGTCGACCAACCTTTAACCTAACACAAGAAGCATGCCATTTCTACCAATTTTTTTATTTTTATTTTTTTTAAATAACACCATTTTGATAAGGTGTGTGATGCAAGAATCTCTACCAAGGGATACAGTTATGTGACAAGTAATTTTAAAAATCCTTACCCATATATTCTCCTCCATTTTTTATCTTAAACATTTTAGAGGTCAATTGAAATGCTCTTTGTTAATTTTTTGTGGGGATTGATTTTTATTTTCTTTTGATAATTGCATTTATATACTTTTCATTATTTACATATGCATTCACCCCATAACATCATCACATCATTAACAATTATGTAGAAAGAACAACATCATCAAAAATTCATTATAATAATAAAAGGAACATCAGAAGAA
Source organism: Pinus tabuliformis (assembly GCA_031772625.1). Classification (NCBI taxonomy): domain Eukaryota; kingdom Viridiplantae; phylum Streptophyta; class Pinopsida; order Pinales; family Pinaceae; genus Pinus; species Pinus tabuliformis. Next base: position 751,476,804 of record CM062805.1, on the reverse strand, counting down.
ACACATGCACAAAAGGGGACACTAGAATTTGGTCGAAGACCTAGGGAAAATCCCACAATGGGGGAATACTTTAATCAATTCTTCTTCTATTAGATTTCAGCAACTGTTCAGTTGAGATATAAAGTACATCCATAGCAAGGTTATTTCTCACTACTAAGTAAAGATATACTATACCAATAAGGCTTCTACATATGTAATTATTAGGGTTTCATTGTGTATATCTCAAAGATACATCAGATGGTACCATAGGAAAATTCATGCATAACAAACTATCGATGACTACCATAGATGCCACTTTTAATAGAATATAAACGATGCCATACCAATACTACTCCGCATATACCAATATTTCCCTAAATATGTCAATATTACTCTGAATATACATATGATGATATATCAAAATTGTGCACCGATTATATCACAGAAATGCCATACATACTATGTATGTAGAGATGCCCTAATGCAAAAGAATTAAACCATTCATACAATGAAATTGTATTGCGACCATATTCCATCAGAGGAAATATGCCATTCATATTGTGTAGAGGAATGATGCATATGTGATCCGGGTGGATATTGGTGGCCACCAGCTTATTCCACTTGGACCCCCACCATTGTTTCTTTTCAGTTTCCTTAATTGTATCTCAACTTACTATTTTTGGTAGTTTTTCGAGTCCTAAACATCCAGAGCCATTTTAAGGGACTGAAAGACGTTTTTAGGGAAAACAGAGAGACCAAAAAAGTCCCAATCCTTCTTGCTAGTTATCTTTTGGTCTCCTCTTTGAGATCTTTGAAACAAGGCATTATTATAGCCAAATAGAGATCATATGCCAAAGTTACGACCCTAGGAAGTCGATGTACCAATTTACCCGAATGGGACCCATAGTTTCGACGCTTCATCTCCTAGGGTGGGTTTTTGGATGTTTAGGGTTTTTCATTGTTTCTCAATAATAAATAGGTCTTTTAGCCTCATTGTAACATATTTCAGAGGAATGTGGCCACCATATCTCTTCTCAAAGATAAGCTACCATTGATCGAGCTAGTTTATATTTATTTCTATATGTAAGCATATTTCAATTCTTTGATATTAATGAAATGAAGTTTTATTTCTGTTGCATATATGTGTATATGGGTATTTTTGTATTTTTTTGCGTTCTTGCATAAGTCTAGATCAGTGGTATCAGAGTGGTCTGCTCTTTCTCTATTTTTCTTTGCATGTCCTTAACAAGGTTAGGGTATAAGGAGTTAGGGCTCGATCTGGTTGAACCTTTGTAAGACTAGCATCGAAAAACCCAATGGCCTTCTATGGTAGAAGAAAAGAAAGACGAGGGGGCGGGAGATCCTTTCAAAATATTGCTTGAGGAATCCCTCGAGCGACAGAGGAACATGATGATGGATATCTTTGCCTAGATCCTTAGATGGCTACCCACAGTTGATGCATCTTAATCTAGCAACAACTTTGGAGGCACCACTGCTTTTAAGGTACAAGTTAACTTTGATATTTCCATATTTGAGGGCGAGATAGAAGTAGACACTGTATATAAATGGTTAAATCTATTGGAAGGTTATTTTTCAATTCATGACTTTTCCAATTGGGAAAAGGTTACTTTTGCACTTCTCAAAGCCACCACACACGTCAAGGACTAGTGGGAAACCTACTGTGAACAAAAGGATGAGAGCAAATCCTCACATTTTTCAGCTGCACCCAATTATTTCTAAGACACCATCAAAGAACAATATTACCATGTTGGGAACTACAAAGATATATACATAAAGTGGGCCACACTATGGCAAGAAAGGCAGCAAGATGTGTCAGAGTTTACAAAAAATTTTCCATACCCTTCACATGAAGCTGGGTATTAAGAATTATGAGCAGAATTTCATACTTAAGTACTGCGATTGTCAACACAAGTACATCCAGGATGAGATGGATTTCCTGGACATCTCCTTACTTAGCATGATGTACCGATACACTGTCAAGATTGAGTAGAATTTTAAAGAGAAGAAGTGAGACTTTCAATTTGTGAATCCGAAGCAAGGAAAAAGCACCCCCAAACCATATAGAGAATGAAAAATCCAAGGTGGGGCAACCCACGACAACCCGCCAAAGTTACAAGAAAACAAAATCACAACAAAGACAAAGAAGGACACGGGAAAATGGTGTGAGTTCCATAAGAGCTCCACTCACAACAAAATTGAGTGTTGTGCCAAGCATTGACTCATGGCCAAGTTGAAGGATTATGAATCAGACGCATGTTCCAACTATGAGTCAGAAACTGACACGGGGAATTAGAAAGGGAAGAAAATCATTGACACAGATCCTAGTGCCACCGTGGCCACTACTATGATCCAAAATAATGAGCCTGAAGATCTGGAGGAGGGGGGACACCTCTTCCACTCACAAATATGGGTGAAGGATTCTCCACTGCAGTTTCTTGTCGACTTGTGGAGCCAAAAGAACCCGATTTTGATAGAGATCATGAAGCAGTTGGGCCTATTGACTATAACACATCCACAGTTGTACACCATCGGGTGGCTTCACCAAGGATGAGATCTATGCATCAGACATCAGTGTTGCCTTATCTACAACATCAAGCCCTTCACAGATGAGGTACTATGTGATGTTGCTCCTCTTTAAGTTTGTGATGTATTATTAGGACAACCATACTTGTGGAAGTAACATAATGTATATGAGCCTAGACCTCACTTTGTGATTATTAATTTTGGCGATAAGTTATACATGATACCGGAGGTAGCTTGCCTACTGCCATCTCTTTGCTTATTGTAAAGAAATGCAGTTAGATCATTTCCCAGAACATGAAATTTGTTTTCCTAATGATTCACCCTCAGGGAAAGAAGAATGTTGTGGCCACGACTTCTAGACAGGGCTTGTCCACATATTAGCAGTAGATGGACAAGGTCATGGAGGATTACTAGGGAATTTTCTCCTCACCTATAGGGGTACCTCTACACTGTCAAGTCAAGCACTCCCATTGATCTGACCCCAGGTGCGTCGCTACCCAATAGATCGATCTTTCAACACTATATTTTAGAGAACGATGAGGTCAAGAGGAAGATTCAGGATTTGTTACAAGAAGGGCACATTAGGCCAAGGTCATGACCCTATGGGAGCTCAATTGTATTTGTATAGAAGAAGGATGGGACCTAGAGACTTTATATTAACGATCAGGCGTTGACCAAGATCACTGCCTGGAATAGGTACCCAATCCCACGGATTGATGGCCTTATGGACCAACTCAAGGGGGCCAAATATTTAAGCAAGATTGACTTGAAGTATGGTTATCACCAAGTGCCTAAAGAAACCTCTGATGTGTGGAAGACTGCCTTGAAATCCAAGGAGGGCCTTTTTGAATGGTTGGTCATTCCTTTCGGGTTGCCGAATTCCCCTGAAACCTTCATGAGATTGATGGATGACATATTATGACCCTTCACCAATGCATTCATGGTGGTGTATCTAGAAGACATCTTGATCTTCAGCCAAAGCTAGGAAGAGCACCTTTGCCATATCTGATAGGTCCTTCAAACCCTGAGACAACACAAGTTGTGTGCATATTTGAAGAAATGCACTTTTGGCATGACCCAAGCTCAATATTTGGGGTACATCATTGATGAGCATGGTGTGCATGTGGACCCAGCTAAGATACAAGTAATTTGGGATTGGCCAGCCCTAACCAATCTAACAGAGCTCTACAAATTTCTGGGTCTTGCCAATTTCTATAACAAGTTCATGTTGGGGTTCTCTCATATCACTTGGCCTTTAAGTCAAGTCACTAAGGGCGGAGCGAAAGTAAATTTCTTTTGGTCTAAATCCCAATAGAAGGCATTTTACGAGTGGAAGCATCACCTCTGTTCTACACCAGTGATCACATTACCAGACGTGCAACAACCATTTCAGATCAAGGCAGATGCCTCCGTCTATGCTATTGGTGCAGTTCTTACTCAACGGAGACATCCAGTGGAATATCACAGTGAGACACTTTCAGACACAGTCCAAAAGTATCCCACCTATGACAAAGAGGTCTATTACATTGTCAAGGCTTTCCAACAATGGAAGCATAACATTCTGGGGAAGGAAACGGTCATCCACATAGACCACAAACCCCTACAGTTCATACAGACACAAAGGAAGTTGTAGAACGATCACCATAAAAAATGGTCCACATACCTGCAACAGTTCCATTTGAACTTTAAGTATAAGAAGGGAAACACCAACAATGTTGCAGACTACCTCAGCTAACCACTGATGATGGCAATGACCACTGTGCTCGACTCTTGTGGGAATGAGATTGCGGGGTGGCCGCATCTTTACAAGAGCGATCCGCAATTCGAAAGCACATACCAGACATGCCTGGAAGGTGAGAAAGTTCCAATTTTCACCTCCAAGGTGCATTTTTATGCCACTTGGGACACATATATGTTCCTTCAAGGGAGTTTGCTTAGATGATTTTGGAGGCACATTACAGTTGCGTTACTGGACATTTCAGGGTAGAGAAAATAGTGGCAATGTTGCATAAGTATTTTTATTGGTCGAACCTTGAACAAGATGTTGGGAAGCACATAAAATCCTACACTGCCTATGCCATTTCCAAATTGACCATCAAGAAGCAAGGCCTATATACTCCTATGTCTACTCCAAGTGGACCTTGGGAACCCATCTCCATGGATTACATGTCGAGCCTTCCTTTTACTAAGCATGGAAATGACTGTGTTTTCAATGTCGTAGATAGATTCTCTAATATGGCCATTATGACGGCCTGCAAGAAGAGTATCATAGAAGAAGCCACTGTTAAGGTCTTCTTTGAATGAGTGTGGTTACATTTTGGGGTCCCATAGTCAATTATCTCAGATTCAGACAACAGGTTCCTAAGTACATTTTGGTCAAGTCTTTGGTTGATGTTGGATACCAAGCTTACTAAGTCCACGACTTTCAACCCCAAAATTGATGGCCAAATGGAGGTCATCAACAGGATGATCGTACACATTCTGCATATGTACAACTCGAAGTATCCACACAAATGGGATGAAATCCTTCCCTATGTCTAGCACAACTACAAGAGAGCTCTCCATAGCTCAACCGACCACAATTCCTTTCAGGTGGGGTTGGGATTCCAGCCACTATGTCCCATTTATGTGGCCATACCATTTCCAACTACTTAGGGAGAGTCAACTCATGTCTAGTCTGAAGCTGACAGGGCTAACAACTTCATTAAGCACTTCAGCACATCTGCCAGTAGATCCATGAAATATTGGATAGATCCAATGCTAAGTACAAGCAACGTCATGATCAACATCAGGTGCCACACAAGTTCCATGTGGGTGACAAAGTTTGGTTACATTTACAGAAGGAGCACCTCGCTGGGCCCCATTGCAAGCTTTCCCCACTCCGATATGGGCCTTACACCATCACTAAGGTTGTAGGGGAAAATTATTTCGAGCTCAATATTCTACCATTCCTTGCTTTGCACCCAATGTTCAATGTGGACCGCATTCGACCATACTTTCCACCATTACTGGACACATCAGACATTCCAGAACATCTCACACTAATAGAGTTAAACCCAGACTACATATAACAAGCCACAATTGATCATATCATGAACACGTAGATCAAGAAAACTCGCCAGCAGAAGACCCAACTATATCAGGTTGTCAAACCTGGAAACTCCTACACCAAGTCAAGTGGCTCACTAGGTACTAAGTTCAGCAGAAGTTTCCCCATCTCATGACGACACTCAATGCAATGGGGACCATTGCTTCCTAAGGGGGGAGGATTGATCCAAGTGGACATTGGTGGCCACCTGTCTATTCCAATTGAACCCCCACTATTGTTTCTTTTCAATTTCCTTAATTGTAGCCCAACTTACTATTTTTGGAAACATTTTCGGGTCCTAAACTTATGGAGTCATTTTAAGGGACTAAAAGACATTTTTAGGGAAAATGGAGAGACTATAAATGTCACAAAGAGACTTTCCAATTTTCTTTCAGCTTCCTCTTCGATATCTTCGAAACGAGGAATTATGATAGCCAAACAGAGGTCGTATGCCAAAATTACAACCTTGGGAAGTTGATGTACCAATTTACCCAAACGAGGCCCACCGTTTTCGCACTTCGTCTCCTAGGGTTAGGTTTTTGGATGTTTAGGGATTTTTATTATTCCTCAATAATAAATAGGCCTTTGAGCCTCATTGTAACACAATTCAGAGGCATGTAGCTACCACATCTCTTCTCAGAGAAAAGTTACCATTGCTCGAGCTAATTTATTTTTATTTTTGTATGTAAGTATATTTCAATTCTTTGATATTAATGAAATGAAGTTTTATTTCTACTACATCATTGTGTATATGGCTATTTCTGTATTTTGTTGTATTCTTTCATAAGTCCAGATCAATATGGGAAATACATATAACTGAGTATATATATGGAGGTGTAAGGTCATATTACAGTGAGACCATACATAGAAGTGATCATATGCCATGAGACCATAGAGAGATGTGACCATATAAAATGATACCATTTGAATGCCATATCATTACAATGAGTGTCATTCTTTTACAAAGAGATGAGTGTGAGGCTATAGAAATGAGATGTAAGATAATTGTTATTATAGAGAGACCATACTAGAGCAATGAGATGCAAGATCATAAGAGTAGTTATGTAGCATGAGATCATTTTCCATTGACAATCCAAGAGTTATAGACACAGTATATATATGCGAACCATCAATTTGAGACCTTTGTGATATTTTAGAATACAAAGATGCTACTAAGAACATAGAAAAATGCAAACTAGAGAGTAATATCCACAACCAATGTATATATAAACAATATCATCGCAATGTATTAAATGTAGGTTTTAATCCCATACAAAAAATACCTGGATACGAATTCTAAAAACAGAAAATAAAAAATGGTGAGATCATAACACAAAACAAATATACACAAATACTTTCCCCTAGATTGCAAAACAGGGACTACCAGATTGATTTTTCATTATATTCATTTCAATGTTATAATACATATATATACATGTCAAAGCATCCATAAACCCCAATCCATTAACCCTGGATTTGAACATAACAATAGTTCCCTTGACTGAATCTAAAAAATACCATGGACTAAAAACCATCGCACCCAAAACCATGTGTGAAATCCATGCACAAAACCCTATGTAAGGGGGCTATTATCCCCGAAAGCGGGGGTAGCCACCCCCCCGCATGGGCTAATCATGGAAAGAATATAACACAACCCAAAATTGAACCTTACAATAGAGATGCAAACCATATGAAGGATACAAGATTTAATATCGAGCAAGCCACTGCAAATATGCATAGAGCCATTGTAATGTGAACCATGAGTGAGCCACTTAAAAGAATGTGAGAGTGAACCACATGAAGAACATTGTCATGAGCCTAAGGTGTGAGACTACTGTAATTTAGATATCCTTGAAGAAGAGAGCCAAGAACATGAATAAAATTGAATAAGAGTGAACCCCAAGTAGAGAAGTCCTAGCCATCGAAAATTCAGATCATAGTTTTTTATTCAATTTTTCCCCTCATAGTGATTCTCAAGACTTGAGGATTTATACAAATTATTAGGTGAAAAATTGGAGCCGACTTAATCCTTTTTGGAGGGAAATATAAAATTCAAATTTCAACAATATTCAAATATCAAATAATGATATTTCATTTTAGTCCAATTGAATTATATTTATGACCAATTTGGGGCTTGATATTTTTCTCTTGGGGTCTTAGGGTTTCCCTTTGGGGAAATTCATCCAGATGATGCCCAATTTTCAACACTCCCTCTCATCTAGGGAGGAATTTCCATCTACATCATAAATCTCGTCTTGTCTCTGCTCTACTCCCTCTTGGAAAAATTTCATCTTGGATGATATATCTCAATATAAGAAGGCCGGTAGCTACATTATCGTCACATATCATCTCATGCATAATCAAAGGTAGGGGAGATCAATCCTCAATCCCTATTATTCTCTAAGTCAAATCACATGACTTGCATCTCAGCTATATCAACAAAATATCCATGTCATCAAATCTCATCCTTTGATCATCAACTAAACAATATTGATCTAAAGAAGAAGAAGAAGAATCATCATAATGGAGTCCATCTCAACCTAGATCATAATTAGGGAGCCCACCTCAACCCACATCATAGGGGATTCTACGTCAACCCACATCATCATCACAGGGGAGCATCTAACTTCCACCCTATATCCATCGGGGAACCACTGCTACCACCCAGAATCATTGCTAGGAAAAGCACACAGACTAAGTTAATTTTTTTAGAATTTTAACAGTTAAAATGAACAATAAGCAGCATCACAACACAACAATTTGATGATGGACTTCACCCCTTCTAGATACATCTCTAGGTCTAGCTTCCAATGGTGTCCCTTTATATTATATGCTTAAATATTAAAAAACACTAACATACAATACCCAAATTCTAAAAATAACAATGCCATTGTGTTCAGAATGCCCAACAACCCCTGTATAGGATTTTCTTAGGCTCAAAAAGGATGAAAAATGGCCACTATTGGCCTCCTTCTTCAAAGTGTCTCCAAAAATGCTCTACATAACTTCTTGCACTACAAAATTGGGCTACAAATTGGCCTATTGGTGTGTTAGTATGGTGGATCGTTAGTATCCCAGAGGCCCTGGGTTCAATCCAAATTTTGTAGGGGAGGTTGTGTTTTATTGTTATAATTTTTTTTAAAAATGTGGGTCGAGCCCTCTCCAATCTTTGTGCCCCTGGTTCCTCGGCACCACATGGCCTTGTCCCATGGGTGTGGGAGGTACACCATGTGCCCCAAATCTTAGTCCTACTCTACTAGTCACGTGACATTACCAATAACCATGCCTTATCCCTCCGCCCTCTTCATTGTAGCTCTTGCTCCTTCGCAAGTGGTCACATCATTTACATAAATCCTAGGGTTGGGCTGGTTGGGCACACCTGTCATCCCAACCCTCTCCCCAATGGTTCCACTATTAATTTTTAAACATAACCTGCTGACATTATATGTCAAGTGACATCGGTGGCCCACCGATAAGGCTATGAGTTTTTTCATCAGAGGTCACTTGTTTGAACCCTGTGGAGGTCCATTCATATCCATAACAATTTGTTTACAAGTCATAAATGAACACATGGCCTTTCCTAATTGGGCCATGTGTCACCCTCTGATTGGGCCACGTGGTGCAATGAGATTGGGCTAATTTCAACCAATCAGAAGCAACTATTTGTTGCCTCTTGTGCATGCCACAAGTGTATTCATGATTGGATATGTACTACTCGGTAATCTCATAAACATCAGCAACATATCAATGTACAGACTCCCATGTGGCATCCATACACTGCCCAGTCAATCCTGCAATTTGAATTTTTTTACTATTTTTCAAAAACTTTAGAACATGATCCATCAATCCAAGCTGCTCCTTGAAGATGAGAAATAGATCAAAGTGCTCATATTAGGTATTGGTTCAAACAACTCACTGAAGAGGACCAAGAGAAGAAGTTCTCTATTTTTCCTATTCATATAGGACATCGAACATTAGAGAAAATATATGACATAGAGAAAAGAATACTCTATTAATCATTTCTCCCTCTTACAGAGGGAGATAATAACTACAAGCCTAACCTTGTCTCATACAAAAACATTATCTCAATTCATGAAGATGTCTTTGTCCTAGCTATGAATAGACTCTATCTAACTCAGAGTGCATACAAGGATCCATCTGGATGATATAGGATAAATCTAGTAACAATAATCCATCAATATAATCCAATCATGCCATAAAAACACTCTTATATGAGAGCACCTCTTGATACTACATGGGGTAAACTAGTCTTGTCAGCAAAGAACTGTTAGCTTATAAAATTAAGTAGCAAAGACATATCTTTAACAACATCATATGTTCATTAATTCATGTCCAGAAAACTTGTTTCATTATGCAATCATGGGACTTCTAATCATCCACCATAAATAATAATAGGTGCTAGGATCTCATCAAGGGTCTCTCCCTATGAATGGGAATCCTCTTCAATCATCATCAATCAAGACATCAACATGTCTATCATATTACTGTCATGTATCAACAAAACTATTAGATCACGGAATCAAACTATATTAGGTTCTCATAAATATATCATAGTCATGACAAGTCACCATCAAATTCTTCACTGTCACATATAAACATGTCATCAAACATTCATTAAAGGTTAATGGTTATAGCATCACTTCTTTATCACATTATACTAACATTTTCCATCAGAATCCTAACATCATTAAGTTAGGTCATCCATTTTTGTCACATTATCAAATTTATTATGTTGTTAAGTCATCATAATAGTTACAGCTTATCAAAACCTTATAAACAAGAAGATAGTTAGAAGATATTGAGTATCAATCTCATTTCCATCAAGGCTACCATGCTTGTCACAAGCACTGTCAATAGTATCAAGTTACCATTTATTAAAATCAATGCCGCTGACCTTGCTTTATCTTTATACATGTACCAAGAATCAAGCTTACTTACATATGTATGCACATGCATGAATCAAGTCATCTATAAGGGTGGTATTCTTGTCATACCTCAAGACTTTACTTGCCATCCAACACCGTAACACTAAAACAATATGCTTATGCATAGCTTGTAACATTCAAATATGTTTATAAGCTTGTATGCCTCAGATAACATATATGTTTTGTCATTGGAAATTGTAGAGCTTTCATAAAACTCTAGCTTCCTCTTCCTGTACCAGATTTTCTTTTCCTGCACTAGATCTCTTCTCCTACATCATTTATCATCCAAATGATCCTCAAGAATGAATTTCTTATCACATCTTCATCTCGAAGTTAGAAGTATTCAAATACTCAAATATTTATGCATGAAGGATAAGAAGCAATCAAAACAATAAATCTAAACAAGAGTAGTGTCATAAAGAAACAACATAAATCTAGAAGGTACTTATCTTTAATGAGAGGTGATCAACTCTTTCTTGAACCATCCTTCAAGAGTCATTGTTGTCTGTCATCCTGTTGAGGCCCTGAAAATTGGGTCGACAACAAGGGGGATACCCACCCGGCCCGGACCTTGGTTGGCAGCTCCTTATCCGTTTGGTATAGCAGGTCCGACAGGGGATAATGGGACTAGTTTCCCAATCTATGAGTGTGTGTGTGTAGAATTTAATGTTGTTGATCTAACAGTTCCTATTTAAGATATTCTAATTCTAACTCTAATCTAATTCTATGCTATTGTAATCTAAAAAACAGCGCATCTAAGTCTATACTAACCTGGGATGTAATTCTTGTATTATACGATCTAAAGAGATTTCAAATAACAACTGGTAATAAAGATCATTAAGCGATTATAATAAAGGAAATCAATAAAGATGAACCACTTCGCATAAAGTTAGACGAAACAGTTGCGAAAAACATATCGCATAATGAGCTATTCATATATTAAGCATAAATAAATAGCTATCACCGTACAAAAGTGTCAAATGATAACTCAGGCATTCATGCAATAATACATAAACAACTAAAAACTATATATCACCTTAACATATAAGCAGAAATGGTCAAGAGATAAAAGTACCATTTATGACTAGTCCTACTCATAAGCTTCAAGTGACAATGATTTATCTCTCCTTGCTCTAACATCCACTAAGAGTACAAAAGTGCAACATCAGTAGCAGATATCAAATGCAAACATCAACAAATCTTGATCCATTCATTCACCAAAACCTCCTCTCAGGGTGCAAAAGTGCATGTTTTGAGGACAAGTTTTTGATAAATTTTTGGACCCTTCTCTAAATGCATGAGAAGGGTTTAAATACTACTAACTTACTAACTTAATTACACAGATTTAGGATACAGTTTAAATGACCACCCTTTTTCTAAGCAAAAATAAAACAAAACTATTTCTAAAAATTAAATCTAATATCTAACTATTTCTGCATTTGCTCCTTAATGTTGCAAGCATTCAGTATTTGCCTGGGTAGAGTCGGCTGACTGTCTTCCGCTTTTGGTTGAGCTAAGCAAACATAAATGGTAAGAGCTGGCAGCATCTTTTTAGCAAAATCGATTATATACTTGAGAGTCATCTTCTGACTATGTGGCTTCACCACGTATGCTCAGTAATAATCCAAGTTCAACTTGGTTAACCCTTGAATCGCTTCTGCCTTTTCTTTAGATTTATGTTTCCAGTTTGTTCTTTACCATTGCTTTCTTGCATTTTTCGGGCTCACAGGTGACTGAGTAGTTAGTGGCTTTGCTTCTCAAACAATTTTCTCAGCGATGCGCAATTAGCGCTAGGCGGTAATTGCGCATCGGAAACTGCCTCTGTTCTTTGATCCGGGCTTTTCTGATGTGTTTTTTGCCTTTGGCGCCTTTTTCTTCACTGGGTATAAAGCTTCAAAATTTGTAAAAATAACGCTTTCATGAGCTCTTGACCTTGAGCGTTAAACTGCTTATTGATATCAGCATCGTTCAATACTCATTCAACCATGGCTGTAAATGAAAGATCTGTAATGGATGGCTCAGCAGCGTTCTGTGAATCTGCGGCTCTATTGCATGTGGGCGTCTTTTCTCTGTCTTTGAACATTGGAGTTTTACCCTTTTTCCTCATAGCTTCCTGCACATTGCTTTGTGTAACTTTTTGTTTTTCGTTCCTGCAGTTCACAAGTGAGGAGAGAGTAATGATAATAAAAATCGACAGGAAAGCTTTAAATGCTACGGATATGCAAAAACATGCCACCTGACGTAAACTGGCTCTTCGAACAACACAAAACCATCTTTCATTAACAACTGGCGTATAATTCATTAATTATCATTAAAGCGCGTATCCAGTTCTTGGTTTATGGAAAACGTTTCTTGAATATTGAGCCAGGAAAATTTGCGATGGAATGTTTCTGCGATCTACATCGTAGTATCGCATTTCGCAATTTCATCATGTTGTGCTATCGCAAGGTTACTTGATCGTAGTATCGCAAGATCGCGGATCGCAGTATCGCAAAATCGCAGATCGCTGTAATCGTTAAATCGTTATGTGTTTTTCATGCAATTTTGCAATATGCGATATGCGCATATCGGCGATTTTTTAAGGTTTTCCAATGTGAGTTTTTATTAATGCATGCGATGCAATGGAGTTCGCGTCGCAATATCGCAATTTATCATTTTTACTCATAAGGAAATGTCCTATCATTCTTTGCGCGATGCAATGTTTCTTAAGGAGTAAAAATACATAAGCCTTAATTGATTTTTTGAATTTTTTACTAAGGGTCCCCACTTACCTAGTGTTATTGCTAATACTAAATAAGGAGGGGGGTTGTTGGTGGCCACAACAATTGGTGATTCACTTGGAAGAACCAGTTATCTCTATTTTTCTATTGAATTTTCTAAACTTCCAAAACAGAAAATTTTTCAGAAAATTAAACTTTATTATGGAAAGATAAAGTACATTATGCTCTAAACTGTCAATGATATTTTGTTTCAACCATTTTCCACTTTTATTATTTTCTTCCTCAGGCTAGTCCTTGTATTTACATTAATCATTACTTGGTCTTGTAAAGATAAAACAAAGTCTCCTCTGTAAACCAGTTTTAAATATGCTCATTTGTCGTAGATAGAGCCTCTGCTGCCAGCAGGCGTTTATAGCCTCGACAGGGTTACCTGTTACTCAGCAATGATCCTGTATCCTACTTAAGGCAGCCTACAACTTTCAAAGAAAAATCCATATCCACACTTATTACTTTGATTTTCTTTTTTATTATTAAAGAACAATGTCTTGGTTTGGTAGCCAAATTATGACACAGTCATTCACTTGATTTATAACTTTGCTGAACAAGCTGGCTCGTGATGAGACCTCTTGTCTTTTGATTGCAACAATCTTGAGTCATTGCCCTGTTGTGGTGTACAGTATTGGCAAAATCAACAATTATAATATATGTGATTATGATAAGCCGGCTCGTAATGGGACCTCTTATTCTTCAAGATAAAGTGTATCCTTGGGTTGTTCCTCTGAAAGTTTTGATTTCCTTAGCAAGGAGGAAGTCATTGTTTCCTTAAGATAGCTCTGGACGACAATAATAGAGTTTTTGGAAATAACTGTTCTACAGAGAATCTTTATTTTGTTATTGATACCTTTCATTGTACTGAGATAAAACAATTTCTTCACTAAAGGTTGTTTTCATCAAACTTTTTGAAGTTGAAACTAGTATCATATCTGAGCTAGAGTCTTTAACTATATCTATCAATAATAAAGATCAGTTTTCCAAAATATTTGCTATTTATAGAAGCGAAAAGTTCAAAATCTGAAAGAGAATTGGTGTCTTTTCCGTAAATTCCTAATGTAACCACTCACAACTAGTTTTATTATGAAAAAGAAAAACAACTACTCTACAAAAATAGAAGAATAATCTTCTATGGAAAATATTTCTTGAGAATTTGTCCATTAACAGGTAAAGGATCCCTCTTACCTGCTAAATCCCGTAACACAAACGTTGATGGACCTATGACTTCTACAATTTGAAAAGGACCAAGCCACATTCTTTGAAATTTTGTATGTTTACCCTTTTCTTCATGAGCCTTGTCCCACTTTAAAACTAAATCTCCCATCTGAAATTATTTTCTAGTCATTATGTTTGAATCAAAAGAGGATTTTACTAGTGCTTGATGATGAGCATGCATTTTCCTAGCCTGTTCTCGTTGTTCTCCTAATTTAATTATTTCCATTTGTCTCAGCTGTAAGGAGGAAGTGGGTACTTCATCAATGTATTGAACTAAAGACAAAGAGGGAATTGCTAAGTGAGTCGGAAGAACCACTTCTTTCCCATAAATTAAATTAAAGGGAGAAGTGCCGATAGAAGCTTTTTGTGTTATTCGGTCTACCCATAAAGCATATATCAAAGCCTTGTGCCAATTCTTATGATTTTGGTCAACTATTATTTTAATGATCCTGATTAGGTTTTTATTTGTTGACTCGGCTAACCCATTGCCTTGTGGGTAGTAATTGGCCGAATATTTAAGTTTGAATCCTCTTTTAAGTGCGAATTCAGTCATTACATTTCCAGAAAAGTATGATGCATTACCAAACATTAAAGCGGATGGCAATCCAAACCTGGTGATTATAAATTGATCTATGAACTCAATGATATTTTCAGTATTAGCAGTCTTGGGTGGAACTGCTTCTACCCACTTAGTAAAATAATCTGTTGCTGTGAGGATGTATCTATGCTGCTTAGAAGAGTGAGGAACGATCTCACCTATTATGTCCAATCCCCACTGACTGAAAGGTTGCTCGATGTTTACCGGCTGTAGTGGCAAGGATGGCTTCTTTTGTCTTCCAACAGTAGTTTGGCAGACTTGACATCTCCTCACGTAACTGTGCGAGTCTTTAAATAGCGTGGGCCAGTAATATCCTGCGCGTAAGATTTTATGTGCAGTAGCATCTCCAGCATAGTGTCCGCCTGCCGGCCCATCGTGGAGTTCCTGCAAAACCTTTTCATCTTCAGCTTTCTCAAGACACCTAAGAAGAACAGAATCATAATTTATTCTAAAAAGAATATCATTTATGAGCTGATATTGTTTGGCTTTCAACCTTAGAGCTCTTTTCTTAGTATGATCGAGGTGTGAAGGAGCATACCCATTCTTAAGATAATAAATGATATTAGCGTATAATGACTCTGCATCGTTTAGGCTTACCTCGCACATTTGTACCTCTTCAGATGGAATTTCAGAAATTTGCGATGCTCCAGCTAGCATTTTGCAGAAGCCTTGACCTCTTACAATGTTTGTTGGTTTAATCTCAATGTCATATTCCTGTAAGGCAGTAACCCAATTGGACCTTTTTTCACCCACATCCTTCTGTACTAGAAGGTTCCTTACCGCTGGAAACGATACTATAATCTTAGTATGGGTTTTAAGTAAGAAAGGTCTGAAGTATTTGACCACTTTGAAAACAGCATAAGCCTGTTTCTCCACGTCTGAATAATTTAGTTCAGCACCCTGTAAATTTGAACTAAAAAACGCAATTGGGGCTTCCGCTTTTTCTTGATTTGCTTGAGTTAATATCGCAGCATATGACTTATCTGAGGCAAATGTATATAAAATAAAAGGCTCTGAAAAATTCGGAGTTGCTAAAGATGGAGCATTAATAATAGCTTGTTTGATCAGGTTGAATGCTTCATGTTCATCTTGGCCCCATTTAAAATTTGAGTTCTTTTTAATCATGGTTTGCAAAGGAGACACGATTCGTGAAAAATCTGGAACGAATCTCTTTACAAAGTTGATCTGACCAAGGAAAGATTGCATGGCTTTTTTGTTGTGAGGTAGGGATATTTCAGAAATTTCTTTGATTCTGTCGGAATCGATGTGAATACCGGATTTTGACACTATGAATCCTAGAAGTTTCCCTTCACTTAGTGCGAAAAAAGATTTCTTTGGGTTAAGTGAAATTCCATACCTTAAACACCGTTGAAAGATTTGTTTCAAGTCTTTGAGATGGTCGCTTCACTTCTTCGAATACACTGTTATATCATCCAAATAAATTACTACAGATTTATTGACTAAACCTTTGAATGTGATGTCCATGGCTCTCTGAAATGTGGCACCAGCATTAATCAAACCAAATGGCATCTTTCGATATGCGTATGTGCCCCATTTAGTTCTGAATGTGGTTTCCAATTGGTCATCAGGATGTACCAACACTTCATCATATCCTGAAAATCCATCCAAGAAAGACATTAATTCTGAGCCCACCACTGCCTGTAGTATCTGCTCCATAGGTGGTAAAGGAAAATTATCTTTTTGACAGGCTTTGTTAAGGTTTCGAAAATTAATGCAAATCCTAATATCTTCGTTTTTCTTTCTAACAGGTACCATATTGGAGACCCATTTGGAATGTCTGACGGGAAAGATTATTCTGGCTTTCAATAACTTATTGAGCTCAGTTTTTATCTGGTTTTCTAAATTGGGGTGGATCTTTCTTAGCTTTTGTTGGACAGGTTTTTCATTATCGATCATGGGAATAGTATGTTGGATGATGGAAGTGTCGTATGTTTTCAGCTTATCATAATTCCAGGCAAAAACATTTTTATATTGTCTCAAAAGATGAATATACGCTAGTTTTTCTTCAGGGGTTAGGCCGAGGCCTAGATTAATGTTTTTTGGTTTGGCATTGGTTCCTAGGTTTACTAATTCATAGTTCAAGGTTGAACTTTGGAGTTTTGAATTGGTAGACCTCTTAAACTGATCCTTCAAATCGTACAAGTCTTCTAACTTGACCACCAACTTAGGTATAGCATTGTTAGTGCTATCTTGTTGCAATTGTCGATCATGCTGGTCTTAGTCAATTATTTGATTGGAGTAGGATCCTTCAGATGTGAGGAAATTTACAATATCAGGATTGTCATTGAATACTCTCCAATTTGTGATGTTATCAGGAATGGATGGTCTAAAGATTAATTCTATTGAGAATCTATTTGGACTAAAATCTTCTGAAGGAATAATCTTAGAAGCTACGTTAGCTAAAAGGTCTGCACTTGCGTTTTGGAGTTTGGGGATTGAAGAGATATTAAACGCTATGAAATGCTCAGTCAGATCTTGAACTAAGGATTGATAATGCTTTAAATGACCTGATAAGCAATGTATAGTGTTACGTACCTATTTAACCACAATCTCAGAATCTCCAAAAACTTGAAGATACTTGACGTTTAACCCGATTTCTTTGTACAAGCCTTGGACCAAAGCCTCATATTCTGTTGTATTTGGTGCAATCAAATTCGAGTCTGCATGTGAGCATGATTTTATCTCCTTCTAGACTAATCAAAATGCATCTTGCTCCTGCTCCTTCGTTAGATCTAGAAGCATCAAAAAATAATTTCCAAAACAAAGATTTATTTATAGGTTTATCTAAAAAATTGATACATTTCGAACTATCAGCTCGAGAAATATTTTCGACTTGGGACAAAACGGAGTGTTCTAAATAGGGTGACGCATGAGCATTGAAATTGCCGAGGAAAGAATCTACCTAGTAATTTCCAATAATGCTGCTGTTAGACGCTACTGGTTCATTTCCCCCCTCTAACTCCGTTACTATGTATTTACGGTGTAGTTCTCGTTCAACTTTTATTTGATTCGGTTTAACGTTGTAGGGAAGCCACATGTGCGACCAGTTGGTTACAAAGTATCCATGAAGTTTTTCTGACCAATCCCTGCTAAGAATTAAGCCATAGAATTCAGGAATGTCAGCAACTAAAATGTCAATAACTTGACATACTTTTGGGTTGGATGACAGCCTTATCATTACTTGATTTAGTTCGCCAATCACTTCGACTTGAGATCGATCTAGCTGAACTATGCGCACTGCGGATTTCTATGGTTGAACGTTTAACTTGGCACATATGGATTTGGGTAAAATATTCGATGAAGCACCAGAATCTACCAAACAATTATGCACATTTTTGTTGAAGATTTCATAAGTAAGGAGAAACAGGGGAGTGTGAGATCTTGATCTTCCTCCAATTAGAGCAATGTCGTTCGGATCAATCTTATTGATCGCGTTAGTTGGAGGTCTTCCCATGTTATGGGAAGCTTGAGAAAGTACAGCGGCAGGCAAAGGTGCAACTCGCACGGCATGTAATTCTTTCATCATTGTCTTCTGTTGAGGCTTCAACTTGCTCAGTTTGTAAAGGGTGATGTTAGCCCTAGTCTTCTTCATGTCTTCTATAATATTGTACTCCATTTCATCTGACACAATTAGTTTTTTAGATGGAGTTGTTTCGTCTGTTTGGACGGGGCTAGTTTGAGTCGCTTTAGATGTCGTTTTGTTTGTTGCGACTTTATCCTTTATTGTAGAGCTTGCGTTCTTTGGCTTAGGGATAGTTTGGGGAGGATCAAGCTGATTTTTGCTTTGTGTGCTAACTGGAAATACTTCTTGATCTTCTTCTTATGGGAGGATGAAATCCCACATTCCTTGTAATTCCACAACTTCTTCTTCATCAGTCTGCCCTTCAGTGGCGATTTCCTTTTCCTCTTCCTTGGATTCAGCATTTGAAATAACATTGGGTGGCTTTGAATCCGTTGAAGGACCTCTTTTAAAAGCTCTGCAGGGCTTTTTTGAAGGAGTTTCTGCTACTTTCTTTTTGATGTCGACCATTTCATTGGACATGGTCTTTAGAAATTTCTGCAATCCTTCCAAATCGAATGGATCTTTTGATTGTTTCTTCTTGGAGTCTTCCTTGAAGGTGACTTTTTTGGATTTATGTTCCTCTATTGCAGATTTCTTTTTGAGGGCTATTATACATTTCTCTACTGCTATTGCTTCTTTCATGTTATCGGCTAAGGTTGTTTTATTGGCCCTCTCCACGAAGATTGCTATGTTCGATGGTAGAGCGGTGATATACCATTCACATCGTACTTCTTAGCTAGGTTGGGAAGCAATAGGAAATTTGTTGAAAAGGTTTTTGAAACATAAATTTAAATCCTTGATAGGCTCTCTAGTTTCAGCTCTAAGGTTGGATAGGTCATTGATTAACGTTGCCGTAGACCTGTCATCACCAAACTTGGTTAGGAATTGCTCCTGGAAGATGTCCCAACTAGTGATGGACCCGGAGGGTAATGAAAAATACCATGACCTGGCTGTTCCTTGCAGAGTATAAGGAAAAAGCCGAATAATAGCATCTTCATTAGTAACCCCATTGAGATTAATGGATAGCATGAAGTTGTTTATGTGCTCTTCTACTAGCATGCCTGCCTCGAGATTAAATTTAGGCAGCCATTTCTCAGGATGGGCCGGTATTTGACTCAAGGGTGCAGGCATTAAGACTGCCCCAGGGTTATTCCATGGAGACTGGGCCATTGTTGAACTACTAACAGAGGAAAGTGCAGAAGATGATCCCTGTGGCTGGGAAGATGAGGATACTACGAATGTAGATGATTGAGGAAGAGTTGTGGGGGTTCCAGGGATGGATGGACGATGATCTGGAGTGGTGGAGTGGATGGTTGATTTCACGGTGAAGAAGTTGAGATGGATGATGTTGATGAAAGAGTCTCGCTGTCGGACTCTTTAGGTGATTTCCTCGCTCTTTTCCTGGTGGGAAGAGGTAATTCGGTTAGCTGAACGCCAAACTTTTCACTCTTTAGCTTGGTCAGGGGATGAGCAGGATTGTAATGCGAAGTCATACTGCCTTGAGATTTATCAGACCTTTGAGGAGAAATGGAAAATTGCTGAAGTTTGTGAATTAGAGATTCGACTTCAGGAAGTTCAACGGTAGATTGTTCTGAAATGTCAGGGTGTGTAGCAGTGGTTGATACTCGAGTGAATTCTAACTCTAGATTTAAGTGTAATGGAGAAGTCGGGGGAGATGGTGAGGGTGATTTACTCTCAAAATGGTATTCAGATTTGGATTTACTTGCCATTCATAGTTCAGGCCCTCCTTCTAGCGCCAAATATGTTGAGGCCCCAAAAATCGGGTCAACAACAAGGGGGATACCCGCCTGGTCCGGACCTTGGTTGGTAGCTCCTTATCTGTTTCGTATAGCGGGTCCGACTGGGGATAATGGGACCAGTTTCCCAATCTATGAGTGTGTTTGTGTAGAATTTGATGTTGCTGATCTAACAGTTCCTATTTAAGATATTCTAATTCTAACTCTAATCTAATTCTATGCTATTGTAATCTAGAAAACAACACATCTAAGTCTATACTAACCCGGGATGTAATTCTTGTATTATTCGATCTAAAGAGATTTCAAATAACAACTGGTAATAAAGATCATTCAACGATTATAAGAAAGGAAATCAATAAAGATGAACCACTTCGCATAAAAATTTAGACGAAACAGTTGCAAAAAACATATCGCATAATGAGCTATTCATACATTAAGCATAAATAAATAGCTATCACCGTACAAAAGTGCCAAATGATAACTCAGGCATTCATGCAATAATACATAAACAACTAAAAACTATATATCACTTTAACATATAAGCAGGAATAGTCAAGAGATAAAAGTACCATTTATGACTAGTCCTACTCATAAGCTTCAAGTGACAATGATTTATCTCTCCTTGCCCTAACATCCACTAAGAGTACAGAAGTGCAACATCATTAGCAGATATCAAATGCAAACATCAACAAATCTTGATCCATTCATTCACCAAAACCTCCTCTGAGGGTGCAAAAGTGCATGTTCTAAGGAAAAGTTTTTGATAAATTTCTGGACCCTTCTCTAAATGCATGAGAAGGGTTTAAATACTACTAACTTACTAACTTAATTACACAGATTCAGGATACGGTTTAAATGACCGCCCTTTTTCTAAGCAAAAATAAAACAAAACTATTCTAAAAATTAAATCTAATATCTAACTATTTTTGCATTTGCTCCTTAATGTTGCAAGCATTCAGTATTTGCCTGGGTAGAGTTGGTTGACTATCTTCCGCTTTTGGTTGAGCTAAGCAAACAGAAATGGTAAGAGCTGGTAGCATCTTTTCAGCAAAATCGATGATATACTCGAGAGTCATCTTCTGACTATGTGGCTTCACCACATATGCTCAGTAATAATCCAAGTTCAACTTGGTTAACCCTTGAATCGCTTCTGCCTTTTCTTTAGCTTTATGTTTCTAGTTTGTTCTTTACCATTTCTTTCTTGCATTTTTCGGGCTCACAGGTGACTGAGCAGTTAGAGGCTTTGCTTCTCGAACAATTTTCTCAGCAATGCGCGATTAGCACTAGGCGCTAATCGCGCATCGGAAACTGCCTCCGTTCTTTGATCCGGGCTTTTCTGATGCGTTTTTCGCCTTTGGCGCCTTTTTCTTCACTGGGTATAAAGCTTCAAAATTTGTAAAAATAATGCTTTCGTGAGCTCTTGACCTTGAGCGTTAAACTGCTTATTGATATCAGCATCATTCAATACTCATTCAACCATGGTTGTAAATGAAAGATCTGTAATGGATGGCTCAGCAGCGTTCTGTGAATTTGCGGCTCTGTTGCATGCGGGCATCTTTTCTCTATCTTTGAACATTGGAGTTTTACCCTTTTTCCTCATAGCTTCCTGCACATTGCTTTGTGTAACTTTTTGTTTTTCGCTCCTGCAGTTCACAAGTGAGGAGAGAGTAATGATAATTAAAATCGACAGGGAAGCTTTAAATGCTACGGATATGCAAAAACATGCCACCTGACGTAAACTGGCTCTTCGAACAACACAAAACCATCTTTCATTAACAACTGGCGTATAATTCATTAATTATCATTAAAACGCGTATCCATTTCTTGGTTTATGGAAAACTTTTCTTGAATATTGAGCTAAGAAAATTTGCGATGGAATGTTTTTGCGATCTACATCGCAGTATCGCATTTTGCAATTTCATCGTGCTGTGCTATTGCAAGGTTGCTTGATTGCGCTATCGCAAGATCGCAGATTGCAATATCGCAGTATCGTAAAATCGCAGATCGCTGTAATCGTTAAATAGTTATGTGTTTTTCATGCAATTTTGCGATATGCGATATGCAATATCGCATATCGGCGATTTTTTAAGGTTTTCCAATGTGAGTTTTTATTAATGCATGTGATGCGATGGAGTTCACGTCGCAATCTCATAGTTTATCATTTTTACATGAAGAATAAGATCACGAGCCTGTAATTTAGATATCCTTTAAGAAGTGATCCCATAACATGAATCAAATCAATAAAGAGTCAACCACAAGTAGAGAAGGCCCAACCATAAAAATTTTAGATCATCATTTTTTATTCAATAATGGCCCTCATAATGATTCCCAAGACTTGAGGATATATACAAATTGTTAGGTGAAAACTTGGAGCCTACTTAATCCTTTTGGGAGGGAAATATAAAATTCAAATTTCAACAATATTCAAATGTAAAATAATGATATTTCTTTTTAGTCCAATTGAATTTTCTTTATGACCAATTTTGGGTTCAATGGTTTTCTCTTGGGGGCTTAGGGTTTCCCTTTGGGGAAATTCATATCGACATTGCCCAATTTTAACACTTTAGCTAATTCCTTATATTCTTGAACTTTTCAAAGTTTTGATTCTTATTAATCAATAAATATACCCATGAATACCTAGAAAAATCATCATTGAAGGTAAATACATACCTTCCATTAACTAGTGATGATTTGTTCAAGGAACATAGGTCGATATGGATTATTTTAATTTGAGTCTTTGTTCTCCAATTTATCCTTGCTTCAAAGGTAGCTTGATGGTGCTAGCTAAGAATACATATTTCACATACTCAATTAGGGGAACAACCTTAGGAAGTCTAGTATTTATTTGGAGTTTCACCATCAATTTCAAAGTCAAAAAATTCAAATGTCAAAGTCATTCATGCAAAATTCTACTCCAATCCTTAGCCTAAGGCATAAGTGCAGTACATCTTACATATTTCCTGAGAATGATATAGAACTTATAAGTATCTCCTTGCAATTAAGAAAAACCTTAGTGATGACAACAATGTTATTGTGTGTATGTTTACAAACCAATCTATCCAAAACTATGCCTGCTTGTCAAACTAAGTTAATTAGATTATAAAAAACAAAATTGACACTCAAGATAGGCATGAGATACATATCAATGATCGCACCATTATATCATTCAATGCTTTCCCCAATTGGAAATATTAATTGCACCATCATCTACAACTACAAATATTTTTTTCTATATCCTTTCTTAAGGAAAAATAAGAATAATATAGAATAATATTTATCCTTATGATATGTGCAACCAAAGTCAGAAATACATTCATTATAAACAAGAAAGTCTTGGGAAGCACTAATATAAAAACTATAGTTATAGGACCTACCTTGTGAATTTTGATGATGCATGTTGGCTAATCTTGTAGTCGCATAATCTCTTTCAAGCTTCTTCACTATCTCCTCCAAGCCCTTGGTATTCTACCAATAACCCTTCTCCATATTTCCTAATTCCATATAATAATAGTAGGTCTTCTTATTTATAACTTTCTTAGTCAAATTCTAATCACGATGCTTCTTATTAATAGTCTATTTAATGCAATTGTGTTTTTTTTCTTGACTACATTATTAAAAAATTTATCTATGATTTTTTCTACCTTCTGCATTCAGCAAATGGGTTTGTTGCTTAACCTCAATTTTTCCTTCATCAAGCAATTTTTTCAATTACCTAATGATCAATAAACCATATAAAGAATAAAATAAATAATCATTACCATCCTTTTTTATTGAGGCCTAACTAAGATGAAATGTTTAACAAATCACATCAAAAGGTGTCATCAAATTCATCAATATCATTCAATACTATGTTAGAGAATTAATAGATTAGGTAGATTAAAGATATAGTATTCCAAGAGAAAGAAGACAGTGTTACAACACTTAACTGTAATCTAACTTATCTCAACATATATGTATGTGTGAAAACCCCAAATATTTCCACAAAACTTATATATCACACATGTTCATATGTCGTTTACACTCTTGAATTTATATCAGTCCATAATGTCATATTATATAGCAAAAATATGTAACCAACTCCCTTGAAGTGAGGAATATGAGGTCCACATCAATTGTTGAGGGTGTGTAAAAAAATCCTTGACTTTTAGCTTGTTGTGTGAAACAATCATTTTCTTTTGTATTGCTACCTTATTAGTTGAATGCCCAATTGACCACATAGTTGATTTCTTAGTTAACCACTTGGATAAATGCTTAATAAACTCTCCTAGTTAAATATCAACTACCAACTATCTCTAAAATACCTAGAATCATGATGAACCTACGTATGCTATTGTTCCAAAACATTACAACCATTATACTAACCTATCTCTTACAATAGCATATGATATATTTTCTTTATAGCTAATGGTGAGTGTATTGGGATGGTCATAATTGACATAAAATAAGGTTTCAACCCCACCGAAACCACATTCTTGAACTATGCAGAAGGATGAACATTTATTTCATAATGGCATCACAATTTAGAGCCTCCTTGGGATTTGAAGTTGTGAATTATTGATGGAGAGTACACCACTTAGTCATAAAGTATTATCACCTCAATACCAATCTCTACATTATGTATATTGATATTTTCCTATGATGCATCTAAATCCAAAAGTGGAGATTTTTTTCTTTCATGATTCAATGGAGACTACCCTAGTTTTTGTAACATTTCAACCTTTCTCATTCACACTCTAGGTAAGTTGGCCCTCATTTCTAATTGTTTGTGGAGTTAAAATATTTAGCTATACCCTAGCGTATTTAACATTTTGTTGATGGTGTTATAGGGAACTCTATTTGTGTTACCCTTTACTATTTGAAAATATGAATTGTTTGGTTGGATTTATCCCTACTATACTTATCATAAAATATTATTTCTCATGCAAGAAAGAGTTTCATTAGGTAAACTTGACTCTGTAAAAAATTCATAGTTTTTTATCAAACAACAGTGGTTTCAGGCACATGTTTTTTCTTTCACATGGTTTCATGCTCGTAGATTGCATGCAATGAAGTCTTTAAAAGGCTTAGGAAGACTTCATTGTAATGTGTCAGGGGAGTGAATTGTGAAGGCTCACTTGGCCAACTTTCTCAAGTTTTGGCCAAGGGGCTAATAAAATTTTGTTAGCTAATTTTTCCCCTATATTAGGGATTTTCCAAGATAAACATTTTGTTTATCATTTGTAAAAAAAAATTGGTTGTATTTAATCTTCCCCAATTAAATTTATATTTCTACCTAGTAATGTTAACATGGTATCAGAGTCATGGGGTTAGGCCAAAGTTCAAATATAATCTTGATGGGTTTTCATCAGAAAGTGTGAGAATGGAAAGAACCTTCGATATGTGCAATGAGACATACAAGAAAAACCATGCCAAGCCTCTTGTTGAGACTATATTTATTTCAAGGACGCAAACAAAGTGTTTGACATAATGGTTCAATGAGATTATTTATCATGGTTTTTCTACTTCAGTTTGTAGATCTTCAATGGTGAAATGGGTGACCTATGGAAGACAAAGATGATAGTTGTGTATTATAAAAAACAAAAATAATAAATAAATAAATTACTATGAGGGAATTTAAAATTTTTACATGTAAATGGGCATACTACTATAAGACCTAGTAAGGCATGCATACCCCAAGGAAATGACTATTAAAGTCTAGAGTTATGCCTAGATGATAGGGTTCATGTTGAATTACCGGGTACCTTGGATATAAACTTCTTAGGAGGTAGGGCCTGGAGGTGAGTAGTGCAGGTTCAGTTGGTCAATTTGGTTAGATTTTCTCAAGGAAAAACCCAAGTCAAGGTTTAAGAGGTGATTGTTAAGTAAACTTAACTTACTTTAAGGCAAATGATCTTACTTTCCCATGGTTTAATTCTCATGGATTTCATATAATAAATACTTTAAAAAGGCTTGGGAAGACTTCATTGTAATGTGTCAAGAAGGTGAGTGGTGAAGGCTCACTTGACCAACCTGGATGAGTTTTTTCCAAGGGACTAATAAAATTATGTTAGCTTCCTTTCCCCAAATTGGAGTTTTTCTAGGATCATAATGTTTATGATTTTCAATTTTTTTGTTTTTTTTTAATATTCTCTCAAGAAATTTATATTTATCTTTGGTAATTTTAACAGGTTGAACCCTACCAAACAAACTAAATCTTTCATGGCATGCCTATTAAGGGTATGTGACCAATAAGGAAGGAATCTCATCATGTCCTTGTGCTTGTGGTTGGACTCTACTAAGGGAAGTCATGTGTGCCATGGATTCAACATAAATTACACAAAAACTAAATGAAATGGACAAGATAACCTCCATAACATGAAAAAAAACTAGTATTTCTTTCTCATTATATGACATTTGCATAAACATGGATCACATTCTATGCATAAACATTTGCCAATGGGGTTTAAACCTTGCTTATGCTTAGTTGATAATTATCATTTCACAAGATATATGCATTCCATTTTAGGAATATGCAAATTTCCATTATATTATTGTGATATATCATATGAATCATGAAGGTCCTAGCTCAACTTCCTTTTATTCACATTAAAATCCAAAACCTTTCTTTCCTCACTTTAGTAGCAGCTCATTTATTGAGGGTGATTTTGACTTGGGTATGAGTGCATGCATATAATTTTGATGGATGTTCACTTAGAAATTAAGTGGAATGTTATGCCTTTATTTAGTGACTTCATTAAGTCATTTATCATTGGAATGGAATGGTATACCTTTATTGAGTCATTGATATAGCCTAGACCAATCATGTTGAACATTGTACCTTATCCTATAGTCTTTCAAGGCCTCCTTTTGGAAAATTCTTTAATATAAACATGCTCTATTATTCATAATTAAGTAGGTACCTATATTTTTCCTTGAAGCAACCTACAAGATCTTTTCCTATATCAAAAATCATTCCATGGGAACCCTCAAAATGAATGAAAAATATGTAGAATATATGTATTTTGCAAGTTTTAAGTAAAAATCATGGTATGTGTATACTTATGTTTCCTTGATTTCAATCCTTAATCACTTGACAAAATTTTACAAGTATAAATAGAGGATACATGGATGGGTAAGATTAGTTTGTCTAAGACTTTGGAAGAGTAGGAGAAAGGCTTGGATTTTATTCCCCTATACTTTGAGAAAAATCATAGTTTTTTCTACAAGTCTAAGAAAGATCCTTTGAGGTGCATTTGCTTTATATTTGATTCATCCTTAGGATTCCTTATTGAGATTGATATTGATCCTTGATGTGCAAAGAGAGTTTGAAAGTGATTGTGGTGATAAGTACTTACGCTTGAGTGAAGAGTTCACAAGAATAAAGGGTAAGTATGCATTCTTTTTATAAATTTATTATTTAATTAATAGATGTATCTCTTATATACACCTCCAACTCTCCCCACCTTCCCTCTCCCCTTACCCACCCCCTCCACCCCCTCCTCCAACCCCCGCTTGTCCCCCACCCCTCGACCTAACCCAAATTCTAATTTATTTTATATTTGAATGTTTATGGATTTCAATACTTGAATTGGTAAAATTATTATCATGTTGGAAGTTGGTTAACATCACTTGAATTCATTTTCATTATATGATATTGTACCAAAGGAATAGGTAAGGTATCATGTTGTTTAAATGTATTAGGTGTTAAGGATATCAAGGTGCTAAAGTTCCATGTTATAAGTTTGCAATTTGAACAAAACAAGAAATTTTTAACAAGTGTTTTCTTCTCTTCCTTTTTCTATATACCTTTATAGCATTAGTTTTAGTACATAAATAAATAGAATAATCTATATTTTCGTACTAGAAAGAAGCCAACATCTTGCTATGTACTAACCCATAAGACATAACTAATATTCCTACAACATAAATGGTGACTCCAATGGGGAGAAATTCAAAATTATTCATATGTGGGTCTTATTGAAAGGAAAAAAAATTCCACCTGCAACAGGGTGTTGCCACCTAGTTAGGGTCCCAATTAGATCCATATTCATTTGGTTGGTGATACTCTCTAGAACAAAGGCTTGGTTGCCTATGCTATACTAAACTAAATAAATGGTAAAAAATAAACTAAGCTAAGGAAAATGTATGACATAACATAATTTTTATAATACAGTATAAACAATTTTTACAACTATTGTGTGTGTGTGTTAGATAAGCTTCACTAATTTCAACAACGAGGGAAGGAAAATCACCCAAATGTGATAATCAGAGAGTAGAACAATTTTTTGGGATAGTGATCTCCTAACCTGATATATTGGCTTAATCGACCACCAAATAAATTTGGGCTCCCGAGAAAGATCCTCTTAGTGATTGTATGTATTCTTTTTAATTTAAATTACATAAAATGAACTAATCTATTTATTAAAAAATGAAAACCTATCTCATAAATGAGAGAACTCAAAAGCTATCTTTTGAATATTAGAAATAAAATATCAATTTATTTAAAAACTTATAATAAATCCTAACCATTTAACTCAACATTTCATTATGCTTTCTTGTTCCATAAGAAAGAAAAGAAAGTGTATTCAAACATTCAACGGGAATTGAACATTGAATTAAATTAATAATAATGAAAACATCAACAATGCATTAAATAAATTTATCTTTTGAATATTAGAAATAAAATATCAATTTATTTAAAAACTTATAATAAATCCTAACCATTTAACTCAACATTTCATTATGCTTTCTTGTTCCATAAGAAAGAAAAGAAAGTGTATTCAAACATTCAACGGGAATTGAACATTGAATTAAATTAATAATAATGAAAACATCAACAATGCATTAAATAAATTTCAAAGAATATCGTATTCCACAAAATACATCTTAAACACTTCAATTTGAAGCAGTCTTCAAAAACAAAAAAGTAACTTCAAATTCAAAATACCAATATCATTAAGTACAAATATTTCCATCCCTTACTCTATCGTAAAGGGTTCTATAAGAACTAAAATTACAAAAAATAATATAGTACTTGTTTTTCTAAAAATAGAAAATCTGAAGATTTTCGTACATGAAATAAGCAACAAATAAAATATTGTTGATTTGTTTAAATCCTCCTTTTCATTAGGAAAATTTTTCAATTCTCCTCCATTTCAATTGTTTGTTTTGAATCATCCATCATTTTAGCAGGAGTAGTTTATTTAATGTATTGAGATCATTGAGAGAATCTATCAAGTATTCGTGGAAGGTGGATAGGCATGGAACTCTTTAAAATTTCTTGGAATTGATATATGCATCTCTCAATATATCTTTATTTTGGTTATACTTGGATGAAAAATTAGAAATTAATTTCATTTGTTAAAATGGAAACTAAAAAAATATTTGAACATGTTGTGTATCTTAGGCGTTTGTTTCCTTGATTTTCTCATCGTTAGTGATGAGCACCAATATTGGAGCAAGAATGCTACAACTCTTGGGATTACCAGCTTTACTTTATCAACTCGGGGTTCGTACAAACTTGGAGGTGACAGTGTTGTATAAACAAGTAACAGTGATGGTTCTGCCCTTTTGTCACTATTCATCTAGTGAGAGACCACTATGGTTTTTCAAACCAGACTTCTATGGATTTAGAAGAAGCTTGATTACTGAGGAGGGAAAGAGAAATCTACTTTAAGAGAAAGCTTGTCTACTGTAATAAGCAAAAAGACTGAAATCCAATGCTAAAATCACACCACTTTCTAATTAACTACTAAGAGACTATGCTTCAAAAAGAATGCTAAGTTAACATGTATGAAATTCCATTGTCCTAAGCATGTAAGTTCAAAACATCAAACATTACTATTGTGCATGTAAATGACTAGAATAAATCTGTTTTTCATTTTATCTTTTTTATGAAAGTGTGAAAGCTAATCTCTTTTGGTGATGTGGTAGGTGGCTTAGGAATGTTGGTGGATGGTTGGAAGGTTTTGGAGACCCTTAGGT
The DNA here is from genome assembly GCA_031772625.1 of Pinus tabuliformis. Classification (NCBI taxonomy): domain Eukaryota; kingdom Viridiplantae; phylum Streptophyta; class Pinopsida; order Pinales; family Pinaceae; genus Pinus; species Pinus tabuliformis. The sequence continues at coordinate 751,446,360 of CM062805.1, read as the reverse complement.
GACCTTGTCTAGCTTCCTAGAGGCTTTTCCCTCAATTTGGCCTCAAAACAAGCCACTATAGAAAAACCTACAAGATGTCCTAAAAACCTACAGGATTCCCTATATTTCTACAAGATACAACCGAGAGAAAAATGATGGGTGATGAAGGTGATGGAAGGCTTAGGAAATATGGCTGGTGGATGGAATGAAGCAAAAAAATGCCTAGGATCACTCAGAACTAAAAACCAAGGTTGGGAGATGGTTGGATTTGCTCAACATGCTTGAAGAAGTTTCCTTGTCAAATGATGAAATTGGTGAGGGTCTTAGTGAAAGCAAGGAATGATCATGGACGGATGAAATTTGAAGGAGGTTTTCGGATATGAGATCTCTCTTTACTTCTAAACACCTACACTGCATCAAACATTGATATTTGCCCAAAAATCATGTAAACAAGGAGAATTTCAATAAGCTAAGAAAACAGAGTTTAATGAGCTAGTTGTCTACTTCATGCATGAGGAAAATTTACAGAATAAGATGGAATCATTGATGAGATATATTGTAAGGATGAAGATGGAAGAAATGATGACTAGGTCCTACTCTTGCAACTTGATCAAATGCTGGCTTAAGTACAAAAAAATCTAAATTCTATGAGAAAGTAGAATTTTGTCTTTTTGGGGCTGCAAAGGAGTCCTTTCCTAAAATCATGATCCTTGAAGGTAGAAGTGAGGCCAAAACACCTATTGGCATCTTTTTGATGGTTCTTTGTCTCTTCTAGACTACTGCTGAAGTTAAACACAAATGGAAGCAAACTGATAAACAAACTAATCAAATCTACACTACTTGCAATGAAACTCTTCTAAGGACAATTTAACCATGAATCTATGAAACCAATCTAAGCACACAGATACAAGAAGAAGAGCCTTTGCTGCTAGGGTTGGGCCCTAACCCAAGAGCTTCAACCCTCTAAGTTAACTCGGTACTAGATCAAGAAGAAGCTCATTCTCATTATCAAAATACAAAATTACAAAGCAATGTCTCCCATAAGTTTGGAGCTCAAAAATAACTAGTGTTTTTATAGAAAAAATTTGAATCCTAATGAGGCTCTATGCCTCTTTATTTATACAACTGAAGTCCCCAATGAATTCCTTAAGTCTAGGGAGGCTTGGCTCCCAAAATCGAGATAAACTAACTCTTTGACTATCACTTGCTCAGCTACCTTTTGATCTTCATGATTTGGATTCTTGTACTCCGAGCTAGTGTGATTGATGGAGGAATATTGGAATGAGGGGGGAGTAAATGAGGAGGATTTACCTCCTACAATCTCTCTTCCTTGTCCCATTCAAGTTTCAGCCTTTATTCTTTCCAAAATCCCTAATTTTCTCTCACAAACCTGCATTGAATGTACATTAGTCCGCTAGGCATGATATCTCACTTTGACTCATCTCATTAAACAAAATATAATCAAAACATGTAATAAATTGTGAGAAGAGTTGATTTGACTAATATAGGAGGTGAATTAAGGTCCACATAGTTACCCAATGATGAGGCTCATCATCACCCCCTACTGAAAGTGTTGCTCATCCTTTGAGAAACTCAATCAATATCCATATCTTTCATAGCCCTAGTGGCCTCCCTGACATCCCATGATTCTTCTGTGGTTTCCTCTTCTTGTGCATAGAATCCTACCTTCCATTCTATCTCCTCCCACTTCTTTCTTTCTTCCTCTTTCTTCCTTCCTTCTAACATCCCCAAGAGCAGTGATGGACTGAGTCTCAAGCCAATCCAATTGAATTTGAGCCTTTAGATGGTTTGCTTGTACATGGGTGTCTTGTTCAGTGCTTCTCTCATTCTTTGAGGAGAATGGTACTCTTTGATTTTCAAACTGAATGGAAAAGTATTCCATCTCCTTTGGCAAGCTTGCATGATGTCATCCCCTAATAGCCTGAACATATCCTCAAAATTTGTAATTTCTTGCTCTTGGGCAGCAAGATACCTGGGTGAAAGTTGAGGATCATTTTCAATTAAATTATGCATGCTGATGACAACCATTGGATTTGACTGCTCATCTCTTATCATGAGAGGCTTTTTTTGTTCCCTTACCAATATCTTCTTTATTTTTGTAACCCTTTCTTCTTCATGGTTCATCCATGATGCCAAATCCATCAATTATAAATCCCCTAGATTTTCATTAGGGTCCCATACATTCAGATATGTCATGGCCATGTTATGCAAGTAGAACGCAGATATCTTAACCCTATCCTCCAATGTTCTTTGATCACAAAGATCAATGAGCTTTCTATAGTCCTGGAATGGCATAGTGCCTCTTTGTGCTAGGGTCTTGATTTGGAACTACAACCATTGTTCCTTAAGGTATAATGCATAGGACTTAGATGGCATCCTGCACTGGAATACCTCTAAAGATAGATTGGCCATGGTTGCCAATTGATTCTCTTTTTCTTGTAGCTATCCTTTCAACCATGCATTTTCTACCTCCAGCTAAGTTTTCATTATGCCCTCTCTTTCCCTCATGCTGCTTAGTTCTCTACCCATGTCTTTGAGCTTTTCCTCCATGTGACCTATTTCCTCCACTCCCTTGGACTTGGAAATCTGCATCCATCTATGTGTTCTTGCTCTTTCTTTCTCAAGCTCAAAGAATAATGGGATGGAAGTTTTTTGTGGAATGACCCTATTCCCTTCAATAAATCTGTAGTAGGAGTCAAGGTTAGGTCGAGGACTAGGTTCCCTTAACTCTGGATCCTCCTTTTTTGTTTCTTGCTGCATACTCCCTTCCTTATCCAATTTTTGAGTTTCCTATAGGATTGCCTCTACTTCCTGTAGGTCTTGTTGTGTATCCTGTAGGATGTCTTTTCCCTTGGATGAGGAAAATCTAGTCACATGCCTTCTCACATAAGTGATAAGAGACTTAAGGCAGGTTTGATAGGGGTGCTAAGGGAAATGAGGGCAGTTGCTGCCTCTTTCTCAGTGGGTTCTGGAGACACCCTGGGTGGTCCTATGCCTCCTCTTTTCCATTTCCCTTTTTGTCTTTGACTTTCTCCTCTTATTATCCCTCTAGTTCCTCACCTTGTTCATTAGTTTCCTCCTTGGCATCTTCTTCTGTTTCTTCACCACTTTCCTTCTCTTTCTCTTCCTCTTCTTCCCCCTCTATTTCTTCTTCATCTATTTCAACCTCTCCTTCATACCTTTTAGTGGTAGTAGGGCTCTTGTCATATTCGAGGGCTTTTATATCCTCCTCTATTTGCATGTCTTTGAAAATTTCCCATGTGATAGGAATTCTAAGGTTGTGGAGGGCATCTTCTATGACGAGTCTAATTAACCCATCATGGGCTAGTTGTTGGTAGTTTCCTTCCTTCACCTTCATGCTCATATCTATCAGTGATTAAAGAAGGAAGTAGGGTATGCTGACTCTATGGTGAGGAGTGTTAGGACCTCATATTGTTCCTCTTTTACCATACATTTTGTTATGATATCATCTCTTTCAACTTACATTTAAAAGCCTTTGTTAGTATTTTAACCCAATTATCTCAAAGGTATGTAATGATTCTTCTCATCACTATACGTTTAATTATTTAGCATATAATCACGACATCTTCATAGTTAATCTTTAAATTATTAAATCCTGAACAGTTAAAGAATGATGTGCAGTCCGCGATGCTGAAACAGCCTGGAAGACTATTTTTGCAGTTGCTGAAACAGCAGAAATGGCACGTGAATCATGATGCTGAAAGAGTTGAGATTTGCATTCTAAATTTAATAGCAGCAAAGGAACCAGAATTGATCACCAAGGAAGCTGTTACAATGGATGTAACGCTTATAACTAAAGACAGCATTATTGTAACAACATTTTTTTGACAGGGAATTGATTTCCCTATTTTTGTATAATGGGTTAAAACAATGTAAATCTTTTGTAATAGATGTCTCCTATTTATAAAGAGGAGACATCTACATTAGAAGGGGGGGAACAGACTGTGGAAAAAGGCTTAGATGAAGGAACAGGACTGGAATTCTTTTTGTAATATGACATATTGATGGATGAATAAAACTTTGTTCTGAACATCTTCTTCTAGTTCTTGTTTCCTAGGGAATCTTGTGAGAAGGACAAGGCCCACCTTCATCACAAGATTCACCCATTTCATTTCTGCAGTATGTCAAGTGTGTCTTATATCCATGCCTTGTTAATAAGTATTGTTTGTTGAACATTGTCTATAATACCTTTGTTGAAACTCTGTTTCTTTCTCAATTGATTGTTGTGTTATTCAAAGTTAATTTCTGAGTGTTTCACCGGTGATTAAGTTACAGAGTGAATTGGTGAGCTAGTTAATTAGAGGCAAGTGCTGGAGATTCCCGCTCTGGGGATAGGGTCCTGACTCTCTGTTACAACACAACCATTGTTTTCTTTTGCAGATTGATTCTTTTCCATTTCTTTGAGCGGAATTAAGCATTCTCCGATAGCTATCTGAAATAGAGTGTAATTGCTGTAATGCAGAGTGGAGCTTCAGATTGTTAATTTAAGGCGTGATTTGTTTGTACTACAACTTTTGTTGATTTTAAAATTGAGTACATATAGTACGCAGTTGCCTTTGAAATAACAAGGCTTCCCTGGGTTGACAATTAATGTCGCACTTTGTTGTTTAATTCAATAAGAAATTAAAGTAGCCAACAAGGAGGTGTATCTGCGCCAAACCTCAATTCTTCAAGAAGCATAAAGTGGTATCCATATACCAGACTATACCTACCTTCACATGATATATATTTTATAAGGTGGTAGCTTATTTCATTCCAGGGATATAGTAGGCTTGCTCCTCTTACTCCATTTTTGTCTTCCATGGCCTCCTCTCCCTCTAAAAAGAATTTATTCTTTTCATTTTGGTTATTTCCCTTGTCTTCCTTTCTGCAAGGCACTCCTAAGGTGAGTGTGGTAATTCTTCTTATGAGTTCAGGGGTGAGCTCTATGGAGAGGCCTCTGACCACAACAGTGGCATGGGTCCTAGTTAGTGGAATGAGGGAGAGAGAAAAATCTTTGGCTACTTCATCATCATACCCCCTTAATTTCTCAAAGAAACCCATCCAATTATGCCTTGTGAATATTTCTAGCATAGGAGGGTGTTAGTGAATCCTCAAAATGTTGATGGGCTCCCTTCTATTAAACTCCCCTATCATTTTTTCTGATGGATGGAGGAGTATATATGTCTGATAAAAAAATCTAATGAAGGAGGAAATTGAACTAAAATTTATGTGGATACAATTCCATTTTACTACAATCAATTTCAACAAAATAGAGGATTTTTGTTCCTTTCACTTGGAAAAATAGGAGGAAATGTAGAGCCTACCTCCTTACAATGCTTGATGTAGCCAACCCTTGTTTTTCTTCCTCTGAAATTTCTCACTGCCAATCCTGTAGACTACCTGACTGTATCCTATAGGGTTCTTGTGGGATCCTGAAGGATTCCCTGTAGGATCCTGTAGGTAGTCCTGCGCAGGGAAAAAATGAAATTTACCTCTCCTGTAGACTGGTGGAGGGCCGAGAGAGACATTGCTAGTGTGAGCCTTGAGAATGTTAATGCATCTATGCATGGGGATCAACGTTTATTTCCTCTTATGGTTGATTTGAGTGAGGTGGTGTGTTGGCAACCGAGGTACGAATATCTATTTTTGGACCGTTGGTCCCACTACCATATCATCATTCTCCTCACCTTATAATCAACTCCCACTTTGGGAATCTGTAGTCTTAACTACTTTCGACCTCATCCTCCTTTTCTTTGACTTGACTCCTTCCATGTGTGTGAGGACTAACTATTTTGTCTTCATTGACCAAATGAAGGTGGCCAAGTTAACTGGCCACCTTTTGATTATAAACCAAATCATTCACAATTTTTACATCTTTTGATCACATTATGAAAAATGAGAGAGTGGAAGTGAGATACTTACATGTGGTAACAATACCTTGTTGTAGTTGTTAAAGAAATGAGGTCTTTGTTGTGTGTTGGTTGCATGTGATTTCTCCTCTTTTTATTGTCCTTTGATGATTTTCATTGATGTGCAGGTACTTGGTGTTGATGATGATGGTGTTGTTGCTACTGCTAGGCTTTGGAGGAGCTTCTTCTACCTTTGGATCTCCATGCTTGAAAATTCTTGCAACCTATGATTTATGTTTTGTGCGATAGGTTGCTACAGGATTTCTTACAAGATGTCCTATGGTTGCTTCTCCCTCAAAATTTTTAATCATATTCTACTGTTGGGACCTGAGGATGATTATCATGGGAAGAGACGAGGTCTAGGGGTTTGTGAATGGTAAAAAAATAACCTGTAGGTGTTGTCCCCTTGCTCTTTGTCTTCATCTTTTTCTCTGTGTTTTATTCTTAACAACTAGACTGATTTTTTTTTTTTTTTTATGAATGCAGGGGTGATCAAGGTGGAGAGAGGTATGGTAATGAGATGGTGATGCAAGAATTTATTTCTTTGACATGGGCAAGTAATTTCCTTGCTCTGGGGTTGCTTCCTTTAGGATTCCCAAGCCACAGTAATTCCTACATGATCATCCTGTAGGTTTTCAGGGGATCTTGTAGGTTTATAGGGAATCCTGTAGAAAACACAAAACCCTTGCAAACTAAAAAAAATGAGTGAAAAAAATGAAAGGAATGGTGGAATGATGAAGGATAATGAATGGATAAATAAAAATATGAGTTGAATAGGTCCCTTTTGATTCTCCATTGTTGCTCTAATCGTCCCCTTGCTGACCTGAAAACAATATCATATTTTTCTTTTCTCTTTTTTATTTATATTTTTTTTTGAAAAACAACTAGTCCGCCTCCAAGAGGTTTTCATCCTAGTTGCTTGCCCTAGGAGCCTCAAGAGAGATTTTCACCCAGGTATATTTTTATTTCTCTCTTCTCTTTTTGACACCATTGGGCCACCTCAAGAGGTTTTCAACCCAATAGTGGGACTCAGGCGCCTCAAGGAGGTTTTCACCTGAGCTTCCTTATTTTTCTTCTTTTTTTTCTTTTTCTCAAGGACTTGATGAGGTAGGAGCTGAGACTTGCTCCACCATCATCACTGTTTTGTTGATACCATCAATGAACTCTTTCTTTGACGATGGACTTTTGTAAACTTTCAATCTGTACCCATTAACAAGTAATGGACTCTGCATCTATGGTTCTGACCTACACTAAACCATTATCATGATATTTCTCTATGACATAAGGCCCTAACCATCTAGTCCTTAACTTTCCATTAAAGTCTTTATATCTAGAATCATATAACAAAGCCCAATCACCTTCTTGAAATTTCTTGTCCTTGATGTTCTTGTCATGCCAGATCTTCCTCTAAATTTGAGTTACCTCTGTGTGTAGGAGGGCCTACATTCTGAACTCATCTAACCCATTCAATTGGAGCAATCTCTCTTTTTGTGCACTGCTGAGATCTAGATCTAGTTGGGCTTCCATCCTTAATGTATTGTACTCAAATTCAATGGACAACATGGCCTTTTTCCCATAGACCAACTCATAGGGTGTGAATATAGTGGTGGTCTTCCAGGTGGTATTGCAGGCCCAGGTGGCCTCAATTAGTCTATCTATCCAATCTTTTCTATTGTTGCTAACCACTTTGGTCAGGATGCCCTCCAGCACTCCGTTGATCACCTCTACTTTCCCATTAGCTTGTGGGTGATAGGGAGTGGAGGTCCTATGCTTGATCTTGTACTGGCTTAACAAGTCTTCAATCATGTTGGATGTAAATTCGCTGCCTTGATCAGTGACTAGTTCTCTAGGGTACCAAATGTTAGTGTTAGCCTTTGAAGCCTTCCATCAATGATTAAATATACTCTTACAAAGTGGTCTCAAGGTGTCAAAGTCAAATTTTGTCATTTCAGTGAGTCTTCAAGTAAAATTTGGTTACTAGGTACTAGGTCTAGGGTTTGTCATCATGGTCATCCAAAATTGAATGAAAAGGTCAACAGGCACATGAAGACGATAAATAAGTTCATAAAATCATAAATTTACTTCTGATATGCTTAATAAATCTTTTTTACCTCAAAACTCTGTTTGAGGTGAAAACAAAGTTTTTCCATTTTTTGTCAAAAATTTCATGTAATTTAAGTGTTACTATATGTAATAAGCTTAGCAGTTGTCCCTGGCCACCTTGCCAACTCCTGCCACTGCAAAAACAAAAGCACCAAGGCATCAGTCCATCTAATTGTCAAGGAAAAGTCAAACTTCAAATGAAAAACAGAGTTTTTGAGAAAAAGTGACTAACACTTTATAAAAGTGGGTTTGCAATGGAGAAAAATTAAAGTGAATCATATATAAAGCAAATTCATTCTATCCACTCATTTAATTCTACAAAAAGTCAAATAGAAAGCCAAAATCACATTTTGAAGGGAAATTGAGCAAAGGAGGAAGAAAACCTAAAATTTGCAGCAAGTTTGCCTGGCGTTGTGCATCAGAAGGTTGGCGCTACACATCAGACCGACGCTATGCATCAAACAATTTTTGCTAGTGTTAGATTACACAGGCACTGCATATCAGGCAGGCGCTGTGCATTGACCAGGGAGGATCCAAACTCACTCAATTTCATCCCAAATTCTCTCAAATGCTGCATTTTCCTCCTACAAGTAAGTGTTCATTTATCTTGAGTTGAAATTAGTATTCTTCATGTTTTGTTCATGAGTTTTGCTTCCTAAAATCAAAACCCTAGCTTGCCTTCATAATTTTTCACCTCATTGCAAAACCAACATCCTTTGTCCCTTTTCCCAAACTTCATTGCACTAAAACTACCCATTGATTCCATTTTCCCTTTCCCTATTCCCCTAAGAAACTAATCCCCTTTATTAAACCCTAAGTCCCTCATAAGTCAAAACCCTAGTTTCCCAAATCTTTCCCTCCATTCCCCTACTCCACTTCATTACTATTGTTCCATTTGCAAAATCTCTTCATACTCATCTTCTTTGTCCCCACCTATTATCATTGTTCACCATATCATCATCACATTACATCATTAAGACAAGCATGGAAAGAAGCAATGAATCAGATTTTGAAGAGGACACACTTAGAGAAAGAAATGTGCAATCCAGGAAGCCTCACAAGGGTGGAAAAATCATTAGGGAGGAACCTATTAGCATGAGTGAACTCCTTGCTTGCCCTCTAGCCATCACATGTTTCAGATATCAGTCCTATTTTTAGTTTTGTGAAATGGTTGAGAGGGTCAAATATCACCATGAGTTAGCAAGGCAGTTTGTGATAAACTTGGAAAACAATATGGTGCATCTTCCTGGGGTCAACTTCACCCTTTCACCAACTATCATTGCAGAGGCCACAAGAATTCCAGATGTAGGGGAAAAGTGGAACAAAAGGAAAAATATTAGTAAGTAGCATTATGAACCTTATATCAAGGACAAGTACCATGGTAAACTGAGCAGGGTGTTTCCTTTCAAATTCTTCGAGGACCAGTGTGTTCCACTAATGAAACTTATCATCAAATACTTTACCTGTGAGGGTAGGTTCTCCAGACTGTATGCCTACCACATTAGATTGCTTATGCACTTCACTAGGGTTAGAATGATGAGCATCCCTTATTTCATATGCAAAAACATAGAGAGGATGACAGTGATTGCAAAAAGAAAACCATATCCACAGTAGCTCAATAGTATTTATCATTTTTCTATTATCAAAATTGTTGTTTTGCATCAGCTCACTCAGTTGGGAGTGTCATGGGAAACTTTCATTGCCCATGAATGCTTCAAGGGGCCTCAAATATTTTCAGATCCTCAAGAGGGAGGTGAACCTTTTGGGCAACAAAAGGAACCTGAAAATAAAACAAAGGAGGTTCATGTTCCTATGTTTGTCACTTATGAAAGAGGCACTAGGATGCTCTTTGTAGCTACCAAGCGGGTACTATCTCCACCAGGAGTGGAAGGGGTATCGTTTTTTTCATTGGACCACAGGCAAATGTTATCTTCACCAGGGGTGAAAGGGGCTTTGCCTTCTTCTCCATCTAAACAAGTACAGGGCAGAGATAAAGGAAAGAAAAATATGTATGAGGAGGGCCCTACTAAAAGGCAAGACAGGGATTTTATTTTGATTGAGGAGGATGTCACTGATATGGGCTTTCAAATCTCAAGACTCAAGGACATGATTATCAAATAGAAGGAGGCTGAAATACAAGCCTTATCACTTAACCTTGAGAGGACCAAATGGATCATCAACTATCTTGAGCAGTAAAGCAAGCAACTGGAAGATAAGCAAGCTATTATGGAGCTACAGATGATTAGGGAAAATAGGCAAGAGGCAAAGAAGCAAAGATCGAGATGACCTCCCTTGAGAAAGAAATTGAGGATGACCGAGAATCATGGTTGGACAGGGTGAACATGCACCTTGAGAAGATGCTTGAGAAAGCCAACAAAGAGAAGAAAATGTTGTGCCATATGGCCTATCACTAGCTAACACGGAACAAGATTTGCAAAACAAGGGTAAAGAGGCTAAAAGCTGGGTTAAGGAGAGCCTTGAGGGCCAAGAAAGAGCATGATAAACTCAAAATTTTGGTTGAAGCTTCATTAGCTCAGAAAAGCACTTAATATGGTTTCCTCTTGCTAAATTTGAAGAAATTTTGGGAAATTTTTGTCATTTTGCAATTTTGTACATAAAAACACAGGAAATTTCAGCTGATGGCGCTGCGCATTGAATTGGCTCACTATTTTTCCAAATGGCTTATATTTTTGGATTCCTCATCGAAAAACAAGCAAACCTAGAAAGTTTCATAATTTTTGGAAGAGATCTGGGTCACTTAAAGGGCAAAAAACACCTAAAAAGTGCCCTCTTTGCCACTTTTTGGACCCACAAGAAGCAGTCTTGGGAGAAATGATTTTTGATGGGGAAAATCAACTCCAAATCATAAAATTCAAAGCGTTCCGAAAACTAAACATGTATAGATTTCCAAAAAGCTATCTTGGCCCTGATTTGGTGAAGTGAAAGGCCTCCAAAAGCAGTCTTGAAGCGGCATTGTGCATCAGGCAGATTTTGCCAATTTTGCCTAAAACTCAGAATTTCACCCAGTTTGACTACCAGTTGACTTTTTCTCTTCTCCTTGGTAAATTTGTGATATTAAATTATGTAATATGATGTAAATTTGATGAAAAATTATTTGAGGGGGTAGATACATCAGTTAGAAGTGGTTTGAGGTTGAATGAATCGGTATCCATGGTTTTAAAGGCAAGCTGTTCCACTGCCTATATTCCTGTTCTTAGTTTAGATATGGTTGAAACCACCCCTCTTCTCATGGATTTGACCCTGATGGCTAGCATAGGTGGTTTGATGCCTATATTATGTACTTTCTTAGTCATTTGTAAAGGTTGGACTCTTGTGGATGCTTTGAGCTTCATTGTACATCACTTTTGTAGTTTGGCAAGGAAATAAACTAGGGTTTTGTAGCATTTTGTGGGATTCTTGTGGTAATGTGTCTTAGAATTGTTTCTTCCTTTGTTATTTAGTTTCTCTTATGTGTTATATGTGCCAACATCTATTTCTTTCTTCATAACTAAATGAATCAAGATAGATAGGTGGAATCCATTGATATTCAGTGCTTTGCCTTGGGAACACATTTAGTTTTAATGTTTTCTGCTATTTGAAGAGGACTCATGAACTTTGCATGCCCTCCTCAGCTCCTCACTAGTCTTAGACTTCCTATCACACTCAATTCCAAGTGTCGAAACACCTACCTACCTCGCCCCACAGAACATCCTGCAAATCTGAGTTGATTTACCGGACCCAAAGTTTCCTTCTCCATTTGATCCAGCAACCAACCACCAAAACCAAACAAAATCCTCTGATCTACCATACCTAGCATAAAATCAACATTCATTTTAGTCATCTCAATCCCTAGTTTCCAATATTCTAATTGAGATTGACAAGGAGAGAGCCCTCTCCCTACCTAGTAGGGCTAGCTACTAGGTTAAGCATGGTTTGATGTTACCCTAGACCTACCTTCCTTCAGCCTGAGGTAGATTTAGGCACTAACATAGTGGCGACCATACTAGGGAACGTAGTTTTATGTTCCTCAACAAAATATATCATGTTTAGATCTGATTGTTAATGGTGGACAATGATTAGACATAGGAAGGCTAAAATCATTCACCTGGCGACTCCAAATTGGTTTCGAGACTAGATCTAAGGACTCCATTGGAGGATGAACCTGACCAGTAGAAACATGAAAGGAAAATATGGAAATATTAGGTATTCAAGTTGGAATTTCATCCAAGACATTATGTTCTTCGTTATAAATTATTTCTTCTCTTTTCTCGATAATGTTAAGAAGGCTTTGCAAATTATAGTGTATTCGAGGAGAGATCCTAGATCTGCATTGAATTCTTTCCCTTTGAAGATTGTGGATACAAAATATGTGCATGCCTTTGATCTTGATCAAGACCCTTCTTTTGAATTTTATGATGATCATCTTCAAACTGAGTGCCTCAAGAGACAAAGACTGATTCTACACATTCTGTACATATTCCTATACCTTGTAAAATTCCAGATAGATACAAGCCTCTGATTTTACCTCCTATATCCCATGCTTTCCCTAAAAATCATGACCTATATCTACCAAGATTTGATGGTGAACACGACAACATCACTGCTGAGAGACATGTACTGAATTTTAAGTCTTTTCTTGACCATTTTGAAGTTTATGAAGAGGATGTCAGTATTAGGATTTTTGATCTTTCTTTGCAAGGCAAATTCAAGAGTTGGTTCAAAACCCTGCCTGATGCAAGCATCTCAGATTTCCAGTAGTTCGTCAAGGTGTTCCTCGAAAAGTTGGTGGTCAGACAAAACCCTTTCTTCATTATAGAAGAGTATAACCAGCTAAAAGGACAGCTAGGGGAGACAGTACAATAGTTTTTTGCTAGGTTTAACCAAGTCTATTTCTCAATGCCAATTAATATAAGACCTCCCCTTGGATTCACTCTCTTGCACTACCTGGATGCTTTTGATCCGAAAATGGAGTTTCAGCTGAGAGAAAGGAACATTTCAACACTTGAAGAGATGTAAAACAATGCAGTAGATGTAGAGGCTAATTTTTTTATCAGAAGTGCAAAGTTGAAGGAAGAAGAGATGAAGAACATAGATCTAGAGGAATCAACATCTCTAGAGGTAAAGCTTGACATTTTGGTAAGTGCAATGGAAGAGATGATGCAAAAGATCACCACAAGGAATGAGTATGATGTTCAAGACCATGGCTTGCTGATTGAAGAAGAACAAGTGGCTGATCCAAAACATTTTCTTTCTTATCCTAGTTGTCATAGATCCAATAATGATTGTTTTATAGATCATCCTGGAGAAGAGAGATCTGTTGATATGACATGTATGCTTGATGATGTGTTTTTTACTAATGATTTTCCTCAATTTGATCAGTATGATGATGATTATGTCCTCCAAACAAAAGCTAGTTTTGCAGATAAATCAACAGTTGGTTTGTGGAAGGAGGAACTCCACTTTAAGAAGCTCAAATACAGTGATCAACTAATGCATATCAGCTATGTAAGTGTGGAGGAAAGTGCAACAAATTTTGAAGTAAGTGAAGGATATTTGCCTTTTTGTTTTGCTTCATTTTAGATCATTAGAGACAACTTTCATTCAATCAAAAATCTACCATCGATAAGTTTTGATCTGGACCATCTAGAGGGCAATGAGATCCTTGTTCAAGACTTCTTGTATCTAGATTTGCAGCCACCAAATGCCATTGATTGTCAAGTTGCAGATGGTTTTCAAGTTGCATATGAAGACTTGGAAGTTGGAACATATGATCAAATGATGCAAGAGGATTCCATACCATTCTGTTTTGAATCATTTCAGTTTTTGAAGGGAATTTTGCATAGTATATCTTCAATAAAGGATGAGCAGCTTGTAGAAAATCATGTAATATCATTAGAACAAATAGAAAGTAGGTTGCAATAGTATTTTCAGGTTTTTCACGATCCAATAGCTGATGTGTTGGATGATGTATGAGTCAAAGTCCTTCTCCACTAGCTAACTATGAGATTGAAGCAAGTATTGATACAAACTTGATCCGGTAGCTGGTTTCTTTGTCATTGTCAGCAATAGTCTCATCACAGAGCTTAGACGAAATTTTGCATTCATGGTATGAGGAGGAGACAAGTAATCCATTGGATGAGCTGAGTCCCAGTGCACATGAATTTCAAGATCCTTATGTAGTATTTTTGGAGTAAGATAGAGAATCCATATTATTCAATGGATCCATTTACAAGTTTTCATAGGAGTTTCCTTTCTGATCTGAAAATCACTTGTGAGTGACCTCAGTTAATTAATCAATGAATGAAGGTATTACAGACTCATGTGCTGGTGTGTGTCTATGCTATTTTAGGCAACGGATTGATCAGATTGCAAAATACGCAGACATTGGAAAATGGAAAACAGTAAGGAAAACATAGTATGCAGATGCAAGAACACAACAATTAGTAAGGAGTTCACCCTATTCTCCAGGGCTACATCTATGGTCTAGCTTTCACTGATGGCATTCTTTTATTGTGTCTTTAAAGAAAATATTTACAATGGGGAGCTCAATTTGAGTCTCCTGAAACAGATAATGTTTGGTAGGGTGGTTCTTGGATCCCCCAAGCCACTAGAGTTCGCAAACTTTTTTCCTTACCAAATGTTGACCTCTCTGGTCTTTAATGGGAGGAGCCCAATGTGGCACTCAATTCCTAACAGATCCTCTCAGGGATTGCTTGAACTTCTCAAGCTTTCTATTTGCTCGATGCTGCCTAAGGTCAGCTCAGCTCTCTGTTTTCTGCTTGTTGCTTCACTGTCTTTTCCTTGCTCTCACCCTCTCTGTCCTTGTTCTCCTTTTTCCTCTTCTCTTTCCTCTATTATGTTCTCTGTTTGTTCATGTCTTAAAGCCAATTTGTCTTTGATTGTTCACTTCCTATTTTGCCCCTTTGGTTCACATGTTGTTGTTCGCTTGGAGTTCCTTGTCTCTGCGTCATCACCAACGTCTCATAGGGAGGTGGCCACTTGTCCTCTTACGAACTGCGCCAACTCTTCCTTGATGGTTCGGTATTTTTGATTACATTCTGCAATGACTCATCCACCAAATCAGTGGTCAAATCAGACCTCAAACTTTTATGTTCCACAACTCAATTCCCCTGTCAAATCTGGTTCCTCCATCGGGTGCAATCTCTGTCATCAGATCTGGAGCCCCTAGATCCTACGATGTTTGCTCATTTTGCGCAGTTGACTTTCTCAACTGTTAACGTGCGATCAGAGGCAGTTTTCTCTCTCATTCGATGGACACATGTCGTGCGCTGAATGGAATCGCTCATTTTCTACCAAATCCACTTACTGCCTGAGGATGCCTCAGATATATTGCTGGTTTTGGAGCGTGGGACCCGCCTTTCACCTTAGCGCTTTCCCTACGGTTTCTCGGCTTCCCATGCAACTGAGATCTTCAGTGCTTTTCCTTCTCGAGGGGTTTTTCCAAGTGATGCATCAGAAATGGCCTTCATTTCCCGATTCGGGCTTCCTAACCGCCAGTTTTACCTCCTACGCAGGTTTCCATGGGCCTCGATCAGCATGCTTTGACTAAGGTCATCATCATTCCTTGGTGGCTCCAAACTGCCACTGTCCAGAGGTATTCTTGATCGCTCTTTGCATAAATTTTGAAATCTGTCCTAATTTGATACAGTCCTAGCACTTTGATAATCTTCATGGATCTAATTCGGATCAGGGCCTTCCCACTGAAAAAGCTTTTGGACCACCAAAAGTTGGTTTTCAAGCATCGACTAAGTGAGGGTACAATTGTCTCACTTGTCCAATCTCTATCCACTTTTCATTGCTTGGCTTTGAACCCTTGAGCCCAACTCTGAGGTACTCAACATCTCCCCTGCTCGTCGTCCTCACCTTCCTGTCCAAAACTGTGTCTTCCTGCAATTCATTAAGCTACTCAGGTAGCAGGTCATCAATAGAAGGAAATTGACTCTGCTCTTTGGGATCCTCAATTAGTGAAGGTTAAAACTGCCTCAAGCGATCTGTGTTCATGACTGAGTAGATGTGCATCTAAGCTAGTAGATCAAGGTGAAAAGCATTCTCACCAATTTTCTCAAGTATCTTGAAAGGTCCATACCTGATAGGCTTTAGCTTTTTACCTTCACCTTGCATCCTGTCCTTGCTGATGTACAGCCAGACTTGGTCACTAACATGGAAACTATGCTCCATCCACTGCTTGTCATGCCTTGCCTTATATTTGGCTTGGCTCTTTTCCATTTGTTCCTGTACTGCCTGGTGGATCTCTTAGATCTGTTCAATGAACCTAGTTGTCTTGTCCACATCACTATGTCCCTCAACTGTGGTGTCTTTACCAAAGACAAAATCCAAAGGAGACCTTGGTGTTAAACCAAAACAGGTCTCAAAATGATATCTCTGTGTAGAAGAATGTTTTTCTCTATTGTAAGCATGTTGCACATAACACAAATGTTCATCCCAAAGCTTAGGATGTTTGTTGCAATATCCTCTGAGTAACTGGATCATTGTCCTGTTAACTACTTCTGTTTGGCCATCAGTTTGTGGATGAAAAGTTGTGCTTTTCTTTAGTTTGGTGTCCATCAGTTCCCACATACTTGACCAAAACCTCCCCACAAGTCGGGTGTCTTGATCAGATATAATGGAAGTGGGTAATCCAAAATGAACCCATACGTGTTGAAATAACAGTTTTGCAATTTGTTCAGCTATAATCTGTTTATTACAAGGTATCAAAATACACATTTTGCTGAACCTATCCACAACAACATATAGATAATCATGACCTTTCCTAGATTTAGGCAGTCCTCCAACAAAATCCATGGAAACACTTTCCCAAGGGTGAGAAGGAACTGGTAATGGAGTGTACAAGCCTAGTTTTCTATTGTTGGGCTTTCTTTTAGCACACATAGTGCACCCTCTTACATATCTAGAAATCGTCTCATTCATTTTTGGCCAATAACAAAATCTTTGCAACTATGCAACTGTTTTACTTACCCCAAAGTGACTTGATATTAGAGAAGTGTGTGCTTCTCGAATTATCTTTGCTCTTTCAGTTTGTGGAATGCATAACTTCCCACAATGATATAAGAGTCGGTCCTTTACATGATAATCCACTTCTTCTACTCATTTGCCTTGACTTAAAGTTGCATATACATATTTAAAGTCTATATCTTGAGCATATTGTTCAATGTAGCTCTCATGTAACATAGAATTATGCTTAAGTATAGTAGATGCATTTATAATGGGTCTAGATAACATGTCTGCAACTTTATTATGTATGCCCATTTTATATCTAATGACCAAATGAAACTACTGTAGAAACCCCATCCAACTATACTTTCTTGATTTGCTGCAACTTAGTTTGGGAGTGTAGATATTGAAGTGGTTGATGATCAATATGTATTATTGTTTCTTTGCCCATTAAGTAATGTTTCCACTTTTTCACACTCTGTACTAATGCATACAATTATTTATCATATGTAGGATAGTTAACTACTGCAGAATTAAATGTCTCAGAATGATAACATATGGGTTTAATGTGCTATGTTAACACTGCTCCCATGGCATAGTCATTGGCATCTGTTTGGATCTCAAATGGTCTTGAAGATTGGGCAGTGCTAGTATAGGTGTTGTACTAATCTTTTCTTTCAAGGTGTTGAAGGCTTTCTGTTGTTTGCCTCCCCACTGAAACACCTTGTTCAATCCTGTTAAAGCATGTAAGGGAGCTGTAATTAAGGAAAAGTTAGAAATGAAATTTCTCCAATATTGTGTTGCCCCTAAGAAGCTTCTAACTTCTGTAGCAGATTTGGGTTTAGGCTAGTTTACAGTGACTGCCACTTTAGAGGGATCTATCTTCAATTCACCACCCCCTACTATATGACCCAAATAATTCAGAGATGTTTTACCAAATTCACATTTTGAGAGTTTAACATAAAGTTTTTCTCTTTTCAAAACATCTAGTGTCTGCTTAACATGCTTTAAGTGTTCTTCCCATGTTTTGCTAAATATTAGAATGTCATCCAAATACACAATAACAAAATCATCAAGAAAAGGTCTG
The DNA here is from genome assembly GCA_031772625.1 of Pinus tabuliformis. NCBI lineage: Eukaryota > Viridiplantae > Streptophyta > Pinopsida > Pinales > Pinaceae > Pinus > Pinus tabuliformis. Next base: position 751,428,285 of record CM062805.1, on the reverse strand, counting down.
AGTACATCATTCATTAATCTCATGAAAGTAGCAGGAGCATTAGTTAAGCCAAAAGGCATAACCAGCCACTCATACAATCCCTGCTTTGTTTTGAAATCATTCTCCCATGCATATTGTTCTGCAACTCTGACCTGATGGTATCCACTGTGCAAGTCTAACTTGGAAAAATAAACATCTTCTTTTAATTGATCTAGAAGATAATCTATGAGAGGAAGGGGATAACAGTTTTTTATTGTTATCTTATTCAGTGCTCGGTAATCAATGCACATTCTCCATGAGCCATCTTTCTTTCTCACCAAAATGATTGGTGACCCACATGGTGATGTGCTAGGTCTGATAAACCCTTTCTTGAGAAACTCCTGCACCTGCTTCTTGATTTTAGCATTCTCTAAAGTAGACAACCTGTACATTCCAATGTTAGGCAATGGAGAATCTTGCTGTAAAATAATATCATGTACTATTTCCTTTTTGGGTGGCATACCTTTAGGTTCTTGAAACAAGATATCATACTCTAAAACAACCTTTTCTAAATCAGCTTGTTGTTTAGCATTACAGCCTTCAAATACATTGGTTTTATCAGGTTTCTTTTCCTTTACAACCATCAGTAAGTATTGTTTACATGAATTTATCATTTGTTTCATCTGCCCTAAGTTTATGAGAGTATAATTATTCTTGAGCTTATGAGCTCTTACAAAGTATTCAATTCCATCTTTAACAAGTAGATAATTGTTCTCATCTCTATAGAAAATAACTTTTCTGTCATACAAGTAAGGACTTCCTAAAACAATTCCACATATATCCAAAGGAATTATGTCTAACTCAACCTCATCTACAAATGTTGACCCAAAAGAAAACTTGAGTTTGCACTATCTAGTCACTTGTAGTTGTGCTTTATCATTTAACCATCCTAATGGGTATGGTTTCTTGTGAGGTGTAGTTACTAATCCCAACTTCTTTACAATTGCTTCAGAAAATAAATTTACTTGTGAACCACTATAAAACAAAGTATCAATCTTTTGATGTTTGGAAATAACTCGAATATGGAAAAGCTCATGTCCTTTTCTCTCATTTGCTTCATCAATAATAGATTGTGCAGAATTACTAGTATATTCTTCAGAATTCTTACCCTTTATACTTGTGGCTGCAATAGTTGTTTCATCTCCTAAGTCTAAGCCCAAATCCTTCTGAATAGCTACAACAATCTTCTTCTTCTTGCCCTCAAACTTCTTAGGTCTCAGCTCTGGATGCAGAATCCAATAGTGCTCATCATCATGCCCATCCTTTTTATAGTGAGTGCATGAAGCTTTGCTCTTTTGTGCAGTGTTAGCCTTCCTTGCCTTCCATTTCTACTTTCTTTTCTCCTTATTATTGCTTGCAGTGGGTTGGGATGCTCCCCCAACTTCTCGACTTCCATTCTTTCCTCTAGCTTCTAGATGAGTAGCTTGTACAAATACCTCATATATACTAGTGGGATTAAACATGAGGATAGTGTGCCTCATGTAGCTGTGTAGACCACTAATGTACCTCAATAGAGTCTTAGGTGAGTCTAATGAGATTCCTAGAATCAATTCTCTCTTGCTAAATTCTTGAGTGTACCCTTGCACACTTTTCCCTTTCAACTGTCGAAGAGTTTGCCAACTCATCATGGCTTGCTGCATGTAGGCCAATGGATAGAACTTCTTTTTGATTGCAGAAACAAATTCACTCCAGACAGAGATAGTCTTACCATGTCATTTCATGTCTGCTTGGATTCTTCCTTCCCACCAAACTAAGGTAGTGCGTCCAAGGCCTAGGCTTACCAGCTGAATCTTGCTCTTGTCTGAATCAATACTCTGCACTCTGCAATAAACATCAATTTGTCTAATCCAATTGTCCAGCTTTTCTGCATTCAACTCTCCATAATATATAGGTAAATCAAATTTAACATCTAGTTTAATCAAAGCTACCTTCTTTTTATGTTCAGGGCTATTAGGAGGTGTGAGAAAGAATTCTTCTTTCCCTTTGCCTTTTGAGTGGTCATGGAGGAAAGACTCATCTTCTCCTTTGTCTTGCTTGGAGCCTGATGCATCTTCATCCTTATGTTTTCTAAAGTCCTTATACATTTCCTCTACCATGGACCTTATGGCTAGGAAACTATCTATGAATTGAGGGTCTAGCCCTAGAGAACCTTCTTCTGAAATTGTCTTTCAAGGATAGACTCTCCCAATTTCAAGATTAGTTTCAACCAACTCTCCTTCTCCTAATTTGAGCTTTGATCTAGTTAGCATTGAACAGCGAAACCAACACATGCTTGTCTAACCTTAATAGCCTAGAGCTCTGATACCACTTGATCTGAAAATCATTCGTGAGTGACCTCAGTTAATTAATTAATGAATGAAGGTATTACAGACTCATGTGCTAGTGTGTGTCTATGTTATTTTAGGCAACGGATTGATCAGATTGCAAAATACACAGACACTATAAAATGGAAAACGGTAAGGAAAACACAGTAAGTAGATGCAAGAACACAACAATTAATAAGGATTTCACCTTATTCTTCAAGGCTACATCTCTAGTCCAGCTTTCAGTGGTGGCCTTCTTTTATTGTGTCTTTAAAGCAAAGATTTATAATGGGGATCTCAATTTGAGTCTCCTGAAATAGATAATGTTTGGTAGGGTGGTTCTTGGATCCCCCAAGCCACTAGAGTGCACAGACTCTTTTCCTTACCAAATCTTGACCTCTCTAGTCTTTAATGGGAGGAGCCCAATGTGGCACTCAATTCCCGACAGATCCTCTCAGGGATTGCTTGAACCTCTCAAGCTTTCTATCTGCTCGATGCTGCCTAAGGTCAGCTTGGCTCTCTGTTTTCTGCTTCTTGCTTCACTGTCTTTTTATTTGCTCTCACCCTCTCTATCTTCATTCTCCTTTTTCCTCTTCTCTTTCCTCTATTCAGTTCTCTGTCTGTTCATGGCTTAAAGCCAATTTTTCTTTTACTATTCACCTCCTCTTTCGCCCCTTCGGTTCGCCTACTGCTGTTCACTTGGAGTTCCCTGTCTTTGTGTCATCGCCAACATCTCACAAGGAGGTGGCCACTTTTCCTCTTACAAATTGCACCATCTCTTCCTCGACGGTTCGGTATTTTCGGTTACGTTGTGCAACGACTCATCTGCCAACTCAGTGGTCAAATCGGACCTCAAACTTTTATGTGTCACAACTCAATTCCCCTGTCAAATCTGATTCCTCCATTGGGCACAATCTCCGCCGTTAGATCTGGAGCCCCCAGATCCTACGGTGTTTGCTCATTTCGCTCAGTTGACTTGCTCGACCGTTAGCGTGCGATAAGAGGTGGTTTTCACTCTCATCCGCTAGACACGCGTCGTGTGCTAAATGAAATCACTCGTTTTCTTCCAAATCTGCTTACCGCTAGAGGATGCCTCTGATATACCATTGGTTTTGGAGCGCGGGACCTGCCTTTCACCTTAGCACTTTCCCTATAGTTTCCTGGCTTCCCATGCAACCGAGCGCTCCGGTCTTTTCCTTCTCGAGGGGTTTTGCCCAGCGATGCATTAGAAATGGCCTCTATTTCCTGATCCAGGCTTCCTAACTGCCATTTTTTCCTCCTGCACGGTCTCCATGGGCCTCGATCAACGCGCTTTGACCGAGGTCCTCGTCATTCGTTGCTGGCTACAAACTGCCACTGTCTACAGGTCTTCCTAATTGCTCTTTGCATAAATTTTGAAGTCTGTCCTAAATCGATATAGTCATGGAACATTGATAATCTTCATGGATCTAATTCAGATCACTTTCAGTAGTTCTCTCTTGTTGTTCATAAGAAATCACTTGCGGAGAATTCAAGAAACAACTAGAATACTTACTTGGTTGCATTGGTTGTTTCATTTCACATGATCAGGTGATGAATGGAATAGTTAGAGTACGTTTTATTGAATAAGCTCCATTTTGAGTATAGTTTCCAGTCTGTCAGTTATGTTTTAGTATGGAGTCAATTTTTAGTAGAGTAAGAGTCAGTTTGTGTCTTTGAGTCGTTAGTTTTTAGTCATCCATTTCAGTTTTTGTTTTTGACTCCTTGCCCAATGGATAAGGCTACTCGGTCTATAGTGTTCTTGGCACCTCCAAGGAGCTACCATCCCCAACGGAGCCAATGTTAGTGTCAGCCTTTGAAGCCTTCCATCAGTGATCAAATATGATCTTACAAAGTGGTCTCACGGTGTCAAAGTCAAATTTTGTCATTTCATTGAGTCTTCAAGTAAATTTTGGTTACTAGGTACTAGGTCTGGGGTTTGTCATCATGGTCATCCAAAATTGAATAAAAAGGTCAACAGGCATGAGGAGGATAAATAAGTTCATAAAATCATAAATTTACTTCTGATATGCTTAATAAATCTTTTTTACCTCAAAACTCTGTTTTGAGGTGAAAACAAAGTTTTTCCATTTTTGTCAAAAATTTCATGTAATTTAAATGTTACTGTTATCACTTAAGAATTCTAATGACAAAATTTCTCATACTAGCTTGATGATAAAGGTCGGTGTTAGTTTAAGTTCGAGTTTGTTTTTCCTTAGAGTCTGAGTTTTAGGGGTCTTGAGTCAAGTATGTATTCTCATTCATCACTGTGCATTCTCATTCTTCACAGGTCTCATAGGCATGTGTCAATTTGGTTTAAAAATTATTATGTACCACAAAGCCTTTTAGGTGATTTCGTAGCGCATGTAACCATTCTGAACTGTTTTCGCAGTGCATTAATCCTTTTTAGCAGTTTCGCAGCGCAAAAGTCCATTATGTGATTTCGTAGCGCGAAAGTCCATTAGGTGATTTCACAGCGCGATACATTATTAGGTGATTTCGCAGCGCATAATTCAAAATTTACACTGACCACGCTGCGAAATCGGAGATTCGTGCATTCTGTAGCGAATATTTCCCAACTGTCAAATTTGTCAAGTTAATCTATGGTTGTGTCATTCATTGTCAGTTTGTGCACTCCACATATCACGTCCAACCACTTATCTCCATTATTACAACCACCAGGTACATTGATACACACGGAATACAAGTTCCAAGGAAAGCCAGGTATGCACAATTTTAATGATGATTGTAAGCCTTGCATGAGAAACAAATCTGCAAGATTTCAATTTGAAAAAAATTGTCAGCAAGCGAGCCAGCTATCAGGCAAGGCAGCAATTCAAGCGAGGCAACAATTCATGCTAGGCAGAGTTTGGAGTTTGAGTAGCGCTAGCATTTCAGCCTCCATTACACTGAATCTTCATGGAGGGATCGGCAAAAAGGAAAGACCACAGATCAGGAAAATGTCTGAGAAATGAGCCTGAAGGTTTAGATATAACCTTGAAGAACAGAGAAGTCAAGCACGCATTTAAACAAGCCGGATGTTGGAATTTTTGCAAGAAGCTTCAGGGAGGTCATGCACAAGTTACTAAGGAATTTGCATTGAATTTCACAGGACTAAACTCAAAGGTTGGCATGCTGGAATTGCAGGTCTCACTAGACATGATATCCACAGTTACAGAGATTCCAAGAGGGCAAGAAAATTGGTTCAACAATTTCAAATTTGACATGAACCCATGCAAAGAATTTCTAAATCGGGAGTTCATTAACTCATATTTGAGCAAGTCTGTTCCTAGAAGTTATGTCAAAGAATCATATGCTCATTTGCTTACTTGTATACAGAAGTACCTGACTTGTGAAGGGAGATATAACAAAGTGTATTCATACAATTTTAAACTTATGTTACATTTCACAGGGAAGACATCCATTGATCTACCTTTTTACTTATTCTACAGCTTAAGTAAAATGTGTGACAAGGTACAACTGAGAAAAGAAGCCTGTGCGACTTCATTGTTCCACCATGGCTTGGTTAAGTTGATTGTTTTGCATGAACTTTAGAGGGTAGGCAGAGACTGGGACACATTCATATTCATGTCCGGTTTCAAGAGCAAGACTGGTCTCAGCCCCCAAGCTACAAAAGAACCTTCAACAACAACCGGTCCTCAAGTAGAAACAAGAGCGAAGAGGTTTTCAAAGTTAAAGGCAAGGAAACAAGTAAGAGAATCTACCAAGCCATTGACTATTCAGGATACACCCCAACATTCAATTAAAGAGAAAGCTTAGGTCAAAGAAGCTGCACATGAATCAAGCACAGGTGGAGGAGTTCAAAGAAGAAGGACTAGGAGTCAGGTGGCTAAAGAAAAAGGTAAATCAGTGAGTATTGAAGAAATCCCTGTTTTAAAGGGAGACTTAAATGACTTATTACAAGCAATTGACATTGAAGAGTCCCCACTAGTTCAAGCTTATTTGATGCAGTCAAGAAAAGAGAAGGCTAAGAGGGTCAAGGCCTCAAAGAAACTCAAGTTTGATGATCAAGTTGATCAATTTGTTTTTAAGCCCAGGAGACCCATAACAAGGAAGTTCAAACAAGTACAGGAGGTACCACCAAGAGCTAATGAAACAGGAGAAGTGACACGGCCACATGAAAGAAAGGATAAAGGCAAAATAGTTTCCACTCAAGAAGAAGGTAGTGTGGAAGACATGAAAAGGAGATTGGAATCTGCCAACTTTGAAATTGCTAGATTGAAGAAAGATGCTAGGAAATTTGCAGTTAAGGAGGCTTATTTCAACCAAATGCAAGCTCGGTGGGAGGACCAAAATTTTCAAATTCCTGAAGTGGTTGATTTTAGTGTTCAATTCCGTAGCTGGACTACTCCTGCAATAAAGGAAGCTCAATTTATTAGAAAAGTCAATACAAACCTCAGGTCTGGGATCAAATTAATGAAGAAACAAATTGAAGACTACAAGATACAGTTCAGCCAGCAAAAAGAATCTCCACAAAGAAATCTCACTTCAAGTAAGGTTATGTTTCAAAGTTTTGATGATTTTGCTTGGTATAATCTTTATTGAAGAATCAAACATTCCTATTCAGTTTTGAAAGGTCTTGGAGCCGTTGAAAGAATGCTTAAATAATAAAAGGCTCAAATGGCAAAGTTTCGGGTTGAAACTGTGATTTTTGAAACAACTCAGTAGTTTCGTAGCGCGCTACGAAACTACTGAAGGTGATGACTAGAGCTCAGCAGTTTCATAGTGCACTACGAAACTGCTGAAGCTAAACAATCTAATATCAATCAACCAGTTTTGAAACATAACTGGGAATTTTGAAAGGGGAATATATACAAGGCATCATCTTAAGCTATCAACATTCAACCAGGTCAAGACAAATGGAGAAAATATGGATTCGAATCCAACTTTAATTTTTTTGTCACAAAGTGAGCACATTTACCACAGTTAGTTCAAGATATGTCAAAACAGCTTGAAAGAGTTGTTGCCTTTACACATAGAAGAGGTGGGCATCACATCAGGGACGTGGCCATCTGTTACATTTTGGATAATCAAAGATAAAGGACATGCTTCTTTGGATTCGAAAATTTTGAGGCAAACTAAAGACCGATGAGCAAGGGTAGTTTCCTATATTTCAGGGCAATGGAGAAGATGTGACATTGAAGACCAGCATGGAGTTTTGAACATTCATCACAGCCAAAATAAAAAGGTACCAGATGTCAAAGAACAAGAATGTTTGTAATCAAGGCTATTATTAGCATCATAATGAGTTAGACTCCTACTTGATTTAAAACTCTAGAAAGTCTAGTTATAGTTTGTTATATTTAATAGGCAGTTAAAAGTTGAACAGGTGTCATTAGAAATAGATTTCGAGTTCCCCTCAGGTTTTAGGAGGAATCTCAGTCAAGAAGAAGAACTTTATAAATAGGAGAAAGGGAAATGTAATCAGGGTTGGAAGTTTATGTAAAAAGGCTCTGTTGTCAAGCTTATGTAAGGACTCTGTTTATTTTGGTAATACAGTAAATGGTTTCAGTTGCTCAAGAATCATAGTGACTTCAATGTATGAATTCCTCTTGTTGTCTTCCATGTTGCCTACAGTATTATGAGTACTTGATTACTTAGAAATCACTTGCAGTGTTCTAATTTCCTTCATATGCTCATATACTGTTCCTTTTGTGTCTACTGTACTTTATCTATATTGAAGTCTGAATGCCTTGACTTTATTGCAAAGCCAATTCACTGTTAATGCTAAATGACATATGACTCCATGAGCCCAATGGATTCTTGTTAATTTAGATTTTACCAGCCTCATTCCTATTTGTTTCATAAAGAGTTAGCCATCTCAATTATAATCACAAACCTTAAATCCTTTGAGAGAGCCCTCTGAGGCTAAGGAGGCTAAGCCTTAGCTAAAAGATTGGTCAGAAACAGTTACTTGAAGTCTTCCTGGTCTGCAGCCTTCCAGGGCCTGATTTTGAGATAACAATTACTATATGTAATAAGCTCAGCAGCTATTCCTGGCCACCTTGCCAACTCATGCCACTACAAAAACAAAAGCACCAAGGCATCAATCCATCTAATTGTTAAGAAAAAGTCAAACTTCAAATGAAAAACAGAGTTTTTGAGAAAAGGTGACTAACACTTTATAAAAGTGCATTTGCAATGGAGAAAAATTAAAGTGCATCATATATAAAACAAATTCATGCTAGCTACTCATTTCATTGTGCAAAAAATCAAATAGAGAGCCAACATCACGTTTTGAAGGGAAATTGAGCAAAGGAGGAAGAAAACTTGAAATTTGCAGCAAGTTTTCTTGGCGCTACGCATTAGAGGGTTGGCGATGTGCATCAGACTGACGTTGTGCATCAAACAGTTTTTACCAGTGTTAGATTACACAGGCGTTGTGCATTGGGCCCAGTGCACTACACACTGACCAGGGAGGCTCCAAACTCACTCAATTCATCCCAAATTCTCTCAAATGTTGTATTTTCCTCCTATAAGTAAGTGTTCATCTATCTTGAGCTGAAATTAGTCTTCATGTTTTGTTCATGAGTTTTTCTTCTTAAAATCAAAACCCTAGCTTGCCTTCATACTTTTTCACCTCATTGCAAAAATTTCACCTCATTGCAAAACCAACATCCTTTGTCCCTTTTCCTAGACTTCATTTCACTAAAACTACCCATTGATTCCATTTTCCCTTTCCATATTCCCCTAAGAAACTAATACCCTTTATTAAACCCTAAGTCCCTCATAAGTCAAAACCCTAGTTTCCCAAATCTTTCCCTCCATTCCCCTACTCCACTTCATTACTCATACGCATCTTCTTTGTCCCGAACTATTATCATTGTTCACCATATCATCCTCACATTACATCATTAAGACAAGCATGGAAAGAAACAGTGAATCAGATTTTGAAGAGGACACACTTAGTGATAGCTCAAGGGAAAGAAATGTGCAGTCTAGGAAACCTCACAAAGGTGGAAAAATCATTAGGGAGGAACTTATTAGCGTGCGTGAACTCCTTGCTTGCCCTCTAGCCACCACTTGTTTCAGATGTTAGTCCTGTTTTGAGTTTTGTGAAATGGTTTAGAGGGTCAAATGTCGCTATGAGTTAGCAAGGCAGTTTGTGATAAACTTGGAAAACAATATGGTGCATCTTGTTGGGGTCAACTTCACCTTTTCACCAACTATCATTGCAGAGGCCACAAGAATTCCAGATGTAGGGGAAAAGTGGAACAAAAGGCAAAATATTAGTAAGTAGCATTATGAACCTTATATCAAGGCCAAGTACCATGGTAAACTTAGCATGGTGTTTCGTTTCAAATTCTTGGAGGACCAGTATGTTCCACTCATGAAACTTATCATCAAATACTTTACATGTGAGGGTAGGTTCTCCAGACTGTATGCCTACCACATCAGATTTCTTATGCACTTCACCAAGGTCAGAATGATGAGCATCCCTTATTTCATATGCAAAAACATAGAGAGGATGATAGTGATTGCAAAAAGAAAACCATATCCATAGCAGCTCAATAGTATTTATCATCTTTTTGTTATCAAAATTGTTGTTTGCATTAGCTCACTTAGTTGGGAGTGTCATGGGAAACTTTCATTGCCCATGAGTGCTTCAAGGGGCCTCGAATATTTTTAGATCATCAAGAGGGAGGTGAACCTTCCGGGCAACAAAAGGAACCTGAAAATAAAACAAAGGAGGTTCATGTTCCTGTGTTTGTCATTTATGAAAGAGGCACTAGTATGCTCTTTGCAGCTGCCAAGTGAGTACTATCTCCACCAGGGGTGGAAGGGGTCTCATTTTTTTCACCAGACCACAGGAAAATGCTATCTTTACCAAGGGTGAAAGGGGCTTTCCTTCTTCTCCAGCTAAATAAGTACAGGGCAGAGATTAAGGAAAGCAAAAGATGCATGAGGAGGGCCCTACTGAAAGGCAAGACATGGATTTTATTTTGATTGAGGAGGATGTCACTGATCTAGGCTTTCAAAGCTCAAGACTCAAGGACATGATTATCAAAGAGAAGGAGGTTGAAATACAAGCCTTATCACTTAACCTTGAGAGGACCAAATGGATCATCAACTATCTTGAGCAGGAAAACAAGCAATTGAAAGATAAGCAAGCTATTATGGAGCTACAGATGATGAGGGAAAATAGGCAAGAGGAAAAGAAAGCAAAGATAGAGATGACCTCCCTTGAGCAAGAAATTGAGGATGACCGAGAATCATGGTTGGAGAGGGTGAACATGCACCTTGAGAAGATGCTTGAGAAAGCCAACAAAGAGAAGAAAATGTTGCGCCATATGGCCTATCACTACCTAACATGGAACAAGATTTGCAAAACAAGGGTAAAGAGGCTAAAATATAGGTTAAGTAGAGCCTTGAGGGCCAAGAAAAAGCATGATAAACTCAAAATTTGGCTGAAGCTTCATCAGTTCAACAAAGAACTTAATATGGTTGCCTCTTGCTAAATTTGAAGAAATTTTGGGAACTTTTTGTCATTTTGCAATTTTGTACATAAAAAGTTAAAAACACAGGAAATTTCAATTGATGCATTGAATTGGCTCACTATTTTGCCAAATGGATTGAAAAACAAGCAAACTTAGAAAGTTTTATAAATTTTGGAAGCGATTTGGGTCACTTAAAGGGCAAAAAACACCTAAAAAATGCCCTCTCTGCTACTTTTTGGACCCACAGGAAATAGTCCTGGGAGGAATGATTTTTGAAGGGACAAATCAACTTCAAATCAAAAAATTCAAAGTGTTCCAGAAACTAGACAGGCAGAGCTTTCCAACAAGCTATCTTGGGATTGATTTGGTGAAGCGAAAGGCCTCCAAAAGTAGTCTTGAAGCGGTGTTGTGCATCAGGCTCAAGGTGTTGCACATTAGGCAGATTTTTCCAATTTTGCCTAAAACTCAGAATTTCGCCCAGTTTGACTACCTGTTTACTTTTTCTCTTCTCCTTGGTAAATTTTTGATAGTAAATGATGTAATATGATGTAAATTTGATGAAAAATGACTTGAGGGGGTAGATACATCAGTTAGAAGTGGTTTGAGGTTGAATGAATCAATTTCCATGGTTTTAGAGGCAAGTTGTTCCACTACCTATATTCTTGTTCTTAGTTTAGATATGGTTGAAACAAACCCTATTCTCATGGATTCAACCCCTGATGGCTAGCATAGGTGGTTTTATGCCTATATTATGTACTTTCTTAGTCATTTGTAAAGGTTGGACTCTTGTGGATGCTTTGAGCTTCATTGTACATCACTTCTGTAGTTTGGCAAGGAAATAAACCAGGGTTTTGTAGCATTTTGTGGGATTCTTGTGGTAATGTGTCTTGGAATTGTTTCTTCCTTTGTTATTTAGTTTCTCTTATGTGTTATATGTGCCAACATCTATTTCTTTCTTCATAACTAAATGAATCAAGATAGATAGGTGGAATCCAATGATATTCAGTGCTCTGCCTTGGGAACACATTTAGTTTTTAATGATTTTGTCTGTTTGAAGAGGACTCATGAATTTTTCATGCCCTCCTCAACTCCTCACTGGTCTTAGACTTACCATCACACTCAATTCCAAGTGCCAAAACACCTACCTACCTCGCCCCACAGAACATCCTGCAAATATGAGTTGATTTCCTAGACCAAAAGTTGTCTTCTCCATTTGATCCAGCAACATAAACCAAAATCAAACAAAATCCTATGATCTACCATACCTAGCCTAAAATCATCATTCATTTCAGTCATCTCAAGCCCTAGTTTCCAATATTCTAATTGATATTGACAAGGAGAGAGCCCTCTCTCGACCTGGAAGGGCTAGCTACCAGGTTAAGCGTGGTTTGATGTTACCCTAGACCTGCCTTCCTTCAGCCTAAGGTAGATTTAGCACTAACAACCAAACTTGTAAAAGACATTTTCCCTTAGGAACTTAGCCACCTTCTCCTCTATTTCTTCCTTGATTGCCTTGGTTTCATCCCACTTAGTTAGATAGTCAGTGCACATAATGATGTACTGCTTTTTCTTGGAAGGAGGATCAATAGGTGCAATGAAATCCATGCCCCAATTGTCAAATGGCTCGAAAGTCACTTTAGGTTGCATAGGCATTTCATCCTTTGGCATAGGCTTTCCCATCATTTGGTACCGATCACACTGACTACTATATATTTTCACATCCTGATGAAGAGTGGGCCAATAATAACCTACTTGTAATACCATGATTGTTGTCCTCTTTGCTGCAAAGTGACCTCCACAAGGCCCATCATGAGAGGTTAGAAGGATGTCAAAGACTTCCTACTCCCTAACACATCTTTTCAGAATTTGATCTGGGCCTAGTTTGAAGAGGTTGCCCCCAATCCAAGTGAATCGGGTGCTCTTCCTCACAATCTTGCTTTTCTCTTTGGAGGAAAAATTCAGTGGGAACTTTGTAGATACCAAATAGTTTTCTATGTCAGCAAACCATGGAGAGAGAATTGAAATGGTGTATAATTGTTCATCCGGTAACTGATCATCAACCATTCCTTCCTCACCTGCAGCCAAAGTTAATTTGGACAAAAAATCTGCAACAACATTTTCCTTTCCAGGCTTATCAACAATGGTTAGATCAAAATGCTGTAACAAAAGTAACCATCTAATAATCTGGGCATTCACATAAGGTTTATTCATTAAATATTTGATTGTAGCATGGTCAGTATGTACAAATGTTTGATAACCTGTAATGTAATTCCTAAATTTCCTCAATGAATGCACAACATCTAGGAGCTCATTTTCAGGCACTGTGTAGTTCAGTTCAGCCTTTGACAGATTCTTACTGATAAAGTAAATGGAATAAGGAATTTTTTCATCTATCTGGCCTATATCTGCTCCTATGGCTTTGTGTGAGGCACCAACATGTATATGAAAAGGAAGGGCCCAATTTGGGCCTCAAATAATCATTGCAGTGGTTAACTTGTTCTTCAAGGTGTCCAAGGCCTCTTGATAGCTTTTTGACAATACAAACTCAGATTCTTTGGCAAACAACGCAAATAAAGGGGAAGTTAACTTGTTGAAGTCTTTTATAAACCTTCAATAGTATCCAACTAACCCTAGGAAACTTATGACATCTCTTTGCTTTTTTGGAGGTGGGACCCTTTGGATGATAGTTATTTTGTTTGGGTCCACCTGCAGTCCTTGCTCGAATATTGAATGACCTAGCATAGTCCCTACTGTCATCAAGAAATCACATTTTTTGGGACTAAGAGACAAGTTCATTTCAATGCATTTGTTCAGCACCTTACCTAAGTTGGATAGAACCTCTTGGAAATCACATCCATAAGGTGTAAAATCATCCATATAAATCTCTATTGCATCATGTACTAACTCAGAAAAGATACTCAGGACTGCTATCTAGAAAGTGGCAGGAGCATTGCATAGGCCAAAAGGAAGGACCCTATAGGAAAAAGTACCCCGAGTACAAGTGAAGGTGGCTTTATCCTATTCTTCCGGACTAATCTAGACTTGATTGTACCTGCTGAATCCATCTAGGAAGGAGAAAAACTTTTTCCCTGCCAGGCCATCTAGCACTTGGTCGATCAAAGGGAGAGGGAAATAGTCCTTCTTTGTGGCTTTGTTTAACTCTATGTAATCGACACAAATCCTCCACTTACCATTTTTCTTTGGAACCAACACCAAAGGAGAGACCCACTCACTGTCGAAGATAGGGTAAATGAATCTTGCATCTAGAAACTTTTGCAGTTCTTCTTTGACTATATCTTTGAGAGCTGGATTCATCCTCCTTTGGGGTTTTCGGATAGGTTTGCAACCTTCTTTGATATAAATGTGGTGAGTACACACTAAGGGGTGCACTCCCTTAATTTCTTTGTAACTTTGTTGGCTTGTTGGGGCCTGACCTAGGTTCAGAGTTAATTAGCCAAACAAATCCCTATACTATTGGCCCTTTCGGAAACAATCCGTGGAGCGTGAACTGAGATCTCACACGGAGCAGTATGGGGGGATGCTAGAACCAAGTTTCTGCACCCTTGCGATGTTTGAGGGGTTGATTTAGTCCACCTGTGAATACTTTCGTGCAGGTTACTTCACACACTTCCTTGGCCTGCGGGGTCTTCATGCCTTGTTAAATTCGCCTTCACGCATCCCTAACCAGGGGCTATGGGGCTTTCATACTACTGGAGCAACGATTTGCACTATTTCCCCAAGTCACATTATGGATGTTACTTATCTTTTTATAACAATTAGTTATCTTTTCATAAACAGATACCTTGTATTATATTCACTTGCTCAGCACATTTATATAGGTTCGCGCAGTAAATAAATGAAAAACTTACAATTCATACCCAATAATTCATAAAACAGGAAAAGATACATAGAAATATGGTAAAACTTCTCTTTATTACTGTTTCCAACAGTTGCAAACTCAACCTGCCCTACACACTTAGCTGTAGGGGTCTGCGCACTCAGCTGCAGATTACTAGGCCTCTGCGCACTCAGTTGTAGAGCCTTCTCCTACCCTACAACCCAAAGGCACACCTCTACACTTCGACTCAATACTTCATGGATTGATTTCCTTCTATCCTTAGATGTTTTCTCTTTACACTTAGAGCCTCGCTCTATTTATACAATCCCATGGTCCGTGAACCATGGGTATATCTCTCAAACTGATATTACATTTACAAAAGTAAGGGTGGACAACCCTCTGACTCTATTATAACTTCGCACTCTGCGCCCACAAATCATGGAGTATTTACAATGGACTTAGTCAAAACTTGGGCTTTAAGCCCCAAAACTTCCCTTTGGGGGGATCCCACGCCCAACATGCCCCCAACACAAACATCGTGACTCGCCCTCGAGTCACTTTGTCAGTGCAGAGATCTGTGCGCGGATACCTCCCAACTCTGCTCGGACAGTTGCAAGGTCAGCAGCGCACTAAGCGGCTACCGGCTGAATCTCCTTTACTCATTTTTCTGAGACCGCAGTGTCAGAACTACTCCTCTATATCTGTTCCTGCATCCCCTGCATCTACGTATAGTCCTGCGTGTTCTTTCAGCTACGTGGAGTGCGAAGACTATGCTTCTGTCGGCTAGTCAGATAGCTGGGCCACCCATGTATGGCTTCAGTTGACTGCCATTCACTTTCCTGGGAAAGGTTCTCCATTTAGCTTTACCACTACGCGTGCCTCCATCGTTGACCTCCTTAACAACGTACAGTCCCAACCAATGCATTCTAAACTTTCCTGGGAATTTATCAAACTTACTGTCATATAGTAACACTAGATCATTTACCTTGAAGGTGCACAACTTAATATGTTGATCATGTTAGTCCTTTTCACGCTACTTTTGTACCTGCTAATGGAATCCAGCCAAAAGACGTTCCTCTTCGAGTTCCTCCAATTGCATGAGCCTCTCCTCCAGGGCTCTGTAGTCTGTCATACCTATGAGTGCTGCTATGCATAGACTAGGCACAATATACTCCATTAGCATTACAGGTTCCATGCCATAGACCAACTAGAAAGGTTTCTATCCCATCAGTTTCTTGCAGGTTGTCCTATAAGCCCATAATATTGTCGGTATGCGCAGATCCCAATCACTTCGTTGCGCGTTGCATACTTTGGTCAGCGTAGTCTCTAGTAATTTTTTTAAATGCTTCTACTGTTTCATTGGCTTATGGGTGATACGATGTGCTTTTCTGATGATAGACCTGAAAATCTTCTGTTAGCACACTCATTGTTTCGTTCAGGAAATGTGTACTGCAATCGCTCATCAAGATCTTCTGACATCCAAATCATGTCAATACATTTTTAAACAGAAACATTGCAGTCGTGGTGGCCATGCAATATTTTACTGGCTACACTTCTGCCCAACAAGTGAGGTACTTTGTCGGAGTGATAATGTATCACGCGCCCGTCTTTCCCTAAGGTTTGATAGGTCCTACAAAGTCAATCACCCACTTTTCAAAAGGTTGCAAAATCATTTGTGGATTCAAAGGCATCTCATCCCTCCGTGATGGTTTACTTGTTCTTTGACATGCATCACAGGCCTTGCAGTTTTCTTTTGAATCTTGATGAAGGGTTGGCCACCAAAACCTTGCGTAGAGAATCTTTTGCGCAGTCATTCACCTAGCATAATGCCCTCCCGCAACGCCCCCATGCACGTCCGCGAGGAAATGAATTCAGGTACATACCTTCGCAGTATCTCATCATTTCCCATCTTGTATAGGTGCCCCACGATGACAGAAAAATCTATCGTGCGCACCACTAGTTCCTTCTTCTACTGGACGGAGTATTCTTTCAGTGCAGTTCCAGTCATGAGAAAGTGGATTATGTCTTCAAAGTGTCCATCCACTACATGCACAACAAAGAGTCGTACTTTAGGTATTCCTTCCTCTAGACTAGTAGGTTCCTCTCATGTCTCAATGCGTGACAAATGATCCAGTCCCGCGTTCAGGTGCCCAAGCTTCAAAACGACCTCAAAATCATATCCTTGGAACAATAGAAGCCACCTACATATGTTCTGCCCAAAAACATGCTTATTGACCAAGTATTTCAACGCAGAATGATCTGTATACATCTTGAAGTGTCATCCTCGCAAATAGTGTCAATATTTTTGCAGCGTGTACACCATAGCCAATCCCTCGTGTTCAGTTGTGTAATAGTTATTTTTTTCTTTAGACAACCTGTGACTCACCAACATGATAGGGTAATCCAAGCCCTCTCCACTGTCCTGTGTTAGTACCACTCCCAGCACTATACACGATGCATCAACATGGACATGAAACTCCTCATCCCATTTTGGGAAAACCAAAATCGGCACAGAGGCCATTTTTTCTTTTAGTACATCTAGGCTTTGCTTATAGTCATCATTCTAGTAGAATGTGACATCCTTTTTCAATAGCTTCTCCATCAGCGCGATGATCTAGACATATACTTTTATGAACTTCCTATAGTACCTCGTATGTCCCAGGGTAAAGCACAACTATTTGACACTTTGCAGTGCTTCTAAATTTAGAATCACCACAATTTTCGTAGGGTCTACCATCAGTCCCTGTTTGCAAACCACATGTCCCAATAGGTTCCCAAAGGGAACAAGGAACGTACACTTCTTGAGGTTTAATGCAGTTTGGTGTCTTCGGAAGCTATCCAGCATCAAGCGTAAGCTTGCTAAATGGTGCTTAACCAATCCAAATACAGTCCATTTATCCAGATAAACCTCCAGGAACTTGTGGATATATTCTTTGAAAGCTGCAACAACTATGCGCGAGAAGATGGCCGACGCATTCTTCAATCCAAATAACATAATAGTGTATTGAAAGCAACCCCATTCAGTCACGAAGGTTGTCTTACTTCTATCTTCTAGCGCGATTTTGATCTGGTGGTACCCCAAGAATCCTTCAGTGAAAGAATATGCTTCCTTCCCACCGACGTTTTCCAATACTTCATCTGTGAACAAAGTTGGGAATGGGTCATGCACACATGTGTCATTAAATTTTTTGAGGTCCACACATATTTTTATCTTGCCCTTCTTCTTATTTTCCTGCACTGTCATTTACCCAAACAGATTCTTCCACCGGCTCAATGATTCTAGTTGGGAGCACCTTTTCTAGTTCTAAGCGGACCTTCTCCTTGTACTTCAGATTCAAGCGGTAAGGCCTCTGCTTAACTGGATTTGCGTTGGGCTTTAATGTGACCCGCATCATTCCTAAATCTCTGATGATTCCTTTTAAGTTCGTGAACTTGGTTGGGAATAGGTCCTAGTACTTGTGTAGTAACTCAATGACCTTATGCACCATCGCATCATCCCAGTAGTCGCCGAGCATTGCATACTTAGGTTTAGCTTCCGTACCAATGTTCACCAACTTTGTCTTCACTAGCACGATTATGTTAGGGTCTTCAATCAGGGGTCCTTGAACCTCGCAATCGCCTTCAGTTTCTGGAATGTTAACTTTTCACGGATCCTTGTCGTCTTCTTCAGTATTTACATTATAACACTCTAGTGCACAACTCAGCTAAGTAGCCCATTCAGGCTAAAGCAATTCTATTGGCTCATGGGGTATCTTAAATATAACCGCTTTTACTATTTGTAGTGCGTCATCAATAGTGTCCCACCAACG
This sequence comes from Pinus tabuliformis, assembly GCA_031772625.1. NCBI lineage: Eukaryota > Viridiplantae > Streptophyta > Pinopsida > Pinales > Pinaceae > Pinus > Pinus tabuliformis. Next base: position 751,409,840 of record CM062805.1, on the reverse strand, counting down.
ATCCTCAAACGTGAAGGTTAATAGGAACCCTTCGCGCAAGATATCCCATTCACTTGTCCTATGGCAGAGCTCCGTCTCTATATACTAGTTCATGGGTATAACATCTAGGGTATGACAAAACAGGTGCACCCACTCAGGTTGTGGCTCTTCCCCATAGACCTTTGTCCACTTAGTGAAGTGCACGCACAAATCATCCCATCTGTCATACTTGTCTGTTAGTCACATCTGAGGCTTCCCAAAATGCATGCGCATTCATTCTCCTGCATTCGCACCAATGCTCAAAGATTCCCTAGTGCGTACCCCACCACCTCACTGGCATAGCGCATAGTACCCATTTCAAAGCCTCGAAACGTTGTTGTTCCTGCACCTCTCTTTCAAATCTATTCAATAAAGCATCTACCTCACTTAACCCATCATAAGTAGGCAGATCCCTTACTTCCGTTGATACGTAGTGCACCAATCTTGTCATCATGTTGCGGTTTAGCGTGGTTACCTCTTGTAACCGGTTTTTCCATCGCTTTATCTCTTCATCTGAATCCGATGTACAGGAGCTTTCGTGCTCCCATGAGATTTGTCCATCCGCAGTGGGATTTACCCAGTCTTTCTCTTGTGCGGTTATCTTATAGATGCAGTTTAAGTTGTCGTCACTTTCATAGTTGCACACTCGCTCCATGTAGTGCGATCATTCTACGGGGCCCAAAGGTATGACTACGCACAAAGAATTTTTTTCAAAAATCATCTTTTGCTTCTTTAGATTTATCATCCTGTTCATGTCAGTGGCCCAATCTATTCCTAATAGCACGGGGTAGGGATTGTTGTCATCAACAATATCTATCACTTCAAAATCTTCTAGCACGCTTGCTCCTTCAATATCCGCGGTGATTCCTTGCAATCTTCCCATAGGTATGATCTTTTTTTGGTTCACCATATGCAGCTGGATAGGAGACCATTGTAGTGTAGGCCTCCCCATGTGCTCCCATGTCTGCTTCAATAGAACATTCGTGTCCAATTCTAAATCTAGAATCACTTGGTCCATCTCATATTCTCCAATGTACGAGGTCAATCTCATTTCTCTTCCCATCCTCGTCACATGCTTTCCAATCTTTCGGACTACGCAGGGTTCTCCTTGCATGTTCCTAGTGCATCTATTTATGAGTTCCTGCAATCCCTTTACATCCTTGCTATTGTGCAATAGCTTCATGCATGTTTCTAGGAATGTCGCGAGCATTGATGGGTCCATTTCTGGCTTCGATCTGTCTTTGCTTCCTGAAGTGGAGGCATCAATGAAGCTCTTCCTAGCTTCCATGAAGATTTCCTTAGTGCGCTCCAAATCAAACTCTGGTTCTTTCGTCAGAGCCTTGCGAACCCAAGTACTATCTTCTGGTTGCTTGCCTTTATCATCCCTGTCGTAATTCCACTTCGGAGCACAATGTTCACGTTAGGGTCTTGTTCGCGTGACTCAAACCTCATCATGTGTCGGTTCTGAGTCAGGGGAGGTTGGAGTGCTCCTTTGTCATGCAGCATTGCTATTAGTGTGGGACAATCCTCTATCTCATCATCAAAGAAGGTATAGTACAAGCATGATGGGAACATTGGATTTGTACAATCACAGGAATAATGTATTGGCCCCCCACAATTGTAACATATCAGCTATCCACGACCTCCTCCACATCCTCCTCCACCTTGATCTCATCCACGCCCTTGAAATTTGATTCGTGCCACTCCTGCATTCTGGTCAAGGGGTTGCGTTTCAGCCAAAACTCTGTAGGTAGGAGTCCTATCCATCATCAGCGCATAGCTTCTACATGTGCACTCATCATGTCCCACCTATCTATAGAAATTACAGAACAACTACTGCGAATTTTGCATATACTTCTGCAACAAATGGCAGTTGTCCATAGCATGCTTTCCTCTTATTTGACAAATCGCGCACCACAATGAAGGTGCCCTACTAGGTCCTTCTTGGACCTCCAGTCTTAATGACATCAGTCCTCCTCCTGCGAGGTAGTTTGTGAACATTGGGCAGTGGTCCTTGTCATGACCCTGACCCTTACATTTAACACACCATACCTCATTGCGCACTTCCAAGCGAGCTATCCGGTCTTGTGTCTGACTCTGCATCTCAAGGCACAATATTTTCTACTGCGTGTGGATCTACTGAACTCCTACGTTAGGATCCTGTATCGGGGTCTCATGGAGCATCATCGCGGTTTCCAAGGCCTTTGCCTGAGTTGTTAACCTTTTTTGTGAAATCACGTTCCTCAAATGCGGCGTTAGCGATGCTAAAAACCATTTGAGGTGCTTCCCATCTATCAAGGTCATATTAGCTTCGTGAATTGTGCACTTCAGTCTCTGATATAATTTCCAGGGTTTAACGCTTGGTAGCATCATGATCTCCTTGAACCCAATGATCAACTATGCCTCTGACTTCGGCCTGCTAAATTATTTGTTCACCACAATTTGGATGTCTGTGATCCCCATGTTCGAGTTGTCATTAGAATGCTTAATATACCAGGTTAGCGTGCAATCCTACAGAGCACTGACTAACTTCACTTTCTTTATATTGTCATCCATAACTCCTTGCATTTCCCATACAGCTTTTATCATGAACCAAAACTGGTCTGGATCTCCATTCCCTACTCCCTTAAACACCAGCAACTTTATCGCACTTGTCATGTTGACTCATGGTGGTGGCATAGGTGGTACGGGTGAAGATGGGGGTGAAGGCAGTGAAACTGGTGGTGGTGTGGGTGGGGGTGGTATGCGTGGAATCCGCTGCCTTATCAAATTGATCGCAGTTCTTGGTGAGACCTTCACGAGCTCTTCCTCGTCCCCTTGTAGAGGTGAAATCAAGGGGCTAGTTTCTAGTTCTTCACTACCTCCGTTTCTATAAATTCTCCCACTTTGCGTAGCCTCGAACATCAATGTATTCGCACAATCTGCTTTTCACATAGTAGCATTTTAATCCAAGTGTTCAGGGACTTAACATACTTACCTCGTAGTCCTTTGAGGAAGTGTCACTCTACCTCGCTATAGCTGATTGAAGTATCTACTGCGAACTCAGTAATCAATCCTCCTATAATTCGATTGAGCCAGTGATCAACAGCGCACGCGATCTTATCCTCTAATGCTTCCAATCTACGCACGAACTCTGGGGTCCACACAATAATACTGTCGAGCTTGCACCTTCCTTGGCTATCTTCTAACTTCACGATCCACTCATACAAATCAGTAGGGAATGATGCGAAGAAATTTTCATGGATATCTGTGTACAGGTAGCAGTTTAACCACTCTTCTTTTGATAGTCATGGATTCTTGTTCTCCTGTGCCATGAACTCGTGAATTCTTCGGTCCAAGCAACTTTCAATTTCTTTCTTAGATGGATTCCAATGATACAACATAAGACATCTCTATGTAGATTCTGGTCTTGACAACGAAACCATTTGTTGGCCTGTTGGAGCTTGACACAGGTTTGAAGTTAATTAGACAAACAAATTGTTGTACTACTGGACCTTTCGGTGACAATCCGTGGAGCGCGGACTGAGGTCTCACTCAAAGTAGTAAGGGGGGATGCTAGAACTAGGTTTTTCCACCCTTGTGATGTCTGAGGGGTTGATTTAGTCCAACTATGAATACCTTCGCACAGATTACTTTACACACTTCCCTAGCCTATGGGGTCTTCGCGCCTTGTTATATTCACCTTCGTGCAGCCCTAACCAGGGGCTTTCGCACTACTGGAGCATCGATATGCACTATTTCCTCAAGTCACACTATGTGTCTTACTTATCCTTTTATAATAGTTAGTTATCTTCACATAAATAGATACCTTGTATTATATTCACTTACTCAGCACATTTACATAAGTTCACGTAGTAAATAAATAGTAAAATTGTAGTTCATACCCAATAATGCATAAAACAAGAAAAAATACATAGAAATATGGTAAAATTTCTCTTTATTGCTATTTCCAATGGTTACAGACTCGACCTGCCCTGTGCACTTAGCTACAGGAGTCCACCCACTTAGCTGCAGACTACTAGGCCTCTACGCACTCAACTGCAGAGCCTTCTCCTACCGTACGACCCAAAGACACAACTCTACACTTTGACTCAATACTTCATAGATTAATTTCCTTCTATCCTTAGATGATGTCCCTTTACACTTAGAGCCTCACTTTATTTATACAATCCCATGGTCCGCGGACCATGGGTAGATCTCTCAAACTGACATTACATTTATAAAGGTAAGGGCAGACAACCCTCTGACTCTATTACAACTTCGCACTTCACACCCACAAATCACGGAGTGTTTACAATGGAATTAGTCAAAACGTGGGCTTTAAGCCCCAAAACTTGCCTTGGGGGGGATCCCACGCCAAACAAACTCCAAGCAAAGGCATCCAGGTGTTCCTTTAGCATGTTACACAACTTTTTTTCTTGGTGAACAAAAAGAGATGGGTTTATTTTCAAAGTTCTATCAGGGTCAAATTCTATGGTTTTGACATGAGTAGGGTTGGAATCGGCTAAGCATAGATCAATCTGAGGGTTGTTTTGGGTTTCCTTTACTACTTCTTCTAAGGAAAATGTATTGGGAGTTGGACTCTGGAGCATGTGTTCAATCAAATCATCTTCGTCTGGTTGTCCCCCTCCCATGGTTGTTTCTAAGGTATAGAGTTGAGCAGAATAAAATTCATCTTCTTGCTCCTCTTCTAGCCATAAAGGTAAGTCATGTTGTAGAGATGGTTGAGCAGGGGGATATAGGACTAACTGCTTGGCCATATGCCCATTCTTGATAGTCATATTTCTAGCCCTGTAGCTAATGTAGGCATCGGCAGTGGCTAGCCAGGGCCTCCGAAGGATGAGAGGGTAACCAGTAAGCTTGGCCTTAATATGGAGAAGTAGGAAATCTGCAGGGTATTCCCAAGAGTCAATGGAGACCATCACATCCACCACAATCCCCTCAGGCGTCAGTGTGGAGTGGTCTGCAAGTTGTAGGACTATTGTGGTCTTTCTCAACAAGCCCTGGAAGTTGAACTTGAGCATGGTGTACTTCGTAATCACATTAATGGTAGCCCAATACCAATCAAAGTGTGTGGGACAATGGTGCCATTGACGTGCACATCTACTATAGGGATTCTAGGGTCCAAATACTTTGAAAAAATTACCTGCCCTAGCATTAAGTCGAACATCTGTCCAATGACATCAATGGTTGGGGAATCTATTCTTCGCCTCCCTGGATACTTGAAGCACTTCTCCTTGATCAAATTGTTGTAAATAGACACATCTTTTATAGCTTGGCGAATTGGAATATTGACACATAGATTTTTCAATCCTCCCAGAAGTTCAGTCTCTTCTCGGGTAGGTTGGAGTGGTTGGGTTAATCTCTCAAGAAAGGGTGGTGGGTGGATTTACTTTAGGCATGCTTTCCTTTCTTTCTTCCTCAACCTCCCTAGGTGGAGGTAGAGGTTGGTTGCCTAGGAGTACTCTCCCAGATCTCAAGTTGATTTCCTAAATTTCCACAACATAAGATGGATAGGATGTCTCTCCACTGTATACTGGCTGTGCCTATTCGTTGCTCGAGTTTGGATTTGGTTGGGCAGGCATATAAGGTTTTTTAGGTGGAGAAGATTGTAAAAGTTGTGTTTGAGTAGGTGGTGAAGGAAATAAAGATGGAGCATTGTTGTATGGGAGCCTCCACCCCTGGTGCGGTGCATTCCACTGAGGTTGTGGCAGAGCATATGGTTGAAATGACTGGCTGGTTGGCTGGCAATGATAATGAGGTACAAAGGACCAAGGAGGAGGTGTATACCAGGAAGGATAAGTAGGGGGTCCCCAAGACGGAATGGATGTAGTCTATTTGGGGTTGAAATATGCATGGGATGACCCTTGCATGCCCTATTGGTATGGCCTAGAACCATGGGGTCTCCTTTGGTTTATGTAGCAGAGTTATTCAATTACCCCTTCAGCTCCTTCATATACAACTTTTATTCTAGGTAGAAAAGGGCACTTGTCTGTGGAGTGGTTTTCTTTATAGATGGAGTAGATTTCAATCAAATTCAATGTACATTCATTCCTATGGTGCCTCCTGGTGCACCTACGGCAGAAAATGGCTAAGGCTCTCTCTAATTCCTCCTGTTTTCTCTTAATATGCATATTTTCCATCTATAGGGCAAGGGTTTTTAGCATCTCACTCTTGAAATCCTCTAACATGTTTCCAATTTCACCCTTGATGGATGCATCGGAAGAGGATGGGCTGACCATAGTTTGACTACCCCTACCCTTTTCCCTAGCTGCCTAGAATGGTTTCTAAAGAAAGTCTTGATATCCTCATAGGGTAACTGGTAGTTGTCCCCTCCTACTAACAAGTTTAGGGTATCCAAAATATCTTCCCTTACTCCTCTAAGAAGGACTAGCTTTAGTGACTCAAGGTCAAGTGTGCACCTGGCCCTTTTTTAGCTAAGTTGGAATCTTTCTTCATAATCCTCTAGGGCTTCATCATGCCCTAAGGTCATCCTAAAAATTTCTTGTTTAGTGTCTTTAGACCTACAGTAGTCTCGATACTTTTTGTTGAAGGCTTTCTACATCTGAGCCCAAGTGGTGATGCTATCCTCGGGTAAACCCATGAACCAACACAAAGCTGCATCCTTGAGAGTGGATGGGAATAATTTCAACTTCTGCTCATTATTAATGTAGTCATAGGTTCGACATATGACAAAAAATTCAGATAAGAAAGTGTATGGATCTTCTATGGTCAGGCCATGGAAATGAGGAAGGGCAGAGGGGCTTATATTCTTCATCTTAGTATCCCCGTTGGTTTCCCTGATGGGGAAGGAACCCTCAACTCTTTCTTTATTTCCTCTGTCATTTCCATTTTCATCGATTGGATCAGTAGGAATGGGTTCTTCTTCTTCTTCTTCCCCTGTAGGTTCTTCAAATATTTTAGGTTTCTCACCTAAGGGTTCCTCCAATTCACAGCCACCGAAGCAGTGGGGGTATTTGGAAAAAATTTCCCTAAGCTATCCCTCCTCCTACGAGGCATGAAAGAAATGTTTTTTTTTTTGAGTTTTTTTCAAACTTTGAAAGTGATTGCAGAATTGAAATTGCAGATTGAATGAAAATTAACTGACTGAATGAAAACTAATTATTTGAATCGAACCTTACTTGCAAAATTGAAAGGAAAGCAAAGAAATGTAGAATGGAAAAGAAAGAAACTAAATTACTCTTGTAGAAATGAGACTAATAGCAGAATATCATAAACAAGAAATGGAAGAAAGAAAGAAATAATCACATATTACTCAGACACCTCCCTAAGAACAACGCCAAAAAGTGATGAGCACCAGTATTGCAGCAAGAATGTTGTAACTCCTGGGGCTACTAGCTTTACTTTATCAACCCGAGGTTCGTACAAAATTGGAGGTTATAGTGTTGTATACACAAGTAAAAGTGATGGTTCTACCCTTTTTTCATTTTTTAGCTGATGAGAGACCAGTAGGGTTTTTCAAGCCACACTTCTATGGATTCTGAAGAAGCTTGATTACTGAGGAGGGAAAGAGAAATCTACTCTAGGAGAAATCTTGTCTACTGCAATAAGGAAAAAGACTAAAATCCAATGCTAAAATCACACTGTTTTATAATTAACTGCTAAGAGACCATGCTTCAGAAAGAATTCTAAGTTAACATGTTGAAATTATATTATCCTAAGCATGTAAGTTCAAAACATCAAACATTACTACTGTGCATGTAAATGGCTAGAATAAATCTGTTTTTCTTTCTATCTTTTTTTATGAAAGAGCATGAAAGCTAATCCCTTTTAGTGATGTGGCAGGTGGATTAGGAATGCTTGTGGATGGTTGGAATGTTTGGGAGACCCTTAAGTGACCTTGTCTAGCTTCCTAGAGGCTTTTCCCTCAATTCAGCCTCAAAATAGGCCACTACAAGAAAACCTACAGGATTCCATGTATTTCTATAGGATACAACCGAGAGAAAAATGATAGGTGTTGAAGGTGTTGGAAGGCTTAAGGAAGATGGTTGGTGGATGGAATGAAGCAAGAAAATTCCTAGGATCACTCGAAACCAAGGTTGGGAGATGGTTGGATTTTCTCAACATGCTTGGAGAAGTTTCCTTGTAAAATGATGAAATTGGTGAGGGTCTTAGTGAAAGAAAGGAATGATCATGGATGGATGAAGTTTGAATGAGGTTGTTGGCTATGAGATATCTTTTTTCTTCTGAAATGCCTACACTACATCAAACACTGATATTTGCCCATAAATCATGTAAACAAGGAGAATTTCAATAAGCTAGGAAAACAGAGTTTAATGAGCTAGTTGTCTACTTCATGCATGATGAAAAATTGCAGAATAAGATGGAATCATTGATGAGATATATTGTAAAGATGAAGACGGAAGAAATGATGACTAGGTCCTACTCTTTCAACTTGATCAAATTCTGGCTTAAGTACAGAAAACTCTAAATTCTATGAGAAAGTAGAATTTTGTCTTTTTGGGGCTGCATAGGAGTCATTTCCTCAAATCATGATCCCTAAAGGGAGAAGTGAGGCCAAAACACCTATTGAAAATTTTTTGATGGTTCTTTATCTCTTCTAGACTACTACTAAAGTAAAGCATAAATGGAAGCAAACTAATAAACAAACTGGTCAAATCTACACTAGCAATGAAATTCTTCTAAGGACAATTTAGCCATGAATCTATGAAATCAATCTAAGCATACAGATACAAGAAGAGGAGCCTTTGCTGCTACGGTTGGGCCCTAACCCAAGAGCTTTAACCCTCTGAGTTAACTTAGTACTGGATCAAGAAGAAGCTCATTCTCATTATCAAAACAGAAAATTACATAGCAATGTCTTCCACAAGTCTGGAGCTCAAAAATAAATAGTCTTGTTACAGAAAAAAATCAAATCCTAATGAGGCTCTAGGCCTCTTTACTTATACAAATGAAGTCCACAATGACTTCTTTAAATCTAGGGAGGCTTGGCTCCCAAACTTGAGATAAACTAACTCTTTGACTATCATTTGCTCGGCTGCCTTTTGATCTTCATGACTTGGTTGCTTGTACTCCGAGCTAGTGTGATTTATGGAGGAATATTTGAATGAGGGAGGAGTAATTGAGGAGGATTTACCTCCTACAATCTCTATTCCTTGTCCCATTCAAGTTTCAGCCTTTAATTGTGCCAAAATCCTTGATTTTCTCTCACAAACCTACATTCAATGCACATTAGTCCACTAGGCATGATATCTCACTTTGACTCATCTCATTAAACAAAATATAATCAAAACATGTAATAAATTGTGAGAAGAGTTTTGGGGCTTTAAGCCCAAGTTTTGACCCAATCTTGTTGTAAAGCTCCGCAAATTGCATGCGCGAAACACGAAATAATGATAGAGTCAGAGGGTTGTCTGCCCTAGTTTTGTAATGTAATGTCAGCTGGATAGAATTACCCATGGTCCATGAACCATGGGATTGTATAAATAGAGTGAGGCTCTAAGTAGATAGAGGAGTGGAGAGAAGAATAACAAGTCTAAGTGATTGAGTGACAAGTGTGAAGTGTGTCTTTGGGTCATAGAGTAGGAGAAGGCTCTGCAACTGAGTGCACAGAAGCCTATTTAGTCCAAAGTTGAGTGTGTGGACCCCTACAGTTGAGTGCGCAGGGCGGAGTCGAGTCTGTAACAAAGGAAGGAATTAATAAAGAGAATTTTATCATAATTCTGTGTATCTATTCTTGGGTTAATGCATGTTTGATATAATTTGCAAATATATTGTTTATTTACTATGCGCACCTGTATGAATGATTTATGTTGTTAAGTATAACTTAAAGCATGCAATTAGGCTAAGATAATCAACTAACATTGGAATACTAGTAAATTCTTGGGTAATAACGTAGAAGCACAGTGTTTAGGACCTGAGTACGGCTGCGTGTAGGTAGTATATCTGGCTGCGAGATATGGGAAGGTGCACAAAGCAACCTACGTGCAGGGTCAAACCGCAGACCAATTGAACTCATCAGACATCTCCAGGGTGTGGAAACCTGGTTCTAGTACCCTCCCATACTACTTCGGGTGAGACCTCAGTCCACGCTTCATGGAATTTTGCCGAAAGGGCCAGTAGAACCAAGATTTGTTTGGCTAAATTAACTCTGAACCTGGGTCAGGCCCCAATAAGCCAACAAATGGTTCTATTGTCGGGACCGAGATCTGCATAAGAGATGTTTGATGTCATATCACTAGAATCTGACAAAGAAAGGAATTGAAGAGTGTGTTAGCGCTTGAAATTTCACCTCAGGCTAAGAAAGGTAAACCTCAAGGCAACATCAAACCACTTAGCCTCGTAGCTAGCCCTACGGGGCTGGAGAGGGCTCTCTCCGGTCTATCTCGGTGAGATCTTCAATGGGTGAGATAGCCAATAAGGTAACACTGATTTTAGGCTAGTAAACTGATCAAAGGGTTGATTTGGGATTTTTAGGGTTTTGGTGGGCAAATTGAGGGGATGGCAATTTTGGGTGCGGGGATTGGACACAGTTTTTGCAGGGGGTTCTTTGGGGCGAGGTAGGATACAGTATTGATGCCTTAGATTGAGGTGAATGGATGAGAAAGACAGGTGAGGAGCTAAGGAGAGCAAACAATAACTTTGAATTCTCCTTAAACAATAGAAAACATTGAAATTAAACAAACTTAAAAGCAGCGCATGACTGTCATGAATTCTACTTTAACACTTCATTTGTTTAATGTGCAGAAGGAAAAGAAAGGAAATGATTTCACATAACACACTTACAAGTACATAGAGAAACACACCATCAATACATGTAACCACAATAATCCCAAAAAGGACTGCAAAACCCTGGTCTTCCTTAGCCAAAAATTGCAGAGATACAGTGAATAATACAATGATAGCTTATCCCTCAAGAGTCCAACCTTCCAACCCCTGAAAATGACTAAGAAAAATCATAATATAGGCAAGCCAACCTCTTCCCTTGCCTCTAGGGGTCGAGCTCATCCTTCTAGGAGCTGTTTCAACTAATTCTAAACTGAGCACTAAAATCTAGGCAGTCAAAACAACTTGCCTCTATAAGCTAGGAAACCAATTCATTCATTTAATATTTACCCTTTTCATGAATGAATCTTCTAGAAGTATTACATAAGAGTAAAAGTGTCTTAAAAGTACAATAATTACATCAAAGAGAATCATAATTCACCCCAAAAAGTCAAACTGGGTCAAACTGCGTTTTTCTGAGCTGTACAGTGCATTTTGGAAAAATCTGCCCGACGGGTCGCGCGCCCTTGCCTGACGGGTCACGTGCCTTTGGAGCCACTTTTGGGGCACTTTCAGGTGTCCAAATTGGGAACGAGTAGGCTTGTTGGAAAGGTATGTGAGTCTACTTTCCAACCCAACTGGAATTTTTGAATTTGGAGTTCATTTTCCCTGTCAAAAATCAAATCTCCCAAGACTGCTTTCTACAGTTCAAAAAAGTGGCAGAAAGTCATTTTTTGCTAGTTTTTTGACTTTCTGGAGGCCCAAAACTTCACCAAATCTCAAGTCCATCCATGAGCATGTGTAACTTTGCATGAAAAATCTGGAAATTCTGAGTTTTTGTCAAATGGAGTTGCCATGATGAAGGGTCGCGCGGGGGGTGAGACCCGTTAATGGGAAAAACCTGCAAATTGCACAAAAAATTCACAAATGACAAAATTTTCTCCAAATTTCTTGAAATTTGGGCTGGGAGTCCCCAATCAAGTACCATGCTCAGTCAAAGAGGCTTTGACCAAAATTTGGAGTGGATCGGGCCTTTTCCGTCGTTTTAGTGCCTTGGCCAACCTCCTTGGATCCGGCGATTGTAATTTTGACATTTCTCTAAAACCATGACACCTGTGCAAAAAGTGAAGGTGGTTTTTCTTCTTTGGCATGTTATGGACAAAAACCTCTCTCACTTTTCCAAAATTCATCTTTTATTTCTCTGTAAAATCATTTGAGTGCGACTTGTCCCGATGTGTGAAACAAGGAATTTTGTCGAAATGGAGCGAAATGAAGGGGATAGAGGGCTTCTAAATTCTTGGGGAAATTTTTGGGAGTGGGGAGGGATGTTAGGAAGCACGGGAAAGTGGAATCTTAGAGATTGAGCAAGGGGAAGGGGTCCAAAAGGGCAAAACACAGGCCAAACCTAGAAAATTGCCAGGTTGTAGCTAGAAACTAGGGTTTGTGCAAAAATGAGGAATTTGGGGGATCTCAGTAATGGGAAGCATTTGGTAAGGTACTTTAAGGATAGGGGAAGGTGTATGAACATCAGGAAACAAGTTTTGCCGATGACTTGACCGTCCAAGAGAAATTGGCTTCAAAACCCTAGGAGAGGGAAATGACCTTGCCTAGGCACAACTGAAGCATGAACAAGATGTAAAATGACTCATTAGACACTGAGATGATAATGCAAACCCTATGAATGATGATAGACTCAGCTGAATGGTGACATGGAACGACATTTGGACAACTTTAGAAGGAGTGAAAGCAAACCCTAGACCTAATGCCTAGTGACCAAATTTTTCTTGAAGACTCACTGAAATGACAAAATTTGACCTTGACACTTCAAAATCACTTTGTAAGAGCATGTTTGATCACTGGAGGAAGGCTGGGAAGACTGACACTAACATTGGCTCCAATGGGGATGGTAGCTCCTTGGAGATGCCAAGAACCTTAGACCTCTGGGAGAGCAGACCAGTGCCTTACAATCATTGGGCAATGGAGTCAAAAACTCAAGCTGAAATGCATGACTGAAAGCAGAGGACTTGACAACATAAATTGACTCTCACTCAACTAAAAACTGACTCGATACTTGAACACAACCGACAAACTGAAAATGATGCTCAAAGGGGAGCTTATTCATCAAAACCTACTCTAACAGTTTCATTCATCACCTGATCAAGTGAAATGAAACAACCAATGCAACCAAGTAAGTATAACATCTGCTATTTGAATTCTCCGCAAATGCTCACTTATGAACAACAAGAGAGAACTACTGAAAGGCAACTCCCATGAAAACTTAGAAACAGATCTGTTGAATGATATGAATTCTCTATCCACCTCCAAAAACATTACATAAGGATCATGAAATTCAAGCACACTGGAACTTAGCTCATGCAATGGATTACTTCTCGTTTCCTCATACCATGAATGCAAACTTTGATCTGAAACTTGTGACGAGACCTCTGCTGAAAATGACAAAGAAACTGACTGCCGGATCAAATTCATATCAGCACATGTTTCAAGCTGACATGTAGTCAATGGAGAAAGACTTTGACTGCAAACCTCATCCAAAACATCAGCTATTGGATCATGAAAAAATTGAAAAGACTGCTGCAATGTATCCTTTGAAAATGTATGACATCCTTCTAGCTGTTCATCTTTTTCTTGAGAGATTTTACTAAGATTCTGCCTTATAAACTGAAATGCTTCGAAAGAAAAGGGTATAGAATCTTCCTGTATCATCAAATCATGTATTTCGTCTTCCACAACTTCATCTGTAATCTTCCCTTCAATTTCATTTGGTGGCTGCAAATCTGATGCTACAGGCTGCTCAAGAATTTTGTTATTTGTCTCATCCTCAACATTAACACTGAGAGATTGCTGATTTGTGATAGGCTGTTCATTTGAAGATTTACTATGCAATCTACCCTTCAAAAACTGAAATGATTCAAAACAGAATGGTACGGAGTCACCTTGAATCATTAAATCATATGTGTGCACTTCCAAGTCTTCGGCTGCAACTTGACAATCAATGGCATTTGGGGGCTGCAGATCTGAATATGAGAAGTCTTGAACAAAATTTTCATTGCTCGCAAGATGATTCAAATCAAGACTTGTTGACATTTGATTTCTGATTGCATGGTAGTTATCTCTGATGCACTGAAACGAATCAAAACAAAAAGGCAAAGATCCTTCACTTACCTCAAAATTTGCTACACTTTCCTCATCATTGTCATAGCTGATATGCATCGGCTGATCATTGTACTTAAGCTGATGTAAGTGAACGTCCTCCTCCTCCCACAAACTAGCTGCTGATTTCTCTGTAAGATTAGCTTCTTTTTGGAGAACATAATCATCATCATACTGATCAAAATGAGGCAAATCATCGGTATAAAACACATCATCAAGCATGCAGGTCATATCAACAGTTATTTCTTCTTCACAATGATCTACAAAACAATCATTATCAGATCTATGACAACTAGGATAAGAAACAAAATGTTTTGGATCAGCAACTTGTTCTTCTTCAATCAGCGCGCCATGAGCTTGAACATCATAATCATTTCTTGCGTTGATCTTGTCCATCATCTTTTCCACTGCACTTACCAAAATGTCAAGCTTCACCTCTAGAGATGTTGATTAGGCCGGATCTATGTTTTTCATCTCTTGTTCTTTCAACCTTGCCCTTTGGATCAACAGATGAGCCTCTACATTTACTGCATTGTTTTGCATCTCGTGAAGTGTTGCAATATCCCTTTCTCTCAGCTAAAACTCCATCTCCGGATCAAAGGCACCCGGATAGTGCAAGAGAGCAGATCTAGGAGAAGGTCTAATATCAACTGGCATCGAATAATAAACTTGGTTAAATCTGGCTGAAAACTATTGTACTGTCTCCCCTGGCAATCTTTTCAGCTGGTTATACTCTTCTACAATCAAGAAAAGGTTATGCCCGATCATCCACCTGTCGAGAAAAACTTTGATGAACTGCTGGAAATCTGAGATGCTCGCATCAGGCAGGGCTTTGAACCAACTCTTCACTTTGGCTTGCAAAGAAAGAGCAAAAAGCCTTATACTGACATCTTCTTCATCAACTTCAAAAAGATCTAGAAAATTCTCAACATTCTGCACATGTTGCTCAGCGTTGACATTCTTACATTCACCATCAAACCTCGGCAAGTATAGATCATAGTTTTTGGGGAACGCATGAAGAACAGAAGGTAAAACAAGAGGTTTATACCGATCTGGAATTTTACAAGGTGTAGGGGTATGTACAGCAGGTATAGAATCGGTCTTGGTCTTTTGAGGTTCATCAATCTGAAGATGGTCATTACAAAATTCGGAAAAAGGATCTTGATCAAGCTCAAAGGCATGCGAATCTTTGGTATTCACAATCTTCAAAGGGAAAGAATCAACTACAGGCCGAGGATCTCTTCTCAAACATAGTATACTTTGCAAAACCTTCTTTACATTCTTGGGAAAAGAGAAGAAATAATTTATGACAAAGAACAAAATGTCTTGGATGAAATTCCAACTTGAATACCTGATCTGTCCATGTTGTCCTTTCATGTTTTTGCTGGTCAGGATCATCCTCCAGTGGAGTCTTTGGATCTGATTTCGAAACTGATTTAGAGTTGCCAAGTGAATGATTTCAACCTTTCAAGTGTCTGATCGTTGTCCACTATCAACAATCAAATCTGAACTTGATGCATGTACTGGGGTAAAATGCAAATGAAGTGTCGTATTCACAAGCTCACGGAGATGGACTAAAGCAGCGTTTATCTACTTCCGCTTATGCAAAGAAAAAGCGTTTCGAAGGCTACCTGGCATAACTTCAGGCTCCGTCTAAGACTTATGAAACAAACACATCAACCCACAAACAAGTTTGTTCTCCCCAGTATGGTCGCCAATATGTTAGCGCTTGAAATTTCACCTCAGGCTGAGAAAGGTAAACCTCAAGGCAACATCAAACCACTTAGCCTCGTAGCTAGCCCTACGGGGCTGGAGAGGGCTCTCTCCAGTCTATCTCGGTGAGATCTTCAATGGGCGAGATAGCCAATAAGGTAACACTGATTTTAGGCTAGTAAACTGATCAAAGGGTTGATTTGGGATTTTTAGGGTTTTGGTGGGCAAATTGAGGGGATGGCAATTTTGGGTGCGGGGATTGGACACAGTTTCTGTAGGGGTTTCTTTGGGGCGAGGTAGGATACAGTATTGATGCCTTAGATTGAGGTGAATGGATGAGAAAGACAGGTGAGGAGCTAAGGAGAGCAAACAATAACTTTGAATTCTCCTTAAACAGTAGAAAACATTGAAATTAAACAAACTTAAAAGCAGAGCATGACTGTCATGAATTCTACTTTAACACTTCATTTGTTTAATGTGCAGAAGGAAAAGAAAGGAAATGATTTCACATAACACACTTAAAAGTACATAGAGAAACACACCATCAATACATGTAACCACAAGAATCCCAAAAAGGACTGCAAAACCCTGGTCTTCCTTAGCCAAAAATTGCAGAGATACAGTGAATAATACAATGATAGCTTATCCCTCAAGAGTCCAACCTTCCAACCCCTGAAAATGACTAAGAAAAATAATAATATAGGCAAGCCAACCTCTTCCCTTTCCTCTAGGGGTCGAGCTCATCCTTCTAGGAGCTGTTTCAACTAATTCTAAACTGAGCACTAAAATCTAGGCAGTCAAAACAACTTGCCTCTATAAGCTAGGAAACCAATTCATTCATATAATATTTACCCTTTTCATGAATGAATCTTCTAGAAGTGTTACATAAGAGTAAAAGTGTCTTACAAGTACAATAATTACATCAAAGAGAATCATAATTCACCCCAAAAAGTCAAACTGCGTTTTTCTGAGCTGTACAGTGCATTTTGGAAAAATCTGCCTGACGGGTCGCGCGCCTTTGGAGCCCCTTTTTGGGCACTTTCAGGTGTCCAAATTGGGCAAGGGTAGGCTTGTTGGAAAGGTATGTGAGTCTACTTTCCAACCCAACTGGAATTTTTGAATTTTGAGTTCATTTTCCCTGTCAAAAATCAAATCTCCCAAGACTGCTTTCTGCAGTTCAAAAAAGTGGCAGAAAGTCATTTTTTGCTAGTTTTTTGACTTTCTGGAGGCCCAAAACTTCACCAAATCTCAAGTCCATCCATGAGCATGTGTAACTTTGCATGATAAATTTGGAAATGCTGAGTTTTTGTCAAATGGTTGCCATGATGAAGGGTCGCGCGGGGGGTGAGACCCGTTAATGGGAAAAACCTGCAAATTGCACAAAAAATTCACAAATGACAAAATTTTCTCCAAATTTCTTGAAATTTGGGCTGGGAGTCCCCAATCAAGTATCATGCTCATTCAAAGAGGCTTTGACCAAAATTTGGAGTGGATCGGGCCTTTTTCGTCGTTTTAGTGCCTTGGCCAACCTCCTTGGATCCGGCGATTGTAATTTTGACATTTCTCTAAAACCATGACACCTGTGCAAAAAGTGAAGGAGGTTTTTCTTATTTGGCATGTTATGGACAAAAACTCTCTCAGTTTTCCAAAATTCATCTTTTATTTCTCTGGAACATCATTTGAGTGCGACTTGTCCCGATGTGTGAAACAAGGAATTTTGTCGAAATGGAGCGAAATGAAGGGGATAGGGGGCTTCTAAATTCTTGGGGAAATTTTTGGGAGTGGGGAGGGATGTTAGGAAGCAAGGGAAAGTGGAATCACAGAGATTGAGCAAGGGGAAGGGGTCCAAATGGGCAAAACACAGGCCAAACCTAGAAAATTGCTAGGTTGTAGCTAGAAACTAGGGTTTGTGCAAAAATGAGGAATTTGGGGGATCTCAGTAATGGGAAGTATTTGGTAAGGTAATTTAAGGATAGGGGAAGGTGTATGAACATCAGGAAACAAGTTTTGCTGATGACTTGACCGTCCAAGAGAAATTGGCTTCAAAACCCTAGTAGAGGGAAATGACCTTGCCTAGGCACAACTGAAGCATGAACAAGATGTAAAATGACTCATTAGACACTGAGATGATAATGACAACCCTATGAATGATGATAGACTCAGCTGAATGGTGACATGGACCGACATTTGGACAACTTTAGAAGGAGTGAAAGCAAACCCTAGACCTAATGCCTTGTGACCAAATTTTGCTTGAAGACTCACTAAAATGACAAAATTTGACCTTGACACTTCAAAATCACTTTGTAAGAGCATGTTTGATCACTGGAGGAAGGTTGGGAAGACTGACACTAACAGTTGGAAAGGGAGATTCATGAGTTCACGGTGCAAGAAATAGGAATCCATGATTATCAAAGGAAGAGTGGTTAGATTGCTACTTATTTATGGAAATCCACAAAATTTTCTTTGCATCCATCCCCTCTGAGTTGTATGAGTGGATCGCAAAGCTAGTAGACAATCAAGGAAGGTGTAGGCTTGAAAAACCTATTGTGTGGACTCCAGAGTTGGTGCGCAGACTAGAAGCATCGAAAGATAAGATCGCGTGTGTTATAGACATTTTTGTGCCTTACAACTCCAAGCATGAAATGTCCATAAACCAAGGGCTCCTAAGTCCCTAAAAGTGTTGTTCCAACCCCTAAAGGAACAAGGTCAACAGATTACAGCTTCTCCCAGAAGTTCTCCACCAGAAACTGCTCAGAATAAGTCAAAACAGGATCATTTCAGCTGCTCCACTGGCTAGGTGCGTTGCATTGCACCTAAATACACTGTGAGGGTGTGTTGCATTTCAAAAGTCCCTTCTGTGGGGTGCGATGGGCGAGAAATGACAAGTGGCAGTGTCATTCCGCGAGGTGGAGAGACAATGGAAGCTTCCAGAATCTTCTCCAGTGACACTTGCCTCACTGAATTCGACCAAGGATGAGTAAGAGGCCTTCAGTCTCCAAGTGGAAGCAAGAACTCACAGAGAGAAGACACTAATCAAATCACAAGCTGACTCATCCTCCTTACAGATATCTATATATGGATCCCTCATCCCAGAGATCCAGAGGCTGGAATTTTGCATATTTTAAGGAATTGTTGTTGGTTTTTTGAGACAAACATCATATTGTTGGGTGATCTATGCTTTGTTTGAGGTGAAGAGGGGCTTCTTTGCTGGGAGGTTGATGCTAGGTTAGGAACCACTGGTTGTAACTCCTCCTGGATCTTTTCTTGTTTATCAATAAAAGCTATTTGAGTTTTCCTCCATGCTTTTGTATCATTGATGCTTGTTACATTTGTATGGTTAACTTAAATCTGATCCTAAGTTGTTTATGAATATAGATCCATGTCTTTGTATAGTTTTCTTCTTCTATGATCTTACAAGTACTTTGTGAAGCTGGGCAATAAGGGAGCAGGTAGCTGGAGACTATCCAAGAAGAGAAGGATTGGATCAAAGGACTAGTGCAAGACACAGGTTGGTTCTTTCTATTCCTCTCTATCTATAGTTCATAAAGAAAATACAAAAGTAGTTTTTCTCTGTTTGTTTCTAAGGCAGCTGTCACACCTTAGTGGGATAAAGCAGTTCTAAATAGACACTTTTCCTTGTAACAAAATGGCGACTCCGCTGGGGAGCTAATTAGTTTGTTTGTTTATCATTCTTTGTTTGTTTGTTTCATAAACTTATAAGTGGCATTCGAACTGCATTTGCCATAAAAAATGCAAAGTAGACATCTGCTGCTTCAATCCATTCACTGGATCTGTTTATGATTTAAACAACTGATTCACAAACTATCTGATTGCCCTTGTGATAGCTCTTAGATCCTCCTTAGATCTACCCCTGATTGTTGAATTACTGATTGCTTTTTACTCGGCCAAAAACCAAAGACTGAACTGCAAACTGTGACCCGGAACCTGGATAGAGTCTTGTTTCTGGCCCAGCGCAGGTACTGCTAAGAGATCCTGAATTTCAGTGCACTTCCCGAAAGGGCAACCTTCGCTGCATTTAAGATTCTCTGTGTTACATGTGCGCTGATCAGACTAGCCCTGTGCAACTGTGGTTCTTGTGCTTCATTCTTTCCATTTCTATCTCTAAATTCTGCTGCCTGTGATCAGTATATGTCTGTTTGAAACCCCGTTTCCTTGTTTTTATTCTGCCTCCTTTGTACAAAAGAACTGTAGATGTTTTTGTGTGTTTGTTGAGTCATTTACAGTTCTCCTTAGCAAAAGTAGCGTAATCGTACTGTCGTCCTTTGATTTGAATCTCTCGTAAGTGTCGATTTCAATCGTTGGAAAGAGTTTGATTGTTGTTGATGGTTGATTATCCTGTTACTATTGCTTTTGGTCTAGATTTGTGACTTTCTAGTGTCAAAAATGAGTATTCATTTCAAAATCGTAAGGTGTCGTAATCATCTCTATTTCTTGATTTCGAAAAGAAGCTTTTTTATATTTGTCGCTTGAAAATAAATTCAGATTTGTGCATCAACTTTCTTTTTAGCATCCATATACTAAGAAAGTCGAAAACAAATACATGCATGTGCATTTGCATATAGACAGTCTGTTTGGCTTGATTTAGGAAAGTGCAATTACAGTGTGCTCTTTGTTCTTTGTGAAAAGATTATGTCTTTCTTTTCCCTAGTAGCTAGGATTTTCATTGCATAAAAGAGATAAAAAGTTTGTTTATCATCTTTAGATTGCATTTTAGGAATTACATCTACATCTCGTGGTGAACCCAAAAGTCAAACTTCATAAGCAAGATCAACTTAAAATAAATTCAATGAATCTAACAACGCTTTGGAACTTAACGCACAACATTTAGAGGTCTAGGCTAGAGACGTATTCCGGCGTCGTAAAGCCTGGTAACTGTTGTTCTCACTGTTGGTTGGGTGATTCCTCCACTTTGAGACGATAAGTGCCTGTACGGACTTGTGCTCCCACGTACCGTCGAGTATATTTTGGGAGACCCCTACAGGCTTAAATCCTTTATCCATAGGAAGTCGTGTCTGCCGCCCTATCGATCGCAATGCACTGAACACAACATTCGGGAAGATTGATTGCCGTACCGTAAAAAGTATTCTGCAGTTTTGCGATTGGTTTGGTACTCCCTCTACCTAGACTTACAGAGCAGTCCCTTTCGTTCCTTTTTAGACTCCTTAATGGAAAAGGTCCATCTGAGCACTTGTCACTTCAGGCTCATTAAAAATCGAAGGAGACTAGAGTCATCTTTTGTTTTTCTCGACTCTTAAAAACTGAAAAGCAAGTTGTGTCAAAGCGTCTAAAATTTATCTTAAACGGAATATTCATTACCCCTTTCCTACGTTGATCTTGGGTTGAGAAAATGGAGTCCACCAACCAAGGAATTCCCCTTGGAGGAAATCCTAGTCCCTTCTCCTCTTGGGGAGATGTTGGTGCACCCCATATGGCCACATTGTCGCTTCGAGGACTGACAATTGGTTTGCCTGTATGGCTCTTCTCAACCTCTGTCATTCAGAACACCACTATTCCTGAACAATCGAATCAGCAATTAGACGAGTCCAGAGTTACCCACCAACCTTCTACTTCCTCTAATTCTTCCTCTCCTCCTTCCTCTTCGCTTGATGGGGCTACTAAAGCCAAAATTCAAGTACCTAAGGAGAAGAAGGAAAATAAGAAGAAAGAGAAGAAGAAGAAGGAGCTAAAAGCGAATGGGGGCAAACGAGTGTCGTCTAACGAAAATCCACACACTGCACTGACCAGGCCTAAATCGCCATGTGTCATTTGCAAGGGAGACCACTATCACAGAGATTTTCCTTACATCCCTCGGATCTTAAGGGACTGGTCTCCCCGTTTGCACAACCCGGTGTCGTCAACCTCTGATGATCATGTTGAAAACACACCGTCAACTAGTGAAAGTGAAGCCCCAGGACAAAAAGGAAAATATAGATTTCCTTGTAAACTATGCGAAGGTGATCATGCCGTCCACCGTTGTCCCTTCTTAGACGAGGCTAAAAGAGTTTTGGACGATCGTCCGGTTTCACCGTCACGACTTTCTCCTGGATATAAAAAGCTCTTGCCGAGTCCGTCACCAGTTGAAAATCCGGTCGGCCCACTCAGGTGGTCGGCTGAAGCACCTATCATTGAAGATAAACCATCTGAAGCCATACCAGATGAAAGTCAAAAGGTCGAGGCGGCAGTTGACCCAGTCTTGCCTTCAGACGTTTCATCTTCAGATGATACAGTCGCTGAAGAGAACAAGGATGACACCGTCCAAATTCTCTTCATAAACACAGACTCCAACGAACATGGGGGCAATTTACCCGTTCCTTTACCGCAGGAAGGAAGTTCGTCAGAGTCGTACCCGGTCGTCTATTCGGTCCCACCTCCAAGCAACCTAGTTGTCTCCTTTGACTGAAATCAACTAGGCAGACCCTGTTTACCAGCTAGTATACCATTCTGAATTATTGTCCAAATATATAGAATGGTTATGGCTGGTACCATCATACATGAGGGGGCTTCTGTGAGTATCCTTTCCTCAACTGCTTGGAAAGCGCTTGGTTCGCCATCGCTTTTGCCTGAGATGAGAAATCTGACAGGCTTTGATAAAGGAACCAGTCGACTGTTAGGGATCCTTCCCAATGTGCCCATAACATTGAGAGGGAAAACCGTTCACATGAACGTGATGGTAGTTCAAGGACCCCTGGATTACAATCTACTCCTTGGACGAGAATATATTTATCGCATGGGAGAAATTGTCTCCTCACTCTTTAGAGTAATGTGTTTTCCGCACGAAGGAAGAGTGTTCAAGCTCGTAGACCAGCTTTCATTTACTGGATCACGCATAGCAAATAGTCATATACCATCCCTGAATGGTCTTTTCATGCAATAAATGTCTCAATCTCCAGTCCGTCCACCTGATGAGTGCGAGTGATTTGGGGGGACATGACTGAAACCCAGGGGGCATGCATCCTGGTCTGCTTCGGCAGGAAAACTTCGGGCATAAGGTAGGTTTCCACGAGAGAATATGACCTCCGTACTCCCTGTGGAGCACGGGAAAGGTATGTTTTTGACGAACAATTTAGTGACTTTTCAGTAACAATTGTCACCCTTTCTACATAATGAGCTTAAAGAAATAAATAATTTTAATAGAATGTGTGAGAATTAGTATGGAAAGCTTAATCGCTGATAATTGTTATTTTTCCATGCAGGAAAGGGTGGAAACGAAGGATTGCCATTCGAAAGGAAAAGACAAAGAAGCAATAACTGTTGTCCCTTTAGGAGGGAACCGAATGCGAACAAGATCGAATAGATCGAAGCAAGACGACCCTGGAAAGAAAGAAGGATTATCGACTCGGCGGAGCAGGGGAAGAAAAGTAAAGGATTAACGGCTTGGCAAATCCCTCAGGATCTTTGATCCTGAGGGATCGCTGTTTTGCTTATTTTTGTTACCTAAATACCTCCGCCGTTACTCTTATAAAAAGGGACAGCAGTGTTAAGCAAAAGGACCTTTTTTTTCATATATGTAATTGTGAATTCCAGATTCAACTTTGATCATCGACTCTCATTAAGACTTGTTTTGCTGTACATTTGTTGATGTATTAATACAAAAGACTTGGTGTTTATTTCATCTCTGCGTCTGGAGTAACTTAAGGCAGTGTGCCGTTGGAAGCTAAGGGCCCGGCTCTGAAGGACACTTGCTTTTGTATCATTATAATTTGGTTTCTGTGTGGTTTGTTTATCTTTACAGTTCGGTAATCTGACATGCTTTTCATATGCTATTCTATGCTCTGTTACAATTAATTCATTAATAGTTTCTTTCGAGAAGATTTATGTCGTGACTCTGTATTGCATGAGTGAATCTCTCCAGAGTTGATTGCATGTTTATAGTCTAAGCCAACTGTTTCTGTTACAGAGCCTTCATACTGAATATTGCTGTATTGGATTCATTCGAAATCTCAGTTATTGGAATCCGGAAGTAGTATTATTCTATTTGGAAACATAGTCATATTCTCTTTAATCATCAAATTGCTATAGTAAGTGTGTTGTGTATATATGTTTGATTATTGCTGTTCCATAATTCATTTGTGAATACTGTTCCATAAAGTATAATTCATTGAGGTTGCTTTAGAGAGAAGATTGCTATTTGGTTGCCTGATGTGAGTTTAATTCAATAGAGCAAGCTTAGTCTGACTCGCGAGATTTAGTTTATTGGATTGCTGTTCCATTTCTTGTTTTTCCAGTTATTGCTGTTCCATTTCAGATTTGCTGTTCCATTTTCTGTTTGCTGTTCCATTTTACTTTCTGTCGTTCCAGTTACTTGCATTTATTGTTTTGGTGTGAGAGAAGGTCTAAGGCTGTAGTGAGCCTCAGCAAGTCGCTGCCTAACTCCCAGACCTATGGTCCATGCTCTAATTTCCTTTCCATCACTTTCTAGAGGGATGGGTTATCGCTTCCGTACCCTTGACTGATAAACTGCGTTGTGTGATTTTATTCTTTTTAAAAGCAATTTAGTCATAGGTTTAGCAGCCGTTTACTCTTGTATTTTCTAGACACTGTACTACTAAACATTACTCTGACAAATAGCCTCGGATTGAGTTACTCTTTGCAATAACAAAGCGTTCCCGGATTGACTTGTTAATGTGGCATAACTAGAGGTGAAAGAGACCCTTGTTACAGTTCTACATTTTGGCACCGTTGCCGGGGAAAGAGTATAGCCATTTGTCTTTTACAGAGTAGTGTACGAGTCTGCTAGGGGAGAGTTGGATTTTAAAAACGGAAGGTAAGAACCTGTGTACGGAGCATGTAAAAGCCCTGCTCCACCGTCCGCTTTCCTGGCAGAATTGTGGGTTGAATAGAATTTGGTAAGTTTATAGAGTGCATGACTAAGCAGAAAAAGCCAGAAAAAATTATCAAACCTCTGTTCAAACCCGAAAAAGCCAAAGGGCCGGTGACCCTTGGCCGAACAACCTTCATAGACGAAATATATAAGAAAACTGAATCTCAGCCATCAGTAGGGTTTAGGAAAACCAATTCTAAACAACCTACTAGCTCCCTTCAGGCCGCAGGATCACCATCTGTAGCCTTCGCTGAGGTGCATAGTCAGACTGATGAACATGACTTTCAAGAAATTGAAAATTCTATTCCAGAACGACTGCAGGAAGGGAATCTAAGTAATCTTTGTGAAGGAGAAGGGGAAACAGGAGAAGTTGAGGAGCCAAGATCTCCTCCTAGGATAATTCATCCATTAAAAAGCCCAGATAAAGGAAGCGCTGTAAAAATCATTGTTGAAGGGATTCAATCTCCTCAAGCAACAGGGACTCTCGTTATTCCAGATAAAGGAAGTACTATTAAAACAATCCCTATTAAGGCCGTTCCTTCTCCGCCTAGGAATACCCTCTTAGAAATCCCGGAAGGTTACTGGCACATATTCGATCCCATGGCGCAGAATCAACCAAACACTCAAACTTCTACATTACAATATCCTATAGTGGATTCTGCAGCAAATGCTCCTATGAACGCAATTCCCCTTCAACACATTCCTACATTTCATGGACTTACATCAGAGGATCCTGATGCATTCTTATTTGAATTTGATGTATTATGCAGGGGATATGATTACACCACTGACCCCCAGAAATTAAAGTTGTTCCCCTCCACTTTGAAAGGAGCAGCTTTAAGATGGTTTATGGGTTTAGGTGGTGGGGTTATAAATAACTGGGAGCAGATGAAAGAATCTTTCCTAAAGAAATATCAGGATTATTGTAGGTCTAGAGAACTGAAAGATGAAATATTTCAGATGACAGCTAGACCAAACGGAACACTAGAAGAATATGTAGAACGTTTTCAGTATAATTTGCAGAGATCTCCATATGCATCACTACCTCTGCCTGATAATGTGTTAAAAACAGCATTGATTAGAGGCATGAAGGAACAATGGATTGAAACATTAAATATCATGGGAAAAGGGGATATTTATCAAGAAAATTTTGCTGACATCATTGATTTATGTATCAGGAGCTTGAGAGGTAGCACAAGGATAAAGCCATCAGAATATGATCGGTTTGTCAGAGATAACAAAATACCAACAGAAGGAGTAACACGTGTAGAACTTGGGAATTTATTAGGAAATTTTAAAACTGATATCATGGGGACATTGACTACACAACTTGATATTGTGCAGGCTAAATAGAAGCAGATAGAGGCAGAACAGAATTTGGCGATCTTCTGCCCCCGATGTAGAAGAAAACATAGCCACAAGGAATGTCCGCTGGATGCAGTTCAAACATGTGCTATCTGTACAAAAGATCATCTTACTGAAAGTTTCCCCTCACTTCCTAGATTGAAAGCCGTATATAAGGAAGCAGAAGAAGAGCCAGAATCAACATACTTCGTTAACCAGCGTCGCCAATGGAAACCAAGGCAATCAAGTATGTTTTCAGATCCAACTTCTTCTTTTCAGCCTCCACAATATAACGCTCGGCAATATAGTATGTGGCAGAACCAATCTCAACCCCCATTTCCGAACTGGTCATCACAACCATTTCCTTCTCCAAATCCATGGATGAATCAGCCAAGCCAATTTGGTTGGCCGAATTTTCCTTACGCCCCACCATATTTGCAGAATAGCTCATACCCTCCACAATGGACCCCCCCCCTACTTCACAAAGTTCACCCTGGCAGACAAATTGGCCAATATCGACATATCAGCCAACAGGAACTATTCCGCTCCCTCAACCGACTCTGCCAGCTTTGCAACAAAATCCCCAGTCTAATCTGAGACCGCAACTCCCAGCCCAACCCAATCCTAATCCTAATAACAGGCCGGTCCTATCCCTCCAAATTATAGAATCAGCAGAAATTGGACCCAAGCTGAGGGAGTGCAATGATCTTCAGTTAAGATCTAGACATATAATAGAAACAGAGGGAGATAAAACAGTTCACATTGAAGATCAGTTACCAATAGAACAGTCGTTACAACAAGAGGGTACAAATAAGGAGCAGACTCATCATCAAACAAATATGCCCTCTCCTCCCTTCCCAGAACGATTAGTCATACCACGACCTGTACAACATCCAGACTTTGACATTCTGGGAGAGCTACAAAACCTGTACATACGAATTCCTTTCCTCCAAGCCATTCAAGACATCCCTATATATGCAAAAACTATAAAAGAATTGTGCATAAAAAAACCAAGGAGGAATGTAACCACTAACCCAAGAGTCCAAGTAGTCGGTACTTTATCTGATCTATTATCAGGAGCACCCATTAAATATGAAGATCCAAGAAATCCAATCGTAACTGTCCAAATCTATGGCCAGACCCTGACTAATGCTTTAGTTGATTTAGGAGCTGCAATCAATATTTTGACAACTTCTACTTGTCAAAAGCTCGGTATTACATCGGTAGAGCCCACCTCTACTTTGTTAGAATTGGCTGACCGATCTGTAGTTCGACCAGAAGGAACTCTATATGATGTCATGGTCTCTATAGATTCTTGGGAATACCTAACTGATTTCCTGGTAATTAATCCAAAAACCCGACTGGATGGACACCTGCTAATTTTAGGTAGACCTTGGCTTGCTACCGCCGATGCTTACATTGGTTGCCGGCAGGGGAATATGACCATCACCAGAGGACCAGATATTAAAAACCTAGTCCTATACCCTCCAGCACAGCCAAGTCTTACAATGATAAAAACTAACCAGCACCCTGTATCATACCTTACTGACAATATCAGATCACCATTGACTATACAGAGGGCCCTAGACTTTAAAGACCAAACAGAAGATGATGCCATCAATAACTTTGTTAGTCAAACTGAATCTAGACCTCATGCACAGTGTTTTATGATAGAAGCTGCATTCGAGAACGAACTAGAAGAAGATCCCTTGAAAGATACACATGACCAAATGATACCTGTAACTTCTGTTGCCAATAGTAAAGCAGTAGAAATTGAACCGGGAAAAACACTAAACATCAATGCCAACCTTACACCGGATCAAGAAATAAAACTCATCCACCTGTTACGGAAACATCAAGAAGCATTTGCGTGGGATTACCCCGATATGAAAGGGATTGACCCCCAATTGTGCACCCACCATATTTATATAGAAAAAGATGCAAGACTTGTCCGTCAACCGCAAAGAAGACTCAACCCTCACCTAAAAGATGTTGTAAAAGCTGAACTTCAGAAGCTTTTAGACGTTAATTTTATCTATCCTATTTCTGATAGTAAGTGGGTCTCTCCACTTGTGGTTGTACCTAAGAAGAATGGGAAATGGAGGATTTGCGTGGATTATAGAGAGTTAAACAAAGCCACACAAAAAGACCATTTTCCCCTCCCATTCATAGACCAGTATTGGACACGTTAGCAGGAAAGAAATTCTTTTCTTTCCTGGATGGCTTCAGTGGATACAACCAGATTCAGATTTCCCCTGAAGACCAGGATAAAACTACCTTTACTTGTCCTTGGGGAACGTTCGCCTATAGAGTTCTACCCTTTGGCCTATGTAATGCTCCTGCCACATTCCAAAGGGCCGTTCTTAGCATCTTTGCAGATTTAATAAATGATGGGCTTGAAGTATACATGGATGAATTTACACCATACAGAGATGACTTTGATCCAGCTCTGGACACCTTAGAAAAAGTCCTACAGCGTTGCATTGATACCAGGTTTTGTTTAAGCCACGAAAAATGTTATATGATGATGACTGAAGGACTCATTCTCGGACATTTCATCTCAGCAGCTGGAATTCAGGTAGATCCAGCCAAAATTCAAATTCTGTTGCTTATCCCCACCCCCACTACTCAGACAGAGGTACGCATCTTTCTTGGATTTTCTGGGTATTACAGATGATTTATAGAACATTATTCACACATTGCTGCACCTTTATATGCATTAACTGGTAATGTTGATTTCATGTGGACAGAAAAATGCGACCGCGCTTTCCAGGATTTAAAGAAGCTTGTATCAACAGCTCCAGTCCTTCGAGGACCAAACTGGAATTTACCGTTCCAAATCTCATCTGATGCCTCAGACACAGCAATCAGTGCAGTCCTGGGGCAGGATGAGGATAAAAAACCATATTCTATTTATTATATCAACAAAAATTTATCCCCTGCTGAATTAAATTACACTGTCACCGAAAAGGAATTCCTCGCTGTAATACATGCTGTCAATAAATTTAGACATTATATTACAGGCTATCCCGTTGTTTTATATACAGATCATTCTGCTATCAAATATTTAGCAAATAAGCCTGTTACAAATGCTAGAATAACGAGATGGTTGATCTTATTGCAGGAGTTCGATATCACAATCAAAGATAGACCCGGCAAGGAAAACCCTGTAGCTGATTTTCTCTCACGAATACCAAAATCAATTGAGGCAGCAGCAGTGGAAGACCAATTTCCAGATGAACACCTGTTTGTTGTTGCTGTTCAAACACCTTGGTATGCTGATGTTGCCAACTACCTTACAGTAGGTAAGCTACCAAAACACTTAGCCCCTAATGAACGTAAGCAGATTGTTCAGAAGAGTACTCGATTTTCGTGGATCGGGGGTTATTTGTTCCATACAGGGGCAGACATGCAAATTAGAAGGTGTATCCGAGAAGATGAAATTTTCGACATCTTAAAAGCCTGTCATAATGGACAATGTGGGGGACACTTTGCCGAGAAACGAACAGCACATAAAGTATTGCAGACAAGATACTACTGGCCTACAATCTTTAAGGATTCAAAGAAATTTGTTCAAGCCTGTGACAGCTGCCAGCGAGCAGGACGACCTGGTCAAGCCGACGAAATGCCTCTGAGGCTACAATTAGTCATTGAACCATTTGAACGATGGGCTCTTGAATTCGTTGGACCCATCAGCCCATCATCAAATCAGAGAACATATATTTTGGTAGCCACAAAATATGTTACCAAATGGGTTGAGGCCGAAGCGTTGCCTAGAGCTACAGAAGATTCGGTAATACAGTTCATGTTCCATTTGTTTGTACGATATGGCCTTCCGAGAGAAATAATCACAGATGGAGGACCACAATTTGTCAGAAACAAATTAGCTGCAACACTTGACAATTATCACGTCCAGCACAAAATTACTACCCCATATCACCCGCAGGCGAATGGGCAAGTAGAAAGTAGCAATAAGGTAATAGAATCAATCTTAACAAAAACCATTGCTTCACATAGGCATGATTGGGCCGCCCGACTACTTGAAGCACTCTGGGCCTATAGAACCACCTGGAGAAGCACCACTGGTTATTCACCCTATCAATTAGTGTTTGGGAAACAACCTATTTTCCCCATAGAATTCGAAATCCAAACACTACGAACTGCACAGGAAGTTGGCCTAGATTTAAGTGAGGCACAAATCAATCGACTACAACAGATTAATGAGCTGGACGAAATAAGGCTCTCTGCATTACAAAACACAGCACTTATTCAGCAGCAGTGAGCTAAATGGCATGATGCACTTATCAAAAATAAAGTCTTTCATGAAGGAGACTGGGCCTTGTTATATGACTCTCGGTTTCAAGATTTCCCGGGGAAACTGCAGACTCGTTGGTTGGGGCCATACGAAATCCAGAAAGTACATGATAATGGGACCCTTACCCTCATCACAATCGATGGTTCTGGATATGCATTCAAGGTAAATGGCCACCGAGTTCGTCTCTATCGCAGGTCACTCACTCGGGAATCCTTCTGTGAACAGCTACGTCAAGACACTGACATGGAAATTTTAGGAGAGGAAGTAAAATCTTCCTCACCTATAGTTCAGTAAGGAACACTTTTTTTTTGACCTGTACATAAGTTCTTGTATATACGTTGATCTTTCTTTTTTTAAGATTGTTTTTTACAGTCAGCGTGTTTTTGCTGTTCCTTTTCCAAAAGGGACAGCAGCTGCTTGTTTCCGTGTTTTTGCTGTTCCTTTTCCAAAAAGGAACAGCAGTTGCTTGTTTTCATGATTTTGCTATTCCTTTTCAAAAGGAATAGCACTTGAGAGTTTTTGTTGTTCCTTTTCCAAAAGGAACAGCAGCTACTTGTTTCCGTGTTTTTGCTGTTCCTTTTCCAAAAAGGAACAGCAGTTGCTTGTTTTCGTGATTTTGTTGTTCCTTTTCAAAAGGAACAACACTTGAGAGTTTTTGCTGTTCCTTTTCCAAAAGGAATAGCAGCTGCTTGTTTCCGTGTTTTTGCTTTTCCTTTCTCAAAAGGAACAACATTTTTGTGTTTTTGCTGGCCCTTTTTCAAAAGGAACAACATTTCTGGGTTTTTGCTGTTCCTTTTCCAAAAGGAACAGCAGTTGCTTCATTTCATGTTTTTGTTGTTCCTTTTTCAAAAAGGAACAGCAGGTGTTAGTTTTTTCTGTTCCTTTTCCAAAAGGAACAGCAGTTGCTTCATTTCGTGTTTTTGTTGTTCCTTTTTCAAAAGGAATAGCAGGTGTTACTTTTTGCTGTTCCTATTCCAAAGGAACAACATTTTTGGGGTTTTGATGTTCCTTTTCAAAAGGAACAGCAGTTGAGAGTTATTGCTGTTCCTTTTCCAAAAGGAACAACAGTTGCTTATTTTCATGTTTTTGCTGTTCCTTTCTCAAAAGGAACAACATTTCGTGTTTTTGCTGTTCCTTTTTCAAAAGGAACAACATTTCGTGTTTTTGCTGTTCCTTTTCAAAAGGAACAGCATTTGTGAGTATTGCTGTTCCTTTTCAAAAGGAACAGCAGTTGAGAGCTTTTGTAGACAGCACTCATGATCTTAGGCTATTTCTCCTCAAAGAACGGCATCCCAACTATTTGTTTGCATGGATTCTTCTCTTTCAAAAGGAATACCATAGCTATATCTTTTCTCTCAGTGATGATTCATATTGAGGATGCTTCTCGCCCATGATCTCTCCATTTTTTAAGATATAGCTATACACTTACGCAATGAATATCAAATTACAACATGCCGAAGTCAGCAGATCATAAAATCGCTATCTTTATAGAGCCTAGTATTGATAAGAGGACAAAAGGAGGGACATACTTACTTCTAATCACCGTTTTCATTGACTTATTCCCATTATCCTGGTTGGTTATCTTTATCATGGCGATTTCCTTAAAAATCTTTCTCTGATTATTACACAGGAATAAGAACAGAGGATTTATATCTTCTTGTTGGGATGATAAGACTTCTTCCACCATTCCCACTCTTAAGGAGTGCTGAACCACCCTTATGTGTAAATAAATAAGAAAAAAGTGCTTTGCAAAGAAAGAAATGATAATGAATAAGGATTATTAATTGTCAAATGCAGGATAGGGGGTCTCATCACGAGCCAGCCTACCATGATCATCAGGTTGGAAGCGAAGTGGCATTCCCAACATGGCCACCACACCAGGGATATGGTCCAAAAGGTACACTAAATAAACAGACCTTGGAACAGGGGGTCTCATCACGAGCCGGCCTGCCCACGATTCGCACCCTCCTTGTGAATGGCATTATGGCTACCTGGTTACCAAGCCAGCATAATGGCCTGCGTTTTGACAAAATACTTTTTATACACATACAGGATCATGGTTCCACGGGTGAAATAAACAACTCTGCCAAGGTTATGAACACCTGTCGGCAGCAGAGCTCTGTTAATGGTATCGAAGTCATAATAGTTACACCAACAGGGATGATATTAATACCTCTTTGTCTCTTCTATCCTATGAATAATTCATATTTTATTTATGAACATATCGCACGAACACTCATTACTACCAATCATGGCAAGGGAACTGACAATGACTTCTGGGGATTTCTTACGATTGACAGACGTCCCATCCCCCGGCCTCGCATCATATTACGCAGGCTCTTATGTAAAACGCGATCCACCTTTTTGCCTCGATTTCGGTATTTCGTTGTTCATCTAAAACATGGCGTAATTCTATATGCTGTTCCTTTATGACTGGTTACACGATGGTTGCTGCTCCTCTATTTGACGGCTAAGGCAGCCTATCACATCGTGGGGGGGAAGGTAACCTCATTACTCCATGAGTTACGTGTTAGCACATCATTCGGGGTAGATAGTGTACGAAAGTATGGCATGGTTTAACGGTATGATAATTCTATTTTACGCAAAGTTGCCATCCACAATCCATTTTTGCTGCATACTCTGTTTTTTTTCCGCGACGATCATCTTCTCTGCATCCCAAACAGCACAGGTAGTTGCTGTTCCATTGAAAATCCTTAGTAGAATCATGGGAGGAAAGGCAGTCCGAAGCGAACCACAAGAATTGACAGTCTCTGCTGCTGCCCGGGAGATCCTGGAAAAGGCTGGATGGTTGAATTATTTCAGTCGCCTACAAGAATCAGACGAAACAGTGGCGTTGGAATTTCTGCAAAACTTGCAGGAGGACCACTCCATAGTAAGAGAAAGGCGGATAGTGGTCACTGACGATGTAATTGCAGAAGTCTCAGGCCTACCAGCCACCGGACCTGTATGGACGCTGAAGAAAGAAAGACTGCAGAAGATTATGGAGATTTTTCAGGACGAAGGCCAAAGCTTGACAGTAAAAGGGAAGGGAGTTCTGCCAGCAACGTTAGGAGAACCTTGGACCGAACTAGCAAGGATAGTACAGAGCTATATTACGTGCGAAGGAAGGAGGGACGTGGTAAGACCACGCCATCTTAAACTTTTAGCTGTTTTGAAAGAGAAATGTTCTGTAAATATGCCTGCATTTTTAAATTCACTATTGCATGATGCGACCCGAAGCCTGAAAATGGCACAGCACGTAGAAGCAGTCGTTAGCCACCATAGACTGATTCGATTGATAGTGAGCCATAGTCTCACTCAACAGCAGAGCAGCTGGGAGGAGCTCGTTGCATTGATTGAGGGGAAATTGGCTGCACCATCCCCAAAACCTAAAACTTCCGCTAGCACACTGGAACGATCAGAGAAACGTAGAGAAGTGGCAACAGGAAAACGTGTTGCTCCAAAACAAAAGCATTCTTCAAGTACACCGGAGCGACCAGAAAAACGCAGAGAAGTGATAGCAGAAAAACTTGTCGCTTGTACACCTGAACAACCAGAGAAACCAAGAAAATCAGTCCGGCTAGCTCGAATTCGAGGGAGGCTAGACAAGATTCGAGAAAGCACCAGCCAACCAATTGAGATCATAGATGAACCTCCAGAACCAGAAGGAGTACCTTCCGAAGAAAATGCTGGGCAATCTGGGGGTGAAGCTGAGCAAGCCAGAGGAGGAGGTGAGGAGAGAGAAGTGCACTCTGAAACAGAAATGGAAGCTGAACGCTCTAAGGCAGTCACTGAACAGGACAATTGGGAGGAGGAAGTAATACAGCCAGAAAGCAGCCCGCTGCGAGACCCTGTGGGCGAAGAAGAATTGGCCGCAATCCTGGCCAGTTTGGGGGAATATGGCCAACCCTCTAGCCCAGCAGGTCCTCCCAATGAACCTCCAGAGGAAGACATACCTGAGGGTTCACATGTAGAAAAGGAAGGAGAAGAAAACCCACCCATTCATGAGGAAGAAATAAGGGACACCAACCAAGAACAATCTGTTCCCAAGGCACCAGAAGAAACTCTAGATATAGTAGGAGCAGATTTAAGGGCCAGTCGCAAACCCTCTGCTGAAGCAAGGGAAATCAAGAAATTAAGGACTAAATAGCAGAGGCTACTGAACACTATAGCCCGGCTCCGACAGCAAATTCAGATTTTGAAAGCCAGTCTGAGGATACAAAGGACCACAAGAAAAAGAAAGAGGACCACTGCAGCAAACTCCAGCAGAACAAGAAGACGAAGGACTTAGAGTCGCACTGTTGGTCGAAACCCGATTGGAAGGCCTGCTGCTATTCCAAATGACACTGAGGAACAGACTGTTGTTCCAATTTTCACAGAAGAACAGACTGCTGTTCCAAATGACGCTGAGGGGCAGACTGCTGTTCCAATTGACGATGAGGAATAGGCTGCTGTTCCAATTGATAATGAAGAACAGACTGCCATTCCATTTGGGGCAGAGGGACAAGATGATGTTCCATTAACAGAGGAACCACAACAACCTTTCATTCGGGTTAAGAAAGAAAAGGAGAATAAGGAGATCCAAACAGAGGCACCACCCTCAGGGGTGATCCGGGTTTTGAACTCCAAACAACATAATAAAAAGGTTCAGGTAAAACTCCCGGCCTCTACGGCCCTATGGAAAAAGGATCCAAAAACACGAACCTTGCACAAGATGATGAAGCAAGCTCAGCAAGAAGCTGAACAGTTGAAGGAACAAACAGTCCCCCGGGAGAAATATGAAGAGTTGCAACAGCAACTTCGGGATATTAGTCAGTCCGAGAGCCAGGCCTTCGAAGGCTGGCAAAAGGAGCAAGAAAAGGTTGCAAAGGTAACTCGTCGATTAGATATTGTTGTTAGGCAGATGGACACTGTGTGTTCTTTGTATAATGACGTTCTGGCCTGTAGGGCCCCTGCTAAAAACTATGCTTTATTTTTGCTTGAACGATATTTACGATTAAAGATAAAAGCTGTCAGGGTAGGTGCCCCTATACAAATCAATACTGTTAATGATTTCATAGATTGTTGCAAGCATTATGGAGTTAAGGTTCAAAGGTTATTATGTGAATTTTACTTGCATAACCTCGTGCTAGACCAGGAAACTGATTTAAATCCTGGCCCTTTTGTTGGGGACATCCAATTGCAAGCCTTCGTTTCCTTCGGGGTTAATCAGCTAAAATGGCACAGGGCTTATAACACTTTTCAGAGACAGGAAAATAGCCTAGACTTGTGGGTAAGAGCCGAGCCTAGAGACCCAGTACTGTTATGGAGAGCACATAGGAACCTTATGAGAACCCCGGGAGTTATGGAGACATTAGGACCCATGCACGAGGACCTAATTCGACAAAATCTGGAATATTTTCTGACTATTAAAGACCTTGCCATCGATGCTGCAAAATTTCGATACCAGACTTCGAACCCAAACATCCAGCTCAGGGAACCATTCAGATATGAAAATTTTGAGCTAGCTGCCAGCCGATTGAACCTTTATGGCGAACGTATTTTGCAAGCAGGGCCATCCTGGTTAGGGTATCGATTTCGTAGTCCAATTATTTGGCACCCTGCACCCGAATATCAGGCCTTGTATGAAATGCCTGAAGGTCAAACAAATCAGTTCTTTGATGATCTAGTTGCTCATCACGGCTGTAGGCCTCCACACGAGGTTCCCTCTCCATCCTATTCTCTTACCGCCTTGCATGTCAACTATAATGTTTTCATGAGGGCATGAAACAGGGTAAGCAGGGGGGTGTGTGGAGCACGGGAAAGGTATGTTTTTGACGAACAATTTAGTGACTTTTCAGTAACAATTGTCACCCTTTCTGCATAATGAGCTTAAAGAAATAAAGAATTTTAATAGAATGTGTGAGAATTAGTATGGAAAGCTTAATCATTGATAATTGTTATTTTTTCATGCAGGAAAGGGTGGAAACGAAGGATTGCCATTCGAAAGGAAAAGACAAAGAAGCAATAACTACTGTCCCTTTAGGAGGGAACCGGATGCGAACAAGATCGAATAGATCGAAGCAAGACGACCCTGGAAAGAAAGAAGGATTATCGACTCGGCGGAGCAGGGGAAGAAAAGTAAAGGATTAACGGCTTGGCGAATAAGATCCTGAGGGATCGCTTTTTTGCTTATTTTGTTACCTAAATACCTCCGTCGTTACTCTTATAAAAAGGGACAGCAGTGTTAAGCAAAAGGAACTTTTTTTTCATATATGTAATTGTGAATTCCAGATTCAACTTTGATCATCGACTCTCATTAAGACTTGTTTTGCTGTACATTTGTTGATGTATTAATACAAAAGACCTGGTGTTTATTTCATCTCTGCGTCTGGAGTAACTTAAGGCAGTGTGCCGTTGGAAGCTAAGGGCCCGGCTCCGAAGGACACTTGCTTTTGTATCATTATAATTTGGTTTCTGTGTGGTTTGTTTATCTTTACAGTTCGGTAATCTGACATGCTTTTCATATGCTATTCTATGCTCTGTTACAATTAATTCATTAATAGTTTCTTTCGAGAAGATTTATGTCGTGACTCTGTATTGCATGAGTGAATCTCTCCAGAGTTGATTGCATGTTTACAGTCTAAGACAACTGTTTCTGTTACAGAGCCTTCATATTGAATATTGCTGTATTGGATTCATTCGAAATCTCAGTTATTGGAATCCGGAAGTAGTATTATTCTATTTGGAAACATAGTCATATTCTCTTTAATCATCAGATTGCTATAGTAAGTGTGTTGTGTATATATGTTTGATTATTGTTGTTCCATAATTCATTTGTGAATACTGTTCCATAAAGTATAATTCATTGAGGTTGCTTTAGAGAAAAGATTGCTATTTGGTTGCATGATGTGAGTTTAATTCAATAGAGCAAGCTTAGTCTGACTCGCGAGATTTAGTTTATTGGATTGTTGTTCCATTTCTTGCTGTTCCAGTTGTTGCTATTCCATTTCAGATTTGCTATTCCATTTTCTGTTTGCTGTTCCATTTTACTTTCTGTCGTTCCAGTTACTTGCATTTACTGTTTTGGTGTGAGAGAAGGTCTAAGGCTGTAGTGAGCCTCAGCAAGTCGTTGCCTAGCTCCCAGACCTATGGTCCATGCTCTAATTTCCTTTCCATCAGTTTCTAGAGGGATGGGTTATCGCTTCCGTACCCTTGACTGATAAACTGCGTTGTGTGATTTTATTCTTTTTAAAAGCAATTTAGTCATAGGTTTAGCAGCCGTTTACTCTTGTATTTTCTAGACATTGTACTACTAAACATTACTCTGACGAATAGCCTCAGATTGAGTTACTCTTTGCAATAACAAAGCGTTCCCGGATTGACTTATTAATGTGGCATAACTAGAGGTGAAAGAGACCCTTGTTACAGTTCTACACTCTCGTCCGTGATTGGAAGGGGGAGTTGGATTGGAACAAGATCCTCTTGTCAAAGTTATGTTAGGGATGGTCACGCCATACCATCCGCTCACCTTTGTTTATTTCGGTAGACATCGCCAAAGGACTGTTTTGTTTGCGTTGTTTACCGAAATAAACTCTGTTTTATACTTTGAAACTCTGTTTTATACCTTGAAACTCTGTTTTATACCTGGGGGAATGCAACCCTTTTGGAGCGCAAGCGAAGAGCGACTATTTATTTTTTAAATTTATAGGACCTCTAACCCTTTAAACTCGTAGGATTGGTCGTCTCCTAACTTGCATAAAGAAAGGATGTGGGGCAAAACTCTAAAAGTTGTCATTTTTATATGAGACATTCTTATCATACGACTGGATTAATCGAGCAGTTTTAGCACATAGTTCAAGCTCGTTAAAAAATAAACATAAGACATGAGAAAATTTTCCCCCCCTGCATTTAAGCTCATTAAAAAATGAACTATTCCCCGATAAATAACCATCGTGAATGTAGTACTTCAGCTGTTAAAGCCTTGGTCGTGTTCTCATCATCACCTCCACTATGTATTGGCCAATCATTCACCTCCATTTGATTGTTTACC
The DNA here is from genome assembly GCA_031772625.1 of Pinus tabuliformis. Lineage (NCBI taxonomy): Eukaryota > Viridiplantae > Streptophyta > Pinopsida > Pinales > Pinaceae > Pinus > Pinus tabuliformis. The sequence continues at coordinate 751,371,659 of CM062805.1, read as the reverse complement.
CCTTTTGAGGAATAGCTGCGAAGAGTGATCCCACTAGCCATCCTTGTAACACTGTCGTGATTGGAAAATTCGAAACCTTACCTGGAATCAGTTGCTACCCATTTTATCACTCGTTCCTCAAAAGACAAGTCTCCTTTAAGCTCTTTTCAACTGACTCGTAAAATATGAAAATATTGCCGAGCCATTGGCCTCTCCAGCTCCTTAAAGGGACCGGAAGTGCTATCTCTCCTCTAGATTTTAATCTTTTTGGACCTGAGGGATTTTTACACAAAAATATCGAGCGATTGTTTTGTTCGGCTCGTTAAAACTATCGAAAATTCATCCCTTCTGTATTCTTTTATACTTTTTCGGACTTAAGGGATTAGATGACGAAAAAGGAATTTTTGAGTTACCTTTACGTTCCTTTTTAGACTCTCTAAAATTGAAAAGGACCGAGTTATCTTTGTTGTTAAACTAGTTAAAAAGATTAATAGCGACAAACTTGTCTTTAGACGAGAACGAGTTTCACTATTGCTAGGCTCGTTAAAACGTAGCGATGGGTTTGCCCGAAGGGAAAATTATAGAACAAGCATATGTTATCCTCCTCAAGCTTGACAGAAATAAAGAGGTACTGGTCAGCAATGACTGGGGAAAAATTGGGAAGAAAACTCAAAGAAACTTTGTTGGTAGCAAGTCGCTCTTGAACATGACACTTCTACTCCATGTCCGAGTCGAGTTGGGTTGTTTCATTCACCGGTCACATCGCCATGGTCACGCCATACCATCCACATTTGGGGTTAATGCTACCAATCCATCACATCAGTGTCGCCGATATGTTCAAGAGAAGTCATCCAGAGAAGTCACCTGTGTCTCACCCACTACCATACATTATACTCCATTCTTTCATGACCGCCACCCTGAACCTTATATCACCAGATCGTTTTCACCTCCATTAAAATCATTTGCTCCAATCCATGTCATTGATGTGGGATTCATTAAGGCCCTCCTGTGACGGATTGCTTCTTGTCGACATAAGCTCATTATCCAAGAAGTTGATCTAGGAACACCCCATTCAGTACTTTGAAGCTTGCATGCCTCAATGGCAAGTTTCTCACTTCCGGCGACAGGTTTACATCAATGGCCTTCAACTGAAAGATTTTGCGTGGTGTTCGACGCCAAGTCCTTTATTCACACCACGTGAATTGTACTGCAGTACCTTGAGGGTCATTATTATTATCGGTGATTCCTCTCGCGCTTGCTAACAGTTTACATCATTGACTGGTAATCAAGCGATGTCTTTCCATGTTCGACTTCATAACATTTCTCACATGGATCGACTTGTACTTCGAGTGAAGATCGGACGAGATTGAAGACCCCGGATCTAGTTTCATCCATCCGGGCTGCGATATATATTCAGGAAAATAAAGACATTAAATGTACATCATTGCTGCACAGATAATCATCCACTCAAAAGGATGATGGCTCTACCAGAATCATCAGTCTGCACTCAGACGATTGTCTGTCCTATGTACATGAAAATGAATTTATAAAGCTGAGCATAGGAATGCCCACCTCAGCTAGATCATGAAAATAGTATGAAGATAATGTATTGTATTGTATCTTATTACAGGTCTCCTCCCAGCATTGAATGAACTTCGGATCCTCATAATAAAGCATTTCACCCGACACCAAAAGGTTAATGGCCTCATACTTTAGGGGGCAACTGTTATAGACATTTTTGTGCCCTACAACTCCAAGCATGAAATGTACATAAACCAAGGGCTCCTAAGTCCCTAAAAGTGTTGTTCTAACCCCTAAAGGAACAAGGTCAACAGATTACAGCTTCTCCCAGAAGTTCTCCACCAGAAACTGCTCAGAATAAGTCAAAACAGGATCATTTCAACTGCTCCACTGGCTAGGTGCGTTGCATTGCACCTAAATACACTGTGAGGGTGCGTTGCATTTCAAAAGTCCCTTCTGCGGGGTGCGATGGGCGAGAAATGACAAATGGCAGTGTCATTCCGCGAGGTGGAGAGACAATGGAAGCTTCCAGAATCTTCTCCAGTGACACTTGCCTCACTGAATTCGACCAAGGATGAGTAAGAGGCCTTCAGTATCCAAGTGGAAGCAGGAACTGACAGAGAGAAGACACTAATCAAATCACAAGCTGACTCATCCTCCTTATAGATATCTATATATGGATCCCTCATCCCAGATATCCAGAGGCTGGAATTTTGCATATTGTAAGGAATTGTTGTTGGTTTTTTGAGACAAACATCAGATTGTTGGGTGATCTATGCTTTGTTTGAGGTGAAGAGGGGCTTCTTTGCTGGGAGGTTGATGCTGGGTCAGGAACCACTGGTTGTAACTCCTCTTGGATCTTTTCTTGTTTATCAATAAAAGCTATTTGAGTTTTCCTCCATGCTTTTGTATCATTGATGCTTGTTACATTTGTATGGTTAACTTAAATCTGATCCTAAGTTGTTTATGAATATAGATCCATGTCTTTGTATAGTTTTCTTCTTCTGTGATCTTACAGGTACTTTGTGAAGCTGGGCAAGGGAGCAGGTAGCTGGAGACTATCCAAGAAGAGAAGGATTGGATCAAAGGACTAACGCAAGACACAAGTTGGTTCTTTCTATTCCTCTCTATCTATAGTTCATAAAGGAAATACAAAAGTAGTTTTTCTCTGTTTGTTTCTAAGGTAGCTGTCACACCTTAGTGGGATAGAGCAGTTCTAAATAGACACTTTTCCCTGTAACAGTGTGGACTATGGATCATTAGCTCGATCGAATTATAGGGGGATTTATGAACGAGTTCGTGGTAGATACTTCATTCAGCTATAGCGAGGCAGAATGATGCTTCCTTAAAGGACTGCGAGGTAAGTACATTAAATGTTTGAACACTTGGATTAAAATGCTACTGTGTGAAAAACGGGTTATGTGAATAAATTGATGTTTGGGGCTACACGAAGTGGGAGGATCTACAGAAATGAAGGTAGTGCAGAACTAGAAACTAGCCCCTTGATTTCACCTCCACATGAAAGCGAGGAAGAGCTCGCGAACTTCTCACCAAGAAGTGCAATCAGTTTGATAAAGCAGCGAATTCCATGCATACTGCTTCCACCTACACCACCGCTAGTTTCACCATCTTCAACCCCCTCTTCGCCCACACCACCTCTTCCACCGCCATAGTTCAATATGGCAAGCGCGCTAAAATTTCTGGTGTTCAAAGGAGTAAGGAATGAAGATCCGGACTAGTTTTGGTTCATGGTAAAGGTTGTATGGGAAGCGTAGGGAGTCACGAATGAAAATATAAAGAAAGCAACACTAGTCAGTGCTTTGCAGGATCATGCACTGGCGTGGTACATTAAGCATTCCAATGACAACCCAAATGCAGGGATCATGGATATCCAAGCTACACTAAATAGGGAATTTAGGAGGCAAAAATTAGAGACACAGTCGATTATTGGATTTAAGGAAATTATGATGCTTCCAGGCGAGACCCCCTGGAAGCTAGATCAGAGAATGAAGGATATGATTCATGAAGCCAACATAACCTTGACGGATAGACAACACTGTGCATGGTTCGTAGCATCGCTAATGCCACATCTAAGGAACGCGCTCTCACAACAGAAGCTATCCACTCAGGCTAAGACCTTGGAGATCGCAATGAGACTGCACAAGACCCCGATACAAGATCCTAACCTAGGAGTTCAATAGATCCACATGTAGTTGAAAAACTTGTGCCTTGAGATGCAGGGTTTTAAACAAGACAGGACAACTCACCCAGAAGAGCGTGAGGAGGTATGGTGCGTAAAGTGCAAGGGCCAGGGACATGACAAGGACCATTGTCCAGTCTTCGCCAACTACCTGGCAAGAGGAGGACCAATGCCATTGAGACCAGAGACACAAGCAGGACCGAGCGCAACACCTGCATTATGGTGCATGATTTGTCAGATAGGAGGAAAGCATACTACATATAACTGCCATCTATTAAAAAAGTATACACAGTTCCCAACAGTTGTTATGTAATTTCTACAGGTTAGTAGGCCATGATAAGCACACCTGTAGAAGTTATGAACTGATGATGGATCAAACTCCTACCTACAGAGTTCACATCGAAACATGGCCCCTCAATCAAAATTCAAGGATGACGCACGCTGGATTTCAGGGGCATGGACGAGGTCGAGGTGGAATGGGACTAGGAAGAGGTCACGGACAACTGATATGTTACAATTTTGGAGGACCGGGGCATTATGCCCGCAATTGTACAAATTTGACGAGACCATCATGCTTATATTGTACCCAGTTTGATCATGAGACGTAGGACTGTCCCACATTGATAGCAAGGCTACGCAATAAAGGAACACTCCAACCTCCCCCAACTTAGAACCTGCAAATGATGAGGTCTAAGCCGTGCGAGGAAGATCCAAATGTAAATATCGTGCTCCGAAGCAGCATTACGATGGGGGCTGACAAGGGAAAATAGGCCGAAGAAAGTGCATAGGTTTGCAAGGATCCCACAAAGGAACAAGAATTTGATTTAGAGCACGCTAAGTAGACATTCATGGAAGCTAAGAAGATCTTCACGGAGGCCTCCACTTCAGGTAATAAAGACAAACTGGAACCAGAAATGGACCCATCAATGCTCACTACCTTTTTGGAGACATGCATGAAGTTGCTGCGTGACAGCAAGGCTATGAAGGGGCTGCAAGAAATCACAACTAGATGCAATGGGACTACACCAAGAGAACTGCATGTAGTCCCCAAGCTCGGTAAGCACACAACGCGAACATGAAGAGAGATGAGATTGACCACGTAGATCAGGGAATATGAAATGGATCAAGTGATTTTGGATCTAATATCAAACACGAACGCCCTGTCAAAGTAGACAGGGGAGCGCATGGGCAGGCCTGCGTTCCAATGGTCTCCTATTCAATTGTGAATGGTGAATCAGTAAAAGATCCTACCTATGGGGAGATTGCAGGGAATAATGGTAGAGATCGAAGGTGTGAGCATGCTTGCAGATTTCGAAGTGATAGATATTGTTGATGACAACAATCACTATCCCACACTACTAGGAATAGATTGGGCCACTAACATGAATGGAGTGATAAATCTAAGGAAGTGTAAGATGATTTTTGAGAAAAGATCACTACGTGTAGTGGTACCTTTAGACCCCACAGAAGGATCACACTACACAGAGATGGTGCATGACTACGATAGAGACGATGATCTATACTATATTTATAAGATAACCGTGTGGGAGCATGACTGGGTGAATCCAACAGCGGATGGCAGACTCTCATGGGAGCGCGAAATCTCCAGTACCTCAGATGCGGACGAGGAAATAGAACGATGGTAGAACTGGTTACACAAGGTAACCACGCTTAACTGCAACATGATGATAAGGTAATTGTGTTGTGTGGCAACAAAGATAAGAGATTTGGCTATGTATGACGGGCTGACAGAGGTGGATGATTTCCTAAACAAATTTGAAAGGGAAGTGCTAGAACAACAGCGGTTTGATGATCTAAAATGGGTACTACGTGCTATGCTCGCAAGGTGGTGGGGTACGCACCAACAGAATTTTGAGGACTGGCGCAAATTCCAAAGGATGATGTGCATGTAGTTTGGGATGCCTCAGATGTGGCTAACATACAAGTATGACGGACAGGATGATCCACATGCACACCTCGAAAAATGGACCAAGGTCTACAGGGAAGAGCCACAACCTGAGTGGGTGCACCTGTTCTGTCATACCCTGGATATCATACCCATGAATTGGTATACTGAGGTAGAGCTCTGCCATGGCATGAGCGATTTGGATATCTTGCATGAAGGATTCCTATTAACCTTCACGTTTGAGGATCATTGGTGGGATACTGTTGATGATGCGCTACAAGCAGTAAAAGTAGCTATCTTCAAAATACCCCAGGAGCCAATGGAAGTGCTTCAGCCAGAATGGGCGACCCAACTGAGCTGCACACTGGAGTGTTACAATGTAAATATTGAGGAGGATGATGAGGATCCACGAAAAATTAACATTCCAGAAACTAAAGGCTATTGCGAGGTTCAAGGACCATTGATTGAAGATCCTAACATCACTGCACCACTAAAAACAAAGGAGGTAAACATTGGGATGGAGGCTGAACTGAAGTATGCAATGCTCAGTGACTATTGGGATGATGCCACAGTGGATAAGGTCACTGAGCTACTCTGCGAGTACCAAGACTTATTCCCGTCCAAGATTACGAACTTAAAGGGGATCATAGGTGATTAAGGGATGATGAAGATCACCCTAAAACCCGACGCAAAGCCGATTAAGCAGAGGCCTTACCGCTTGAATCTGAAGTACAAGGAAAAGGTCCGCGTAGAACTAGAAAAAATGCTTGCAACTGGAATTATTGAGCCAGTGGAAGAATCCGACTGGGTGAGCCCTATGGTAGTGTGGGAGAAAAAGTAGAAGGGTGAGATAAGAATATGTGTGGACCTCAGAATCTTGAATGACTCTTGTGTACATGACCCATTTCCGACCCCATTCATAGATGAAGTATTAGAAAATGTCGGCGTGCAAGAAGCATATTCTTTCACCGATGGGTTCTTAGGGTACCACCAGATCAAAATCATGCCAAAAGACAGGAGTAAGACCACCTTCGCCACTGAATGGTGCTACTTTCAATACACCGTCACGCTGTTTGGGTTAAAAAATGCGCCAACCATCTTCTTGCGCATAGTTGTTTCCTCCTTCAAAGAATATATCCACAAATTCCTAAAGGTCTATCTGGATGATTGGACTGTCTTTGGATTGGTTAAGTACCACATAGCAAGCTTACGCTTGATGCTCGATACTTGCTGATGACACCAGATTGTGCTAAACCTTAAGAAGTGCACATTCCTCATTCCCTTTCAGAACCTACTAGGACATGTGGTCTGCAAACAGGGAATGGTAGAGCTCGCGATGATTGCAATAATTCTAAATTTTGAAGCATTGCGAAGTGTTAAACAGTTGTGCACTACCTTGGGACACACAGGGTACTATAGGAAGTTCATCAAAAGTTATGCCCAGATCACTGCACTGATGGAGAAACTATTGAAAAAGGATGCCACATTCTGCTAGAATGATAATTGCATGAAATGCTTAGATGTCCTAAAGGGGAAATTGGCCTCCTCTCCAATCCTGGTCTTCCCAGAGTTTCATGTCCATGTTGATGCATTGTCTATCGTGCTAGGAGTAGTGCTCACACAAGAGGGAAGAGGGGGCTTGGATCACCCTATCACGTTTGCAAGTCGTAGATTGTATAAAGCTGAAAAGAAATATTCCACAACTGAGCACGAGGGATTGGCTATGGTGTACGTGCTCTAAAAATACTAGCACTATTTGCTAGGAGGACATTTCAAGATGTATACAGACCATTCCGCACTAAAATACTTGGTCAATAAGCCTGTGTTGGGGGCCCGCATATGTAGGTGTCTCTTATTGTTCCAAGAATATGAATTTGAGTTTGTGGTAAAACCTGGATGCCTGAACGCATGACCAGATCACTTGTCACATATTGAGACAGGCGAGGAACCTACTAGTTTGGAGGAAGGATTACTTGACGCACAGCTCTTTGTTGTGCACATCACAGACGAACACTTTGAAGATATAATCCACTTTCTGACAATGGGGAATGCACCAAAGGAATACTCCATCCAACAAAATAAGGAATTGGTGGTGCACACGATGGATTTTTCTATCATTTGAGGGCACCTATACAAAATGGGAAATGATGAGATATTGTGAGGGTACGTACCTGAATTTGAATGAAGTCAGATCCTCACAGAAGCACATGGGGGTGTTGTAGGAGGACACTATCCAGGACGAGCGACCGCACAAAATATTCTCCGCGCGGGGTTTTGGTGGCCAACACTTCATCAGGATTCAAAAGCACACTGTAAGGCTTGCAATATATGTCAAAGGACTGGTAAACCATCGCGAAGGGATGAAATGCCTTTGAATCCACAAATGACGTTGCAACCCTTCAAAAAGTGGGCAATTGACTTTTTGGGACTTATCAAACCCCAGGGAAAAATGGGCACATGGTACATCATCACTGTGATGGAGTACCTAACACGCTGGGTCGAAGCACAGCCAGTCAAAGACTGCACAACCACCATGGCTGCGAAGTTTTTGTTTGAACACATGTTGACTCGATTTGGCTGTTCGAAAATCTTAATGAGTGATCACAGTACACATTTCCTGAACGAAACCATCAATATGCTCACATAAGAGTTCCAGGTGTATCATCATAAAAGAACACCGTATCACCCACAAGCCAATGGGACAGTAGAAGCATTCAACAAAATACTAGAGATTGTGCTAACCAAAGTGTGCAATGCGCAGCAGAGCGATTGGGACCCGCACATACCTGAAATACTATGGGCTTATAGGAAAATGTGCAAGAAACTGATGGGACAAACAACTTTCTAGTTAGTTTATGGCATGGAAGCTGTCATGCCGATGGAGTATATTGTACCTAGTCTGCGCATAGCAGTGCTCACAGGTATGATGGACCGCAAAGCTCTGGAAGAAAGACTCGCATAATTAGAAGAACATGAGGAGGAATGGTTCTTGGCTGGTTTTCATCAGCAAGTACAAAAGCAGCATGAAAAGGCATGACACAATCACCATATTAAGTTGTGCACCTTTAAGGGAAATGAGTTAGTGTTGCTATATGAAAACAAGTTTGAAAAGTTTCCGGTAAAGTTCAAAATGCATTAGCTGGGACCATACGTGGTTAAGGAGGTCACTGACGGAGGCACAGTCTAGCTAGTCAAAATAAATGGAGAGCCTTTCCCAGGCAAAGTGAATGGCAGTCGCTTGAAGCCCTACATGGGTGGCCTGACTATCGGACTAACCGACGGAAGCATAGTCTTCACACTCCAAGGATCTGGATAAAGGCGCAGGACTATAAACAAATGCAAGGGATACCGGCATAGGTGCAGAGAAGTAGTTTGGACACAGAGGCCTTAGAACAACATATGCAACAGATCCAGCAAGCACCCATTCAATACATTGCTGACCTCCACGCAGTTCGAGAACAGTTGGAGGGAATCCTAAAAGATGCCACACCGATAGAGTGACTCGAGGGCGAGTCACGATGTTTGTGTTGGGGGCTTGTTGGGCATGGAATCCCCCCGAAGGCATGTTTTGGGGCTTTAAGCCCATGTTTTGACCCAATCTTGTTGTAAAGCTCTGTGAATTTCGGGCGTGGAGCACAAAAGTATGATAGAGTCACAGGGTTTTCCGCCCTAGTTTTGTAATGTAATGTTGGCTGGATAGAGCTACCCATGGTTCACGGACCATGGGATTGTATAAATAGAGAGAGGCTCTAAGTAGATAGAGGAGGGGAGAGAAGAATAACAAGTCTAAGTGATTGAGTCACAAGTGTAAAGTGTGCCTTTGGGTCCTAGAGTAGGAGAAGGCTCTGCAGTTGAGTGCGCAGAGGCCTAATAGTCCACAGCTGAGTGCACTGACACCTGCAGCTAATTGCGCAGGGTGGAGTCGAGTCTATAACCAAGGAAGGAATTAATAAAGAGAAGTTTATCATCATTCTGTGTATCTGTTCTTGGGTTAATGCATGTTTGATATAATTTGAAAATATACTGTTTATTTATTGTGCGCATCTGTATGAATGATTTATGTTGTTAAGTATAATTTAAAGCATGCAAGTGGGATAAGATAATCAACTAACATTGGAATACCCATAAAGTATTGGGTAATAACGTAGAAGCACAGTGTTCAGCACCTGATTAGGGACGTGCGTAGGCATTATATCAGGCCACGAGATACAGGAAAGTGCGTGAAGCAGCCTATGTGCAAGGTCAAACCGTAGACCACTTGAACTCATCACACATCTCCAAGGTGCGGAAACAGGGTTCTAGCACCCTCCCATACTACTTTGAGTGAGACCTCAGTTCGCGCTCCGCAAACTATTGTTGAAAGGGCCAGTAGTACCAGGATTTGTTTGGCTAAATTAACTTTGAACCTGGGTTAGGCCCCAATAAGCCAACAAGGAGGTGAATTAAGGTCCATATAGTTACCCAATGATGAGGCTCATCAGTTAGATGACATTTCTTCTTCCACTTTTTTCTAAGAAATAGTTGATGGTAATTATTCTCTAATAAATTGGGGGTGAATCATTTCAAATTATTTAGCAATATCTAATCCGCTATCACATACAATATCACACCACCTAGTGGCTTCTTTAATCCATTTTTTAATAATTTTACAGTTTGAATATATTTCATCTAATGAGGCTTTCATTAGTTTTTTTATCCTTTTTAGATAATGTTTGTATGTTTTCAATATTACATTGCTTCTCCCAATCTACAACCTTACCAAAATTTTCACTTATCACCTTATATTTTTCAGTCATTAAATTCAATCTTATTAGTAAAAGAAACTAATTCTTGATAGAAAATATATTTTTTTCCCAACTGCTTGAAAAAATTTAACTACACTTTCCTTAGCTATTCATTCATAATTAAAACATTATATTTAAAAATATTAATCCTCACAAATTCATTTTTAACCTAGCTTAATTGTTCTTCAATAAATTTTACCTATTCTTTGAATGTTTCAATAATTTTTTACATGTTGACATCTAATTCTTCTTCATAATTCCAATCTATTTGTTTTGAGGTTGTTTCAAAGTTTCAATTTGTGGGGAATGTTGATTATCTAATTCTAATAAATTTTTTGGCAATTGTTTCTCCAACTCTACCTTCTCCAAACTATGCCTTTTCATCATCTATTTCATTGCCAAATAAAATCCTTCTCTAAGGACAATGGCATGGTATTGCCATTGTTTTTCACCAAAGGTTCCACTCTTTTCTAATTCAGCCTCCAATTCTGTTAATTTTCACACTGCTCTATGTTGTTGCAATTACTTTTGCCCAATTCAATTCTTTAATTAGCTATCTTTCATCAATAATAATTAATATTTCCAATCATCAACAGTAATTGAAGATAAAATAGTAAATACAAGGACAAAGGAAACAATCAACACATCAACAAGAGACATCAATTTGGTCAAAGGCCGGGGAAAAACCCACTATGGGGAAAACCCTTTGAAATTATTATTCTATTAGATTATCATAAAATGTTCAGCAGAGAGTACAATGAGCCCAAATCCATAAATAATAATCAAATTCAAAGTATTGAATTTTTCAACAAATATACCAACCAATATCCAAAATATGTGCCAATAATCAAGTTAATACAATTAAATATACCTGTGCATTTATTTTTCACCCTTTGCAGTTCATGTTTGCCCTTCACAGTTCCTGCTCAATCTTCATAGTCCATGTTCACCCTTCATAGTTCTTGTTCAGCATTTGATTTTAGATAGAATGAAAATCCGAAAAGAAGAAGAATTGATATGTGATGATGATGTCCAAATGAGGTTGAGGTCACTTAAATTTATATGCTTCCAAGGCTGTCCAATTTGCTTTAATGTTGACTTGATCAAATATGCATATGTGGAATTTTATTCATAAGTAAAATTTCCCTTATCCAAATTGAGTGCTTCAATAGCAAAAATTGGTCCTATAGAAAAGAGGAATCTAGTCCCATGGTTGGAATTTGTCACTGAGTTGCCAAAATTAACACTCCCTCTCAACTAGGAGAAATTCCAACTGCATCATGTCATGTGTATCTTGTTATCATATCATGTCCCATCCCTGCTCAAATCTATGTACTGAAACATTCTTGACTCTAAAGAAGACAAATTAGGTAGAACTAGATACCACCCTCTATAATGTCCGAGAGCACATCTAAATCTGAAAACAATATCAAGGAGCACATCTCAACCTAAAACTATGTCCGAGAGCACATATCAACCTAGAATCTCATGGGGGAGCTAAACATCTACAACCACATATCAAGCAATACGTGATATAGGGGTTAACATCTCAACCCATCTTATTTCCCACTGATATTCCAAACAATGAACCTCAAGATTCATGTGGTAGAACACCTGCATCATAATCATCTTGGGATGTACAACCCCAAGTACACTCTTAGCCCATTCGCCAAGCAAGGAACCATAATCCCAACAAGCCTAGCATACGGGTATGATTCCAATTGGGGTATACTCTGCATAGACTAAGATAGTGGAGCTAAAATATCTGACCTATGGGCGATAAATAGGGGAGAAACATCTATGAACCTATTATCTAGAGATCCCTCAACCTAGGATCCCTCCATCTCAATTCCTCACCCTGGGAGCTCATACAAGGTGGAAGAGCTGACTCAGTGTTCTTGATTAGTGATCCCCCTTATCAGGAGTGGTGACATCCATCAGTCCAAGCTACTCTCTAAAGACCAAGAACTTCCCTTTTAGTAAATCCCTTGTGAGAATATATGCAATATTCTCATCTCTTGATATATGATGGAGTCTAATGGCTCCTCTCTGTAACATGTCTCAAATGTAATGATATTGAATCTTAATGTGCTTGGACTTGTCATGAAATAAAAGATTCTTTACTAAGAGGATCCCACTTTTGTTGTCACAATATATCACTGTAGTGTCTAAGACCTCCTCAAATAGCTCTCTAAAGAGCTTCCTTAACCAAACTGCTTCACAGTCAGTCGTGCTAGTAGCAATGTACTATGCCTCAATAGTACTCAATGCTACAAACTTATGCTTCTTGCTCATCCAAGATATCATGAAAGATCCAACACTAGAACAACATCCAGATGTACTCTTCCTATCAATAATTTTTCCTACCCAATCAACATAATTATATCCATGGAGTCGAACATTTCTGGCAAAATATCTTAGACCAAGGGTTATTATCCCATGCAAATATCTCAAAATGTGTTTGGAAACGACCGAATGCACATGGGGAGGCTCATTAATGAATTGATTGAATGTGTCCTCTACATAGCATATGTCTGAACGAGTTTTCACTAAGAACATCATATCCCCATCAAGTATCTATAGTCAGATGGATTCACCAAATTGGGTCCTGCAACATCTCTACATAACTTCTTGAAATTCATTTCCATTAGTGTGGGTAAGGACTTGCATTCTGTAATTCCAAATATCTCCAACAACTTCATGACATATTTTCCTTGTGAAAGGAAAATCTCATTGGGCCTTTGCCACACCTCAAGGCCTAACAAGTAGTGGATGAGTCCAAGGTCCTTCATCTTGAATTTAGAGGCTACATTCCTCTTAGATTCGATCATCAGGGGCTTACTACCTGTCAAGAATAAATCATTAACATATAAAACCAAAATCAATGGAATACCTTGGACTACCTTAAAGTAGATGTTGGTATCAACATTACTTATTGTGAATCCCATATTCACCAAATAATTGTCTATGTAGGTGTACCATTCTCTTGAGGCTTTCTTCAAATCATACAATGCGTTCTTCAACCTGTAAACATGTGTTTTTCGATCCTCTACTTCAAATCCCTGTGGCTACTCAAAGTAAGCTTCTTCATGTAACATGCCATGCAGGAATGTTGTCTTCACATCCATATGATGTAGGGCTCATCCTTGAATTGTGGCAAGAGAAACTTTCAAACAAATGGTTGTATATTGAGCCACAGGTGCAAATATGTCGTCATAATATTCTCCCTCTTTCTGGGAGGATCCTCAAGCCACGAACCTTGTTTTATATTTCTCAATGCTACCATCAACTCCATGTTTAATATTGACTAGCCACTTTGAAGTCACCATGGATTTCCCCTTTGGTCTTGGAATAATATCCCATACATCATCCTTCATGATTGATTCATATTCTTCAGCCATAGCATCCTTCCAAACTTGTTCTTTCACAACTTCTTCAAAGGTGGGAGGTTCATCTTATATCATAGTGCTCCTGGTGGAAACATATCCCTGGTACCTACATGGATTCTTACTATCTCTAAATGATCTTCAAACGGGAACTTGTCTCTCATTATCCTACAACATGTCATAGATCCAAAGTGGTCTCTTCCTGGTAGAAGATTTAGTTGGATGAGTATCTAAGGGATGCATAGGTTCCATGGGATCATCCACAATGTCAATCTCACATTCAAGCACAAAAGGACCATCTAAAATATCCATATTATCATTCTTCTTCTCAGAAGGAGGAGGTGGAGGAAGGTCCCTTTCTTTCCCAAGGGAAACATCTTCATCAAATGTTGCATCCATACTAATCTCAACCTTCCTTTGACCAAGAATATATATTCTAAAAGCTTTATAATTTTCACAATATCCAACAAACGTACCTTTTATTGTCGTGGCTTCCAACTTGTTTCTTTTGTCCTTTGGCACATCGAAATATAGGAGACAACCAAAGATATGGAGATGGCCAACATCGAGCTTGACAACTGTGAACACTTATTTGGGGGTCTTGTTATCCAATGCTTCATGAGGTACCCTTTTTTGAACATATACAGTAGCATTCATTTCTTCTCCCCAAAGGAACTTCAACAACTTTTTATCATGGAGCATGGCATGAGTGACTTCTACAATAGATCCGTTCTTTCTTTCAGATAATCCATTTTTTTTAGGAGCATAGGTGACAATCGTCTACTTATTTACACCTTCATTCTTGAAAAAATTGATGAAACCATTCGAAATGTACTCTCCACTTTTGTCAGACATGAATATCTTAATTATCTTCCTTGTTTGATTTTCGATCAAAGGTTTGAACTCCTTGAATATATTGAAGGCTTCATCCTTTTGCTTCAAATAATATATCTATGTATTTCTTGAGAAGCCATCAATGAAGGTGATATAGTATACATGGACCCAATAGAATGTACAAGCATCAGACCATATATCATAATGAACGAGTTAGAGGATGTCATTTGTCTTATTCTCACTAGAGGAGAATGGACCCCTTGTCTTCTTTCCACTGGCACAACCTATATATACTACATCATGTTGATATTGAACATTAGGAATACTAGAGACCAATTTCTTCAATTTCCAAAGAGCGTCATAATGTAAATGGGCCAATCCTCGGTGCCATAGATCGCTTAGATGATTTGTATCATGGACCAATGCTAAAAGAGGTATTCTAGTAACCATGTAGAGTCCTTCAAATATCTATCCCAATGTGAATATATCTCTCATGGGTGATAATGTAGACCAAGTAATAACCCTCCCCTTGATGATGGCAACCCTCATCCCTCTATCTTCCAAAGAAGATATTAATACAAAATTCCTCTTCAATTTAGACACATACATCACAACATGGAGAAAAATAGATTCCCCGTAATCCAAAAGGAATTTAAAGGACCCAAAGCCTTTAACGAGATGACTGGAGTTGTCTCCGAGAATAATTTTTAAATTTGACTCCCTCTCTACCAAATTTGAGATAACTTCCTTATACATAGAGAAATGATGAGTGGCCCCACTATCAACCAACCAACTATCCAACTATGAGAGTAGAAATAAGAATATATTTAGATTGATTTCCAACATTACTTTCATACGTGGAGTATCTTAACTTCTTTTGAGGATGATGATATTCTTCTTGATCACTTGAAGCATCTCTTCTTTTTCTTTCATTTCTTCCATTGTGATCATTCCTTTGGTCATCTCTTCTTATTCAATAATCAAACCAGTTGTTGTTTCTTCTAGTGTTGTAGCATGGACCATTGTTCTTCTCGGGGAAATATTGAGCATAATGACCCTTCTTGTGACAATTGTAACTTTCAATGTGAGATGATGCTCTATCATTCCTTCTCCTTGTATTTTTAGGAGGAAATTTTATTGAATTTGATGGACCTCCTTTTCCTTTATTCTTCTTGTTTTGAGTGATGAATGCAGTGGGCTCTCCTTCTTCATTATTTTGAATCCTTCCTCTTGATATCACCCTTGATTCTTCTTGAGTGAGATTTCCAACAATCTCATCAAATGACATGAAGGTATTTTTGTTTCTTATGGTAGTAATGAAGGTTTCCCAAATGGGAGGGAAACCTATAAGAGTCACAATCACCAATTCCCTATCAGACATAGTCTCCCCAACTCTTTTCAATTGATCTCTAAGATGAGATATCCTCATAATGTAGGATTTCATAGACTCTCTCTTTTTCATATTCACGTCTTTGAGTTGATCTTTCAAAGAGATGATTTCATTCAAATTGTTGACATCATACATGCAAACTATATTATAATGCATGTCCTTAGACTTCCTCAAATTTCTAACATATGGAAGTAAATTATCTTATAAATCATCAGATATAATTTTCTTTTCATTTAACTCACCTTTCTTATGCTTCTTCTTGTAAATAGTGGAATCATTCTCTGAAGGCTCGGGTAATTTTTCTTGAAAGTATTCCAAAACATCATTGTTGTCACATATGATCTCCAACCTCATATTCCATGTAACAAAGTTAGACGAGTCACCCAAATTCTCATCTTGCTTGAAGAAAGAGGAAGGCATTTTGACTTGATTAGACAAGCTCCTTCAACTTTCCAAAGATTATTTCTTCAATGCTTGTATTATTTTGGGCTTGTCCTTCCCCTTAGCTCTATACCATGTTGATTTTCACATGACTCTATGTTGTTTTAATTACTTTATCCCAATTTAATTCTTCAATTAACAATATTTCATAAATAATAATTAGTATTTCCAATCATCAATAATAAATGAAGATAGAACAGTAAATACAATGAAAAAGGAGACAACCAACACATTAACAAGAGACATCGATATGGTCAAAGACAGGGGAAAATCCCACTATGGGAAAAACCATTTGAAATTCTTCTTCTATTAGATTGTCATAAAATTTTCAAAGGCGAGTACAGTGAGCCCAAATCCATAAATAATAATCAAATTCAAAGTATTGAAATGTTCAACAAATCTACCAACCAATATCTAAAATATGTGGCAATAGTCAATGTAATGCAATCTAAGATACTTGCGAACATCCTATTCACCCTTCCTAGTTCTTGTTCACCCTCGCAGTTCCTATTCAACCTTCGCAACTCTGTACACCCCTCACATTTATTACTCAACCTTCAGTTTTATATAGAACGAAACTCCAAAAAGAATAAGAATTGATATGTGATGATCATGTCCAAATGAGCTTGAGGTACTTAAATTTATATGCTTCTAAGGGTGTCCAATTTTCTTTAGGGTTGGTTTGATCAAATGTGAATATGTGGGGATTTCTTCATAATTACACTTTCCCTTATCCAAATTAAGTGTTTCAATAGTCTAAATTGGTCCTCTCGAAAAGAGGAATATATTCCCATGGTTGGAATTCATCACTGAGCTACCAAAATTAACAAATTCATTTACCCTGTTTATAGTTTTGTCAAATTCTTGGGACAATTCTTCTACTGTGACTTGATTGTTAGTAACAAAATCCCCTAGTTATAAGGATGCTTTAATTTATTTATCTTTGGGCCCACATATCACTTGCAAACTTAAGTCTGAACTTTCCTCCATAGAATCATTTTTTCTAGTTTTAGATCTTTTAACAACTAATTTTGTTTTTGAATTATAAAAATATTTTCTTAATGATGAAATGATTTCTACTACTGGCTCCACTTCTGAAACTAGTTTAAAAATAGAAGAAAATAATTGAATATTCATTGATATAAGAGTAATTGATAACCCTAACAAAATTTATCCATTCCCTACATAAATGAAAGATGGTTCTACAATATCTATTAAATAGGATCTCCGGGGATATCTTGAGAAGTTGTAGTTGCTTCAGGATTAGTAATTTATTGAGGAGAAATGATTATAGTTTCTTGAGCTGTAAGCTCTGGATTCTTCTTAATTTCCTTATTAATTTCTTCAACAATTTCCTATATAGTTTCCTGAGCTTGAAATAATTATTTAACTCGCTCTGCATTAGAAGGATCAATCATCGTTTGATTAACAAACTGATTTACTTGTTCATGAGATTCAATATCTATTATTATTTTCTCCTTAAGAGTAATTCCTACCACCTATTCTTTAGGCATTAACTATTCTGTGCCCTGTAGATTTTCTAACATTTCTGCTTGACCTTATTCCATATTTGTTCTCTTTGGGCTTTGATTGAGTATGAGGTTGATTTAGTGGATATTGTGATAAAGGTAATTGTATACATACATTCCCTTAACATTCTCCTCAAATGTTGTCTAAACATAAATTATGTAATGATATTTGTGAAGGATAAGCTTATTCCTTTGAAGAGTTGTAACTTTGCAAGAGGAATGCCAAAAACTATACTTCTCTACTTGAGATAATAATCATAAGCATCATGCATAAACTTTTGTAAATTTATTTTTTCTTCCATACCAATAAAGTGATCCTTTGAGATAACTTGATCAAAATTATCACAATTTACAAAAACATAGTGAAAAGG
Organism: Pinus tabuliformis; assembly: GCA_031772625.1. Lineage (NCBI taxonomy): Eukaryota > Viridiplantae > Streptophyta > Pinopsida > Pinales > Pinaceae > Pinus > Pinus tabuliformis. The sequence continues at coordinate 751,353,318 of CM062805.1, read as the reverse complement.
CAAATTTTGATGAACATAATTCTTTGAGTACTTGTATAATCACAAATGATTATGAACAAAAAATTTAGGATCATATCTAAAATGGGGAAGAGAATGTAACCATACCTATTGTAAACCATCTACCTCTACTACAACATGTCCTCTATCTTTTAACATCATCTCACCAACTTTATTGGGAAAACTGGGTCATGGCTTCTTTTGAGCTTTTTGCATGAACCTACTAATTCCATTAAGTGTTATTGAGTTTGAAATTTCACTTAAAACTAATCTATCTAGAAACTACTGGGAAAATACATGTGGGCCCACTTCACTACCATAGACTCAGATATAGGAAAAAAATTCCTCAATAGACTAGTCTCCAATTTGAGTCAAAACAAATTGGACTTCTTTCCTAACCCTTGATGGAGTTTTACTAAATAAAACTTCATGAAAACAAGGAATAATGTTGTTTCCTATTTCATAAAAATGATATTTATACTTAATTTCCCATAAAATGGAACATAACTAGTGAATACATTGTTGAATATTGGGAGAATAACTCCATTCCATCAATGGAAAATGAATATATGTAATGACAATATCTACAAGATATGATGACATGAAAAAACCCTATCCAAACCCTAGAGGGGCAACCTGAGAGAGTTGGATTTCATTTAGGTTTTTAGGAAGAATATATTTCCAATTAAACCTTTTGGAATCTTTCATGATGTTGTAAATGAGTGGAACCCACTCTAATTTGCAATGCTAAGGGTTTGGCTCACCATAGAGTCTCAAAAACATTTTGATTATAAATATTTGAGGGTTTTTGAACTACCTTGTTAGATAGGATTTTACTAATTTCATTTTGAAATCCTCATGATCCTCAAGCCTTAGTTTAAGCAGCATAATCCCTATTCTTTTTGTCAAGTACATGCTTCTTCAAACTAGTCAAGCAGTCCTTGTTAAGGAAAACCTTGAGAGGATTAATCTTGTAGATGATTGTAGAACTTTAGGTCTCCAGGAAGCAACAAAATTTTTCTTATGATCAACAATTCAACATGTCTAAATATGGGCATTTGAGATTATCCATATTACCATGTCATAGTATGGGAACATGACTGGCCTAGTGGTGATTTTATGCAACTCTATCCTTTTGATTGCTTCATAATTCACTGCTTTTGGGGACGATTTTAAATTTTGTAATGTTGGGTATTTCCATTCACTTTATTCAAATATGTCATAAATCCCTTCCTAAGTGGTAGAGCCTGCATTCTAAGCTTTGAAAGTTGTATCTAAGAAAAAAGATGAATTGGGATTTTTTTCTTCTGGTATTTGAACCTTTGTCATTTTCATCTTCATCTTAACATTTTCAACTACAAGTTTTGAAGATTGTGTTTTTCCTTCCTTCCCTATTTTTATCTTGTAAATGACAAAGAAGTATTAAGAATATGTAAAACTTGAAAATAGAAGGTAAATTTAAAACAAAACTCAAAGAATTACTAACCAGTTGAAATTAAATCCTTGAATAAACCAGTAGTTTTCTCATAAATTTGAAATTGGAGTACTAAAAACATAATGAATAGCTTACAAGGTTAAATATGTAACACCTCCTCCCACATTTACCCACTTTTACAAGCTCTCTAGAGTAAACATGAGATGAGTGTTAGTATGATATAACCCGACCTCTAAGTTTGAGTAGTGGAAGTGGAGCCTACAAAAGGGAAAATTACTTATACCCCTCAAGAACACCAGATCACCCAGAAGTCAGCCAACAACCTCTAGTGATCAGAACTCAAGTTGGAACTTAACTTCATAAGATTTACATGCCAATCTCACCCTTGAAACATTGTGCATGCGATTGGAGGGCTCCAACCACACCCATAAGCCTTAATGAATTCATTTATGATCTAAATTTACATGCTCTATGCCAGCGGTTGTGAGATTTGTGCCACTTTTTCAGGGCTAACCTACAAGCCACTTCCTATAATTGTCAATAACTTTCCAGAATCAAGTCTAAGATGATAAAAATTCTAAACAATCAACAATATGGCTAGGTCCTATCTAAGACATGCCTAATACATGATAGACATTATGTCATACATATGGTAAACATAGTAGCTATGAGTCATGAATGCATATCTGATCATGAAATTCTAAACTTCATCAAAGAATCATCAAGAAGGAAAATTCCCTCTCAAGCTAGCTACAAAAACACTTGTTAGCCCATGCATTCATCAATCATGAAAAAGATCCATAGCAAGAGCACATCATATAACCCTGCATATAACCAACATATAACCAAAATAGAATCCATGACAAATCAACGATAAGATCAACATAAAAACTAGTATGAGCTATCATCAATAACAATAAGAAAAGAACTTATATTAACATATGCAAAAGCCAACCAACTCAGGGCTTCCACATACCACCCGAACATAGATTGGGCTTAACCAAATATTGCTTTCATCCAATCACCCTTGTTCCATATTATCAGCATGAATGTGGGATCATATGGGTTAAACCATAATAGAACCAACCAAGGATTCTAGAGGCCAAAAAACCTCAACCCTCAACCAGTTATTTCACATAGATGGTCTAGAACTCACTAATATGAAACTAGATTGGTCTCCTCCCAACTTGTCCAAGGCTCCAGGGACTACTATCTCAACACACAGCCTCCAGTGAATCCAAGTTCTTACAAGATCCAGAGAATTTCCATCTCAACCCATAGCCTCTTGGGAACCCAAGTTTTTCCAAAGATTCCATCCCAACCCACATCCAATAGGGAACCTAAGAACCAATTGAAAATACAAATAGAGATCCCACTACATCATGGATATCCAAGAAATGGCAAGGCAAGGTTGAAACCACTATCAATCTAGGAACATACCCATATCAATGATAGAAAATAACAAAGGAACCACATGCATGTACCATGCATCCAAATCTCAATAGGTAATCCATGTATGCAACCCGTTACTTGCAATGTAATCTTGTTGTAGCTATTGATCCAATTTTCTCCTTGTGATCCCTTGTTTTCCTTTTCTTTCCCTTTTATTTCATTTTCTTACTTGCTTGCTCTCTCTCTCTCTCTCTAAAATTGATTCAAAGTCAAAGCTAACAAAAAGCTATGAATTGTTTCTCTTATGCCTTTTTATCATTGATGTCTAGTCTCTTCCTTTCCTTTTCCCTTTTTCTTTCATTTTCCTTCATTTTCTTTCTAATTTCCCCTTGCATTAATATTTGTGTCTCTTCACCTTCTTTTTCTCCTATTTTCCATTATTTTCTTAATTAAATTCCATGTATTACCTCCTTGCCTTTTCTAATTTCCATAGCCACTAATAAACCGCAATTGATGCCCACTATAATGTGTTCCCACTATTCAACTTGGAATATGTTTCCCATGACTAGTATGCAACCAACTCACAAATAGATAGATAAATGAATTAAAAATTATAGTCTTCGAGAGGGAGACCTCCTTTACATTACATAAATGAACAATTCTTGGATGATTCAAATGAAAAAACCTCCTTTCTATATATAGGAGTCTAAGGGTTCACAATATAATCAAAGCTGACATGACAATAATAATGTAAGGGAACAACAATAACAATAGTGGGATTCTATGGGGCACAATAATAATAATAATATGGGGACAAAATGGGAACAACAATAAAAATAAGGGGGCTACACTTATAATAAAAATGAGGGAATGCATTAGTATTATTGGGACCTAAGATGCCCCTCTCCTTCAAAAAAGTGTCGTCTTTAACGCTTTGGTAGTTTTGAATGCTTTTGTATAAAATTATTTTCCTCCCATGTGGGATCTTCAACAGGTAAGTTCTTCCACTTGATGAGATACTCTGAAATTGATCGATTTCGTAGCTGTCAACTTCTTTTTTTTGTGACTTATTCAAGTTCCAATATGAATTTTTCTTCCTCGCTAAGTTCTAGAAATATTGTTTGAGTTAGGAGCTTGTCACCTATAACCTTCTTTAAGCATGAAACATGGAAAAATGGGTGCACTCGGGAAGATGCAGGAAGCTCAAATTTGTATGCCATAGTACCAATCTTTTGCAACACCTCTTAATGACCATAATAATTTGGTGATAATTTATTATCCTTCTTAGCTTTCTTGAGGGACATTTACTTGTATGGTTGTAGCTGTAAAAATACCCAGTCGCCTGCATCAAAACTTCTTTCGCTACGATGTTGATATGCCTGTTGTTTCATTCTATTATGCACCAAAGTGAGGTTATCCTTTAAGAGTTGGAGAAATTGTTGTTGATGATCGATTTGATATTTAATTGCTTGAACCTTAGAATTTTCTCTTAAAGATGATGTGATGGATGGTGGATGATATCCATAAAGTGCCATAAATGAGGTTATATTTGTTGTAGTATGGAAGGAATTGTTATACCACCATTTATCCAAAGGTAACCACTTGACCCATTGTGTCTGTTTATCAGATACAAAGAAACAAAGATATACATCCAAACATTTGTTCACTGTCTCAATTTTCCCATTAAATTGAGGATGATAAGATGAGCTATGAGCTAATTGAGTACCCAAACAATTAAATGATTTTGTCCAAAAATTTCCAGTGAAAATGGGTTCTTTGTCGCTTACAATAATCATTGGGTTTCCATGTATCTTTTGATTTTTTTCCATAAATGCAGTAGCAACTGTATTGGCTTTAAATGGATGAGATAATGCACAAAAGTGTGCATACTTGGTAATTATATCAACTACCACCATGATGGAACTCTTTCCTTCGAACTTGGGTAAAAATGTGATAAAATCCATTGAAACCTCCTCCAAACATTGACTTGGAATGTATAAAGGTTGCAACAGACCTGGGGCCTTAATTGTCTCAACATTATTTTGTTGGAAAACCAAACATATTGCCACAAACTTTTGAATATCAGATTTAAGGCCATCCCAAAAAATTCCTTCTTAACCTTGTGGTAAGTTTTTAAAAATCCTGAGTGCCCTCCTAAGGGAGAGGTGTACGATTCCAGAAGAATATTTTGTTTTAGTTGAGAATTTTTACAAAGGTCTAAGCGATCTTTATACCATAATGAATCAATTTTCCACCTAAATGTATCAGATGTATTGGGATCTTGCTGCAACTTTTAAATGAGTGCCCACACTTCTTCATCATTCATCCATTCATCCCTTGCTTTGGTTATCCAATCTCATTGGATAATAGAAATGGCACAAAGAAATGATTCCACATCCTCATCCTTTCTTGAGAGTGCATCTACAACAACATTTTGCTTCCCTTTTTTGTAGATGATTTCAAAGTCATAACCCAACATATTTGTGACCCTTTTTTCTACTCTTCTAAAGATAATCTTTGTTCTAAAAATTATTTAAGATTATCATGATTCATTTTTACCTGTAAGTGACTTCCCATTAGCCAAGGTCACCAGTTTTTAAGTGCATGTAGTATTTCCAACATTTCCTTCTCATAAATAGATTTGTGTAAATACTTTCCTTTGATTGGACGAATTTCAAAAGTAATGGGTATTCCTTCTTGCATTAAAGCAACACCAATTACATTTCTTGAGGCATCATATTCGACAATAATGGTCTTTGTGAAGTTTGGCGTAGCTAAGACCAGTGCTTGTCACATTGCCTCTCTAAGATGTTCAAAGGCCTTAGTTGCTTCTGGAGTCTACAAAAATGCATCTTTCTTCAATAATGTTGTTAGAGGTATTTCTATTCTGCCATAATTCTTAACAAACTTGTGATAATACCTTGTCAACCTGAGAAACCCTCATGGGTGCTTTATGGATGTGGGTATTTTCCATTCCTTAATGGATTTAGTTTTGTTAGGGTCTACCTTAACACCCTCATGAGATACAATATGACCTAGATATTCCACCTCTTGTACTCTAAAGAAACATGTGGAGGATTTTGCATATAATTGTTTCTCCTCCAATAGTTTGAGCACCCTGTCAACATGTTCAACATGATCCTTCCAAGACTTGTTGTAGATTAGTATATCATCAAAAAATACTAACACAAATTTTATAAGGAAGGATTTGAAAATGGAATTCATCAAACCTTGAAATGCAGAAGGTGCATTGGTAAGGCCAAAAGGCATGACCAAAAATTCATAATGACGCTCATGAGTTCTAAATATTGTTTTCGAAATGTCTTCAATCTTCATTCTTATTTGATGATATCCTGAATGAACATCCAAATTTATGAAGTAAGTTTCTCGATGTAGTTCATCCAATAGTTCATCAATGATAGGAATGTAAAATTTATCTTTAATAGTGATCTTGTTGAGCTCCCTATAATATTGACACATGTGCCATGATCCATCCTTTTTTTGCACCAATATTATTGGAGCAAATAAAGAACTTTGACTACGTTGAATTATACCAGCCTCTAGCATTTCTGAAAGCATCTGTTCAATTTCACTCTTTTGGGCATAAGGATATCTGTAAGGCCTCATGTTTGGAGGAAAACTTCCTAGAATCAAATGAATAGCATGATCATGATCATGAATAGGTGGAAGGCCTTTGGGAGCCTCAAATACCTTGGAATGATTGTCCAAGACTTTTTCGAGATCTGGAGAAATAGATGATTTCGATGTTTGAACCTATAGTGAACATAATTGTGCCATTACTCCCCGTTGTTATTTCTTTAGAAGTTTTGTCATGCCATTAGAGTTAATTATATTTCCTAGTTTCCCTGTGATACCCCTTAATTCAACTTCCTTTCCTTCCCAAAAAAATATCATGAAAAAATCTTGAAAATTGAAAATTATCATACCCAAATGTTATAACCACTAGACTCCTAGTAGATCATCACACCACCCATTTGAATGGAGAGAATTGGACTATTCAATACATATTCCCCCATAGTTAGCTTGATATTATGGCACTTTCTAGAGAAAGTTATAGTTCCTCCATTTGAAACCATCACTTGACACTTTGGTGCTGGGTATAGGAAGAAATTCAATTCCTTAGCTATCTTACAATGAATAAAACTATGGGTACTACCCGAATCAATTAGCACTATTACCTTTTTCTTCTTGATATGTCCTTCTATATTGAGAGTTTGAGGAGTGGTCATTCTTGCCAACGCATTAAAACATATGATCAAATTCATTTATTATTTCTCTAGGGTTGGCTCTTGGTGGATATGCTCTTGTTTGAAGTTTCTTGTTCCTATTTTTCCTCCTCTTCAAAATCTATGTAAAATAATTTCTTCTTAGCACACTTATGACCTTTAGTGTATTTTCTATCACAAATGTAGAAAATCTCTTTTGCTTTTTTTCTTCCACTTTTTGTGGTGTCAACCTTGTAGGTTGTGGAAGGCTAGGGGTAGAAACACTTCCATGTTTATATTTGTGAGTGGTAGGCTTCCTTATTGCCATAATTTTTCTTTCAATTTTTCTTTCCAACATGAATGCCTTCTCCAATGAATCAGGTTCCTAAAGGTGAACCTCATGTTGAATGTTATCCTTTAAATTCCCTATTAACACATAAATCTTGTGCTCTTATGGAATGTCATTTACCATTATATTCAATTTTTGGAAGTCCTCAATATGCTTTTCCATTCAACCCTTTTGTTTGAGATTTTTCAATTGGCTAAAGAAGGTGTTGCTCTTTGTATCCTCATAATGTGATATCATTTCCTCTGTAAAAATTGACCAAGTGACAATTGGTTTATGAGAAAAAATCCATCGATATCATACAAACTAATTGGGTTCTAAATATAAAGTTACAATGCGTAACTTTTGTGTGTGTTTCACATTATGAAGATCAAAATATTGCTCCATTTGTAGTATCCATGTTACCGGACCCTTGCCATCAAACTTCCTCAGATCGATCTTTGGAATATGGTGGGTCTTCAATCCAACGTTAAATTCTATGAAATCATGACTAAAGTTTCTTTTCTTCTCATCATGTGTTTCATATAATACATTTTTTCCATTAGGAAGCATTTCTTGTAGAAACTTTGTCAAACCTTCCTTCAAACCTTTTGTGTCTGCTTTTAAACTATTCCTCAAATCTTCCATGTTGCCTTTCATGTTTTCTTCTATGTCATCCTTCAAACCTTCCATGTTTGATTTTAAACTATTCTTCAAACCATCCATCTTATATTCCATTTCATATTGGTTTACATTTTCTTACTTCGAGTCATTTTGAAATCAAATAATGATATATATGCTTCACTATGCCCTTTGAATCACTTCGAACTAATTTTTCAAACAAACATTATGCAATTTTTAAAAACAATACACACATTTTTCTTTCTTTTAGGACCTCAACATTGAAAGGATTCTAACTCTGTAAAATCAGATATCCAAGTTCTAAAATTTATTCTTGTGGTAGCTTTCTGATTCCTCTTTCTAAACCCACAATTATGATCGAGATTGGATTCTTCAAGAAAGAGTTATACCAAATCTCCCACAATGACCTGATTATGGACTAGTTTAGTAGAGCGAAGTTGTACGGGATTCCACATGTCACTGTTTAAACCTTCGCCCCTGAAATTGCCACAGAAAACTAAATTTTGTGCACTTTAAGCCAATTTTTATAGAATTCAAATCCGATGCCTGAAATGAAAGTTATGAAGATTTTCCCTAGGACACATGTTTGAGATAGAATTTTGTAGCCCACAAAAGCCCTAACTTCCTCAAAGCATATCTCTGAAAATATAGTGAACCAAGATCTGAAATTTTTATCAAAATTTTCAGTGATTTTGGCTCCATGTGGTAAAAAATTCATCTTCTGAAGCCCCTTAGAAAAAAAATTATAGAGAGAATGCCAATATAACCTATTTGAAGAAGCGAAAACCTAGAATCCAAAGCCCTAATACCAAATGTTATGAAACCAGCTCAAAAATAGATAGATAAAAGATTTAAAAATTATCCTCTTCGAGGGGGAGACCTCCTTTACATTATATAAATGAAAAATTCTTGGATGATTCAAATGAAAGAACCTCCTTTCTATATATAGGAGTCTAAGGGATCACAATATAATTAGAGTTGACCTAATAATAATAATGTAAGGGCACAATAATAACAATAGTGGGCTTCTAAGGGGCACAATAATAACAATATGGGGACTACATGGGCACAACAATAACAATAAGGGGGCTACACTAAAAATAAAAATAAGGAAATACACTAGTATTATAGGGACCTAACAATGACCTTGGTTTTTTATTTTATTTACATGGAAAATCAACTAGGAGCTGTTACAAATGAATGCCCCTTAGGGGAACACCATCCTCAGTGTTATATGACACTTATGACCACCAAAACATACTTCTTATGGAGCTTTATAAACCCCACTTAATGAAGTATTTACAATGACAACACATATATACTTACACACATTTTCTTCGACCAAAAAATAAACATATTATTTATGGAGCTTTATAAACATAGCTCAATACAATACTTACCTTGATATACACATATATACATATGCATATTTTCTTTAACCAAAAAATAAAAGGATATGATGCCTGCATCCATGACAAGGGAATCCAAAGGCTCACACCTCCACCCTCAAAGTAGTACCAATATTCACCTCCTTCCCAGGAAGTCCAAAATCCACTGCCAAAATCAAAGCCTACTTGCATTGTCTAGTGCTACAATCCTTATGTTACTTTTTCTCTCAGTGAATAGTTACCAACTCATTGTCCCAAGGCACACTCCCAATGTGCTTCTGATTCCATTTGGCAATTTTAATGACCAAAACAAATTTATTCCTTGGCCTTCCCTTCTCTTCTTCTGAGTCCCTCAGGTAATCCAATTACCCCCTTTCATACAGTCACTCACCTTCCAAGTTCCTTGGTATCCCCTTCTATGCTTTCTAGTCCCCCGGGTGATCCATCCCTTGGCAAGATTTCCTTGCATCGGAAGGTACCAAAGCCAAGCCATATCCCTGCCTTAAAACCATCATATTAGTCATATCATGCTTATGGCAATCAATGGACACTATTGGGTACTAGTGTCCCACAATAGCCCTACTCTTGAATTCTTTACCAACATATTGTTGCATGTTCCAATTCCTTTTCTTGTTGCTGTTAATTCTCTTGTAGTCACTTCCAACCACCCAAACCGGGTGTTTTCCATGCTTTCCTGTACCAAGCACATAATTTAAATTAGACTCAAAAGGAATTGAATTGAATTCAAATCATGCCTCATTGACAACTCGTCAATAAGGTACACTTGAAATTTTGTTTACTTCTTGTCACAACAAGTGTGAAATTAGCTCTTTGATCAAATCATCGTGTATAAACATATCACATCCAGTTAGCTCAAAACTCAACTATCACAAATTAGAATCCTAGATTATATGCATAATTAAAACTGAAATAAAATATTGATACTTGTCTTTAAATTGTTCTTTGTTGTTGCCTTTATTATTTGTCTTTTGCATACACACACCAGATTAGTTTCCCAAACCCAGAAAGCACCTAGTGCCTTCTCTTCTCTTTGACCACGTACACACACTAGATTGGTTTCCAAACCTGGCAAGCATCCAGTGCCTTCTCTTCGATATGTAGTATCAGTAATAAGGGCATCCAAAGACTATATTTCCTCTACCCTCAATATCAACAACTCAAGATTGGTCTCTTCCCAAGTTTTCCAAGGATCCAGAGACTACTATCTCAACCCAAAACCTTCCGGGAACCCAAGTTGTTACAGGGATCCAATCGATAGCCTCCAAGGAACTCAAGCTATTACATGGCTCTAGGGACCATTATCTCAACCCACGACCTCCTGGGAACCCAATCTATTACAAGGGTCAAAAGGTCCTGTCCCAATCCACAGCCTCTATGGATTCCAAGAACTTATCCCTTTCACAACACATACACATACATGTGTAAAAACTAAAACACAACACATATACATACACACAAGACAACACAACGAATACACATGTAACAATACATTGAATACACAATACACATGACACAATACCACATGTACACAACACATTTACAACATGTACACAACACCATATGTACAACATGTACATAGAAATAGTATTGCACATCCATAGACCACATTGACTCTACCAAGAAACCTTGCCTCTAGTGTCTTTCCCATGCCTTACGATGTGCATCCACAATCCAAGTCTTGGGTCTGTGGCTTTTTCCACTATCCATGCTTGTCATATATTACACTACTTTCAACTTGTTGGTGTATCCTTCAACATTTCCGACCATAACATAAACATATCCATTTTTATAAGAACACAATATCAAAATAATATCCACATGATACTAACCTCATAGGTCTTCCAAGGCTACTCTTCCCACTTGATTCCTCATCAAACTAGGAACCCTTTCATGCCATTCACCTGCATAAAAAATTCATTGTTTCACAAAAATGACCCCCAATGACCTTGTCGGAAAATGGCATTCATATATTCGATATTTGAATGCTACTGGAAACCCACTGATGAACCTTTAGACCTTTGATTTCTTGTCCTTGAGATAAGGTACATACCTCAATAGCTTTAGGAATATGGTAGTGTACTCAACATATGGCATGGAACCCAACTTCAGCTCATAGAACTCCTTGGCCCTTTCATCATATTATCTTTTAGATAGGTACTTCTTCTTGAAGAGTCTTCAAACTCATCCCAAATCAGCTCCTCTTCTCTAATGCCTTTGATATGCTTCACATCGTCCCAACAGATGCTTTCTTGAAGGTAGGTATCTTGGATTTCATGTTCTCTGAATAATCGTGCAATCTAAAAAAACTTATTCATCCCAAGTAGCCTTGCTTCTACAGCTTTTGATTTCTTCGTTTCTCCATCAAATATAGGACGATTGGATTTCTTAAACTCCTCTAGTAAATATCCCTTCACACTCCTCCTATAAGGATGCTAGCAAGGGTGGCGATGATGTCTCTTAGAACTAGAGCCAGAGTAAAATGAGTTTTATCCCTCGTGGCATGTGTATCCAAAGACCTACCACCTCTGACTGTACCATCTTTTTCCATCATGTGTCTTCTCTAAGACCTATTACCATAAGCCCTGTTAATCTCTTCTTCATGTCTATCTCCATGATTGATCCCCATCTGTCCTTGCTTTTATAAATATGAAAGGCTCTGAAGAATAACTAGATTGACCTCTGCATGTTTTTCTTGAACCCTAGAAAGTCTTTCATGTGCCTCAATCAGCTTATTATTATCTACCTTGCAACTATGAATCTCTGCCCTCAGACTCCTCAGTGTATCTGTTAGATCAAGATAATATCCTTCTCCTTACTACTCAATTGACCTTTCCCATTCAACTAATTTCTTGTTAGGCTTGTAAGGGTAGTCATGTGAACTGTAGTCCACCATTTATCTCTTTATCTCTGATATTCTATTGTCCTGCAATCATACCATGTTAGATAAACCAAATAGAATACATAATCAAAACCATGCCTCCATGTATCTCACGGGAGGTTATTACATCTACACAAGTCAGTCCAAATTAGCACAATACATAATAATATCAAGGACTTAACTATCATGAAAGCAACCACAATGACAATAAGCATAGTACATATAATCACAATGCATATAACCATAAACTAACTATCATGCATTAATAATTGATGTCTGTCCATATGACCACACTAATGAACTAGCATCTAGCATGCATCCAAATCTCAACAATGAAATCATACATGTAACCTGTAACCACAATAACACTAAAATGAATGGCATGCATGTGATTGAATGCATATAACATTAATGAAGCATCAATCATGCATACCAAACCTATAACCTGCATGCCAATCCACATTTACCTTGAGGCCTAGCATTGTAACCTCGTTCTGATACCACTCTATAACACCTCCTCCCACATTTACTCACTTTTTTAAGCTCCCTAGGGTAAACATGAGCTAAGTGTTTGTATGGTATGACCCAATCTCCAAGTTCCATTTGTGGAGGTGGGGTATACAAACTGAAAACTTACTGATACAACTCAGGAACACCAGATCACCAAGAAGTCAACCAACAACCTCTAGTAATTAGAACCTAAGCTGGAACTTCTTTTCACAAGTGTTATATCCCAACCACACATTTGACACATTATGCATGCAGTTGGAAGGCTCCAACTGCACCCATAAGCCTTCCTGCATGCAATTATGATGCAAATTTTGATCCAGGTGGATATTGGTTGCCCCTGCCTATTCCACTTGGACCCTTACCATTATTTGTTTTAGTTTTTTAGTTTCCTTAATTGTAGCAAAGTTTACTATTTTTGGCAATTTTTCGGGTCCTGAATTTCTGGAGTCATTTTGAGGCCCTAAACGAGGTTTTTTTGGAAAAAATCCTTTAGTAATTCCTAAGGAAATCACTTTGGTAGTTGTAGTCCTCAAAGATATATTTCCAATCAGTTATCATACACGTCAAATAGAGCTAATATTACCAAGTTACGACCTTGAGAAGTTGGTTTCCCAACTAACCCCAACGGGGCCCATAAACTCTTGGTGTTACATCTCCTCGGGTTAGGGTTTTGGTTTTTTAGGATTTTCTCTTATTTTTGAATAATAAAAGGGCCCTTGAGCCTCATTGTAACTTAGTTTAGAGGCATGTAGCTACCACATCTCTTCTCATAGATAAGCTACCATCGCCCGAACTATCTTATATCCATTATGTTTGTAAGCATAGTTTAGTATTTTCCTATTAATGAAATGAAGTGTTTTTTTGCTGCATCTCTGTGTTTATGATTATATCTATAAGTTTTAGTGTTCTTGTTTAAGTTCAGATCAAATTTCCATGTTTTGTGCCAACAGTTGTGAGATCTGTGCCATTTTTGTAGGGCTTACCTACATGCCACTACCGAAAATTGCCCAGAACTTTCCAAAATCAGGTCTAAGATGATAACAAGTCTAAACAATCAATAATAGGGCTAGATTGTATCCAAGACATGCCTAATACATGATAGACATTTCGTTATACATATGGTAAACATAGTAGCTACAAGTCATGAATGCATATTTAATCATGAACTTCTAAACTTCATCAAACAATCATCAGGAAGGCCCAATGCCCTCTCAAGCAAGTTGCAACAACACTTGTTAGCCCATTCATATAACCAGCATAGAATCCATGAAAAATTATCCATAAGATCAACATAATAACTAGTATGAGTGCTCATGAATCACAATAAGAAAATAGCCTATATTAACATATCCAAAATTCAACCAAGTTAGGGACTTCCATGTACCACCTGACCATAGATTGGGCTGAACCAAATCTCTATTCCATCAAATCACCCTCGTACCATATTCCAAATATGAATGTGGGACCATATGGGCTAAACCAAAATAGAACCAACTAAGGCTTCCAGTGCCCAAACCACCTCAACCCTCAACCACAATGATTTCACCTCACCGGTCTAGGAATCACCAATACCAAATCAGATTGGCCTCTTCCCAAGTTTTCTAGGACTTTAGGGAATACTATCTCAACCCACAACCTCCAAGGAACCCAATTTGTTACGAACTCTAGAGAACTACCATCTCAACCCACATCCTCCAGGGAACCCAATTTGTTCTAGGGTTCCAGAGATTCCATCCAAACCCATAGCTAATAGGCAACCTAAGATCCAATTGAAATCCAAATAGAGAACCTTGTACATCAGGGTTATCTAGGAAATGGCAAGGTGTTGTACCCTCCTTTTATGTTCTCTGAAGATTCATATAACTAGGAGGTTGAGTTGCAAAGCATAACAGAGTTTGGAGCCATTTTCAAAGCAGCAAATGAGCTCAAAGATCATATCGAACCTACTTAATCATAAATTTCTCTGGAAAATCTTTCCAATTATATAAGGAAGTTTGAAATTAGCCCTATGGATAAAAATATAGGGACAGACAAAGTTGGGCCCATAAAAGTAAAAATCTCATAAACCCCCATGACCCTGAAATCTCGTGACTCATTATGAAATCAATCTCAAAAAGCTTCGAGGACCAAGGACCAGGGATCTATCAACTATTAGAGTTGGGTTTGTCTACTAACAGAACCCTGTAACATAAATTGGATACCTAGGCCCCATGACCTTGGAACCTTGTAACCTTTTCTAAATCAATTGTCGAAGGCACCATGATTAAACCATTTATAGGGGAAATTTCCTGTGCAACAGAGGACCGACAACCATTCTCTCTCTTCTGTCCAGACAAGTGGCAACATATCATTGTGAAAAAGGTGATGTCAGCAACCACCCACTGGGAGGTGGACACGTTGTAGGTATTTTTGAAGTTTTCAATTACCCAAAGGGCCCAGATACAGAGGACACATGGATCAATCATAGGTGGACACGTGGCATTTTTGACATCAGCATGACGTAATCTCGATGGTATACCCCAAAAGTTCAAAACCCCATAATAATTTCTAATTGCATTTCAAAAGGAGTCGGGCTTCGAGGGACCTGGGGACTAGAGCATTAGTGCATTCGGGTTCCAACTCAATAGTAAGCAACACCATTTTCAACATGGGGGAGTCGTTGAGTGGCAATGGGCCTTCTTTCATTTCTCAAAGGAAAATGATTAAAGAGATACAACCTATAGGGTGGATCATCACCCATATTGAAGTAACCTCATCTGGGAGGAGCTCCAATAGGTAAACAAGCATGGCAATTAAGCCATCGCTTCCCCCTAGAAAGTTAGAGTAAATAAAGTAGCATTTGAAAATAAACGGTTGATATTAATTCACAGGGGTCAAACCTTGCCTGCATCTCCACCAATGCACCCCACCTAAGAAGATAAGATAGGCTTGCCTCTTGTAATGCCAGTGCAGAGGCCATATCAATGGTTGGGAACATTATCAGGTGTGCATGTTAACTGAGCATGGAAAGTGAGTGTGAGACCATTTTATACATAACCCTCCTTCCTCGTCCTTTTCCCAATCGAATTCCTCCACGAATCCCCCCTGAACGCTATCTCCTCGCTTTTCCTACCTAAATTCACCATGAACAAATTGTTTCACCCTGCGCTCCTACCATTATGATTCAATTCAGTATATTTAAAACTTTTCTACCACAAGCCATTCCATTTGTTCACTTGCTTTCACCTAAATGTTAGCCTGTGTAAGGACTTCTGCACACCCTCACCAACTAGTTTCCCCCACTTACTAGGTAATTCAATGTCCCTCTGTCCTTTCACAATTCTCACCATGCTCAAATTGAAAAAAGGTTCATCTAAAACCCCTAAGAAGCAGTAACCAAAACCCCCAAGCCAAAATGAATCCCTCATGGACACCGAGGGGGAAATTCACGATTCCTTCCACCCTTTAAACCTTTATGACCTTTTTTTTACTTTTATGGCTGCCACCTAGACATGGAAGACACCTTTTGAGTCACCGAGTCAGATTGTACTACCTAGTCACCCTGACGGTGTATATTTCCCAAAATTCATGTCCTAGCTCATGGCCACATTCATAAAGGAGAATAATTGTTGTATTTCCTCCATTGGGGAGAAAATACTAGAGATCACCCATGAATTGATACACAATTACTTCCTTTATCTGAAATCCCCAAAATTGAAGAATTCTACAAAGACCACGCACTTGTATGATTATGTTAAGCTCTTGGCTACAGAGAAACAGATCTTTCTCCAACTAATCCTAACCCCTAATGCACAATTTCTTGCCAACTCAGATAACCTCCCCATTTCCTTGTTTTCGAGGTCTATGCATCGCATCCTATCTATTATCTTATGGCTATTTGGTGAATACAAGACAAAAAATGTTTCCAAAGTAGCCTTAGGGCTTTTACATAAAATGATGAAGCCATACATTATCCTTGACATTCCCTCTTTCCTGGTTGAACCCATCAAGTTCCAGTGCGAACAATTTTATCTAGCCTCCTCCTTTAGTTGTTACTCCATCTTTTTTTATTTGTTTCTTTACACCCACACGGAATAATTTGAGTACCTCAGCCTTTGCATTATATATTTCTATAAGCAAAGGAAGTTTGTGGGTGAATGAGATAGCACTTTGAAGAAGAAGCCCAACAATGAGGAGATTTAACATTTTCTATCTACTTTCATGGCCACTTCTTATAAGATTATCAATAAAGTTTCCCTTCCTAGAGTCTTACCACAACATAAGAGAATTCAAGGATACTATGGTGGAGGATTGGTATTTGTTTGAATATTACACAAAAATCAGTGTATGGGTTTGATATGCATCCTTACTGTCTATGTTTATGCCCATGAGAATATTTTTCTTGGAATTCATTAGACAAAGCCTGAACATGGACCAAATTCATGATGTCCCTACCAAAAATGGTTATATGTTTAAGCTTCCCGTGATGGTAGGTCCACTTGTTGTGAACTCTAGATAGGATTTTCAGCAAGTGTAACTTATGTTAAAGGAGTTGAATTTTGAAATAAGGGAAATGTGGTATTATGATCCTCATGGTATTATTTATGGTAGAAGGAGAGACATCAATGCCCCTGGTTATGAACATGAATCTAGGCTAGAGTTATAATGGAAAGCTAATATAGATTTATGGCCCATCAATACAAAGATGGAGATCGAGACACCAATCATTAAGGAAAAGTCTCAAAAAAGGAGCATTGGTGAAGCAGGGGACACCAAGATGGAGGATGCATACTCGGCCAAGAAGAGAAGGTTTAGGAACAAATAAAGGAGGATATTGAAGTAAAATTGACTAAAAAAAACCTTGATCATCCCAACTTCCAAGTACAGCTTGAGGACCCCCAACAAGATGATACCTCCAGTTCAACTGAGGTAGAAATCCTAGGATAATTGGGGAGTATATCAGTGACATGCCCTAAATGGGAGGAAGGGTAGCTAACAGAGGAAATAAACAAGAAATTCAAGGATGAAATTTTGTTACATTTGGCATCCCACTCAGTGCCATATCATACCAGCCTCTTAGCTACCATGGACCTAGAAATAAATCAGATAAACTTCTCCCCGTATCATCCCTCAATGTAGTTCCTTCCCTTTGTAGCATAGTTTAGAATAGTGTACTTGTCTCTAGACATGAATATTGTCGCCTTACAAGAAAAAATTAATTTACATAGGCAAGTGGGAGAGATGATATATAACGAGTTGAGAAAGGGAGCCTTGACCATCAGCAAGGCTTAGAAGCTACTGAAGAAAGCAGGTACTAAGGTAAAATAACAGAAGGAAAACTCAAGAGCCCTCCATCTCAAAAATAAAGGCTATAAAGAACTAATTATCAAGCTGGAGGTGGATCCTAATGATAAGGCTGACATAGAAGCCATCATCAAAGTCTCCCAATCAGAAATATAGTCACTAAGGTAGTAGCTTAAAATTCCTACTACAGAGTATGCATAGACCAAGGAGTTGGCTCAAGTTAAAAACGAGAAGGAAATTATGGCTAAGGATTTAATTGAGAGGAATAATGAGGTAATAGCCCTCAAAATGTAGGTAACAGTGTTGCAAAAAAAAAAAGAATCCCATATATGTGTTGTGTTTGTGCCATACAACCCACAAAATCCCACTAAGTAGATAAATAAGGCTCTCATAGAGCTGAACTTGTCAGAGAGTGAGCTAAAGAAAGCCCATACTGACTTGGACAACACCATGTAGATGTTGGAGAATAAGGAGAAACACCTCTAGTCCACCAGGGCAATTGTGGATCAAATTAATAACAAGTATTAGGCAACATAGGAAGAGATTAAAGCACTAAAAATCAAGTTGAAGGGAAATAAAGAAAATATGGAAACATCTCAAAAATAAAGAAACTATGGGAACATCTAAAATTGGTTACAAAATAGAAGGTTGTAGTAAAGGCCACCAAACTCTTTGTCTCGTCAGCAAAAGAAGAAAATGCTAGGAATGCTAGCATTGTTGAGAGATTCATTAGGCTCCTTAGTGAGAAATTAGTTGATGAATTTAGGATGATAAAAATCATTGAAGGGATAAGCATGATCATGGAAATTGCCAAAGGAATTCAAAATAAGGAAGCAAGGGATGAGGTTTAAGTGTACATGAGTGAGTTGGCAAGGTCGATTTGAACCTTCAATTCTAATTTTGACTAGAGAACCAGGGTGGGCCTACCCAACTTTTGGAATTTTTAAGGATAGATACTACCCTGGGAGCAGTATGAAAAATTGTTAGTCGAGGACAAGAGAAAGGTGGACTCATCTCATGAGAAGGCCATCACTCTCAAGGGGAGGACCATAGTGAACTATCTAGAAAGGAACTTCCAGCTGCTTTGGCTTATGAAGACCTTGTTCATTGTCAGGCCAAACTACACAGAGCTCAAAAATATAAGGATGGCCTATAGTACCCTTATTCAAACTCTCGTACCATACCCAGTTTTATGGAAAAGGGGTGACCAGCTGATCGACCCACCATGAATCCAGGTAGTGGAGCCTGGGTCCACTTCAAAGGATCAAGTGAGCTTGCATTGAAGATATTTTCTGATTCAAAATCATGATATACCTTTACAATTTTGGAAATTTTGTAAATATCATATTTTCAAGAAATAATCAAGATGTTATGTAATGATTAAAACAACTAGGCATTTACCACACTTGTGCATTTGATTAGTTTAGAGAACTGTCGCACTAGGAGATATTTTGTAACTATTTTGTTAGGACTCTCCCTATAAAATGGAAGAGGAACTCATTTGTAAGGGTTCAATTTTCTATTCTAGAGACTGCAATATTCTACAAGTTTTGCAAGTTCTGAGGCTTAATGACATGTATGTTGTTCTGAAAGACTAATGAAGAAGCTTTGGTGATTCCAAGCATTGATATGTGAAGTATGTGTTCTTGTCTCTGTTTATCATTTTCATATGTGTTTCTTTCCTCTTAGAAATCATGTAATTGTAGCTGTTAGAACTCAATCTTGTATGTCAGATTTATCTATGTCATGTTATGGAAAACGATACCTGTATATGTAATATTGAAAGCATTAAAATTCACTCCATGGTTTCTAATTTCATTTCCTTCATCTATGCATTATTCTACTAAATTTTAGTGCACAAGGTTATATATCTATCCCTTTGCACCAAATTTCCTTCTTTTATCTCCTCCCTCACCTATATAGCAATATCTAAAGAAGCTTCACTTTACTTCTTTGGAAAAAAAAGTTGTTAACCTATATAGTTTATTTAGTCTCAAAATATTATTATTGAACCATATTTAAATCCTTTTATATTTCAACTCTTGTGAAATAATGATTCATCTACAAGAGACTCTAAGATGTCCTAGGCACTCACCCTTCTTCTCGACCTAGGGGTTGTCTCTAGTAGCGACAACATCTTTATTGAACAGTTGTTAGGGAATGAATTAGAAAATATTTCCTTGGGTATGATTTTTCAACATTCCTTTTGTAAGGTGAGAAAACGAAGTGCAGGTTGAGATTTCTCACCTAGTAGGGTCCTTAGATTATAACCTTTTAAGAGGCCTCATACCCATTCAGATACCTCGCAGCAGAAAAATCCTCCTATCTTTGACACAAAATGAATTGTCTCCAGGAGAATTTGGAGAGAAAGAACCCCAAGAACTCTGGATCCTATGTTTTTTTCCCCAAGGGCTATAACTTCTAGCTCTCATAAAGATGAGATAAAATATCCCGAAGCCTCATCCATGTTTTTAGAGTTTTCAAAAGAAAGTTTTCCTCCACCTATCTTTTACTTCTCAAGACCTAAGGTGGAAGTAACCTCTATAATTTATGATCCTTCTTCACATCATACCTTCCCAGAAGTTGAATAATTCAAATATATTCTAATTACTAGTCCATCTCAAACCCTCACTATTATTTCACACCAAATCTTATCCAGTGTTGTCACCCAACCTCTCAGCCAGGCCTTGCAACAAATAGTTTTCATCCTCCTCTGCAAAATATGGCTATCCAAAGTTTTTTACTCAAAATATATGCTCCACTTAATCTACAACAATATTTTAATGGAATACTCCAAGACTATCTTAAGATCCTACCTAGATTCACTAGGGAAGATGACATCATAGCCCAAAAATACATTGAGATCTTTTGTGCATTTGCTGAAAAATTGTATGTGGAGCACCTGGATGTAGTCTTGAGATTGTTTGTTTAGTCCTTAGATGGAGAGACTTGAAAATGGTTTAATACCTTACCAAATAACTCAATAAACACTTGGGAGGAAATTGAGAACACTTTTATGTAGAAATGACGAGAGAAGAAAGACCATGTGTATTTCTTGACTAAGTTTAATGCAATAAAGAAAATACATAATGAATATGTCACAAAGTTCATAAAAATATTTAATAAGTTGTATAAAAACTTTCCTATTGAAATTAAACCCCCACAAGCAACAACTAAGGTTGTGCTTGTTGGATACTTTGAGTCATGTTTCATGTTTACCCTTAGAGAGAGAAAATCTCACACGCTAGACCAGATCTAGATTGATTCTCTAGAAGTTGAAGCAAACTTTGCATTTGTAGGGAAGTTAAAAGGGAGAACATGGTGATAGGAGAATGGGAAAAGGAGAAGCCATATCCTCTATCCAAGAAAGGGATGCCCAAGAGAAGAAGTAATATGAGATGAATTTGATTAGAAACATTTCAAATAAATTGGTGAAGCTAGAGTTGGAAAACAAAAATCCTCCTCGACATATCCATCAAGGCCCCAATAGAAACTTCAATCCCCAATATAGGAGGCCTCCCTTGTAGCTATTGCAAAGAGAAATAAAGGACCATCAAGGCCAATTATAACTTCTCATGTGTTTAGAAGATTAACCTAAAGAAAATATAGAATATGTTATTGAGGTTCTAGAGAACCAATACTCTACCCTCTCAGAAGAAGAAAATAAAATAGAAGCACAGGGAGGGGAGGAGGATGATCAGAGCCTCCCTTTGGAGAAAGAAGAGATAGATGCTTATTGTAAGCAGTTTGTTGATTTCATGAAAGCACAATTGCATAGGAGATATGATTTGAGATCTAGATAAATATCTCAGACACAATATCAAAGTGAATAAATTGTCCAACCCGACCCCCCAAAACCAACTGATAGCCTCCTACACTACCAACTCCAAGTTTGAATATACAAATGAAAATAAATTCAATACATCAAGAAAACAAAGAGCCAATTGAGTCGATGAAGATGGAGAGGAATCCCATTTTTTTTCAGTTTATAAAGAGAGTTATAGAAGGTCAAGATATCAATCCCCTTGACTAAATTGTTGAAACAACCTAGTTATAAAAAACAAGTTTTTGAATCATGGATGTGTCTCATATTGCCTCATCACAATACAATCTAAATCTATAGGAAGAAAGGCCTGTAGTCATGTTGGGCCCCCATGTGGAGGAGCATGACCCCTCCACAACTCCATTCTATGTTACCGTAGTGATCCGTGACTTATTATTGCATGATTGCATGGTTGATTTATAAGCCTCTCATAATATTATGTCTTTGACTATTGTGGAGCAATTAGACATGCAAATAACAAAATTGTACAAGGACTTATATTCCTTTGATTCCAAAAGATTCAAATTCCTTGGAATTGTTGACACCTAATCATTGGGATTGGGAAAATATATGTAAAATAATGTAAATAGAAAATAAGGAGAATAGGAATAAGAAGAGACACTGGGAGGTGAAGCCCAAGAGTCTCTCCCTCCATGCATATATCCATGAGAAATCTTAGTGAAAAAACACAATTTGTATTGTGGAGTTACCTCTTGGCTTGACATGGTATCAGAGTCGGCTCCCAAATTAGTTTGTGTTGTAACTCCTGTCAGTTCTCTGCCACATTCTGTTCCTATATTCCCTGCCATATTTTCTGTAAGATTTTGTGCATTTATATTCCTCAAGGTTGCAACGAATACCCATTGTGAGAAAAAAAAAATTGTGAAGGTTGAGGTTTTGTTTTTAATGTTTTCATATGCACTGACCACAGTCACTAGGTTTCATTTTTTTACTGTGCTTTGCCAAATCATTCCTATCATAACACTTATCATCTGTGTATTTCTTCTAGTTGGTCTGCATCGATATCAACTACGTACCTCGACTCTAGTGCACTGTGGTCCACAGTTAAAGGCTCTAGAGTCCACTATTAAACATTGCCATAATGCTTCCATAACGCATAACATTAAGCATGCATCAACTCCCATTTTTTTTTAAACACTGCCACACCTCGGCCCCAATCCATATGCTCCTCACGATTCTGCTTATGGAATCCCTTACTCCCGGTATCTCCCACCACTTCCTCTCACTTCGTAGCAGTATCTTCCATACAAGCTCCCATACCTCATTAACGATGCCATACCACAATATTCACTGCAATTGTATATTAATGATGCCATACCATAATTCTATTGCGCCCATGGTATATAATGATCCCTTTGCGTGCCCATAGTATACAATGCTCCCATACCCCTCACGCCCCTCACCTCTCTCGGTTTTGAATTCTTCTTGACACATAGTCGACGCCCTACATCATAATGTAACATTGAACATATACCATCGTCCTCCATATGTGTTAATACCTCTTCCATATGTGTTAATATCTCTTCCATATGCATTAATACCTCCATTTTCGTTTTATAACAATTGTTATATCACCAATAATTACCTCCTCCATATACACCCTTCCCCACAAACAACCTTCCCCAAGTAACAACTATCCCAAATATTACCTCTATCCCATAAATATCAGATTGCATTTTTTTACACCACAAGTGCATTCTTACCACCAAAACTACATTTTTTGCCACCATAAGTACAAATTTTTTTGCAACACACATTTTTAAATGAATTCATTGATATCTATTGTCGGAGTAGTTCTCACTGGGAAAGAGAACTATCCAAAATGGTCATGGAAGATAAAACACACTGTCATTTTCAATGAGTTGGGAAAGGAGCTTTTGTAGGAGAAGGAGATGATGAACCTGCAAAGCACACCTTAGATAAGGAGATCACCATTTGGGAAAATAAGAACAGCAAGGCCTGTGCCTTGATTGCAGCATCTATTAATGAAGAGGTGAGTCACCATATTTCACCATTTTCAAATGATTTTGAAGCCTTACAGACGTTGAAGGAACTCTATGAATCACACTCTGAACTTGAAGTTGTCCAACTAATGATTAAATTATTCAGTCTTGAATTAAAAAATGATGATCCTCTTTCTTTAGCATCAGAAGTAATATCTATTATGCATGATATCAAAACCAATTGTGTTCAAATAGGCATTCCTCTCATATCTTTTTTCAAGGCACTATATTCCACTTATTCAAATTATCTTGATTCATTGCAAGCAAGTGGAAACCTTAAGGAGATTACATTTGACTCCCTTGAAAAGAAGTTTGCTAAGAGATAGAAGGATTTTGGGGAGAATACAACTCATAAATATTATGAAGAAGTTGTGTGTCTTACGCATAGAGAGAAGAATCATGCTTAATATTCTTCCAGAGGAAAAGGTGGTCGAAGAGGAAGAGGAAGAAAAAATTTTAGAGGCGGGGGAGCAGACACTAAGGAGAAGAGTCTGATGTTCATTGCATGTGTTACAATAAAGATGGACATGATGCATATACATGTAAGTTTCTTTGGGATAGAATTGAGTAGGAAAGAAATCAAGTCAAAGGTAAAATCAATGACAAAGAGAAAGGTAAAGCACCTGAATCTGTTCACTATGTTGTGGCACATTGTAATATTAGAGTAACTAAAGACTTGTTCAATGCTTCACTTGCTTCTTGGGAAAATGATTGGTTCCTTGATTCAGGGGCAACTTGCCACATGACTTTTAGAAGATATTTTTTTCAAGAATTTACTGACAATGTTGATGGAGTTGTATACTTTGCATAAAAATCAAAACTCAAGCCATCGAGGCTAGGCACAATCAAGCTAAAATTGCCTGGTCTTCCAGAATTTATTCTGCATGATGTTTTATATCTTCCGGTGTTATCGGGAAATCTAGTGTCCACTCGCAGCTGCTAGTCCCACTAAGACTGGTAGCTATCTTAGAAACAAACAAACTAAAACTACTTTCGCTTTCCTTTATGAGAAGTAGATAAGAGGGGAACAAAGGACACCAACCTCAGTCTTGTGCTTGGTTCCTTGCTTGGTTCCTCTCCCTTATGACAGATCCTTGCTACTTTTCCTTCGTCTACCCAGCTTCAAAGAGCACTTGTGGAATCAAAGCAGCATAATACTATCGAAGAATAGAGATCTACAATCATAAACAATATAGGACCAGATATATATTGACCACACAAATGCATATATCATCAAACATACAAGAATGTGGAGGAAAACTTGAATAACTTTATTAATATCAAGAATAACAAAGAGGATTACAACCAATTGTTCTAACCCAGTGTCATCCTCCCAGCATGAAAGCCCTTCTTCACCTCATGAAAAGCTTAGATCACCCAACACTATGATATTCCACCAAGAAACCAACAACACTTCCATACAAGATACAAAATTCCAGCCCCTGGATTTCTGTGATGAGGGATCCATATATAGATGATTGTAGGGGGGTGAGTCAGCTTCTGGGATTTTGATTAGTGTCCTCTCTCTGATAGTTCTTGATTCCACTTGGAGATTGATGATCTCTTACTCATCCCTAGGCAAATTCAGAGAGGCAAGTGTCCTAGGAGAAGTTTCTGGAAGATTCCATGACGATCCACCTTGCAAACTGTCTCTGCCATTTGTCTACTCTCGCCCATCGCACCCTACAGAAGGGATTTCCAGTATGCATCACACCCTTTACACTAAGCAAGTGAGATGCATCACACCCTCTGCACTGGGCAGTCTGTATGGTCCAGCTTTGACCAGTTTTGATATTTTTTTTGTGGAGAACTTCTGGGAGATGATGTAATCAGTTGACCTTGTTCCTTTAGGGTGTGAAGCAACACTTTTAGGGACTTAGGAGCCCTTGGTTTATGGACATGTATGATTGGCGTTGCAGTGCCCAAAAATGTCTATAACAGTTGCCCCCTAAAGCATGAGGTCGTTAATCTTTTGATGTCGGGTGAAATGCTTTATCATGAGGATCCGAAGTTTTTTCGAGCTGGAAGGCGACCTGTATTAAGATACAATACAATACATTATCTTCATAATATTTTTGATGATATATCTGAGGCAGGAATTCCCATGCTCAACTTTATAAATTCATTTTCATGTACATAAGACAGACAACCGTCTATGTGGCAGACTGATGATTCTGATAGAGCCATCATCCTTTGATTCAGATGATCATCTGTGCAGCAATGATGTACATTCGATGTCTTTATTTTCCTGAATATATCATAGCCCGGATGGATGAAACTAGATCCAGGGTCTTCAAACTCGTCCAATCTTCACTCGGAGTACAAGTTGATCCATGTGAAAGATGTTCTGGAGTCGAACATGGAAAGACATTGCTTGATTACCAGCCAATGATGTAAGCTGTTAACAAGCGCGAGAGGAATCACCGATAATGATGATGACCCTCAAGGTACTACAGTACAATTCACGTGGTGTGAAAAAGGGACTTGGCATCGAACACCATGCAAAATCTTTCGGTCAAAGGCCATTGATGTAAACCTGTCGCTGGAAGTGAGAAACTTGCCATTGAGGCATGCAAGCTTCAAAGTACTGAAAGGGTTGTTCCTAAGTCAACTTGTTGGATAATGAGCTGATGTCGATAAGAAGCGACCCGTCATAGGAGGGCCTTAATGAATCCCACATCTACAAGATGGAATGGAGTAAATGATTTTGGAGGTGAAAAAGATCTGATGATACAGGGTTCAAGGTGGCGGTCATGAAAGAATGGAGCGTGAATGTATTGCAGCGGATGAGACACAAGTGAATTCTTTGAGTGACTTCTCTTGAACATACTGATGACACTGACATGGATTGGTATCGTTAACCCCAAATATGGATGGTGCAATGGACCAATGGTGATATTACTGATGAACAGAATAACCCAACCTGACTCGAACGTGGAGTGAAAGTGTCACGTTCAAGAGCGACTTGCTACCAATAAAGTTTCTTCAAGTTTTCTTCCCAATTTTTCCCTAGTCATTGCTGACCAGTACCTCTTTATTTTTATCAAGCTTGAGGAGGATAACATATGCTTGTTCTATAATTTTCCCTTTGGGCAAACCCGTTGCTATGTTTTAACGAACCTAGCGATAGTGAAACTCGTTCTTGTCTATATGGACAAGTTTGTCGCTATTGGTTTTAACGAGTTTAACGAAAAAAATAACTCGGTCCTTTTCAATTTTAGAGATTTTGAAAGGGACGTAAAGGAAACTTAAATAATCCTTTTTCATCATGTAATCACTTAAGTCCGAAAAAGTATAAAATAATACAAAAGGGATGAATTTTTTATAATTTTAATGAGCCGAAAAAAACAAGTGCTCCATCTTTTTGTGTAATAGTCCCTCAGGTTCAAAAAGATTAAAATCTATAGGAGGGATAGCACTCCCGGTAGCTTTAACGAGCTGGAGAGGCCAACTGCTCGGAAATATTTTCATATTTTACGAGTCAGATGAAAAGATCTTAAAGGAGACTCGTCTTTTGAGGAACGAGTGATAATTTCAGGTAGCAGCTGATTCCAGGTAAGGTTTGGAATTTTCCAATCACGGCAGTGTCACAAGGATGGCTAACAGGATCACTCTTTGTAGTTGTTCCTCAAAAAGGGGTAAACAATCAAATGGAGGTGAATGATTGGCTAAAACAGAGTGGAGGTGATAACGAGAACACGACCAGGTCTCAAAAGCTGATGATAATGCATTCACAATGGTTATTTATTGGAGATTGGTTCATTTTTTAATGAGCTTAAACTTTGGGGAAACATTTGCTCATTGCTTAGGTTTAATTTTTAACGAGCTTGAACTTCACATAAAAACTGCTCGTTCCAGTCGTATAATAGGTATGTCTCATCGATAGGCTCAATTTTTAAGGAGCTTGCACCATTCGAAACTTTGCTTCGCTGCCCCTCGCTTGCAAGCTAGGAATGACCAACTACTATCTTAGGGGTTAGTTAACTACTAAGGTTAGGTAGGAAAAACTTTTTCCTTTTACTCCACCGGCACCGTTGGCCCCTGTGAAGGCGAACGATCAATTAGACCATTCACCTAACTTAAGTGGTTGAAGTTAGCGGAATTATAGAGTTAGCGTTACGCTGGTCGCTTTTCACTTGCGCACAAGAGGTTTGCATGCCCCCAAGTATAGCGAAGTAGAGTTTCCAAGTTACCCTTAAATTTGTAGACAGAACATTTGTTCCATTAGGAAAGTCCTACCTTTTGACAGAGGTATCTTTTCCCGATCCAATCCCATTTTCCTAAATGGATGGGTGTGTCGAACTAGTCATATATCGTCCGCATAAACTTTACCCTATACCCAAGGTTTTCCTGCCGAAGCAGACCAAGGTGCATGCCCCCTGGGTTTCAGTCATGTCCCCCCGAATTACTTGCGTTCTTTATGTGGACGGACCAGAGATTGATAAGACATTCCTTGCGTGAAAAGACCATTTAGGGATGGCATTTGACTATTAGCTGTGTGTGAGCCAGGGAACAAAAGCTGGTCTACGAGTTGGACCACTCGGCCTTCATGCAGAAAACACATTACTCTAAAGAGTGAGGAGACAATGGCTCCCATGCTATAAATATAGTCATGCCCAAGGAGTAGATTATAATCTAGAGGTCCTTGGACTACCATTACGTTCATATAAACGGTTTTCCTTCTCAACGTATAAGTACATTGGGGAGGATCCCTAACAGTCGACTCGTTCCTTTGTTGAAGCCTGTTAGATTTCTCATCTCAGGCAAAAGCAATGGTGAACCAAGCACTTTCCAAGTAGTTTAGGAAAGGATACTCATAGAGGCCCCTTCATCTATGATGGTACCGACCATGACCATTTTGTAAGCTTGTACAATGATTCGGAATGGTACACTAGCGGGTAAATGGGGTCTGCCTAGTAGATTCCAATCGAATGAAACAACTAGGTTGCTTGGAGGTGGGACCGAATAGAAGGCCGGATATGACTATGACGAACTTCCTTCCTACGGTAAAGGAATGGGTAGATTGCCCCCATGTTCATCAGAGTCTTTGTTTACGAAAATAATTTGAACGGTGTCATTCTCATTCTCTTCGGTGATTGTATCATCTGAAGATGGACCTTCCAAAGACAAGACCGGATTGACTGCCGCCTCAACTTTTTGACTTTCGTCTGGTATGGATTCAGCAGGTTTATCTTCAACGACATATGCTTCGACCGACCACAATGGCATGTCGGTCAGATGTTCAACTAGCGATGGACTCGGCAAGAGTTTCTTTTATCCAAGACTATTTTAGCTTCATCTAGGAAGGGACAACAGTGGACGACGTGATCGCCTTCACACAGTTTACAAGGAAATTTACATTTCCTTTTCTATCCAAATGCTTCGCTTTCACTAGTTGATGGTGTACTTTCAACATGATCTTTAGAGGTTGATGACACTGGATTGTGCAAACGAGGAGACCAGTCCCTTAAGATCCGAGGGATGCAAGGACAATCTCAATGATATTGGTCTCCTTTGCAAATGACACATGGAGATTTAGGCTTGGACGGTGCAGTGTGTGGATTTTCACTAGACGATGCCCGATTACCCCTTTTCGCCTTTGGCTCTTTCTTCTTCTTCTCTTTCTTCTCCTTCCCCTTCTTCTCCTTCTTAGTTACTTGATTTTTGGCTTTACCAACTTCATCAAGCGAAGAGGAAGGAGGAGAGGGAGAATCGGACGAAGCAGAAGGTTGGGGGGTAACTTTAGTATCATCTAATTGCTGACTCAATTGTTCAGGAATCACGGTGTTCTGAATGATGGAGGTCGAGAAGAGCCATATTGGCAAGCCAATCGTCAATCCTGGAAGTGACAATGTGGCCATATGAGGTGCACCAAAATCTCCCCAAGAGGAGAAAGGACTAGGATTTCCTCCAAGGGGAAATCCTTGGTTGGTGGACTCCATTTTCCTCAACCTAAGACCAAAGTGGGAATGGTGATATTATTCCGATTAAAATAAATTTTAGACGCTTTGACACAACTTGTTTTTTCAATTTTTAAGAGTCGAGAAAAAGCAAAAGATGACTGTAGTTGCCTTCGATTCTTAATGAGCTTGAAGTGACAAGTGCTCAGATGGACCTTTTCCTTTAAGGAGTCTGAAAAGGAACGAAAGAGACTACTCTGGAAATCTAGACAGAGGAATTACCAAACCAATCACAAAACTGCAGAATAATTTTTACGGTATGGAAGTCAATCTTCCTGAATGCTGTGTTCAGTGCCTTGTGATCGATAGGGCAGCAGACACGGCTTCCTATGGATAAAGGATATAGCCTATTGTGGTCTCCCAATATATACTCGACGATACATGGGAGCACAAGTTCGTACTGGCACTTGTTGTCTCAAAGAGGAGGAATCACCCAACCAAAAATGAAAGCAATAGTTACCAGGCTTTACGATGCCGGAATACGTCTCTAGCCTAGACTTCTAGATGTTGTGTGTTAGGTTCCAAAGCGTTTTTATGTTCATTGAATTTATTTTACAGTTGATATTTCTTAAGAAATTTTCCTTTTAGGTTCACCACGTGATGTAGATATACAATTCCTAAAATGCAATCTAAGATGATAAACAATCGTTTAATCTTCTTTTTGCAATGAAAATCCTAGCTACTAAAGAAAGAGAGATGATATTCTTTCAACATAGATTAGAGAGCACACACTAGATGCACTGTCCTAAATCAAACCAACAAGCAGTCTAAATGAAAATGCACATGCATGTATTTGTTTTCAGCTTTCTTAATGTGTGAATGACAAGAAGAATGCTAAGTACAAATCTGAATTATATTTTCAAAGCGACAGTAGTAACAAATTTCTCTTCAAAAACGAAAGGAAGAAAATGACGACACTTTGCTATTTTGAATTGAAAACTACTTTCGACACTTGAAAAACTACTAATTCAAATAAAATATAAGAGTAACTGTATAATCAACCATCCTGAACAATAGAATTCTTTTCTTTTACTGAAAACGACACTTGTAACACTTCCAAATCAAAAGACGAAAGTTTGATTATGCTACTTTTTGTAAAAGAGAACTGTAAATGGTGCACAATACATAAAAACATTCACAATTCTTTGTACTATGGAGGCAGAATCATGCAAAGGAAGGGAGTTTCCATGGTGGTATACTGATCACAGACAACAAAACTCCTAAATAAAGTTGAAGAGAGTGAACACAGAAACCAAAATCTGAGAGCAGAAGAGGTCTTGTCTGATCAGTGCACCTGCAACATAGGGAAAGTTCGATGCAGCACACCTACTGCACACGGGAGGTGCGATGCGTCCAGATTCCCAAGAGGAGAAAGTTCGATGATCCAGGGACGAGACTTCAACTTGGTTCTTGGTCACAGTTTGTAGCTTAGTTCAGGGATTTAGGCCGAGCTAATGATGGTTAGTAAATAGAAATCACAGGGGCTGATCTAATGAGGTTACTAGAGCCACCACTAGGGCAATTAGGATGTTTGCAAATCGATTGTTCAGTTTATAAACAAAACCTAGAGATAGACTGAAGCAGCATTGATCTACTTTGCACTTGCATAGAAAATGTAGTTCAAAGGCTAGCTGGCTTAACTTCAAGCTCCGTTTGTAAGTTTATAAAGTAGACAAATATAGACAAGAAAACAATCTATTTGCTCCCCAGCAGAGTCGCCATTTTTTTATCAAGAAATCTAGTGTCCACTCGGAGCTGCTAGTCCCACTAAGACTGGTAGCTATCTTAGAAACAAACAAACTAAAACTACTTTCGCTTTCCTTTATGAGAAGTAGATAAGAGGGGAACAAAGGACACCAACCTTAGTATTGCGCTTGGTTCCTTGCTTGGTTCCTCTCCCTTCTGACATATCCTTGCCGCTTTTCCTTCATATACCCAGCTTCAAAGAGCACCTGTGTAATCAAAGCAGCATAATACTATTGAAGAACAGAGATCTACAATCATAAAAAATATAGGACCAAATATATATTGACCACACAAATGCATATATCATCAAACATACAAGAATGTGGAGGAAAACTTGAATAGATTTATTAATATCAAGAATAGCAAAGAGGATTACAACCAATTGTTCTGACCCAGTGTCATCCTCCCAGCATCAAAGCCCTTCTTCACCTCATGAAAAGCTTAGATCACCCAACACTATGATATTCCACCAAGAAACCAATAGCACTTCCTTACAAGATACAAAATTCCAGTCCCTGAATCTCTGTGATGAGGGATCCATATATAGATGATTGCAGGGGGGTGAATCAACTTCTGGGATTTTGATTAGTGTCCTCTCTCTGATAGTTCTTGATTCCACTTGGAGATTGATGATCTCTTACTCATCCCTGGGTGAATTCAGAGAAGAAAGTGTCACAGGAGAAGTTTCTGGAAGATTCCATGACGATCCACCTTGCAAACTGTCTCTGCCATTTGTCTACTCTCGCCCATTGCACCCTATAGAAGGGCTTTCCAGTATGCATTGCACCCTTTACACTGAGCAGGTGAGATGCATCACACCCTCTACACTGGGCAGTCTGTATGGTCCAGCTTTGGCCAGTTTTGAGCAGTTTCTGTGGAGAACTTATGGGAGATGATGTAATGAGCTGACCTTGTTCCTTTAGGGTGTGAAGCAACACTTTTAGGGAGTTAGGAGCCCTTGGTTTATGGACATGTATGATTGGGGTTGCAGTGCCCAAAAATGTCTATAACACCCGAAGATGAGGAGAAACTTGTTGTCCTTAGTCCACATCCGCCAGCAAGGACACTCCATTCATATGTTTGATATAATAAAGGTTGAGGTCAGAAAAGCATCAGATCACTCACTTTTCATGGTGGGGATAGAAGAAGAAAGACTTCTGAAGTTGCAAGGTACCTTTGCTTGTGCATAAAACTTCTCATACAATTTTCATTATGATGAAGATACATTTTCATCAAGTCTTTTATGGCATGCTATATTTGGAGAATTGAACTATGACAACCTTTGTTGTTGAAGGAAAATGGTGTTATTGGTTTTCCTACATTTCCTAGGAAACTTAAGGAATGTGATGCTTGTATTCTAGGAAGGAATAGCAAACAATTTTTTCATGATTCACATTCCATAGTACATAGAAAACTTGAACTCATTCATTCATAATTATGTGGCCAATGCCTTTTCCTTCTGCAAATGGAAATAAGTATATGATGACATTTATTGATGACTACACCAGAATGTGTTGGGTTTATTTATTGAAGAACTAATATGATGCTTTTCAAACATTCAAGAAATTTCATGCATGCATTGAAAATGATGCACGGTCTCATATTGGCTCTATTTGCATTGATAATGGAAAATAATACACTTCAAATGAATTTGAAAACTATCTTCAACAGCATGGGATCAAACATCAAACAATTGTGCCTTATAATCCCCAATAGAATGAAGTAGCTCAAAGAATGAACAAGACAATCTTAAATATGGTACATTCCATGATGTTTTTCAAGAATGTAAAATTGACATTTTGGGCCAATGCAGTTCTATGTGCTGTGTATGTAAAGAATAGATGTCCATCTAATGCTATTAGAAACAAGACTCCTTATGAAATGTGGTATGGCCGCATTCCTTCGGTAAAGCATCTCAAGGTCTTTGGTTCCACATGTTATGCCTTGATACCAAAGGAACAAAGAAACAAACTTGGTGCAAGGAGTCATAAGTGTATCTTCTTGGGGTATTCAAATACCTCCAAAGCATATCATCTTTATGATGAATTCAATAAGAATTTTGTTGTAACTAGAGATGTGATCTTTCTTGAATCTTCCGAAGCTAACAATGTTGTTGAGCAAAATCTTAATCTCTTGGATATATTGGGACATGCAAATCATTTCAATAATTTGATAATTAGATTCCACATCTTTAAGGGGGGATTCCTATATTGGATCAATCTATGGGATCTTCTTATGAAGCACTCTCTCCCCCACATGAAGCTCTAGCCAATGATGATACTTTGAGTGATGTGATTGGAAGAATTGAGAGACTAAATCCTGACTCAGCCCCAACTCCATCAAACGAGCAACCTGGGCCATCTTAAAAATGTGCTCCAAAATTGTTGATAAAGACACTTGAAAATGTTCATCCTGATGAGGTTGGAAACATAGGAACAAGAAATTAAACCAAGAAAAATGGAGGTGATGTACAAGATTATGATTCACCTATTGATATGGATGTTTCTTATGATTGTGAACTAAATTTGTCTACATATTTTGAACCAATTTCCTTCAAAGAAGAATCTTCTCATGATGAATGGAAAGAAGTGATGCAAAAGGAGTATGATGCCTTGATAAAGAATGGCACTTGGAAGCTTGTTGATCCTCCATTGGGAACCAAACCAATTGGCTGCAAGTGGGTCTAAAAGAACAAGTATAAATTTGATGGCTCACTTGACAAGCACAAAGCCAGGCTTATGGCAAAGGGTTTGCACAGAAAGAAGGGGTCAACTATGAGGAAACTTTCCCCCATAGTAAAATGGGCTACCATCCAGTTACTCTTTGCCTTGGCATCTCAGAACGGTTGGAAATTCCATCAAATGGATGTAAAAATGGCTTTCTTGAATGGATATCTGAAAGAGAATGTTTTTGTGTCCCATCCATAAGGATTTATTGTGAAGGGACAATAACAAAAAGCATGCAAGCTTGTGAAATCCTTGTTGGCCTCAAGCAGGCACTGCGAGCTTGGTATGAAAAGTTAATTGAGAAGCTTCTAAAACTCAACTTCAAACATTATGATCTTGGTGATGAAACTTCTATTATTAAGAAAGTTGGAAAAACAATTGTATATCTTGTTCGGCATGGAATCCCCCCAAGGAATGTTTTGGGGCTTAAAGCCCAAGTTTTTACTAAGTCCTTTGTAAAGGCTCCACGATTTGTGGGCACGGAGTGTGAAGTCATAATAGAGTCACAGGGTTGTCTGCCTTTGTTTTTGTAATGTAATGTTGGCTTGAAAGATCCACCCATGGTCTGGGGACCATGGGATTGTATAAATAGAGCGAGGCTCTATGTGTAAAAAACAATCAATCAGTGAATAGAATAGGAGCATGATGAGTCTAAGGGATTGAGCCGAAGTGTAAAGTGTGTTTTGGGTCGTAGAGTAGGAGAAGGCTCTGCAGCTGAGTGTGCAGAGGCATAGTAGTCTGCAGCTGAGTGTGCAGAGGAATAGTAGTCTACAGCTGAGTGTGCAGAACCCTGCAGTTGAGTGCACAGGGCAGGTCGAGTCTGTAACCGTTGGAAACATCAATAAATAGAAGTTTTATCATATTTTTGTGTATCTTTTCCTATTTTATGTATTATTGGGTATGAATTATAAGTTTACTATGTATTTGTTGCACAAACTCATATGAATGTGTTGTATAAATAAATATAACATAAGGCATCCATTTATGTGAAGATAACTAACTCATGTAAGCAGATAAGTCAGATCTCGGGTGGGGCGTAGGGAAATAGTGTAGAGCACTACTCCAGCAGTGCAAAAGCCCTATAGACCCTGGTTAGGGCTGCCCAAAGGCGGGTATATCAGGGTGCGAAGGCCAAGGAAGTGTGCGAAGTAACCTGTGTGAAGTTGGACCAATTCAACCTCTCAGACATCTCAAGGGTGCGGAAACTTGGTTCCAACACCCCCCCATACTACTTCGGGTGAGACCTTAGTTAGCGCTCCACAGACAATTGCTGAAAGGGCGAGTAGTATAAGGATTTGTTTGGCTAATTAACTCTAAACCTAGGTCAGGCCCCAACAAGCCAACAAATGGTTCCATTTCCAGGACCAGGATCTGCATAGAGATGTCTAACGTCATATCACTAGAATTCAACCAAGAAAGGAATTGAAGATTGGTTGGATAGGAAGATTCATGAGTTCGTAGCATAGGAAAACAGGAATCCATGACTATCAAAAGAAGAGTGGTTAGACTACTACTTATACACAAAGATCCACGGAATTTTCTTCGCATCTTTCCCTACTGAGCTATACGAGTGGATCACGAAGCTAGCAGATAGCCAAGGAAGGTGTAAGCTTGATAGACCTATTGTGTGGA
Source organism: Pinus tabuliformis (assembly GCA_031772625.1). Taxonomy (NCBI): domain Eukaryota; kingdom Viridiplantae; phylum Streptophyta; class Pinopsida; order Pinales; family Pinaceae; genus Pinus; species Pinus tabuliformis. The sequence goes on along the minus strand of CM062805.1, from coordinate 751,317,310 downwards.
CCCCAGAATTGGTGTGTAGATTGGAAGTGTGGGAGGATAAGATCGTGCACAATGTTTATCACTAGCTCGACCGAATTATAGGAGGATTCATCCTTGAGTTCGCGATATATACTTTATTCAGCTATAGCGAGCTAGAGTGACGCGTCCTCAAAGGACTATGAGGTAAGTACGTTAATTCTTTGAACACTTGGATTAAAATGCTACTGTTTGAAAAGTGGGTTATGAAAATAAATTGATGTCTAGGGCTATGCGAAGTGGGAGAATATACAGAAACGAAGGTAGTGCGGAACTAGAAACTAGCCCCTTTATTCCACCTCTGCAAGGGGACGAGGAAGAGCTCGTGAAGGTCTCACTAGGAAGTGTGATCAATTTGATAAGGCAGAGGATTTCGCGCATACCACCCCCACCCACACCATCGCTAGTTTCACCGTCTTCAACCCCATCTTCGCCCATACCACCTTTTCCACCACTGCGAGTCAATATGACAAGCGTGATAAAGTTGGTGTTCAAGGGAGTAGGAAATGAAGATCTGGACCAGTTTTGGTTCGTGATCAAAGCTGTATGGGAAGCATAGGGAGTCACAGATGATAATATAAAGAAAGCAACATTGGTTAGCACTCTGCAGGATCGCACGCTGACCTGGTACATTAAGCATTCCAATGACAATTTGAATGCGAGAATCGCGGATATCCAAACTGCACTAAACAAAGAATTTGGCAGGCTGAAGTCATAAGCGTAGTCGATCATTGGGTTCAAGGAGATCACAATGCTACCAGGCGAGACCCCTTGGAGTTGGATCAGAGATGGAAGTGCACAATTCGCGAAGCTAACATGATGTTGATGGATGGGAAACACCACGAATGGTTTGTAGCATTGTTAATGCCGCATCTAAGTAATGAACTGTCACAACAGAGGCTTACAACTCAATTTGAGGCCTTGGAGATCACAATGAGACTACACAAGACTCCAATACAGGATCCCAACCTGGGAGTTCAATAGATTCATGCGCAGTTTAAAAAATTGTGCCTTGAGATGCAGAGTTTGAAACAAGACAAGGCAGCTCGCCTAGAAGTGTGCGACGAGGTATGGTGCATAAAGTGCAAGGGTCAGGGACATGACAAGGACCACTTCCTGGTGTTTGCAAATTACCTCATGGGAGGAGGACCAATGCCATTGAGACTGGAGACACTAGTAGGGCCTAGCGCAGCACCTGCATTGTGGTGCACAATTTTTCAAATAGGAGGAAAGCATGCTACAAATAACTACCTTTTATTGCAGAAGTACACATAGAATTCACAATAGTTGTTCTGTAATTTCTGTAGATCAATGGGACATGATGAGCGCACCTGTAGAAGTTATGAGCTGATGATGGATGGGACTCCTACCTATAGAATTTAGGCCTAAATGCGGCCCCTTGACCAGAACATAGGGATGGTGCGAACCAAATTTCAGGGGCATGGACGAGGTCGAGGCGGAGGAGGACTTGGAATAGGTCATGAACAACTGATATGTTACAATTACGGAGGGCCAGGACATTATGCCCATGATTTTACGAATCCAACGCAGCCATCATGCTTGCATTGTACATTATTTGATCACGAGACAGAGGATTGTCCCACATTGACAGTGATGTTGTGTGATAAAGGAGCACTCTAACCTCCCCCGACTCAGAACCTACAAATGATGAGATCTGAGTCGCGCGAGGAAGACCCTAATGTGAATATTATGCTCCAAAGTGGAATTACGGTAGGGGATGACAAAGGAAAGTAGCTTGAAGAGATTACTTGGGTTTTCAAGGCTTCGATGAAGGAACTAGAGTTTGATTTGGAAGGCGCTAAGGAAACCTTCATGAAAGCCAGGAAGAGCTTCATTGATGCCTCCACTTCAGGAAGAAAATATAGAACAAAGCTAGAAATCGACCCATCAATGCTCACAATGTTCCTAGAAACATGCATGAAGTTGTTGCTCGACAACAAGGTTGTAAAAGGGCTATAGGAACTCATAAATAGATGCGTTGGGACCTCGCTAAGAGAACCGCGCATAGTCCAAAAACTTGGAAAGAACAGACAAGGACAGGAAGGGAGATGAGGTTGACCACGCAGATTGGGGAATATGAGATGGACCAAGTGATTATGGACCTAAGATCAGACGTGAATGTTCTACCGAAGAAAACATGGGAGCGCATGGGAAGACCTACACTGCAATGGTCTCCTATCCAACTTCGAATGGTGAACCAGCAAAAGATCCTACCTATGGGGAGATTGTAGGGAATCACAGTGGATACTGAAGGAGCAAGCACGCTGGCAGATTTTGAAGTGATAGAGATTGTTGATGACAACAATCCCTATCCTGTTCTATTAGGAATAGATTGGGCCACTAACATGAATCGGGTGATAAATCTAAAGAAGCGCAAGATGATTTTTGAGAAAAAGTCTCTGTGCGTAGTTGTACCTTTGGATCTTACAGAAGGATTGTGCTACATGGAGCCAGTGTGCGACTACGACAACAATGATGACCTAGACTACATCTACAAGATAATCACATGAGAGCAAGACTAGGTAAACCCAACTGCTGATGGACGAATCTCATGGTAGCGTGAAAGATCCTACACATTGGATTCTGACGAGGAAATAGAACAATGGCAGAACCAGTTACACGAGGTAACCATGCTGAATTGTAACATGATGAAGAAATTGTTGCACTGCGTATCAACGGAGGTAAGAGATCTTCCTACGTATCATGGGTTAAGTAAGGTAGATGACTTCCTAAATAGATTTGAAAGAGAGGTGTCGAAACAACAACATTTCGAAGCTTTAAATTGGGTATTGTGCGCTACATCAGCGAGGTGGTGGGGTACACACCAAGGAAGCTTCGAGGACTAGCATGAATGCAGGAGAACAATGCGCATACAATTTGGGAAGCATCAAATGTGATTTATAGACAAGATTGCTAGATGACATGGTCCGCGTGCCCACCTGTCCAGATGGATTCAGGGATATGGTACGAAACATGTGCAGATGCACATACTCTTTATGTTAGGAGACACATTCAGTAAGCTTGTGCAGGCATAGCTATGGCACAAACGACCCCTTTGATTGGAACCACAGAGTATGGAAATACCAAGTGCGTAAAAGGTTATCCACACAAAAGCCTTTAACGAAGTATGTGAAGCGCTGAACAAGGGACACAGTGTGCAACAGACTGATTAGGACCTGTGCGTACTAACATTTCTATGGGCTTATAGCACCACGTGCAAAAAATTGATGATGTAGGCATCTCTGCGGCTGGAGTATGGAGAAAATGTTGTAATCCCCATAGAGCATAAAATGCCTAGTCTGCGCATGGCAGCATCAGCAGATACGACGGTTTGCAGAACCTTGGAAGAAGGGGTAGTGTAGCTAAATGAAGCAGAACACTTGGGACCTAATGAGGAAATCCGACAGGGTGACCTTAGGCTCCAAGAACTTATGAAAGATAGGGTGTGATTAAGGGAGAAAAGCGCTCTGCTAGAAGCGGAAGCCAAGAAGCTGGAGGACGGGATCAAGAAGGATTTTCTTGATAAAGAACCTAGGATGACAAAGCAAGGTGTGCACGATGACATGGATGAATTTAGGGACTATTCCCAAGAACTGATTAGCCTAATGTCTGGGATTGGACCACATATCACTAAACGGATCAACCATGGTGGTGCAATGCTAATGATAAAGTGAGAAACGTAACCAGTAACAATGAAAGGTGGGTATTTTCTAGGAAAATTGATGGATGATCGGATGAAACCCTATACAAGTGGCACGGCCACAAGACTAACCATGGGAAGTACAGTCTTAGAGCTCTAGGCAGTTGAAAGGAGGCATGGGACTATAAACTACTATGCCCAGGAGCTACGCGATGTTGGAGCTATGTGCAGAAGCAAAGTGTCACAAGGTTCGCGACTGTGCAAGGGGGGCTGTGCTGCCGGGCAGGTTGGCTAGAAAGTGACCGTTGGAGTCACTACTCATGATGTGATGCCTGACTTGAGACCAAATGGAGAGAGCGGCAAGAATTTAAGACGTGCTTTATGGGAAAGATTTGGGAAAATCTGTCGCCAAGGGAGCATTAATGAACTAGATTTGGGGGGAATGGTTGAATTCAAATTCAAAAGGCACTATAAATTACAAAGGGCTGCCAAGCAAACAACACTTGGCCATTTACGAATTGATTTGTTGTATGCCTCGTGTATTCTGAGCTGAGATCTATTTGCCCTATGCTGAGTGTTGATTGAACCCTTTATTATGCAATTGAAACATTCCTGGACTAGCAAGATGGCAGCGTCACAAGAATTTACGGAAATTACAAAGATGACCGCTGAAGAGGCTGCACAGGCCCTAATTGTGGGGGATGCCCCTGAAAGCACCGGGATTGTGGCAGAAATCCCTAAATCACCATGCACGCCGAGGCCGAAGAAAGACAAACAGATGATGGTTCCTATATGTGTGTCCTCTCGAAACTCACTGCGCACCTGGTTAATGATGGAGGAGAAAGGGAAAGTAGTTAACTTGGAAACCAACAAGGAGGAGGAAGACCTAGAGGACCTTATCATTGAAGAAGATGAGGACGAAGGCATGGAGGAAGAAACTGAGCCTGTGCACCCTCCAAAAAAGCGGCCCACTTATATCCCCCCGCGGAAGGGGAAGGAAAAAGTGCCCAAGGATCTCGACAAGAGAAAGAGCTCTCTCTAGACCCCGCTCCTCCCAGACGACATCATTTTTTAGGGCACGCACCTGGGATGGGTGTTGAGCTTGAAATTTGAAGATTGGGATCTCACTGATCATGAGAAGTTCCCTCATCTAGAGACCACATAGCTCATGAAGCCCAAGTAGAACACCGTGACTGGTGTTATCGAATTGGAGCCACGAAAGTGGTTATGCGGAGTGGAAAAGGTAGGGTTACTAAACTTGCTCTGGGTGCCGCACTTCCACTATGCCCCAATAACAATATTCATCATCAGGCAGCTACTCTACCTAATTCATGGTGGATTTTTATGGCTGGAGGAGCCCATCCCCATCACGGACCACTTAATCTGCCACATTACCCAGCTCCCATGCAAAGGAGAGGACCCCACAAACATCTCAGAGGGGAAGAGCAATGACTTGGCCATCGCGGAGGCCATGAAGAAGAAGTATAAGCTGGAGAAGAAGAAAAGGGGCTACACCATATCCAGCCTCAACAACAAAGCAATTAAAGTGGCGACCCAAATACTGGTGAGTAAAGCTATGCGTAAGTGCCGCGCAGACGAGGTACCCACACCGGTGCTGGCACTTGTTGAGCAATTTGTGGAAGGGGTCTAGTTTAACTGGTCTAAATTCCTATGCAAGGAGTTCTTAGAAAATTTCCATGAGGCCCAGGAATAGGGAAAAACATTCCACTATGCATGGCTTCTATTGTCCATAGTGCTCATGGCAGAGGAATTACCGGAGGATAGTCAGTTCCCCACAATTGACTGGTATTTATAAGAGGCCGTGAAGTATGCTTAGATTTAGGCCACGAAGGACGCGAACCAGATCCGTGATAGTAAGATATTCTGGGTATTCATAGAAATGAACATCAGAATGGGGATTAACCACAAGCCACGGTTATCACCCATTGTCTACAATAGCCTACAAAGTTTTGCAAAATTTAAAGCGACCTCCACAGCATCTATATCAGAGCATGCAAGGACCCAACAAAAAAATGGAGAGAGCTACCCTTTTTAGCCGCAGATGACGTAATCTTTGATGTACTGGAAACATGACCGTCAGAGTGGTGTTCCCTAGACATCATAGCAATGGAGAAGTCTGCAGTGCAAAAGAAGAAAGAGGAGGCCAAACGGCGCATGGTGCAGTTGGCAGGGAAGAGAAGGAAAGAGGTACCAGTAGCAAAAGCACAGGAGGTGCGGGACGCTGCACAGATAGTAGTAGAACAAAAAAAGGCCACAGTAGCAGCAGTAGCACAGGAGGCAGCCGAGAAGGTGCACGAGGGCTAAAAGTCACCTTCGCATGGGCAGAAGCCGATAAAGAGGATGGCGATGCAAACCCACAAATCGCGTCAACACAACTGAAGTGCCAATGCTTGAGCGAGCGGACGGGGCCACACAAGAAGGTCAAGGCATCAAAATTGTCTATCGACCTGATCACCCTTACTGAGGGTGATTTGCACGACATTGGTGAGACGATGCATGACATCACCTTCGAGGCCCTCCTGAACTTCACACAAGTGAATAAAATTGTGTTGGGGGTCCTCAAAGTGTAGCTTCAGGAGTTGCAGGTGCATACTCCTCAGGCTGGTACCATTTCGACCAACCTCATAGCAGGGACAACTGCAGCAGAGCAGATGTTGCGCTCTCAGACAACAAATATAATAGTGCTACCAGAAGGGGCACTGGTGACAACAAATAAGGCTGGCAGGCTTACAATTATCGCACTAAAGGGTATCGGGATCAACATGGTCCCGCGGGAGACACTATATGTTCTGTAGGATGGGATTATTGTAGAACTGTGGGCTAGGGAGAGTCACGCGCTGGAAGTGCTAAGTGAGCAAAAGATCAACATGGAGTAGTTGAGCTTGCAGCACGATGAAGTGTTGTCATAGAATAGGCAAATGGTACAGGTACTAGAAGAAGCCTATCAGATGGTCCCTGAGCTAGCCATCCCAACAGAGGCGTGCATCCACAGACTAGAAGCTAGGGTGTGTGAGGCACGAGAAGAAATGACCAAGGTTTAGTTGGAGCTAAACCTTCAGATAATAGAGTTGTGGTTGAAGGTGCAACTATCCACCCCTCTGGAAGTAAGAGAACAATGCGCCAACACTATTACATTAGGGTTAGACAAGATCGGCAGTGCAGTAAGGGACTGCACCAGAATGTTGGAGGAGTCATTTGAGGTCCTCATGAATCTGCAGGAGGACCCTAACATATAGCACTTAGAAACAGAGGCGTGTGAACTCCAGCATAAATACGACAACGTCAAAGGGACTGTGTAGATGGTGGCCCTCACTCAGAGGCTCGCGCAAATGCAACATGCCAAAGTGCTGAAAGAGCAAGTTGACACAACATGGCATAAAGAAGTAGTCTTGAAGGCACACATTCAGCCTTGGATCAACGAGGCCTTCACCCCTACAACAACAATTGAAGGCAAGCTCGCACAAATGCAGGGGACGCAGGAATAGATGTAGGGAAGCAGTTCTGACACCGTAGTCTTGGAACAACGGGTCTAGGAGATTTAGCAGGCAGCCGCTCAGTGCCCTATCGACCTTACAACAGTTTGAACAGAGTTGGAGGAACTCCGTGCAAAGATCTCCACACCGACAAAGGGACTCGAGGGTGAGTCAAAATGTTTGTGTTGGGGGCTTGTTGTGCATGGAATCCCCCCAAGTCATGTTTTGGGGATTAAAGCCCAAGTTTTTACCAAGTCCTTTGTAAAGGCTCTGCGATGTGTGGGTGTGGAGCACGAATTTATAATAGAGTCACAAGGTTGTCCACCCTTGTTTTTGTTATGTAAAGTCAGCTTGAAAGATCCACCCATGGTCCGCGAATCATGGGGTTGTATAAATAGAGCGAGGCTCTATGTGTAAAAAATAATCAATCGGTGAATAGAATAGGAGCATGATGAGTCTAAGGGATTGAGTAGAAGTTTAAATTGTGTCTTGGGTCATAGAGTAGGAGAAGGTTCTGTAGCTGAGTGCGCAGAGTCCTAGTAGTCCGCAGCTTAGTGCACGGACCCCTGCAACTGAGTGCGCAGGGCAGGTCGAGTATGTAACCATTGGAAACATCAATAAAGAGAAGTTTGATCATATTTCTGTGTATCATTTCCTATTTTATGTATTATTGGGTATGAACTACAAGTTTACTATGTATTTGCTGCGTGAACTCATATGAATGTGCTATATAAATAAATATAACATAAGGCATCCATTTACGCGAAGATAACTAACTGGTGTAAGGAGATAAGTCGGATCTTGGGTGGGACATAGGGAAATAGTGCAAAGCATTGCTCTAGTAGTGTAGAAGCCCCACTGAACCTGGTTAGGGCCACACGAAGGTAGGTATCTCAGGGTGCAAAGGCCAGGGAAGTGCGCAAAGTAACCTGACCGAAGTTGGACCAATTCAACCTCTCAGACATCTCAAGGGTGTGGAAACCTGGTTCCAGCACCACCCCATACTGCTTCGAGCGAGACATCAGTTTGCACTCCGCAGACTATTGCTGAAAGGGCTAGTTGTATAGGGATTTGTTTGACTAATTAACTTCGAACCTAGGTCAGGCCCCAACAAGCCAACATATCTTGTGGTGTATGTAGATGATATTTTGATGACTAAGAACAATGAGAGCTACATTGCATCCATAGAGAAGGAAATGAGGAAAGGTTTTGAAATGACTGACATGGGCTATGTTCACTACTATATTGGTATTGAAGTAACGCAACATCCAAAGTTTATATTCCTCTCTGAGAAGAAGTACATTGGAGATCTATTGAATAGGTTTGGCATGGCTGAGTGAAATCCTTTAACTACTCCAATGGAACAAACTTGAAGCTCACATCTATTGAAGGAAAAGAATTTGAGGATGTAAAAAATTATAGAAACTTGTAGGAAGCCTGAACTACCTAACTACTACCAGACCATACATCTCATTTGTTTTTCCTGGGGACCAGAGCACTAGGGCATATGGGTTCCAGCTCAGTAGTAAGCAGCACCATTTTCAACATGGAGGAGTCATCAAGTGGCAGTAGACCTTATCTCATTTCTCAAAGGAAAATGATTAAAGAGTTTCCACCTATGGGGAAAATAATTGCCCATCTTGAAGCAACCTCACCCAGGTGGAGCTTCGATGGGTAAACAAGTTTGGAAGTTAAGCTAACTCTTACCCCAAAAATTAAAAGTCAATAAAGTAACATTTGCAAATTGCCAGCTGAGATTAATTCGAGGGGCTCAATCCTTACCTCCAACTCCACTAAGGCACCTCGTTGGAGAAGATAAGATGGGCCCACTACCTGTCATGCCATTGTAGAGGCTAGGTTAGCTATTGGGACCATTATCAAGTGAGTGTGTCAAGCAAGTGTTGCAGGCCAGCATGAGACAATTTGATACATCACCCTCCTCCCTCATCCTCCCCCCAATCCATTTTCTCCACGTGTATCCCCCCCTCCCACCACACTATCTCCTTATTTTTCCCATATAAATTCACCTTGAATCGACCATTGCATCCCACATTCCAACGATTTTGATTCAATCGGCCTATTTGAAACTATTCTACCACAATCCATATCATCGTTTGCACCTTCTTTTGCATGATCGTTATTCTAAGTAAGGACTTTTGCACACCCTCAATGTCAAGTTTCCCGCACTTACCAGGTAATTCATTGTCCCTCTATCCTTTCACAATTGTCATTGTGCTCAAATTGAAAAAAGGTTTGTAAAAAACCCCTAAGAAGAAGAAACCAAAACCCTTGAGCCACATTTAACCCCTCATGGACACCAAGGGGAATATTCACGATTCCTTCTACCATCTAAACCTATCCTACCTTCTTTTTTTACTTTTATGGCCTCTACTTAGACAAGGAAGACCCCTTATGAGTTGTTGAGTTAGGACTATACCACCTAGTCATCTCGACAGTGTATCATTTCCCATGATTCATATCCTGGCTCATGGCCACATTCATAAAGGAGAAGAATTGTTGTATTTCCTCCATTGGGTAGAAAATTCTAGAGGTCACCCTTGAATTGATACACAATGCCTTCCTTTATCTGAAATCCCCAAATTTGGAGAATTTTATAGAGACCACGCTCTTGTATGATTACGTCGACCTCTCAGCTACAGAGAAACATGTCTTTATCCAAATAATCCTAGCCCTAATTACAAAATTTCTTGCCAACTCAAACAACCTCCTCATTTCATTATTTTCGAAGTCTATGCATCCCACCTTATCTGTTATCCTATGGTTGTTTAGCAAAGATGAGACGAAAAATGTCTCCAAAGCAGCCTTAGGGATTTTACATAAAATTCTGAAGCCAGACATTATCCTTGACATTCCCTCTTTCCTAACCAAAGCCATCAAGTTCCAGTGTGAATAATTTATATGGCCTCCTCCTTTAGTTATTACTCCATCTTGGTTTACTTGTTTCTTTACACTCACATGGAATAATTTGATTACCTAGGCCTCAAGATTATAAATTCTCATAAGAAAAGGAAGTATATGGTTGACTAAGATATCTCTTTGAAGAAGAAGCCCAACAATGAGGGGCTTTCAAATTTTCTCTCTGCTTTCATGGCCACTTCTTATAATATTATCAATAAAGTTTACCCTCCTAGATTCTTACCCCAACATAAGAGGATTCTTCAACTTAGTAAGGATACTAGGGTGGGTGACTGGTATTTGTTTGAAGACTACACAAAATAAGAGTGTATGGGTTTGAGCTACCTCCTTACAAGTTGCATGTGTTTATGCCCATGATTTCTTTAGAATTCATCAAATAGAGCCTGAAGACAAACCAAATTCATTTTGTCCTTTCCAAAAATGGCTATATGTTTAAGCTTCCCATGATGGTAGGTCCCTTCCTTGTGAACACTAAACAACATTTTTAGCATGTGGAACTTATGTTAAAGGAGTTGAATTTTGAAATAGGGGAAGTATGGCATTATGATCCTCATGGAATTATTTCTAGTAGAAGGAGAGACATCAATGGCTCTGCTTATGAAAATGAATCTAAGATAGAGTTAGAATGGAGGGTTAATCTGGATTCATGTCCCATCAATACAAAGATGGAGATCGAGACACCAACCACAAAGAAAAAGTATCAGAAAAATGAGCATTGATGAAGCAGGGGACATAGATATGGAGGATTCATCCTCAACCAATAAGGAAAAGGTTTAGGATCAAACGGAGTAGGAGATTGAAGTAAAATTAAGTGAAAAGAACCTTGATGAGCATGGCTTCCAAGTATAACTAGAGGAGCCCCAACAAGTTGTAACCTCCATTTCTACTAAGGTGGCAATCTTGGGTTCATTGGGGAGTACATCAGTGGAAGACCCTAAATGGGAGGAAGGGCATCTAACAGAGGAAAGAAACAATAAATCTAGGGATAAAATGTTATCACAACTAGAATCCAACTCAATGCCATATCAAACTAATCTCTTGGCTACCATGGACCTAGAAAAAAATCATATGAAGTTATCCCTGAATCATCCCTCATTACAGTGCCTCCCCTCTGGTCCACAATTTGGAATAGTGGACTTGTCTCTAGACATGACTAGTTTCCTCTTACAGGACAAAATTAATTTACACATGAAAGCATGAGAGATGACATATAGTGAGTCGAGCAAGAGAGCCTTGACCATCAGCAAGGTCGAGAAGCTGTTGGAGAAAGCAGCTACTAAGGTAAAATAGAAGAAGGAAAACTCAAGAGCCCTAAATCTCCAAAATGAAGGCTACAAAGAACTGATTATAAAGATGTGGGTGGATCCCAATGATAAGGCTGCCATAGATTCCATTATCAAATGGTCTCAATAAGAAATATGGTCACTAAGGAAACAACTTAAAATGGCTATTTTACATCATATATAGACCAAGGAGTTAGCTCAAGTTGAAAACAAGAAGGAAATTTTAGCTAAGGAGTTAATTGCAAGGAATAATAAGGTAGTATCCCTCAAAATGTAGGTAGCAGAGCTACCACACAAAAGATATACCCCCATATTTGTGTTGTTGTTGTGCTAGAAAACGCACAAAATCCCATTGAGCGATTAACTAAGGCTCTCACAGAGTAGTATTCTTTGGAGAGCAAGCTAAATAAGGTCCAAACCAAATTGGATAATACCAAGTACATGCTGGAGAATAAGTAGAAGAAACTCCAATCTGCCCAGGAAAGTGTGCATCAAATTAATAACAAGTATCGAGTGGCATGGGATGAGATCAAAGCACTAAAAAACAATTTGAAGGGAAATATGGACCTTTTTGAAGCTAGGAGGATAATATGGGAGGATGTCATCTCATAAATAAAGAAATTACGGGAACATCTGAAATTGGTTGTGTTAGAGCCTAGATTTGTCTCAAGGTGAAAAGACAAGGTTCTAGGTCCACATCAAACCACGCTCAGCCTCGTAGCTAACCCTACAAGGATAGGAGAGGGCTCTCTCCGGGTCAGTCTCAGTGAAAGATGATCTATGGGGCTTGAGATGATTGAAATATAAACTAATTTTAGGCTAGGTATGAAGTACAAGTATTTGTTTTTAGTTTTTCGGGGTTTTGTTGGAAAAAGGGAAAGGAAAATTTTGGGTCCAGGGATGAGGCCAGATTCTTGCAGAGTTCAGGTAGGGGAAAGATAGGCAGTAGTTTTGATGCTTTGGATCGAATGAATGGATGGATCATATTGGTGAGAAGCTAAGGAGGGCAAGAGGGTATCAAGAGTCCTCCTCAAAAAGATGAAAACATGAAGAATTAAATAAAATATCCAGATAGAGCATAGCAGTGCAATGAATTCTACCTTAATCACTCATTTGTTTAATTGCAAAAGACAAGAGAAGGGGAAATGATACACATAAACATTAGTGAACATACAAATACATAGAGAAACACACCATAAAAACATATAGCCACATGGATCCCAACAAGTGCTGCAAAACCCTAGTCCTTCCTTTGCCAAAATTGCGGAAATGAAATGTACAATAGAGTGCCAAGCAATCCCAAGTGTCCAACCCTGAGAATGACTAAGAAATTACATAATATAGACAAGCCTAACTCCTTCCCATGCCTCTAGGGGTCGAGCTCATCATTCTAGGAGCTGTTTGAACCAATTCTAAACAAGGAACTGAAATCTAGGTAGTCAAACAACTTACCCCTATATGCTAGGAAACTGATTCATTCATTTAATTTTCACCTTTTAGTGAATGAATCCTCTAGAACAAGTAAAAATGTGCTAATATTACATCATGGTTATCAAATTACATCATGAAAGGTCAAGTGTAACATCAAAAAGAAAAACTGGTCAAAACTAGGCGAATTTCTGAGCTGAACAGTGAAAAATAGGCAAAAATCCTCTATGCGCCGCGCTTGATTCTCTATGCGTCATGCCACTTTGGTTCTGATTTTGAGGCACTTCTCGAAGTCCAAATTGAGCCCAAGTGCGCTTGTTGAAAATCCCTACCTTTCTACTTTCCAACCCAAGTGGAATTTATGAATTTGGATGTCATTTGCCCCTCCAAAACTTCAATCTCCCAAGACTGCTTCCTGTGTGTCAAAATAGGGGCAGTGAGGTCATTTTTTGAGTGTTTTTGGCCTCTTGAGGACTCAAAACCTACCCAAATTTCTTGGCCATGCACCAGCAACCATGATTTTTCATGCCAAATCCAGAAATGTAAAGTTTTTGCAATTTGGATCTCCCTAGCAAACACGCGCGCCACGTGGTGCGACGCATAGGGAGAAAAACTCTGTTTTTTAGTGCCAAAATTTGTCAAAATGCCAAAAATGCCCCAAATTTCTTGAAATTTGGGTTGGAGCTTCTCCATCAAGTTTCATGCTGGGCTAAAGAGGCTTCGGCCAATATCCGAAGACAATCATGCTCCTTTTTCCTCTTTTGATTCCTTATTGCCTTCTTTAATTTTACCTTTAGATTCCTTATTCATGCCTTGCAAACCTTGTTCCGCGCCATGTAGTGGAAAGCCATGTGTCTCAGCAATGCTTTGTCTCTGTCGGCCTTGTCCAACAGTCCCTCTAAGTGGATGTTGACTCTCTCGAGCCAAGACTCCTGATCATCATTAATCTCTTGCTCCAATGAAGTGAGCTCAATCCTTCTCCTTTGTGCAGCTTGGCGATTCTTGCAGATGTTTTGTAACTCCATGATTGCTTACTGATCTTCAAACTATTTGTTCCTATGCTCCAAGTATTTCATAGTCCACTTAGCCCTCTCCAAGTAAAGGGATAAGGCTTTGATCTCCGTTTGCTGCTCCTGAATGATCTCTCTAAGTTTGGCATTTTCTGGGCCCATATCTGTATCATCATCATGAATGAGAATGAAGTCGGTCTCTTGTTCACCTGAAGGCCCCTCATCCTGCATTGGCCTCTTGCCTTTGTCCTTGTACCTATGGTGCTGATGTCGGAAACGAGGCCCCTTCCACACCGGGTGGAGATAACACTCGCTTCGCTGTTGCAAACAAATGTTTAGTGCCCCTCTGATATGTGATGAACACCAGCACACTAATGGTCTCATGGCACTCATACTAATGAGAAGGTCCACCTGTATCATGCCCAACCTCTAAAAGCCCCTGTGAAGCTCTGAAGAAATCACGGGAGATGAAATCATCCCAAGTGATGCCTTACAATCCAAGCTGATGAACCACCAAAATCTTGATGAGAGCAAAATGATAAACACTGTTAAGTTGCTGCTGAGGGGTTTTGTGCTGCACAAGGGTGGTCATCCTCTCTATGTTCCGACAAATGAAATACGGAATGTTCATCATCCGTACCCTGGTGAAATGCATGAGCAACCTGATGTGATAAGCATATAAACGAGAGAACCGTCCCTCACAGCTAAAATACTTCATGATTAATTTCATTAGTGGAGCATATTCATCTTTAAGATATCGGAATGGAAACACTCTCTTGAGCTGCCTCAAGAAACCGGTTTTAATATATGGCTCATAATGCTGCCGGTCAATCTTCTTCCTCTTGGTCCATGGTTCCCCAATATTTGGTATGTCGGTTGCTAGTGAGACAGATTCTGGTGTAAGTGTGAAGGTGACACCAGCCAAAGTAACCTGATCTCCATGTAAATGTAGTACAAATAAACGAGCCAACTCATGATGAAATTGAACATTAGCCACCTTTTCAGAAAACTCATAGCATGACTGATGCTGAAAACAGAAAATGGCTAGAGGGCAGGCCTGTAATTCAATGAGGGTGATTGGTTCTTCTCTGATATGTCTACCTCCTCTATGAGGCCTCCGGGATGCATGTTCCTCCATGGGTGAATCACTTTGGGCTTCCACTTCATAGTCAGATGAATGCTCAGATGCCATGACTGTTGTACAAAATGCCTTGGAGAAAAAGATGTTGGTGTATGAAAACTGTGTTGGACTGCTCTTTTAGTGATGTATTTAAACTCTGCCACCAAGGGGAAACAAATGAAACAAGGGACTTTTAGGAAGGGGAAATAATAGTAAGGGATTAGGGACTATTGGGATAGATTTGTTAGGGAAATATGGGAGAGGGTTTAGGATTTATGTGTGGGAATAGGGTTTAGGGTTTCACATTTAAAAGTTTGGGAAAGGGAATTTGGGATAGGGGTTTAGTAATTTTAGGGGATGGGGAACAATGAAATAAGGGGAAAAAACATGGAATCAAGGAGAAAAGAAAATGATGGAAAAAGAACAAGCTTGGTGGCAAACAATTTTTGAAACCCTAGGCAGCAGCTTTTATTTGAGGAATTTAAAATGATAGGGTTTGATCATTTGTTTGGACACTCAACACATCAACCATCATAGCATAACTACCAAACTTTGATGCATAAGAGAAATGGAGCTCCACCTACTTGAAACAAAGGAAATTGCATGATTTTGGCGTTTGGAGGTCGTTCTGGAAATTTTCGGGCCAGTCAGCTATGTGCGCCGCACAGCTTTCCCAACGCGCCGCGCCTGTGTTAATTTACACTAAATGGTTGTGCCCAGTGCGCCACGCCCCCCCAGTGCGCCGTGCCACCTGCTCTATGCATCGCGCCCAGTTTTGAACACAGCTTTGGCTTGAAACTTCACAATTTCGCCCTCTCACCACTAGACTTTGATCCTCTTTGATCTCTTGGATGCAAATGAATGTTTTAAAACCATGAGAATATCTTATAGTGATGGATTTGATTTTTGTTTCTCACAAACCCACTTTGTAATGTTTTGACTTGGCACTTTTTTTTTCACAATTAATATAACTCTGTCTTTTTATTTCCCTTTTGATTTTTTGGCTTGAATGATGAATCTTTTGTCAATTTTTTGCAGGGATAGTGGCATGTCTTGACAAAGGAAGACCAGGGCTGTGCCTGGAGAATTCAACAACTAAAAAACTTTTGAAAATTACATGGCAATTTTATTACAAAACGAAATGACGAATTTTCTTCAAAACAGAGTTTTGAAGAAAAGTCATAGTCGAGCATATGATGATGAAAATATTGTTCAAATTATCTTCTGGATACATTGCATAAGAATTCTTCTTCATCGACGTTTCGAACTAGCAATGGTGGTTCATCTTCAGGATGTGAAATAATATTGAAAGACTGGTCTTATTTTTCCCTTATATAGAGAGAGATGCTTAGCCGACAGATGTAATTAATTAATAATTCTTTTTCCTTTTAGAGATGCTTAGCCGACAGATGTAATTAATTAATAATTCTTTTTCCTTTTAGTTTTATGGTTAGTGGTTATATTAATTTTATTTGTTTTAATTATATAATTATTTTAATTTAATTTTGATTAACTATTTTTATTTTAATTAATTTAATTTTGCTTTCCATTAATAATTTCTATTTTAATTATTCTAACTATAATTCTTCTAATTATTAAATTTAATTTCAATTGTTGTAATTATATTTAATTATTGATAATCAATTTTAATTATTTATTTAATTTAATTAATTTTATATTATATGGTTTTTAATTATATTTATATTAATTATTTAATTTTAATTATTTATTTATTTTAATTATATTGATTATATAATTGTTTTTAATTGTATGTATTTTAATTATTTGTTTATTTTAATTATTATTTTAATTAATTATTACTTTTAATTTTAATTGTTTTAATTATATTTATTTTTATTATTATTTTAATTTTTAATTATTATAATTATATTTATTTCAATTTATTTCTTAATTTTAATTTTAATGGTTATGATTCTATTTATTTCCATTTATTTATTAAATTATTTATTAATGAGTTATTTTCACTTTGTATTTGTATTAGTTTTAATTATAATAATTAAAACAAATATAAATATTAGTTTTAGTTTGTATTAGTTTATTAATTTTTAATTTTAATTGTTATGATTATATTTATTTCAATTTATTTATTAAATTATTTATTAATGAGTTATTTTTTTTGCTTTGTATTATATTAGTTTATATTATAAGTTATGATTATTTATTAAGGCTCCCAAGAATATATGGAGCCCCAAAGATTCACAAGGAGGACATCTCTCTAAGACCAATAGTAAACACGATTAATGGACCTACATACCATCTAGCAAAACACCTAGCCAAGAAACTAAAATGACTAGTGGGAAACACAGACTCTTTTGTCAAAGACTCAACCCAATCATTGAAGAAATCAAGAACATCAAACTTGATCAAGATGACATTTTAGTCAGTTTTGATGTCACCTCTTTGTATACCAATATCCCCATTAATGATGCCATGGAGGTTATCTGCAAACTGACAGACCCAGGCACATCTAAGCTCATAGAAATTTGCCTCAGATCAACCTTTTTCAACTTCATGGAAGATATTTATGAACAAACATGTGGAGTAGCCATAGGGTCGCCCCTGTCCCCTATTATTGCCAATTTATTTATGGAGGACTTTGAAAACAAAGCCCTTAGGACGACACCCCTAGAACCTAAGTTGTGGATGACACATTCATCATATGGCCTCATGGAAGAGAAACCCTAGAAACCTTCAAACAACACCTAAATATAAGTATGGGGGATTTACGCAGTGCATTATATTAGATATCATTTTTTGGGATTCAATCCCACTTCTTCACCCCTGTGAGCATCACCCGATGCAATGAGTGCTAAGTGAACTATTCAAAAATCATGAGAAATTAGTCAGTTATGACTACCTCTCATGGAAATGGTCATACGTTTGAATGACTTACTTAACGCAGTCGAATCCCAAAAAATGATATCTAACACCTAAATAGTTTATCCCCTTCCATAAAATTTACTATGGAAGTCGAGGTCAACAAAAGCCTCCCTTTCCTGGATATCCTCATCACTAGGAATGAGGATGGCTCTATATCCCACCAAGTATATAGAAAAAAGACTCACACCAAACAATATTTACATGCCTCCTCACATCATCACCCTGCCCACAAACTAGGAGTCCTCAACACATTAGCAACCAGAGCCCTTAGAATATCTGACAAGGAACACCTAGAAAAAGAAACAGAACACCTTATTGAAGTTTTCCTAAAAAATGGATACGATAAACATCAAGCTATAAAAGCCATAAATAAGGTAAAAACACGACCTAACAAAAATAAAAACTTTGATAATATAAAAGGTAAAGTCAACCTCCCTTACATACAAGGGTGTACAGACAAAATCTCATGCATCCTGAAAAACAATGGAATTATAGCCACTTTCAAACCCTTAAACACTATCTATAACTGCCTTAATCCAATAAAAGACAAAATTGACCCTAAATGCCATAAAGGTGTCTACTTAATTCCTTGCTCATGCGGCAAACCCTATGTAGGTGAGACTGGGAGATCCTTTAACACAAGAATCCAGGAACACTCAGCAGACATAAAACACAATCGATCCAAATCCTCAACTCTAGCTGAACATTATGATAAAACTAAGCACCAAATATGCAAAGATACCCGTATCTTAGCTAGGAGTGATCACTACTTCATAAGGAAATTCAGAGAAGCCATAGAAATTAGCAAACACCCTAATAACCTCAATAGAGACGAGGGATGGACCATAAGCAAAAACTGGGTTCCAATCCTATCTTCCAAATCTACCCCTAACTATAATCCTCCCCTAATAAACCTAGAGCAAACATAAAAATTCTAATCCATTTTAATTTAATAACATACAAAGACCTTAATAAAATACAATTTAACAAAAATCATAGGAAATAAGCATCAATTAAAAATATCTTAACTATAATAAACTCCTCTACATAGAATAATATGTAGGGAGCCTTAATAAATAATCATAACTTATAATATAAACTAATATAAATACAAAGCAAAAAATAAAAATAAAAATAACTCATTAATAAATAATTTAATAAATAAATGGAAATAAATATAATCATAACCATTAAAATTAAAAATTAATAAACTAATACAAAATAAAACTAAAACTAATACAAACTAAAACTAATATTTGTATTTATTTTAATTATTATATTTAAAACTAATATTTGAATTTGTTTTAATTATTATAATTAAAACTAATACTAATACAAATACAAAGTGAAAATAACTCATTAATAAATAAATTGAAATAAATAGAATCATAACCATTAAAATTAAAATTAAGAAATAAATATAATTATAACAATTAAAAATTAAAATAATAATCAAAATAAATAAATAATTAAAATAAATATAATTAAAACCATTAAAATTAAAAGTAATAATTAATTAAAATAATAATTAAAATAAACAAATAATTAAAATATATACAATTAAAAACAATTATACAATCAATATAATTAAAATAAATAAATAATTAATATAAATATAATTAAAAAACTATATAATATAAAATTAATTAAATTAAATAAATAATTAAAATTGATTATCAATAATTAAATATAATTACAACAATTGAAATTAAATTTAATAATTAGAAGAATTATAATTAGAGTAATTAAAATAGAAATTATTAATTGAAAGCAAAATTAAATTAATTAAAATAAAAATAATTAATCAAAATTAAATTAAAATAATTATATAAGTAAAACAAATAAAATTAATATAACCATTAACCATAAAACTAAAAGGAAAAAGAATAATTAATTAATTACATCTGTCGCCTAAGCATCTCTATATATATAAGGGAAAAATAAGACCAGTCTTTCAATATTATTTCACATCCTGAAGATGAACCACCGTTGTTGGTTCGAAACGTCGATGAAGAAGAATCCTTATGCGATGTATCCGGAAGATAATCTGAACAATAATGAAACTCGCAGAAACCTCAAAGGCAAGATGAAAATATTGAAAATGAAAACTTACTAAGAACCTCCCTCATGAGTCTACTGGCATTGTTGGACATTGTTGAAGACAAAATTAACTAACCCTAGACCTAGTGACTGAAATGACTCTTGTTGATCAATAGACTAAAACAGGACTGTAAGTGATTTTAAAACTTGATTTTGATGAACAGACCTGAGCCAGCAATGATAAGGCATGAGGGGTAATGAATGACAAGACCCTTCCGTCAGATTATGGCATGCCCCTAGCGGAATGCAACTAAGTGAATGGAGCGAGACACCTAAAAATGAAATGCAATAAGAGAAATGATCTCTGATGGAGGGATGACCAGACCGACTCTAACAGGTTGTAGAACAGAAGGCTACAATTAAGGGCATTGAATTCTCCAGCATGTGATCCAAAGAAGAAAATTCTAGGAATGTTAGCACTACTGAGAAATCAACTGATGAATTGAGGGCGATAGACATCATTGACAAGAAAGGCATGACCATGGAAATTTCCAAAGTAATTCAAAAGAAGGAGGCAAGGGATAAGGTGGAAGCCTACATGAGTGAGTTGGCAAAGTCGGTTATGACCTTCAATTCTAATTTTGACCAGATAACTAGGGCGGGCCTACGCAGCTGTTGGGATTCCCAAGGACAACTACTACCCTAGGATTAGTATGAACAATTTTTAGTCAACAACAAGAGCAAGGTGGACTCATCTCATGAGAAGAATGTCACTCTCAAGGGGAGGACTATAATGAACTGTCTACAAAGGGAATTCCGACTATTGTGAATTTTGAATACCTTTTTTGTT
Organism: Pinus tabuliformis; assembly: GCA_031772625.1. Classification (NCBI taxonomy): domain Eukaryota; kingdom Viridiplantae; phylum Streptophyta; class Pinopsida; order Pinales; family Pinaceae; genus Pinus; species Pinus tabuliformis. The sequence goes on along the minus strand of CM062805.1, from coordinate 751,296,571 downwards.
GCCAGGCCAAACTACATAGAGCTCACAAATCTAAGGATGGCCTATAGTACCCTTCTGCACACTCTTGTACCATACCTAATTTTATTGAAAAGGTGTGAAAAACTGATCAATCCACCACGAATTTGAGTGGTGGATTTTGGTTCCACTTTGAAGGATCAAGCGATCCCACATTGAAGATCTTTCCTGATTCGAAATCATGATATATCTCTTCCATTTTGGAAATTTTGTAAATATTTTATTTTCAAGAAACAATCAAGTTTTTATGTAATGATCAGAGTAGCTAGGGCTTTGGCATGCTCACATAGATGATTATCTTAGACATCTTTCGCACTAGGAGATATTTTATAATTGTTTTTGTTAGCACTCTCCCTATAAAGGGAAGAGAATCTCAGTTGTAACGATTCGATTTTATATTCTATAGATTACAATATTCTACAATTTTTGCAATTTCTGAGGCTTAATGACATGTATGTTGCTCTAGAAGACTAATGAAGAATCTTTTGGTAATTCCAAGAATTGATATGTGAAGTATGTGTTCCTGTCTTTGTTTTTCATTTTCATATGTGTTTCTTTCCTCTTAGAAATCGTGTAATTGTAGCTGCTATAACTCAATATTGTATGCCAGATTTATCTATGTCATGCTATGGAAAACAATACTTGTAAATGTAAGATTGAAAGCCTTAAAATGCACTCCATGGTTTCTTATTTCATTTCCTTCATCTATGCATTATTTTGCTAAATTTTAGTGCACATGATTCTATATCTATCCCTCTGCACCAGATTTCCTTCTTTTATCTCCTCGCTCACCTATACTACAACAACTAAAGAATCTTCACTATTTGTGTGTAGGCCACCATGGTTGAACTTTAACTATTAGGAAAAGAAAATTGTCAATGTGTGTAATGTGTTCAGTCTCAAAGTATGATTATTGAACGAGATTTAAATCCTTTTATATTTCAACTATTGTGTAATAATAATTCATCTATAAGAGACTCTAAGATGTCCTAAGAAATTACCATTTTTCTCTACCTGGGGGTTGTATCTAGGAGCGACAACACAAGTGAAGGTTGAGGTAGCTTTCAATCTAAGAAAATATCCATGCGAATAACAAAAAATAACCAAGGAACTGCATGCATGTTCCATGCATCCAAATCTCAACAAGGAATCCACACATCATACCTGTTACCTGCAATGTAATCTTTTTGTAGTTGTTGATCCAACTTTCTCCTTGCGCTTCGTTTATTTCATTTGCTTTCCCTTATCTTTCCTTTGCTTACTTTCTTGCTCTCTCCTCTTGGAGCTCTCTCTATCTTTAAAATTGATCCAAAGCCAAAACTGACAAAAAGTTGTGAACTATTCTCTGATGCCTTTTTATCATTGATGTCTAGTCACTTCCTTTCCTTTTTCCTTTTCTTTCCATTTTCCTTCATTTTCTCTCTAATTTCCTCTTTCATGCTTATTTGTGTCTCTCCACCTTTCTTTTCTCCTATTTTACTTTATTTCCTTAATTAAATTCCATTTATTGCCTCTTTTCCTTTGCTAATTCCTTTGCCAATTTCCATATCCATTGATAAATCGCAAGTGATGCCCACTATAACGTTTGCCCACCATTCTGCTTGGAATACATGTCCCATGACCTTGGTTTTTTATTTTATGTACATGGAAAATCAACTAGGGGTTGTTACAAAAAACATTTTTATTAAGAAATAAATTGGATGTGTTCTGAAAGAGATAAGTAGAAAATTCTTTGAATATTTTCTAAGTACATAACATGTTAACATGGAGGTGAAAACATTGATGGTCACAAATTCTAAAATAAATGGCCACCTAATTATCATTTTAGTGAAGAGGTGTGGTAGTTCCAACATTCAGGATTTGGATTGTTTTAGAATGATTTAATTCAAATTAAGGGTGAATGTGAAATGAAATTTACTATTAAAACTAAAATTAAAAAACCTAGAAATATTTTATTTTATTTTATTTTTAAGAATATATACATAATTCAAAACTCATTCAAATGAGTTTTCTATTATGAAAACATTTCATAAGCGAAAGCCAAGTGTTTTATTTAAAAATAAAATTAATAATAATCTTGTTACGACACTAATGACAACTGGAAACAAAATAAATAAAAATAAAATTAATAATAATCTTGTTACCGCACTAATGACAACTGGAAACAAAAAAAAATTGAATTTTTTTTTTTTATTCGGGATTCGAGGTTTAATCTGCATTTTTTATGTTTAAATATCACATTAAATGGGTTCCATTAATGAAATAGGTAAAAAATGGAAATAAAAAACTCATGGCAAAAAAACGGAAAAATAATATAAAATATTTATTTCACCCGAATGTTCTGAAGGTCACGAGTTTGAGACAAAATGAATAAGGAGTTTCTGAACAAGTCTCAAACTTTTGAACTAAACATATATTAATAAAAAAATTTAAAATAAAAAATATTATTAGCAGCGTAATTTGGGAAAAGTATACGAAAACGAATAAAATAAAATAAGGCTGGAAAGTAGAAACATCCAAACATTCGAGTGTTTGGGATATTTGGGGGCTCGCAAGTTCGGGAGTTCGAGTGTTTGGGATATTTGGGGGCTCGGGAGTTCAGGAGTTCAATTCATTCGATGAAATATGAATGTAAACTCAGATGGATGCCCCAATTTAAAGAAATTTTTATTTTTAGATGAATTTTCTAATTTTTTTTAATATTTCTCCAAATAATTCACAAGAAAAACAAATATGATTTATTTATAGTGAAAGTTTGAAATAATGCGAAAATGGAAAAAATTTAAGGAAATGGGGGTTGTTGAGGCTTGACAATAGGTTTGTATTCTTTTACTAATCCTTTTAGATTATTAATCTGCAATTAGAACCTTATTAGTGTCATTGTGTCAAACCTTAGAAGAAACATTAAATTATATCTAAATTAAGTGTTGCTTTTGTTAATTCTAGCAATTGGCGAGGGGTTTTTTTAGTGATGGTAGTGAGCACTTACACCTTGCTAGTGTTGTGGTCATGGGCACATCCTTGTTCCTATAGGCTTTCCTTTTGAAAGACATATGCAACTTAATAGTCTCTAATTTTCCCTATGTAGGCATATCTATAGAATGACAACTTTGGTATTTCTTCAAATCTAGATTAGAAAAATGGCAAACTTTGTTGAATTGTCTACTTTCTATTGTTGAGGTTTTGGTCAAAGGTGTTTTTTGGAGGGGCTATTCAACTTAGTTGACGGGCTATTCAACTTAGTTGACAAGCCTAATTGAGTTGGGAATTCACATTATAAAGTTGGTCAAATCTCTATTCAAGTCAACGTTCTAAATTTTGAAGAATTTTTCGGCGAAAATCACATGGAGAAATTTTTGTCGACGTGTTTCGAACCAACCAGTGTGGTTCATCGTCAGGAGAATGAGTAGATCTGGCTAAGCACTTTAAATAGACAGGGCATAATATCTCATGACTCAGATTTCTCGATAAGGTAACTGCTAAAAAGACAACAGTTGGATTTGACCTAATAACAACTAGTTTGACCATAATAAGGGTATTATATTAATTTATATTATTTATTTATTTTATTTATATAAAAGAAATTTCAGTTATTAATATAGAATAAATTAATATAATCTAATAAGTAAATCATAAAATAAATTAAATTAATTAATTTTAAATACATTAATAAACCTAAATTAATTCAAATTTGTTAGAAATGTATACTAGAATAAGTGAAATTAATATATTATAATAAGTAAATCCTTAAAAAAATATTAATAATAAATAAATAAATAATTTCAAATATATTAATTAATAAGAATAAAATTAATTTTGAACTGTTAGATAAAAATATTAGTTAGTTATAACGGTTAGTTTGATCATGATAAGAGGTATTTATTTTTTTTTATTTTTTTTATAAGAAAATTCGGTTATTAATATAGAATTAATATATTATAATAAATTAAATTAAATTATATTAATATATTAATAAATTAAATTTTTATTTAAAATTGTTAGAAATATATATTAGAAATAATAATAATAATAATAATAATAATAATAATAATAAATAAATAAATAAATAATTTCAAATATATTAATTAATAAGAATAAAATTAATTTTAAATCGTCAGATAAAAATATTAGTTAGTAATATAAATATTCGTCAAAAATTAGAGAACTCAAGGGTTGGAAATATAAAAATTAATTCAAGGTCTATTTAATGGTAAAAAAATAGTATATTAAAATAGATTAATTTCAAATTAACTTTATGTAAATTAAGTTGAAATTGATACCCAAAAAATAAAAAATAAAAATAAAAATAATAAAAATAAAAATAATAATAATAATAATAAATCAATCAATCAATAAATAAATAAAATAAAATAAATAATACTAATAATAAATAAATAAATTAACATATTAAAAATTAATTTATCGATGAAATAAGGGAGGAAAAGAAAGAAAACGACTAGGAGGAGATGGCTGGGATCCAGCAACTACTGATCTTCCAGCCATCCTCTCTATTGAGATTGTTCGGTCTTTTTTCAGTCTCCAAGGCTTCCCCAAAATTCCTATGATGGAATTGCGACACTCTAGCAATTACACTAGCCTCCTCGATGCAGATATGATGATTGGTTTTCTCCACATGCTCTACTAAAGCGGAAGACTTAGTTCTCATATGCCTGAGGTCAGCTGCGTGCTCACTAATCCTTTGATTAATGGAGCAACCACTCTCACCAATATAGGGGGTCCCACAAGAACAAGGAATAATATAAACCCCTTTCATGTCCTTAGGGTCAATGGGATCCTTCACAGATTTGAGGGATTTACGAATGGTGTTGAGAGGTCTAAAAGTTGCAGGGACATTATGCCTCTTAAGGACCCTCGCAATCTTATCCGTGGTCCCCTGAACATACGGAAGATGGACACCAGGAATCCGCTCTTTAGGCCCTCTTTTGGTTAACGAATTCTTAGCTGCTTTGAGGAAAGCCTTATGTCCCAAGTGTCTACTATAACCGTTTTCAACAAAGACATTAAGGAGGTGGGATTTCTCCTCCTCGGAGCTCTTATCATCAGAGATCCTTAAGGCACGAGTTGCAAGGGTGTTGAGAACCCCCAACTTCTGGGCCGGGAAATGGTGGGAGCTAGCATGAAGATACTGCTCCGTATGAGTTTTCTTGCGAAACACTCGGTGGGAGAGGGAACCATCCTCATTCTTAGAGATAAGAATATCAAGGAACGGGAGGCAACCATTAACCTCTTGTTCCATAGTGAACTTAATAGTCGAGGATTGATTATTGAGATGATCAAAGAAGAGATCTAACTCCTCTTGGCCGTGAGACCAGATGACATTAGTGTCATCTACATACCTTTTCCAAAGTTTGGGTAGGAGATGGGCTGAGTTCAGAGCCTTAGATTCAAAATCCTCCATAAATAGATTAGCAACCACAGGGGATAGGGGTGAGCCCATGGCAACCCCACAAGTTTGCTCAAAGAACTCTCCTTCAAAACTGAAAAAGGTTGATGTGAGGCGGATCTCAAGTAGCCGAGCGGTATCAAGATCAGTAAGACGGTTGATCACATCCATTGCCTCATTTATAGGGATGCAAGTGTAGAGGGAAACCACATCAAAACTGACCAGAATGTCTCCAGGGTCCAGCTTGATGTCCTTGAGCTCTTCAATAAAGGAGGTCGAGTCTTTCACGAAGGATGTTGTACGACCAACTAAGGGCTTAAGCTTCAAGGCAAGAAACTTAGCAAGAAGATAGGTAGGACCTCCAATGGTGTTGAAGATAGGTCTAAGGGGAGATCCTTCCTTATGGATTTTAGGGAGCCCATAGATTCAAGGCATGATAGGATTGCTCTCAATGAGTTTATGGTGCAGGGGACTCACTGAGTCACAAGATTTAATAGCAAGGGCCACAATCTTGGAGATCCTCTTTAACGGGTTTTTTGGAAGCTTCTTATAACTACCGCTATTATGAAGATGATCTAACATTTTATTGCGGTAGTCTTCCTTGTTAAGAATGACATAAGCCCCCCCCCCCCCCCCCTTGTCAGCTTTCAGAACAACAATATCTTTGTTCTGATTTAAGGATTTTAGGGCTTCAAATTCATCTCTGCTAAGGTTGCTCCTGGGAGGCTTAGCCTTCCTAAGGATAACAGCACAATCCTGCCTAATAGTATTCTTAATACTATCAGGTAAGCCCCAAATTCCAAATTCTATGTCACAAATAATGTCATCTACAGGGATCTTTTTAGGGGCCAAGGCAAAGTTAAGACCTTTGCTTAAGACGTTAAAAACAAAAGTAGGAAAAGAAAAACTTGATCCGGATTTAAACAGGAACGCAACAAATTACAGAGATAACCATATACACAAAGATGCAGTGGAAATAATACTTCATTTCATTAATGGAAAATACTGAAATATGCTTACAACCAGAAATGGAAATAAACCAGCTAGGGTGATGGTAGCTTATCTCTGAGAAGAGATGTGGTGGCTACATGCCTCTCAACTGTGTTACAATGAGGCTCGAAGGCCTATTTATTGTTGAGAAACAATGGAAAACCCTTAACATTCCAAAACCTAACCCTAGGAGATGAAACGCCAAACTGTGGGCCCCGTTTGGGGGTAAGTTGGTACATCAACTTCCCGGGGTCGTAACTTTGGCATATGATCTCCGTTTGACGCATACAATAGCTCATTAGAAAGATCTATCCGAGCACTATCATTGTTGGAATGGGCAACATCGGTCCATGGATCTTTCCATTCCATGGACCCATGTTGCCCCCGGATTCCCCAAAAAACGTCGTTTAGGGCCTCAAAACGGCTCCGGAAGTTCAGGACCCGAAAAACTGCTAAAAATAGTAAGTTGTGCTACAATTAAGGAAACTGAAAATGCTGAGAAAGACAATGGTGGGGGTCCAGGTGGAATTGGCAGGTGGCCACCAATATCCACTTGGATCATTCCTCCCCCCTTAGGAAGCAATGGTCCCCATTGCGTTGAGCTCCTCCATGAGATGAGGAAACTTCTGCTGAACTTGTTCCCTGGTGAGCCACTTTCCCTGCTGAAGGAGTTGGCCTGCTTTGACAACTCGATACAGTTGGATATTCTGTTGGCGAGTGTTCTTGATCTGTGTGTCCATGATCCGATCAGTTGCAGCTTGTTCCATGCAATCTGGATTTAATTCTGTGGGTTTGAGCTGTTCTGCAATGTCGGATGTGTCTAGCAATGGTGGAAAGTATGGCCGAAGGCAGTCCACATGGAACACTGGGTGCAGGCCAAGGAATGGGGGAATGCTGAGCTCAAATGCATTGTCTCCCATAGCCTTAGTAATGGTGTAAGGACCATATCGGAGTGGTCTCAATTTCCGATAGGCTCCAGTAAGGCGTTCCTTTTGCAAATGCAACCAGACTTTGTCGCCCACCTGAAACTTGTGTGGCACCCGATGTTGATCATGTCGCTGCTTGTACTTGGCATTTGATTTCTCAAGAATGTCATGGACCTGCTGGCGAATATGTTGGATGCGCTCAATGAAGCTGGTGGCCTTATCTGTTTCGGACTGGACATGAGCTGAATTCATGTGAGTAGCTGCAAGTGGCATGGCCACATCAATGGGGCATAGTGGCTGGAATCCCAAACCCACCTGAAAAGGGCTATGGCTAGTGGAGCTGTGAAGAGCTCAGTTGTAGCTGTGTTGAACATAGGGGAGGCTCTCGTCCCATGTGCGTGGATGCTTTGAGTTATACATGCGCAGAATGTGCACAATCATCCTATTGACAACCTCTGTCTGGCCATCAGTTTGAGGATGGAAGGCTGTGGACTTCGTGAGTTTGGTGTCCAGCATTGACCAGAGGCTGGACCAAAATGTGCTGAGAAACCGACTGTCCCGATCTGAGATGATAGACTGTGGGATCCCAAAGTGCACCCACACTCGTTCAAAGAAGAGTTTAGCAGTGGCTTCTGCTGTGATATTCTTCTTGCAGGCCACCATAATGGCCATCTTCGAGAACCTGTCGACGACCAAAAAAACACAGTCATTTCCATGCTTAGTGGAAGGAAGGCCTGACATGTAATCCATGGAGATGGATTCCCAAGGTCAACTAGGGGTAGGCAACGGGGTATAGAGGCCGTGCTTCTTAATGGCTGGTTTGGCAATGGCACAGGCAGTACATGATCGGATGTACTTCCCAACATCCTGTCGAAGATTCAGCCAATAGAAATAATTTTGCAGTACTGCCACTGTTTTCTCGACCCCGAAATGCCCAGCAGCCCGACTGTAGTGTGCTTCCCAAATCATCTTGGCACGCTCGCTTGAAGGAACACAAAGGTGACTGAGGTGGCATAATAGGGCATCCTGGAGGTGAAAATCTGCAACCTGCCGACCCTCCAAGAGTGTCTGGTATGTGTGGCCGAATTCTGGGTCGCTTTTGTAGAGAAGTGGCCAATCAGAAGTCTCGTGCCCACAAGAGTTGAGCACGATGGTTAGCGCCATGATCGGTGGTCGACTGAGGCAATCTGCAACATTATTGGTGCTGCCCTTTTTATACTTGATATTCAAGTGAAACTGTTGTAGGTATGTAGACCACTTCTAATGGCGATCATTCTGCAATTTCCCTTGGGTCTGTATGAACTGCAGAGGCCGGTGGTCTGTGTGGATGACCGTTTCCTTCCCCAAAATGTAATGCTTCCATTGTCGGCAGGCCTGTACAATGGAATACATCTCTTTATCATAAGTGGGGTACTTCCGGACTGTGTCTGAAAGTGTTTCACTGTTATATGCCACTGGATGTCCATGTTGAGTAAGGACTGCCCCAATAGCATAGTCAGAGTCATCTATCTCGACCTCAAATGGTTGTTGTAAATCTGGTAACGCGAGCACTGGTGACGTGCAGAGGCGATCCTTCAACTCCCTGAATGCCTTCTGTTGAGATTCAGACCAAAAGAATTTTGCTTTTGCCCCGCCCTTGGTGACTTGACTCAAGGGCCAAGAAATATGAGAAAACCCCAACACAAACCTGTGGTAGAAGTTGGCAAGACCTAGAAAGCTGCGGAGTTCTGTTAGAGTGGTTGGATAGGGCCAATCCCGAATGACTTGGATCTTGGCTGGATCGACATGCACCCCCTGTTCATCAATGATGTATCCCAGATACTGAACCTGGGTCATGCCAAAAGTGCATTTCTCCAAATTGGCACATAGCTTGTGTTGCCGCAGTGTTTGGAGAACCTGTCGGATGTGGTGGAGGTGCTCTTCCCAACTCTGGCTGAAGATCAGAATGTCATCCAAGTATACTACTACAAAGGAGTTGGTGAATGGCCACAAGATGTCATCCATTAGCCTCATAAAGGTTGCAGGAGCATTCGTCAATCCGAAAGGCATGACCAACCATTCGAAGAGGCCCTCCTTGGATTTGAAGGCAGTCTTCCACACATCGGAGGGTTCGATTGGTACCTGGTGATATCCCGACTTCAGGTCGATCTTGCTGAAATATTTTTCCCCCTTTAGTTGGTCTAGGAGGTCATCAATCCGCGGGATCGGGTACCTATTACAGATAGTGATCTTGTTCAGCGCCCGATAGTCAATACAGAGTCTCCACGTCCCATCCTTCTTCTGTACCAACACGATCGGGCTCCCACAGGGCGATGAACTCGGACGGATGTGACCTTTCTGCAGGAGCTCCTGAATCTGCCTCTTGATTTCATCGTTCTCCAGAATGGAGCACCGATAAATTGGTCCATTGGGTAGTGGCGCACCTGGGGTCAGATCGATGGAGTGCTTGACTTGACAGTGCAGAGGAACCCCTACCGGGGAGGTGAAGATGTCCTCGTACTCCTCCACAATCTTGTCCATCTGTAGTTGTCGTGCAGAGGGGCCCCGTTTGGAGGCCGCGGCCACTGTCTTCTTCTTTCCTTGAGGGCGTATCATCAGGAAAACAAATTTCCTGGTTTTGGAAATGATCTTACTGCATTGTTTTACAGTAATCAAAGAGAGGGCGGCAGGTGGTGCTACCTCTGGTATCCTGAACAACTTATTTCCCAATGTAATAATAACAGCACGGGGCCTTGATTCATACACAGCATGTCGCTTCCACAAGCATGGTTGTCCTAGTAATACATCAAAAACTTCAAGGGGAGCAATGTCACACAATACCTCATCCGTGAAGGGCTTGATGTTGTATGGAAGGCGACACTGTTGGCTCACGCGAAGATCTCGTCCTTGGTGAAGCCACCCAATGGTGTATGGTTGTGGATGTGCTGTGGTCGGTAGGCCCAACCGCTTCACGACCTCTGCCGAAATGAGGTTCTTTTGACTCCCGCTATCCACAATGAACTGTATCGGGGAGCCCTTTACCCACATCTGGGAGTGGAAGAGACGCTCCTCCTCCTCTGGATCTTCGGGTTCATTTTTCTGGATCTTTGCGGTAGCAACAGTGGCGCAGGGGTCCGCATCAATGATCTGCTTCCCTTTTTCATACCCCTTATCGGGTTCTGACTCAGAGTCGGAACATGCATCTGATTCTGAAACCTTTAGCTCAGCCACCAGTGACTGCTTGGCCCGACACTCACTTGTGTTGTGAGTGGAGCTCTTATGGAACTCGCACCATTTTCCAGTGTCCTTTCTCGGCTTGCGGCGCTGTTCTTTGCTTGCAACTTCGGCTGGTTGTCTTGGGCTGTCCCGCCTTGGCTTTGTCCTTTGTTCTGTGGTTTAGGGGCACCTTTCCCCTGCTTTGGATTCGCAGATCCAAAGTCTCGCTTCTTTTGTTTAAACTTCTGCTCGACCTTGACGGCATACCGGTATGCTGCGCTGAGCGAGGGGATGTTTAGGAATTGTATTTCTTCCTGGATGTACTTGTGCAGGCAGCCACAGTATTTGAGTATCAAATGTTGCTCTGAATCCTTGATACCCAACTTTGTGCGAAGGGTATGGAAAAGATTGGTGAACTCCGGCACGTCTTGGTCCCTTCCCTACCGCAGCGTGGTCCACTTTATGTATTCATCCTCATAGCTCCTGACAGGGTAGTACTGCTCCTTGATGGCATCCTGGAACGAATCCCAGGTGGGTGCAGCTGAAAATAGTGAGCCAGTACTTTCATCCTTCTGCTCGCAGTAGGTTTCCCACCAGTCCTTGACGTGGGGGGCTGCTTTGAGGAGAGCAAAAACAATCTTTTCCCGACTCGAAAATTCATGAACAGAAAAATAACCCTCTAGCAGATTTAACCATTTATCTACGACATCTGCGTCTATCTGACCCTCGAATATGGGGATTTCAAAATTAACTTGTACCTTAAAGGGTGTGGCGTTTCCAGAGTAGCTGTTGGAAGCCGATGCGTTGCTTCTGGGTAGCCGCTGAAGGATCTGGGAAAAGCTGTCCATCATCACGTTCCGTTGTCGCTCGAGGGCTTCTTCGAGCAAGATTTTGATGGGATCTCCTGCCCCCTCGTCTTTCTTCTCGTCTGCCATGGGAGGCCGTCGGGATTTGCGAGGCTGGTCTTGCAAAGGTTCAACCAGTTCAAGCCCTAACTCCTTATATCCCGACCTTGTTGGGGACATGCAAAGAAAAACAGAGAAAAAACAGACCGCTCTGATACCACTGATCTGGATTTAAACAGGAACACAACAAATTACAGAGATAACCATATACACAAAGATGCAGCGGAAATAATACTTCATTTCATTAATGGAAAATACTGAAATATGCTTACAACCAGAAATGGAAATAAACCAGCTAGGGCAATGGTAGCTTATCTCTGAGAAGAGATGTGGTGGCTACATGCCTCTCAACTGTGTTACAATGAGGCTCGAAGGCCTATTTATTGTTGAGAAACAATGGAAAACCCTTAACATTCCAAAACCTAACCCTAGGAGATGAAACGCCAAACTGTGGGCCCCGTTTGGGGGTAAGTTGGTATATCAACTTCCCGGGGTCGTAACTTTGGCATATGATCTCCGTTTGACGCGTACAATAGCTCATTAGAAAGATCTATCCGAGCACTATCATTGTTGTAACGGGCAACATCGGTCCATTCCATGGACCCATGTTGCCCCTGGATTCCCCAAAAAACATCGTTTAGGGCCTCAAAACGGCTCCGGAAGTTCAGGACCCGAAAAACTGCTAAAAATAGTAAGTTGTGCTACAATTAAGGAAACTGAAAATGCTGAGAAAGACAATGGTGGGGGTCCAGGTGGACTTGGCAGGTGGCCACCAATATCCACCTGGATCAAAACTAGATAAATTAATTACTTTATTATTAATATGAGAGGAAGGGGGAGGGTTAACATCACTTAAATGACTCTTCCTCGATTTAGAGTTAATGTCTCTATGTAAGTTAAGCCTTGTTAATCTATTATCATTGTTCATTATCATCCTATTCCTAGAGCAATATTTATCTACTCTCTCATCATTATTTACCATATTAATATTATTATTATCAATATTCATATTATTAATAGTGTTGTTATCTTCATTATTAACAACGAAATTAATCCTATTACTATTATTCTTAATATTGTCAACGTTATTATTACTATTTTCATCACCAATATCATTAATATTAATATTATTAATAGTATTATTATTATAATTATTAATATTATTGTAAATACTATTACAGTTATAATTTTTAAAATTTGTTATTAGTATTATTAAAAAGGTCATCATTTATATTACTATTGCTATTACAAATTTCATTAGTATTATAATTATTAATTATATTATCACTAGCGTTATTATTGTTATTACCCATATTAATCCTATTGTTATTATTACCGTTATAATTTACAATATTACTAATGTAACTATCATTATTCAAAATATCGAAATCAACCTTAATGTTAATTCTTGCTTCACCTATATTACTCAGACCATAATCCTGATTAAAATCACATAACTTACCACAGTGGTCGACGGCAAAGTCCCGGTTCACATGATAAAAAACACGGGAAGACGGATTCGGATGGACTCTGCGAGAGCCAGAACCAGTGAGAATAGCGGAATCACTGAACCTACCTGAACGGTCGATGGCAGAGACCTGTGCACCTGCACAGAAACTGCTTTCATGCTCGTAGGAAGCCGGATCCAGATTGACCACGCTGGTACCAGAACAGGTGAAGGGGACCTGAGGAACCACAGGTTCGGATCGATCCTCGCTGCACCGAAGATGATCTTGGGGAACTTGCTCACCCGACCGCAAATCAGAGCAAACGGAAAGATGAGGGCTGGGGTGACAGTTCTGTGTCTGGAGAGACTCAGCATTATCCCCCACGCAGGTACACCAACCGGTCGAGCCAGAATGGGAAGAAGCCGAGCCGTCTATACCAGGAATAACCTCACTGCAGGATACCGTTGAAGGGTTCGGATGGGAGCAGGCTGCCCCATCTGACTTACTGGACTGCACAACCGAGTTAGCTTGCCTAGAATTATGAAGCACCCAGCTCTGAAGTGCAGACTTTTGATTCGGAGAAAGCCGAACCTGGGAGACATGATCTACCGAAGAGACCGGATTGGTAGTTTTACGAGCCAACCTCTTAAACTTAGCAGCCAGTTTCAACCTCCATTGATCCTCCATGCGCAGGCATTTTAGTGCTGAACAGGCATCAACCCTCGCTGAAAGGGAGGCTGAAAATGCGCTGGATAGCTCCAAATGAAAATCAAGCAGATTCCGAGAGAGCCGATCTAGGGTCTTTCGAACCCTGTTAATCTCAAACCTTAATAATGCTAAGCTGGCTTTTAGGAAGATGCGATGGTTCTGAGGAGAGTGCAAGCGATGCTTAATCTGAGCAAAAACCGGAATAGTGGTGGAATCTCTGCACCTTTTAAGAAATGCTAGATCTGCCTTCAACTTAGAAACCTGCAAGCGTGCTCGTTCAAAACGATGAACTTTAGATGCAGTGGCTCCTCCGTGCAGGGAATCAACTATTGAATTGATACTTCTGTGATCCATATCAAAATTTTGAAGAATTCTTCGGCGAAAATCACATGGAGAAATTTTTGTCGACGCGTTTCGAACCAACCAGTGTGGTTCATCGTCAGGACAAGTTGAATGAGCAGATCTGGCTAAGCACTTTAAATAGACAGGGCAGAATATCCAATGACTCAGATTTCTCGATAAGGTAACCGCTAAAAAGACAACAGTTGGATTTGACCTGATAACAGCTAGTTTGACCATGATAGGGGTATTATATTAATTTATATTATTTATTTATTTTATTTATATAAAATAAATTTCAGTTATTAATATAGAATAAATTAATATAATATAATAAGTAAATCATAAAATAAAATAAATTAATTAATTTTAAATATATTAATAAACCTAAATTAATTCAAATTTGTTAGAAATGTATACTAGAATAAGTAAAATTAATATATTATAATAAGTAAATCCTTAAAAAAAATTAATAATAAATAAATAAATAATTTCAAATATATTAATTAAGGTTGATTTCGATATTTTGAATAATGCTAGTTACATTAGTAATATTGTAAATTATAATGGTAATAATAACAATAGGATTAATATGGGTAATAACAATAATAACGCTAGCAATAATAATATTAATAATTATAATACTAATGAAATTTGTAATAGCAATAGTAATATAAATGATGACCTTTTTAATAATACTAATAACAATATTAATAATATTAAAAATTATAACTGTAATAGTATTTACAATAATATTAATAATTATAATAATAGTACTATTAATAATATTAATATTAATGATATTGGTGATGAAAATAATAATAATAACGTTGACAATATTAAGAATAATAGTAATAGGATTAATTTTGTTGTTAATAATGAAGATAACAACACTATTAATAATACTAATATTGATAATAATAATATTAATATGGTAAATAATGATGAGAAAGTAGATAAATATTGCTCTAGGAATAGGAGGATAATGAACAATGATAATAGGTTAACAAGGCTTAACTTACATAGAGACATTAACTCTAAATCGAGGAAGAGTCATTTAAGTGATGTTAACCCTCCCCCTTCCTCTCATATTAATAAAAAAGTAATTAATTTATCTAGTTTTTCTTTTCCCGCTTCTGTTTTTAACGTCTTAAGCAAAGGTCTTAACTTTGCCTTGGCCCCTAAAAAGATCCCTGTAGATGACATTATTTGTGACATAGAATTTGGAATTCGGGGCTTACCTGATAATATTAAGAATACTATTAGGCAGGATTGTGCTGTTATCCTTAGGAAGGCTAAGCCTCCCAGGAGCAACCTTAGCAGAGATGAATTTGAAGCCCTAAAATCCTTAAATCAGAACAAAGATATTGTTGTTCTAAAAGCTGACAAGGGGGGGGCTTCTGTCATTCTTAACAAGGAAGACTACTGTAATAAAATGTTAGATCATCTTCATAATAGCGGTAGTTATAAGAAGCTTCCCAAAAACCCGTCAAAGAGGATCTCCAAGATTGTGGCCCTTGCTATTAAATCCTGTGACTCAATGAGTCCCCTGCACCATAAACTCATTGAGAGAAATCCTATCACACCTATAATCTATGGGCTCCCTAAAATCCATAAGGAAGGAGCTCCCCTTAGACCTATCATCAACACCATTGGAGGTCCTACCTATCTTCTTGCTAAGTTTCTTGCCTTGAAGCTTAAGCCCTTAGTTGGTCGTACAACATCCTTCGTGAAAGACTCGGCCTCCTTTATTGAAGAGCTCAAGGACATCAAGCTGGACCCTGGAGACATTCTGGTCAGTTTTGATGTGGTTTCCCTCTACACTTGCATCCCTATAAATGAGGCAATGGATGTGATCAACCGTCTTACTGATCCTGATACCGCTCGGCTAGTTGAGATCTGCCTCACATCAACCTTTTTCAGTTTTGAAGGAGAGTTCTTTGAGCAAACTTGTGGGGTTGCCATGGGCTCACCCCTATCCCTTGTGGTTGCTAATCTGTTTATGGAGGATTTTGAATCTAAGGCTCTGAACTCAGCCCGTCTCCTACCCAAACTTTGGAAAAGGTATGTAGATGACACTAATGTCATCTGGTCTCACAGCCAAGAGGAGTTAGATCTCTTCTTTGATCATCTCAATAATCAATCCTCGGCTATTAAGTTCACTATGGAACAAGAGGTTAATGGTTGCCTCCTGTTCCTTGATATTCTTATCTCTAAGAATGAGGATGGTTCCCTCTCCCACCGAGTGTTTTGCAAGAAAACTCATACGGAGCATTATCTTCATGCTAGCTCCACCATTTCTTGGCCCAGAAGTTGGGGGTTCTCAACACCCTTGCAACTCGTGCCTTAAGGATCTCTGATGATAAGAGCTTCGAGGAGGAGAAATCCCTCCTCCTTAATGTCTTTGTTGAAAACAGTTATAGTAGACACTTGGGACATAAGGCTTTCCTCAAAGCAGCTAAGAATTCGTTAACCAAAAGAGGGCCTAAAGAGTGGATTCCTAGTGTCCATCTTCCGTATGTTCAGGGGACCACAGATAAGATTGTGAGGGTTCTTAAGAGGCGTAATGTCCCTACAACTTTTAGACCTCTCAATACCATTCGTAAATCCCTCAGATCTGTAAAGGATCCCATTGACCCTAAGGACATGAAAGGGCTTTATATTATTCCTTGTTCTTGTGGGACCCCCTATATTGGTGAGACTGGTCGCTCCATTAATCAAAGGATTAGTGAGCACGCAGCTGACCTCAGGCATATGAGAACTAAGTCTTCCGCTTTAGCAGAGCATGTGGAGAAAACCAATCATCATATCTACATCGAGGAGGCTAGTGTAATTGCTAGAGTGTCGCAATTCCATCACCGGAAATTTAGGGAAGCCCTGGAGATTGAAAAAAAACCGAACAATCTCAATAGAGAGGATGGCCGGAAGATCAGTAGTTGCTGGATCCCAGCCATCTACTCCTAGTCGTTTTCTTTCTTGTCCTCCCTTATTTCATTGATAAATTAATTTTTAATATGGTAATTTATTTATTTATTATTAGTATTATTTATTTATTTTATTTTATTTATTTATTTATTATTATTATTATTATTTATTTATTTTTGTTGTGAAAACTCTTTGACTATTAATTTAAGCTTAATTTATCTACATTAATTAATTTAAACCTATTTAATTAATTAATTTAAACTATTAATTAATTTTAATATGGTAAAATTATTATTATTATTATTATTTTTTTTTTGGGTATCAATTTCAACTTAATTTACCTAAAGTTAATTTGAAATTAATCTATTTTAATATACTATTTTTTTACCATTAAATAGACCTTGAATTAATTTTTATATTTCCAACCTTGAGTTCTCTAACTTTTTGACGAATATTTATATTACTAACTAATATTTTTATCTAACCATTTAAAATTAATTTTATTCTTATTAATTAATATATTTGAAATTATTATTATTATTATTATTATTATTATTATTATTTCTAACAATTTTAAATTAATTTAATTTATTAATATATTAATATATTTGAATTTAATTTATTATAGTATATTAATTCTATATTAATAACCGGATTTTCTTAAAAAATAAATAAATAAATACCCCTTATCATGGTCAAACTAGCCGTTATAACTAGCTAATATTTTTATCTAACAGTTCAAAATTAATTTTATTCTTATTAATTAATATATTTGAAATTATTTATTTATTTATTATTAATATTTTTTTAAGGATTTACTTATTATAATATATTAATTTTACTTATTCTAGTATACGTTTCTAACAAATTTGAATTAATTTAGGTTTATTAATATATTTAAAATTAATTAATTTAATTTATTTTATGATTTACTTATTATATTATATTAATTTATTCTATATTAATAACTGAAATTTCTTTTATATAAATAAAATAAATAAATAATATAAATTAATATAATACCCCTATCATGGTCAAACTAGCTGTTATCAGGTCAAATCCAACTGTTGTCTTTTTAGCGGTTACCTTATCGAGAAATCTGAGTCATGAGATATTCTGCCCTGTCTACTCATTCAACTTGTCCTGACGATGAGCCACACTGGTTGGTTCGAAACGCGTGGACAAAAATTTCTCCATGTGATTTTCGCTGAAGAATTCTTCAAAATTTTGATATGGATCACAGAAGTGTCAATTCAATAATCAAAGTTCTAAGTTGGTTAGGCTAAGTTGGTTCTGATAGTTAAACTGTTGTAATTATTTGAACTGAATATATATATGATAATGAATGTATCAATATACAATTTTTTATTAGATTCTCAAGAGAATATACTATAAAGTAGTGTCTTGTTGGTTCTCTGCAACTTTGTGTCTATTCTTCTATTATTATGTTTCATATGTTTATGTGAGTTCTTGTTGTCATTTTTACTGGTAACCAATGTTCACTATCTGCTAGACTACAACATTGGTTTCATTGTCAGTAGTATTGGACTCAAGTGCCTTCAACATACAAACATAAATTTTCACTTTAGAAGAGATATGATAGTGGTGGGGGATGAAGATTAATAATCACCTAAAGAACTAAACAAGGTGAAAAAAATTGTCAATTGCGGAGGCTAGAGCACATTTTTTCATGGAATCACATGAACAATTTCTCAAAGCAACCCTTTGCTAAGATTAAGAAACATCTCAACTAGATCACTGATGCGACAGAAGAATGACGAGAGATAAATGATATTGAAACTCAAAAACAGGGGTAGCAATAACTTATATGAGTGGGTTGAAAATATCTTGCATGAATTTTGTAAAGAAGAAACAATAGAAGAGCGAACTTCTATTGAGCGAATTAAAGCAAGGTCTTTTGACCATTTTCATGACAATTTTTTCTATACTATACTGACCTTGCTCCATAAGTTTCTACTTGATAAAGGATTCATCCATAAAGTACAGTATTGACAACCTCTTCAAGAGCCATTAAATTTTGATTGCCGATAGAAACAGATCTATTGGCAGATGTTCCTTCACTATTGTTATAACAATATGAAAGAAGCATGGGATTATTTCTTGAGAAAATAAAAAATGGATGTTGATTTTTCCTTTGTCAACCGACACTAATTTGGCTAGACATGGGGGGGGGGGGGGTGGGAGGGCGAAGTAATTAATCGTGAAGAATAAATTAAAAATAAAAAAATAAAAAAAATTAGAAGTATTAATGAATTAAAATGGGAGGAAAGTGGTTGACTGCTAAGAAACGATAAGAGGAACAAAGTATAAAAGGGAGTCTAGGTGGACTTCGACTGTATAAACAGTTGATCGACATTCAAAAGCTATAAAGGTACAAGAGAAAGAAAATATGAGAAGAAATAAGAGAAGAATACCAGAGAAAGAAAGTTCAAACTCTAGAGTGTGAGAGGGAGATGCATGGGACTCCTTTGATGCTCAACATCATGAGTTGAGAGACGTAGCACTGCCAATTCTGACAAAGAATAATGGTCTACAAATAAGTCCTAGAAGGCAAGTAGAGGAGATGGAAATCGATGACTCTAGTTTTTAAATACCATGAGCGCCAATTGTATCAATATCACATCCCACCATTAGATAATTCCTTTGACAATAGTCACAAATTTATTCAAAAGCACCCACTATTTGGCACAAGAAAGATGAACAAATAAATTTAAGTAATTGATAAGAAATTGAAATTTCTATTGTATACCAAACATGGAGTGATAATCAAGGAAATGTATACATACTTCTCCATATTAGAGATCTCATAAACACACCCATACCACAATTATTATCTATCGAAGGAAATGCAGATACAAGTTTGGACATTGAAGACTCACGACCTGGAACAAGTCAGTTCACCAATATATAGATAAAGCATGCCAGACTAACAAGTCATCTTCTCTAAAATTTAAATTCAACAATCAAGAAGATACTTCAATCTTAACGTATTAGTGAGAAGTCAAAGTTGATAAGACGGACTAGACTATCAAACCAGAAAGCAACACTTCTGCCAATACAAATGGGGCTAAATGATATTCCTGTTTATGAAGGAGACGAATACCTAAACCATTGGTTTGTATGTAAGAAGTTTTTGGAAGCTAATGATATTATAGATGAAGATAAACAAATGTCCTAGTTTGCAGTCACTCTCAGAAAGAAAGTTCTTACTTGGTTTATGAATATCATAGAAAACCAACCAAGAAGCAAAAATGATACCAAAATGAGTTTTTTCTCCTTCTTCAAAGTAGAAGATGTTAAACATATTGTGGCTCAAACACTCAAAGATATTAAAAAATAACTTTATGATACAGTAAGGGAATATGATAAGCCATTCAAATATTTATTAAGCCAAATCTCATATGTTATTTATGAATAATTATTAATTCAGTGGTACACTATTGTTGTTGCGGAAAATCTAAGGACCATTGAGGAAGCATGGAGTGAAAACATGTGAAGAAGCCCTTAAACCAACTCAATGCATTAAAACATATGATGAAGGGAAGAAAAACAACTTGATGACTAATAATAAATTATAAGAAAATATTGAACAATTACATAGTTTGTTATTGACATTATCTCTTTAGAAAAGTAATCTTTGGTTTATAAATTGCAGAAGTGAAGGGCATAGAAAGGATAACTACAAATTTGTTGACTATTTCAATCAAGATGTTTAATGAGTTCATTGGTATATATGTTCTGATATATTCCAAATTGCATCAAATCATATTATTAAGGAATGTCAATATAATTTTCATAATTCTAAGCCAAAATGGTGTGCCATATGTAAAGATAATAGCCACTCAACTCAATAATGTCAGTTGAATGTGAAGAATAAGCCCAATTATCATGTTGTTTACCATACTCAGGATTCGAAACAATTAAACGAACCACCTATCCAAGGAGAAAGAGAAAATGGAAGAGGAGGATACGGTGGTCGAGTCAGAGGATATAATGGTCAACGACGTGGTTGTGGTTGAGGTTGAGGAAGATTCTATTATTTTACATGTTGGAAAGAGGGTCACACAACACCTATTTATCCTCTGGTAGATAATACTAACTTACATTTTTGTAATATGTTTGTTTTGGGTGATCGCTTGTTGGAGGATTGCCCTAAAATTCTTGAAAAAGTATTAAATAAAAGAGTTGTCAATTTGTTACAGAATGTCCCAAAGTAGGAGATTATAAATTTGAAAAATATCCATGTCATTATAAAGTTTGCCATGGGTCAAGAAAACACTTCTCAGAATCAGTGAATTCTTCGGTCAGCTAAAGGTACTGCTAATTACCTAGATATGTATGCTCATAATGATACTATGGGAAAAGAAGTAGAATTTTACGTGAATGAAGTCAACATGCAGAAACCAAAAAGGGATATTTTACTTGAGGAATTTCTGAAATTATTAAAATGAGAACAATCAGTTGGCTATATTTTTAAACCTTTAAATCTATTAAAGGAATGTAATGAAGGAAGAAATCAGTACAAGAACTTGTAGTAGCTTTCAAAAGGAAAACATTTAGATGATAATGACCCCCAAGTCAACTTAGAAATAAATGAATATATTGAAAAACATGGTGTTGTCAATTTCATATCGTAAGTAAACATACTTCTAAGAGAAACATGGATTAATATGGGAAAACCATCCCTTTTAGAGGATGACTAACTATCTCAAATTAGCTAGCCAAAGGTTCATTGAACCAATCAAAATGATGTGACAAGTTAAAACATCGAATATGGGAATTTTGACCTCTGTATACTTAGAGGTTATGGACTTAATTGATAGTATTCTATCTTAATCGGTAGTAGTCGAGAGACTATGAGGTCAAAGGATGAAAGATACTATATCTCTAGAGAAATACAAAATTAAATTAAAATGTAATAATAAGAAAATAATTATTCCTCTTGACCCCCAAGAAGGAAAGCCATGAGTTGATCCATGGGAAGAAAATTCATAAACAAGGAGATTATATCAGGTCCTACTTGAAGACAATGACAATGTGGAGCCTAACACATTCAAATAAATATTAATTGGTTCCCCACTTTCCATTGGAAAAAACTATGACACCAAGCTCTATGAATGGAAAATTGAGAATTATGAATCTAAAGTGAAGGAACGTTGACCAATTAAAGCCATACCAAGGAAGAAGGTTCGACTGTGTTTCACCATACAAGTTGTACCTACAATCCAAGAGAATAAAAGAAAATAAATGTCATCATTATTACCATCTGATCTAAATGAGGACTCTAGTAATTTATTTAGATTCAAGGAATGTGCATCTCTTGTAAATCATGGGGAGCAAGTGACTAAATCTATCGAAGAGCAAGGGAGAATGTAGAATATGGTTCAGACTTTCACTGGCAAAGCAATCCATTGGTGGGAAACTCATGTGACCTGACTCCAAACTTGGACAACAACAACGTATTTTATCGAAACATTTGTAGGTTGAAAGTTATCAGGACAAGCAAATATCCCAACATTTAAGCCTAGATAAGATCTCATTCTTCACATACAAACCTATGATTTGAAATGGTGAAGAATTGAATATAGGGATGAAATGGCCTAGCCTCACATGTTTCATAATATTTTGGACAATTTTCCTAATAAATGGTATAAATTGGAGAACCCTTGTGATCATTCATTACACTGGAAATGATTAAAGGAAAATTTTATTAAAGACTTTGAATTTCAACCAAAAGAGTAGGAACTAGTTGAGATAACTAAGAATATTAAAGAATTTTTGAAGGAAAAATCCCCCACTAAGTGTAAATAATAATCACCAATCAATGTCTCATAGACGGTTGTATGTAATAATGTTTCATGCTCATTGAATAGAAAATTTTCCAGTCGGTTGCAAATGGAAGGAACTCATACTACTGGTCAAAGTTTTTTCTAGAAGAAGGAACATCCCAAGAATATCAGAAAAATTAAATCAATGTTTAAAGTAGAAAAGAAAGAAAATGAGAAGTCCAATCAACTAGACTTTCCACCCAGGTATAAAGAAATAAAATTTAGAGACCAAACACTCAATCCATCGAAGGCCTTCGACTGGATGGATGCAAATATCAAGATAAAGGAAGTCAATATATCAAATGACGACCAACTGAAGATGGCTCAAATACGAGATTACTAGTCAAAAAAACAAATGACAAAATTTATCGACCTTCTAAAGTAATACCAAGATGTTTTTTCTCATGATTATAAATATCTTAAGGGACTCATGAAAGAAATGGGGCAAATGAAAATTGACATCATTCCAAGATCCAAGCCTATAAAGAAAATACCATATAAAATTGCACATATATATAATCCCATTGTATAAAAAGAGATAGAGGGGATGTTAGTAGTTGGCATCATCTACCCTAATGAAAAGCTAGAATTGGCAAGTTCCATGGTTGTGAAACCTAAAAACCACAACCCCACTAGATTAAATATGCATTGATTTTTGTGGACTTAACAAACTAACACTAACCGATCCATTCCCTACTCCCTTTGTAGATGAAATAATAAATGAAGTAGCAGGTCATGAATTTTATTCTTTTACAAATGTATTCTCAAGGTATAATCAATTTCTTATTGCAAAAGAAGATCAAGAGAAAACTACGTTTGTTACTAAATGTTGACAACTAATCATTAGGATTAGGTGAATCCATGTAAAATAGTGTAAATAGAAAATAAGGAGAAGTGGAATATGAAGAGACACTGGGAGATGAAGCCCAAGAGTCTCTCCCTCCATGTATATATCTATGATCATCCTTAATGAAAAAACGTAATTCATTTGAGGAGTTACCTCCTGGCCTGACATGGTACCAGACCCAACTCCATTTTCTACTTCCCTTTCTACCCTAGTAACTCCCTTGGAACTCCCTTCTATCATTTCTTTCGCAATTTATCAAATCCATACGTAGAAATTACAATCTATTATTCTCTAGAGCATGGATATGGGTAAAGTACACTCTACGTTTGGTAGAAGACCGAATGACCCTACATTATATTAATCTTTGGAGAATCTGCGTTACTGTGTTATTGTGCCTGTGTTATTGGATGTTGTTGGGATGGGGTCCCCTAGGTCAATTTTGGGGCAAAATCCCAAGTTTTGGGGAAAAATCCCAAGTTTTGACGTAAAAAATGTAAAGTCTCCACAAAGTGTTGTTGCGGAGTGCGTAGATAGTTAAAAAGTCATAAAGGGTTTTACCCTTCTTTATGTAAGATGAGTTAGCTTTTTGAGGATCTACCCATGGTCTGCGGACCATGGGATTGTATAAATAGGTATGTCTTAGGATATATAAGGCAAGAAATGAAGTTTGTCTATGGGAGAAGTCTAGAGAGTTAGCGAAGAAGAGTAGGAAGAAAGGCTCTGCAACTGTGTGCACAGAGGCCTAGAGTAGAGTCTGCAGCTGAGTGTGTGGACCCCTGCAGCTGAGTGCGTAGGGAAGTTTTGAGTCTGTAAGATTAAATGAATATTAATAAAGAAGATTTTTGCAGAAATACCCGTGTTTATCTCTTTACTTTTGTTTTATATGAATACACTTTATGTTGTGATGAGTTTATGAATTAATAATGTATTGATGCGCGAATTTACATGATTTATATTTTTATATGAATGCAATTGATGTTAAATGTTTACGCGAAGATTATCTTGTTCTATATCGAACACTTAGGCTGATCTGAGTAATTTTTGGGTTAAGAGTAATCTTTGATGCATGTAAATAGTTGATTGTCCTATTTAGGGTTCACGAAAGCCAATCGTAGTCCTTCGCAGAGGTCTAGGGGCTGATTCAAGGGAGTTATATCGGTAAGCCATAAGGGCTTATCGATCTATGTGAAGACATATCTAGGGCAAAAAACAACATCACGTTGATCTCTGGGTGTGTAAACTTGGTTCCAACATCCCCCCATACAGCTTCGAGTGAGACTTCAGTCCACACTTCGCGGATTGATGTCAAAAGGGCCAATAATGTAGGGATTTGTTTGGCACACTTAACTCTGAACCTGGATCATAACCCACTAAGCCAACAAATGGTTTTGTTGTCGGGACTTGGATCTGCATACAAAGATGTGTGATGTCGCATCACTAGAATCTAACAAAGAAATAAATTGAGAAGTGGTTGGATAGAAAAATCCACAAATTCACGGTGCAAGAGAACAGAAATCCGCACCTGACAAAAGAACAGTGGTTGGACAGGTATCTATACACATAAATACATGAAATATTCTTTTTCACCTTCCCAATCGAACTGTATGAGTGGATCGCTAAATTTACAAACGGATAAGGAAGGTGGAGGCTTGATGCTCCCATAGTGTGGACCCTGGAGCTAGTGCTAAAATTGGAAGCTTCTGAAGATAAGATCGCATGCATTTTCGATGACTAGCTCGATCAAGTCATAGGAGGATTTGTGAAAAAATTCGTGGTCAATACTTCAGTCAGCTACAGTGAAGCAAAGTGGCACATTTTCAAAGGACTGCGAGGTAAGTATTTGAAATATCTGAATACTTGGATTAAAATTCTCTTGTGTGAAAAGAGGGTTATGCCACTGCTTTGATATTTGGATCTACACAAAGTGGATGATTATTTAGAAATCAGGAAAGAGCAGGTCCTGAATACAGCCCATTGATAGAACCTCCTTCGAGCGACTACGAGGGAGTAGTACAGGCTTCAACGTGAAGCACTGTATAGTTGATAAAAAAGGGTTTTTTCACAAATACCTCATCCACCTACACCATCTCCATCTTCACCTCCACAACATACGCCTTCACCCACACCACCACCACCTCCGCCACCATTCAATATGTTAAATACCATGAATTTTCTTGTTTTCAAGGGTTTGGGAAGTGAGGACCCAGATCAATTTTGGTTCGTTGCGAAGGTTGTATGGAAGGCACATAATATTATGGATGATCATATAAAGAAGGTGCAGTTGGTTATTGCTCTACAAGATTGCGCATTGACATGGTACTTTAAGTACTACACCGATAACCCATTGTTATCATTAGTAGACATTCAGAATGCTCAGAATAAGGAATTCGGTAGGCCCAAGTCTGAATCACAATTAGTTGTTGGATTCAAGGAAATCATGATGAGGCCTGGAAAAACACCCTAGGAGCTGGATCAGAGACTGAAGTGCCAAATCCGCAAAGCTAACATGAATCTCACCAATAGCCAGCACCTTGAATGGTTTGTAGCCTCACTCTTGCCCCACCTAAGGGTTGCTTTATCGCAACAAAATATAGGGACCCAGGCGGAAGCATTGGAGATTGTGATGATATTTCATGAAATGCTTATTGAGGATGTTGCTCTGGGAGTTCAGTAGATTCATGCGGAGTTGCATAACCTCTACTTGGAGTTGCAGACCTTGAAGAAGTAAAAAGTTTCTTGGGTAGAGGTGTGCGAGGAATTTTGGTGCCTAAAATCTAAAATCCAGGGGCATGATAAAGATCACTGTCCCGTTTTCATGAATTATATTACAAGGGGAGGGCCAATTCCCCTGAGATAGGAGGCTACTGCAGGACGAAGTACAGGGTCCGTGCTGTGGTGCGCTATATGTTAGGTAGTTGGAAAACATGTAATGGACAATTGTCACTTGCTGCAAAAATTTGTACAGACACCACAACAGTTATTCTGCAATGTCTATAAATCAGTGGGCCACGAGGAGCGTAACTACTGTAGCTATGAATAGATGATGGAAGGAACACCCATGTATCAGATGAAAATAGAAAATCGACCTCCATATCAAGGCACTGGGGGAGCGCGTAGAGGATACCAGGGGCGTGGACGAGGCTGAGGAGGAGGAGGACCTAGTAGAGGTCAAGGGCAAGTTATTTGATATATTTACGGAGTTTCAGGACACTATGCACGGGAGTGTATGAGATAGACATGCCCATCATGTTGATATTGTACTTAATTTGACCATGCAATAGAATAATGCCCTATACTAATAGCTAAGATGTAGGAGAAGAAGGTGCAGCTTTGGTAGCCTACCCATAATTTACAAATGATGAGGGTCGAGCCCCGCGAAGAGGATCCCAATGTGAATATTATGATGTGGAGCGGAATGATGATTGGTGATGATAAAGGGAGGCAACCTGAAGAAAGTGAGTGGGTTTGCAAGGCTCCAAAAAAAAGAAATTGGGTTTGATCTGGAGCTTGCGGAGGAAACGTTGATGGAAGAAAAGAAAATATTCGTTGAGGCCTCTACCTCAAGAAGTCAGGACAAGCTATCTGAAGAAGTAGACCCCTCCATGCTTACCACTTTATTGGAGACTTGTATGACGTTGTTGTGCACTATCAAGGATAGAAAGGGCTACAAGAACTGATAAATAAGTGTGCTAGAAAGGAAGTTGCTCCTGAAGGACACCACGTACTCAGAAAAATAGGCTAACACAAGATGAGAACAGGGTGCGAGATGAGGCTTACTGCGCAAATAGGAGACTATGAGATGGATCAAGTTATTTTTGATCTGGGGTCGAATGCGAATATTTTCCTAAATAGACATGGGAAAGAATGGGGAGACCTGCGTTGTAGTGGTCTCCGATTCAATTGAGAATGAAAAATCAACAGAAGATTATCCCTATGGGGAGATTGCATGGAGTGACCATAGATATAAAAGGTGTGAGCGCATTGGTCGATTTTGAAGTGATAGATATTATTGATGAAATCAATCCATACCTTGCACTCCTGGGAATTGATTGGGCTATCGACATGAACGAGGCAATCAATTTGAAGAAGTGGATGATGTTGTTTGAAAGGAAATCGCTCTACGTAGAAGTACCATTGGACCCTGCAGAAGGATTGTGCTATACTAAACCAGTCCGCGACTATGAAGAAAGCGATGATGATCTGGATTAGATCTATAAGATAATAGTGTGAGATCAAGATGGGGATATACGATAGTTGATGGACAAATTGCATGGGATCATGAAAGCTCATGTACCTCAGACTCAGACAAAGAATTGGAGCACTGGCAGAATAGGTTGCATGAAGTATCTACATTGCGTTGTAATATGATGACTAAATCGTTGTGCTGTGTGTCATCAGAGGTAAGAAATTTACCTTATTATGATGGTTTTACTTATGTAGATAAATTTTTGGATGCATTTGAAAGGGAAGTATTGGAGAAGCATCACTTCCAAGCACTGGATTTGGCATTGTGTGCTACGCTTGCTCAGTGGTGGGGTACGCATAAAGACAATTTTGATGAATGGCATGAGTATAGAAGAATGACGAGATTGTGGTTTGGTTGCCCGAAAGTTTGGATAACTGAAAAATATGATGGAAGAAATGATCCACACGATCATTTAGAAAAATGGACTAAGGTCTATGGAATGGAGCTGCAGCCAGAGTGGGTGCATATTTTCTGTCACACTTTGGACATCATTCCTATGAATTGGTACCTAGAAACAGAGCTCCGCCATGGTACTGTGGAGTGGGACATCTTGAGAGAAGGATTTTTGATGACCTTCAGCTTTGAGGATGGGTTCGAAAGCATAGACAAAGCATTATACGAGGTTAAGGCAGCAATCTTCAAAATACCGTGGGATCCTTTAGAATTGATTCAACCAGATTGGAGCACCCAATTGTGCCATGCACTAGAGTGCTACAATGTGACCGCTGAAGAAGGTGATGAGGATCCAAGAAATATTAACTTCCTAGAGGCTAAATGCCACCGTGAATTTAAGGGACCACAGATAGAGAATACAGACATCACCACACCATTAAAGACTAGACAAGTGAACATTGGCACAGAGGTAGAGCCGAAGTTTGCAAAGATTGGGGTTACTGGGATGATGCTACAGTAGATAAAGTCACTAAGTTTCTTTGCGAATATCAAGAATTATTTCATACCAAATTTTCGGACTTAAAAGGCATCATAGGCGATTTGGGAGTGATGAAAATAACTCTGAAACCGGATGCGAAGCCTGTGAAGCAGAGGCCATATTGCCTTAATCCCAAATACAAGGAAAAGGTTTGCTTAGATCTAGACAAGATGCTAATAGTAGGTAGTATTGAATCGGTGGAGGAATCTGATTGGGTGAGTCCAATGGTCATTCAAGAAAATAAGTAGAAGGATGAATTAAGGATTTGCGTAGATCTCAGAAAGCTTAACAATGCATGTGTCCATGATCCCTTTCTGACATTGTTTACTGACGACGTCCTGGACAATGTTGGAGGATAGAAGGCCTACTCATTTACTAATGGGTTCTCTAGGTACCATCAGATTAAGATGGCACCAGAAGATAGGAGTAAGACCACCTTCGCAACAGAATGGTGATGTTTCCAATATACAGTGATGCCTTTTGGAATTAAGAATGCGTCGGTGATATTCTCATGCGTAGTCATCACAAAATTCAAAGAATTCATTCACAAATTCTTGGAAGTATATTTCAATGATTGGACAGTGTTTGGGCTTGTAAAGTGACATGTAGCCAGTTTGCACTTGATGTTGGATACATGCCGAAGGTATTAGATTGCACTAAACCTGAAGAAATGCTTTTTTTTGTGTCCCTTTTGGGATCTTGCTAGGTCATGTCATATGCAGGCAAGGATTTATGGTAGACCCTAATAAGATTGCGGTAATAATAAATTTGGAAGACCCAAGGAGTGTTAAACAATTGCACGCTATGTTGGGCCATACTGGATACTATCGGAAGTTCATCAGGGGTTATGCTCAGATTACCATGCCTATGGAGAAGATGCTAAAAAAGGACACTACATTCTATTGGGATGAAGAATATCAGCGTAGTTTGGATGTATTAAAGGAAAAAATGGTCACCGCATCAATCCTAGTCTTCACGGATTGGAAGAAGGAGTTCCATGTGCATGTAGATGCCTCATGTATTGTGCTAGGAGCAATGCTAATATAGGCTAGTGACGAACTTGATCATCCTATAGCATGTGTGAGAAGGAAGAGGTCAAAAGCTGAAAAGAATTATTCAATGACAAAGTACGAAGGATTGGCTTTGGTGTACACACTCCAAAAGTTAAGACATTACCTGCTAGGCGGACATTTCAAGATGTACACAGACCATTATGCATTGAAATATCTAGTTAATAAGCCTGTGTTGGGGGGGAAAATATGTAGATGGATACTGCTATTTCAGGATAAGGGGAAAGTGGTGGATTTAGATGACGAAGAGGGCGCGGAGAACATAGACACCGAGGGGGTGGATCCTATATCCAAGCTACCATATTATATCCCTATGCACAAGGGAAAAGTAAAAATAACCAAAGATCCAGACGCAGAGAAGTTATTGATCCACACACCCCTGCTGCTGAAGAGCATTACATTCTAAGGTCCACACTTGGTGCGGATTCCACATTTAAAGCTGGAGGACTGGGATTTGGCAGACCACGAGAGGTTCCCCCACTTGGCAACAAAAAACTACATGAAGAGGGTCTTTTACAAGGAGTTAGGTGTCACTGCACTGGAGCCTGTGGAGTGGATTCATGAAGTGAATCAGTCAGGGTTGCTGAACCTGTTGTGGGTGCCCCACTACCACCACTCCAACATCAACCTGATTGTTATCAAGAAGTTGCTGACCCTGGTGCCTGAGATATGTTTGTGGATGAGCATGCCGATCCCTATTACTGATATGATGATC
Organism: Pinus tabuliformis; assembly: GCA_031772625.1. Classification (NCBI taxonomy): domain Eukaryota; kingdom Viridiplantae; phylum Streptophyta; class Pinopsida; order Pinales; family Pinaceae; genus Pinus; species Pinus tabuliformis. The sequence goes on along the minus strand of CM062805.1, from coordinate 751,266,058 downwards.
CATTGGATCATGCTGCTGCCACACTCAAGGTTGAATCTGTGGCCAAGGAGTTTGGTGGAAAGACAAGTGAGCGAGACCTTGCTGAAATGATGAAGGAGAAGTTCAAACTAGTAAAGAAGTCGCGCAAGTACTTGATCACCTCTATCACCAACCCCACGGTGAAGATTGCAACACAGATCCTTGCGGGCAAAGTCATGAGAAGATGTCGCACAGACAAGGTTCTAGCGCCAGTTATTTCACTAGATGAACAATGCACAGAGGGTGTGCAGTTCAATTGGGTGTGCTACCTTTGTAGTGATTTCCTCATGAATTGTCGAGAGGCATAGGATGAGAATAAAACATTCCAATATCCGTGGTTATTACTCTCCATCATATTAGTCATGTGGGATCTACTGAAGGACAGTCAGTTCCTCCTGTGGAGAAGGGATTTTCGGAGGCTGCACAGTTTGCATCCCTTTGGGCCAAAAAAGATGTTGCGCGGGTCACAGAGACCAAGGTGTTCTAGGTTTTGATGGAGGCTAGTCTATGCATGGCCATCAACGAGAAGCCGCAGTTGTCTCCGACAGTGTTTGAACAGCTCTTAGAGTATGAAGAACTCGAAGCAGGTTTCCATCATGTGTACATCAGAGCATGGAAGGATCTGCAACAGAAATGGTTTGACCTCCCTTACTTAGCCATGGACAATATCATCCATGAAATGATTAAGTGTTGGATGACAAATTGGCACTCTCCATTTGATCAGGCTGTAGGCACCAACAATTCCATGGAGAAGAAAAATAAGGAAGCAGCCAAGAAAAAGGTCCAGTAGTTGGCCAAGAAGCATAGAAAAGAGGTCGAGGAGAAGGCTCAGGTGGACTCAGAGTGCACCGCAAAGCAGCAGACAGAACATGAAGAGTGTGACTCTGAGAAAAGTGGTAAGTTCCCTTCACCCCAAATAGAGGAGGAGGAGTAGTCATAGCAGGGTGGCAATGGTTAGGAGGGATAGAGCACTCCCTTCTAAATCAAAAGGTACCGGGAACAAGGAAAGGAAGGGCCATGGAAGAAATCAAAAGCGAAAAATCCATCGTTAGATCCGATCACTCTAACAGATGACAACATGGAAGAAATAGGCGACAAGGTGCATGATACCACGACAAAACTGTTATAGTAGTTCGAACAACAACACAAGAAGGTGTTAAGCACCATCCAGAAGGATTTGCGTGAGTTGCAGATTCAAACGAGTAGGATCCACTTAGAAGTAGGGAAAATCAGCGCTGCATCAACGAGTTTAGCACCAAGGACCACTCAGGTAGCAGAGATGGTTCGATCATTGGATCTTTGGGCAGTCATGCTCCCAGATGGATCCTTGAGCACAAAATTGGTTGATGACAAGGTCATCGTGAGTTCTCTAAAGAACATCAGCCTCAACATGGCTGCGCTCCCCAATGAGTACCTTCACATGCTGCAGGCAGGTGTGACAGCAGAGTTCAGAGCTTGGGAGTAGTGTGCACTAAGCCTAATCAGTGAATATAGGGTGAACAATGAGTAGATGTTCACCAAAAAGACAAAGGCGTTGCAGGAAAAGGAGAAAATTCATGCGCAGAGCACCCAGCTCGCAACCATAGTGGCAGAAGCGTACAGAACAATGTCCAAATTTCATATCCTAGAGGACGCACCATTGGAGGCAAAGATAAAAAAACTTTCTATGGGTGTGCATGATTCCATGGCAGAGGTGGCTAGAGTCCAGTTTGAGTTGAACCTGAAGATAATAGAACTAGAGCTCAAGTCGCAGCCTTCAACACCACCAGAGGTAAGGGAACAACGCAAAGCCACTGTGAAAGATATAGTCGCGATGGTGGATGTCGCAGTGGTGGACTGCATCGTGCTGTTTGAGTAGGATATGGAGGTATTCACAGCCCTGCAAGAAGATCCCACCATGTAGGTCTTAAATACAGAAGTCCGCGAGCTCCAACAACAATATGATGAAGTGACGGTGACGACGTTCACCGTTGCTACAACACAATGAATATCCAAGCTACAGAAGGTGAAGCAATTGCTTACACAGGTGGAAGCAATGCAAAAGAAAGAGGTTTTTCTTAAGGCTAGATTGGGGCCTTGGTTGGATGAGGCCTACACTGTCTCCACCAATATTTAGGAAAAATTGGTGAACTTGTAGAGTACACAACAGAAAATCAAGTAGGATAGTGCAGGACCAACCATAGAGAAGCTCGTGGAAAAGATCAAGCAAGCAACCACAGAGAGCACAGTTGAGGTAGCAGTTGCACAAGTGGATATGGGGATCTTCGCACTAAAATCTTCATGCTAGTCGAGTGACTTGAGGGTGAGTCATGATATTTGTGTTGGGGGCCTGTTGGGATGGGGTCCCCTGGCCCAAGTTTTGGGTCAAAAGACCAAGTTTTTGGGAAAAAGCCCAAGTTTTGGGGCAAACATACCAAGTTTTGATGTACAAAATGTAAAGTCTCTATGACGCATGGTCGCGGAGTGCGTAGATAGTTAAAAATTAATAAATTTTTTTACCCTTCTTTATGTAATATGAGTCGGATTTTTGAGGATCTACCCATGGTCCTTGGACAATGGGATTGTATAAATAGGTGTGTCTTAGGATGTCTAAGGAAAGAAATGAAGTTTGTCTATGGGAGAAGTCTAGAGAGTTAGAGAAGAAGAATAGGAAGAAAGGCTCTGCAGCTATGTGATCAGAGGCTTAAAGTAGAGTCTGTAGCTGAGTGCGTGGACCCATGTAGCTAAGTGCACAAGGAAGTTTTGAGTCTGTAAGCTGAACTGAATATTAATAAAGAAGATTGTTGCAGAAATACCCGTGTTTATCTCTTTACTTCTATTTTATATGAATACACTTTATGTTTTGATGGATTTATGAATTAATAATGTATTGATGCATGACTTTGCATGATTTATATTGTTATATGAATGCAATTTATGTTAACTGTTTACATGAAGATTATCTTGTTGTATGTCGAACACTTAAGTCGATTTGAGTAATTGATGGGTTAAGAGTAATATTTGATGCGTGTAAGTAGCTAATTAGCCTGTTAAGGGTCCGCAAAATGTAGACGTAGTCCTTCGCGGAGGTCTAGGGGCTGATTCAAGGGAGTTATATTGATAAGCCATAAGGGCTTATTGATCTACGTGAAGATAGATCTAGGGAAAAAAAACAAAATCACACTAATCTCTAGGTGCGGAAACAAGGTTCCAGCATCCCCCCATACTGCTTCGGGTGAGACTTCAGTATGCGCTCCATGGAATGATGCCGAAAGGGCCAGTAGTGTAGGTATTTGTTTGGCGCACTTAACTCTGAACCTAGGTTAGGACCCACTAAGACAATAGAGGTTGTTGGAGGTTGTGTTACAATTCTTTGTTGAAGGGGTCGTATTCATTGTTGAAGAACTAGGATCTAGTCTATGCATTGTGTTAGCGCCTGGATTGAACCTTAGGATGAAGGAAGGCAATACCAAGGTAACCACAAACCATGCTTAGCCAAGTAGCTAGCCCTACTAGGCCAGGAGAGGTCTCTCTCCGTAAGGATCTCATCCAAATTGACTGGATCTAGAAATTGATATTAGGCTAGGTATAGTAGCATAGGGTTTGATTTGATTTTGAAGGGTTTTGCTGTATCAGGAGGAGCCAAATAGTTAGGGCATGGAAATTAGGTCAAAACTGCAGGTGTTCAATGGGGCAAGGTAGGCACAACAATAAAAACCTTAGGGTTTGATGGATGAGGTGAATAGACAGATGAGGAGCTAGGAAGAGCATGTAAACCTCATGGATTCTTCCTAAACTTAAGGAAACACAAACTGTGAAATGTCTACCCAAAACAGAGCATAAAAGTTATGGATTCTGCCTTTCAGACTTGTATACATTCACATAAAGAGTATGAAACGATGAAATTGAGTCAAAAATACATTTTAACACATGAAAACATAAGAAAAACTGAACTGAGCATCATACCACATGGATCCCAAAGAAATAGCTGCAATTTTTCATTAATCTCCTGCTGTAACTGGTACAAAATGATGTCTATCAAAGCCTAAGCAATCCCACTAAATTCAACCCTTTAAAATGAGAAAGAAAAAGAAGATATAGACCTCAATTCAACCTCCTCCCATCCTCAAGGGTCAAATCCTTAAGATGAGGAACTAATCCATCAAAAGATGAACAAGAAACTAGAATCTAGGTAGCCCTAACAACTTGCCTTTAAAAGGGAGGAAACTGATTCATTTGACTTCAAGAGAACTTTTGATCCAATGAATCTACCCTTCAGTGACTAATATTCATCTTATTTACATGCCTAGTCACCATTTACATCAGTAAAAACATCATCCATGAGAGAAAACCCAAAAGTTATAGTCATGGTACTGTAAAGTGAAAATTTAGCATAAAAGTGTCCTATGCGCAACACTTTTTACAAGGCCAATTTGGAGGTCTTCCTAGTGTCCAAATTGAGCTCATGATAGCTCATTGGAGAGCCTGTCCTGTCTACCTTCCAAATATGCCTTTATTTTCCCATTTGGAGTTGATTTGACCCCTCAAAAATTGATTCTCCCAAGATTTCATCTATGCATAGCGCCATGGTCAAAAAGAGGGCATAAAGGTTATTTTTTTGGTTTTTTTTACCTTTTGACCAACCAGTTTTGATCCAAAGACTTAGCAAATGCATAGGGACCATGCTTACATCATTAGGAATCCAATGGTGGTCTTCTTTTGGCCATTGGATGATCCAGTGGCACTGCACATAGAGCCAAAATTTTTATGTCAAAAACTACTAAATTCTTTAAAAATGGGAAAATTCTCATAACTTGCTCAAAATTGCTAAAAATTTGTGGGAGACAACCACCATCAAGTTTCTGGGTCAGCCAAGGAAGCTTAAGTAAGAAACCTAAGCCTATCACCCTCCTTTTTGCCTTTGAGGGTTTGTTTTAGCCTTGTCTTCATTTGCTTGACTCTTATGTTACAAATCTTGTTCCGAGTCCTGTAATGATGAGTCATGTGCCTAATGATTTGATTGTACCTGTTGGCCCTTTTTATAATTTTCCTAAATGCAAATTGACTTTGTCAATCCATGTTTCTCTATCCTCTTCAATCTCCTTTTCAAGCCTTTGTTCTGTAGTCAAGGTGGCTAGGGCCTTTTCTTCTCGCATTACTAATTTGTCTTTGTCATCTTTCCTCTTTGCCTTGAGAGGTTCTAGGTCCATGAGTACCTATTTTTCACTTAGCTTCTTGTTCTTCTGCTCAAGGTATGAAATTACATACTTAGCTCTCGCCAGGTTGTCCATCAATGCTTGGATCTATGCATCTTTTTCCTTTATGATTATATTTTCATTTGTTGCCTCATCTTGAGCCTCCAAGTTGACTATCTCAATTCCATGATGAATTTGTGGCTATTCTGGTTCACCATGTTCCATGAAATCAAATTCCCTGTCCTCTTCATCATTGAGGCTTTCCTCCAGCATCTTTTCCTTCCCTTTTTTCACCTGCTGAACCTGTTGTGTTGATGAAGAAGGGAAAGCCCCTTCCACTGATTGTGGAGCAAGAATTTGCCTATGAGTTGATGAAGAAGGCAAGACCCCTTCCACATCAGGTGGAGTAAACACTTGCCTATCTGCTGCAAACAAAATTCTAGCCCCTCTTTGACATGTCTTGTAGTTTTCTGTCTTCTCAACAACTTTAGTCATTTTAGCCTTCTTACTTTTCTTTACTTTGGTACTGCTAGAAGTTCTTTCTCTATGTAGCAAAAGGAGTCATTTGGATGCTTGTTAGGATAGTTTTGATGGTTGTTGGCCCTATGTGTAGTGCCGTGCAAAAATACACAGGCACACGGGCTCTATGTACAGCACTCTGGTTGTATGCGCAACGCCCCACCTACATGCGCAGCGCTCGGGCTCTATGCACAGCTCCCAAGCTCTATGCGCAATTCCAAAACTCTATGCATAGTGCCCAAGCTCTATGCATAGAGCCCGCGGTTTCTTCGGCCACCAATTCACTGCAACTCAGTTTTTCTCTTTGTTAAATGAGCATGATGAAGTTTAGCTCATCCCTTTAAGGTTTTATAGCTATAATTTTCACTATAGGGACCCACCACTTTAATCATTCACCTTTTAAAATTTCATTCTCATGTTTCTTTCTAATTCTTTTGAGTGGCTGATATGATTTAAGGCTTTGAATTATGGAGTGTATAGTAGGGAATATATGACTTTAAGCAACTTGGGAAATTAGAGACTTTATCATGAAATGACTTTGACAATTACAAATAAATCTTCCATTTTCAACTCAAAACAATGTTTTTGAGATGAAAAGATACAAAGAACCAAAGAAAACATCCATATATCAATTTTGATTGAAAGAGACTGAATGACCTTTATTAGGTCTTCCTCACACTTGTTGTTGGCCTTTATTTGGATACAATAATGACCCTATACCTAGAAAGATGAAACCTAATGACCTAAATGAAAAATGAAGACCTGATTTCATGACTAATTTTGACTGAGATGAAAAGAGTGAAAGAGGGATTTAAAAGCTCAACCAATTATGAGAGTGGGTCAACAGACATCTTTGTGAGGGAAAAGACCACTCCTGACTCAAAAAACCATCAGGGAATCAATTTCAAAGTATGACCCAGCAAAATGACTTGAATTTGCAAGGTGAGACACCTAAAATTATCATGCAAAAAGAGGAATGTGATCCCTGATGGAAGTATACAAACACTGACACTAGCATTGGCCTTATTTGGGATCATAGCTCCTTAGAGGTGTCAAGAACATCATAGACCAAGTTCCTAGCTAATTGGGCCAATACGGTCAAACAAATGAAAGACTGAAACTTTTTGAAATTTTTGAAAAATGACTTGATACAAACTCAAAACTGACTCAAAACCAACTCTAGACTGACTCAAAAACCAATTAAAAATAGTAGAAAGCATTTAAGCTTTATAGCCTTCACTTCGGGCCCTAAGCTCAAATGACATTGTACTTCAAATCTTGCAAGGAAAGTAAACTGGTATATACAATGACAGTGAAACAACTTCAGCAAGCTGCATCAGAAATAATAGTGTTTCAGGAGCCTACCATTCACTAGTCCTCCTAAGCATTCTTGACCATCCATTTCCTTCAATAAAAATGCATTATGTCCTCGATAGGCTAATATTTTATAAGGTCCTTTCCATAGATTGTCAAACTTACCATGTTTCCCTTTTTCTTCATTTCGTGCATCCCATCGCAGCACTACATCTTCCAATTGAAACTTTTCTGCATTGGTCTTGCGGTCATAAATTTTCTTTATCTTCTCTTGTAGCCGAAAAGTATTTTGAGAAACCTCTTCCCTTGTTTCTTGAAGGTGAATCATTTGATTGATCCGACACTGAATATCATCTTCTTCACTGCCAGCTTCTTGTAATAATCTCATGACTGGGATTGCAAGTGATGTAGGAAACACTATATCAGTACCATAAACCAATTCAAAAGGCGACATACCTATTGATTTCTTATTGCTCACTCTATCGGCTCACAAAGAATTGACAAGCTTTCAATGCCAATTCTTCTTGTTTGCCTCCAATATTTTCTTAATAATGTTTACAAGGATTTATTTGAAGACTCAGCTAGTCCATTGCCCTGCGAATAGTATGTCGTGGAATGGCCTAATCCGATGTTGTAGTTGTTGCAAAACTCAACCATTTTATTTGACTTAAATGATGCTGCATTATCTGTAATAATCTTGTGAGGGAAACCAAAACAAGACAAGATATTGGACTCTAAAAACTAAATGATTACCATGTCCATAGCTTGCCTTGTCATAATGACTTCGATCCATTTGGTGAAGTAATCGGTGGCTCTCAAAATCCATTTGTGCTATGCTGATGATGTAGGATGGATTTCCCCTATGAAATCAAGCCCCCACTGCTAGAAAGGTGCATTAACTATGATTGGCTTCAAAGGAAGAGGAAGAAGCTTCCTTTTTCCTTGAAAAACTTGACATTTGTGGCAGCTCATGACTGTCTTATATAAATTTGAAAATAAAGATGGCCAATAATACCTTGCTCTCAAGATTTTATTAGCTGTTTTTTTCCAAAACAAGTGATTCCCACAATATCCTCTATGAAAATCATTCATTACCTGCTAAGCTTCATTTTCAAACAAACAATTAAGAAGAACCCCTCTCAGATCTTTCCAACAGAGAGCACTATCCAAAATGCAGAATTTTGCACACTTTAGTTTTAGTGATCTACCTTTACTTTTCGAAATTCCAAGAGGAGGGGAAATATGTTGAATACCATACAATATATCAGAATACCAAGGTGAGTTGAGAAACATTTGTGATACCTGAATGAGTGTGCCACCATATTCTTCATCTAACATTGTTGCAATAAGATTTATGTCTAGAGCATGAAGATTTGACTCAGCCTTGAGTTTTGCCAAGCCTTGACCTTTGATCAGTTTCGTGGGCTTAATCTAAAGATCATACTCTAACATCATTGCTATCCACTTACCTATTCTTCCTTCCAGATCAGTTTGCATGAGGAAATCTTTGACAACTGTGTTGGGAACATATGCTATGGTATGCAAATGTAGAATGTAAACTCGAAAATCCTTCAATGCCTTTATAAGAGCCAAAGCTTGTTTCTAAATGATTTTATAGTGAAGAGAAACATCTCTAATAGTTCGACTGAAAAATGCAATGGGCTGCTCCACCTGATCCTTCTTTTGCATCAACACCGTAGCCAAAGTATGCTTAGACGCAAATGAAAATATAATAAAATCATGAGTATAATATGGACTAATCAAAACAGGGGTTGTGGTCAAAGCAAGCTTTACCAAGTTATTTCATGGCATCTTCGGTCCATTTCACAGCGTTGTCCTTCTTCAACATATTAGTTAACTCATGAAAATGTTCAACCAAATTTGGTATAAATCTACGTGAGAAGTTCATCTTACCTTTGAAGGCTTGGATCTCCTTTTTATTGCACGAAAAGTCTATTTGCTGAATTCCCTCCACCCTAGAAGGATCAATACGAATACCATCTTTGGACATTATATGACCGAGAAGCTTACCTTCCTCCATGGTGAAAAGACTCTTCTTTGGATTTAAAGAAATCCCAAACTCCCTACATTTCTAAAAAACAATCCTCATGTGGTGTAAATGCTCATCATCAGAACCAGAAAATATTGTCAAGTCATCTAAGTAAACCACTAAGAAAACATCCTTCTCATTAGCAAAAGCTATATCCATGGCCCACTGAAAAGTGGCCTCGACATTCTTCAACCCAAATGGCATCTTGGCATACTGAAAAGTCCCCCATGGTGTTGTGAAGGCAGTTTTGTCTTGGTATTTTTCGTGCACCAAAATATGATTGTAACTTGAGTAGCCATCTAGTAGTGACATCTGTGATGCTCCAACTACTCTTTGCAGAATGTGGTCCATCTTAGGAAGAGGATAATTATCTTTCAGGGACACTTTATTTAGGTTCCGGAAATTAATGCACAACCTTATCGCTCCGGTCTTTTTCCTTACCCAGACTAAATTTAAGACCCAATCAGAAAATCTTATTGGAACAATAATACCAGATTTGTATAATTGATTTACCTCTTTCTCAATGGATGGTAACAATTTTGGATTGATTCTTCTCAAATTTTTCCTAAAAGGCTTCTGATTCGGTTTGATGGGGATAGTGTGTTGAATAATGTTCTTGTCATAGACCTTCAAATCTGCATAATCCCATGCAAACACATCAGAAAATTTAGACAGTAACTTAACATACTTAGCCTTTGACTCGGGAGATAATGTTTTTGATAACTTAACAAGCTTGGGCTTGTCCGTTGTCCCAATGTTTACATCTTTAGCTCCTTTGTCGATAGGAACCAAGGTTGGTTTTCTCACCACATCATCTTGATCAAACAACTCCTCTAAAGGTAGAAGACCTCTAGGAATAACATTATCCTTCAGCTGTAAAACATCCATCTGATTTACCTCAATGTCTTGTTCATCAGAATCATAAACATCATCAATGAAAGCATCCTTAAACTTCCCTTCATTCTGCAAAAAGGAATTAATTTCATTGTCATCCCAAAAAACCTACCAATATCTCAAATTATCAGGAATAGTAGGCCTATGTTTGACATGAATTTCAAATTTATTGCTAGAATTCATTGGAATTTTTAGATTGCTCGCTATTGTAGTAAGTGAATCAGCAATGATGTTTTGACTTCTCAGCACCACTTTCAATGTGTATTCTAGAAACATCTTCAAGATATCCAGGACTGTGTTCCTATAAGCTCTCATCCGCGGAGGCTTTGCTTGATATTCTCCTTTGACTTGTTTAATCACTAACTCTGAATCACCATAAACAGAAATCCTTTCGGCACCAAGCTTCTTCAAAATCTTTAGAGCTGTAATCAATGCCTCATACTCTGCTTCATTGTTAAAGAAATCGAAAGATAATTTATAAGAACACACTCTAACATTACTTGGAACTTTGTCTAGCTGAAAATCAGGACTTTGAATCCAAATTCCAATACCCACATCATCCTTACCCAAAGCACCATCGAATTCCATGCTCCAAAGGCTATCTTTGTCTTCCAGATGTTGGAATTCTGCTTTTGTTTCAATCTTACCTTTGTTGGTTTCTTCCTTTTTTTGTTCTTCACTGACTTTCTGCTCTTTTGGAGGCTACTTAGATGGAATTTCCACTTTTCTCTTTTCTTGATTAAGAACTACTCTAAAACCCTCGGAAATTTCAAGTACATCATCTACTTCTACGAGTTGAATATCTACCTCATTCAATTCACTATCAGTGTACAAAACAAAAGACTCTAAATCTGTATGTACAACATTTATCGGATGATTTATGGGCTTCTCTTTACTAGTGATCATATATTTCATCTTCTTTTCCTGGTACAACTTCCTCAATTGACCGAAAACAGGGATTGTAGCATAAGAGAAGTCAAGTTGTAAAGTGCCTTTGAGTTTGGCTCCCCATGATCTAGACAACAACATACCAAATCGAGGTGGTATATTAGCTACTACCACATCCATCAAAACATTCTTGGCTGGGATTTGATCTAAGGAAACCACTAAATCTTTGATGAGACCAATGCAGTGAACTCTACCAAAATCAAATGAATACAAATCATGATATTATTGGGTGATATCTAGGCCCAGATTTTCCATGATAGCCTCAGGCATCAAATTGTGAGAAGCTCCAGAGTCAAGAATAACATTATGAAGAATATACTCATGTAGTCTTAGACTCAAATAAAAGGGTGGGACCTCGATATCTTCTAGCTGACCTTCTATAGCTGGACCAAAAATGAGTTCAGGATGATCATCCTCAACATTCACCATGTCAGACAAAGGATCAATTTGCATTATTCTAGACACATGGTGTTTGTAATGGCTATTCTTAACAATATCGGTAAAAATAATGGACACTTTAAATTTAGCAATTTCAATTTCTAAATTAAAAGATGTGTTTTTTCTACCTCTTTGAAAATGATGTCCCTCTTATCTGTTTTCTCCTTCATTACACTATCTTTTTTCTAATTGTCTTTCTCTTTTGTAGCTGTACTTGTTGATGGCTAATTTACCTTGCTAGGATTCTAACCAACATGCTCCTTTCCTCTTTTCTGATTGTTTGAGAGATCATTCTTTGACTGAACATCCTTACTCTTTTGAATAGGATTGACCGGTACATCTCTGCTTCTCAAAGAGTATTGTTTCTATTGTGAACTCAAAGCATTCATATAGCCACGATGATAATCATCAGATTCAGTCTCCAAATCAACATCATTTTCTAAGATGTAGTCCTCATCCTTTGGAATGTTAGAACTTTCTGCATACTCCTCATATTCGATCAGAAATATAGACATACCATTTGTAGTGAAGAGATGATTTGTTTCAATTAAAAGATCGTCCTCCTCTTCTTCTTCCACTCCTTGAACATAATTTTGTTGTAACGGGGTTTTGATCTGGTGTTGTTGTTTTTGCACTGGTTGTTCCAGTGCTTTTTTCTCTCTTTGCTTGAATTGGAATTGGGAATGCCGCTGCCCTCTAAAGTTTGGGTTCTGGATCTGTGGTTCAGGTCTGTCAGAGATGGACAACCGGTTAACCATCCTTTCCATTGTTTGAATCAATGTATCCATTTTTGCATCTGAAGTAGATGTTTCTTCTTTCACGGTCACTCTTTTCTCTGATCTCATTCTCGCTCTTTTGGCTAGCAAGTTCGTTTCTACGCTCACAACATTTTTTTGCATGTCTTCTAGAGTTGTAGGATCACATTCACATAACTGATATGCCATATTGGCATCAAACCCATATAGAAACTTAATCAAAGCCAATCCCTCTAGTGGTTTGATATTTGCAGGGATAACATTGTGTGCATTAAATCTCACACACTAGTCTTGCACACTCTCGCCAACATTTCTTTTGATGTTCTCATATTCAGACAAAATCTGAAGGCAATTCTTCTTCACCTCCCACCGATCTAGGAACTGCCTCTGAAGGACAGGTAGAGTAGTGATAGAAGCTACTGGTATATCTCTAAACCATTTCCGAAATTCTCCTCCAAAACTTTGTATAAATAGCCTCATCATCACATCTTCAATTTCAACTTCATGGAGGTCAAAGAAATCATTCATCTTGTCTACGTGTTGTTGAGCTGTAATAGTTTGAGTGTTGTTGAACAGAGGTATTTTGGTTTGATAATCAGGGGACATGGCACCAAGATTTTGAGGAAAAACAAGGGGTGCATATTGGGCAACCATAAATGGAGGTGGGGGAGCTGGTGGATTTAAAATAGGGATTGGGATATTCAATATAATCAAAGAGGAGGGATTAACAATAGTCTGAGTGGTGTGAACGGTCTGTGAAGAAGAATGCGGAGGATGAGGGATAGTTTGAGTGTTAGTAGATGCAATGGAAGTATTTCAAAAATCGAAAGATGGCCTATGAAACTCATTTTGCACCCAAGTGTTTAAGTTTTAAGAGAGGTTCTGCAAGTGATCAAGAGTGTGAATAAGCTGTGAACTTGATTTATTGTGTGAAAACAAATCTTCAATGAGGTTATGAAGAGATATAGAGGAATCAACAACTGTCTAATCAATCCAACTTAAAGATTTGTTGGAAATAATACTGAGAGGGGGGGTGAATCAGTATTATCAGATCAATAAAACTTTTTCAATGCTCAGAAACATATACGCTACTTCAGTTAAGTGAACCAGCGTGTACACGCTACTGTGTCTAAAGAAACCAGCGTATAACCATAAATCTTATAATTCAGTTAGTTTATCTTCAGTTAAATGCATCAGGACATTATTCATCATATTAAGAGTAAACAGATGCAGTATAACAGAACAGATCATCACACAAAAGCCACACACATGAACACCATGATATAAGGTGGAAACCCAATGTGGGTGAAAACCACCTGCTGCAAGTTGTCTCTATCTTTCTTTAATAAGAACTTCAGTTTACAATCTTTTGTACTGGTGCAGCCTTATACCAGTACGCAGGCTACAACCTGCAGAAGGCTTCAACCTTCTCTCGTTCTCCAAACTTCCTTGGAAGGGAGCTCCAACCCCCTTTTCTCTTGTACTAGCTAAAATACTAGTGTGTAGGTGCTGGCCTACAATCTTCTTTCCTTCAGGTACCACTTTTCATCAATTTTCAGACTGGATACTCCTGAAGCACAACACTATAATCTGAAGACCATGATTCATTCACAAATCATTGAAGCATAAAACAACCAATACTAGCATCATCAATCTTTGAATCACTGAACCACTGAAACCCTGTCAAACCCAGTCACCAGAACACAGAGCAGACTACAGAACTCTGCAATAACAGTCAGATCCAGCTGCAACCCAAAAAATCAAGCTCCAAAAGATATACGCTACTACAATGAAGGCAACCCGCGTATACACGCGGTTTTACCGAAGACAACCTGCGTACAGATCTAAAAATAATTTTTCATAACTTGCAGCTGTACCAGATTTCAGTTATACCCAGAACATAACATTGCGACAGTATGCAGATCTAGAAATATGCATAATCAACCATATAAAGATAGTTCATTTCAAACCATTTGATCCCGTTCTCTCCTTAGATCTTGTTCTCCATCAACTGATGAGATCTCTCCTTAGCCCAGATCAAGCAATACATCATCAACCGATAACCTGCATACTGGATCTAATACTTCATCAGATATTCAAGACTTTTTCAGATGCCCTTGCCTAATGATTTCCTTCTCCTTATATAGCCTTAGGCCTTGTTCAATACCAAGAGCCAAAACCATAGAAATCCAATACCATCATCTTCAAAACTAGGGATCAACACGTCCGTCGAGACACCAAGGTCCAAAACCATAGGCACAACTTCCAAGGAATAACCGCCGTGGACCAAAGATAAGTTTTCCACATACACGCGCTTTTACTGAAGCCAACCAGCGTGTACACGTGACTTAGCGAACCTGCGTATACGCGACTTGGTATATAGTGAACCTGCTTGTATACGCAACTTGGTATATAGTGAACCAGCGTGTATATATTTTTCTTCATACTTGTAGACTGATCATCAATTCCTTGCTGCTATCCTTCTGCACTATGATTTGTTATCAGTGTGATTTGCCATCAAGGACAACACTTGTCTCATAATGCCAACAATCTCCCCCTTTGGACTTGATGGCAACAACACCAAATCAAATCACTCTCCCCCTTTGTCATCAAGGGAAAAGGGCTATGCTCCCCCTTTGTCATCAAGGGCAAAGGGCTGTGCTGAAACATGCTTCCTCTGACTGTAGGCAAGATCTGCAAAAGATGTTCTTCAAAGGAACCAAGACTTATACACCATAAGGGACCTTCCTATTACCAACAGACTCAATACATACATCCATACTCCCAACCAAGAGGGGATACATCAGAAACAACCAATTATATTACATCATTCATCCCAGGCATAGTGGGGAAACCAACATAGGCCGTTACATGACCTTGACACTATAAAAGAGATATCACAGAAGAGATACATGACATAGAGACAACAAATCTA
This sequence comes from Pinus tabuliformis, assembly GCA_031772625.1. Classification (NCBI taxonomy): domain Eukaryota; kingdom Viridiplantae; phylum Streptophyta; class Pinopsida; order Pinales; family Pinaceae; genus Pinus; species Pinus tabuliformis. The sequence goes on along the minus strand of CM062805.1, from coordinate 751,251,013 downwards.
GACCAAGACTTATGAAAGTCACAAGCAGCATCTGATACACATCTTTTAGATCAGCAATCAAGATTTCCTTCTGAGCTCCTTCTCCTGAAACCAACAACAGTTGTGTACTAGAACCAAAAGCATCTAAATGCCAACAATGCTTTATGAGACTTTAATCTGCTCCCCCTGAACCTGTGCCTGCTGCTCCCCCTGAACCTGTGCCTGAAGCTCCCCCTGAACCTGTGCCTGAAGAATTCTGGCATACCCATCTTAGACCTTCTCCGACCGGAGTCTGCCGTTGCTGTTCAGAACTCCATATACGCGACTTCTCCTGTAGAAAACAGCGTATGCACGCGGATATGCTTTCTGCAACACGCGTACACCATACACGCGAATTTCCCAGCATAAATCGGCGTATATACGCGGATATCCCTTACGTAACTTGCGTATACCAAATTTTCTGTAGATCAGACAAGCTTCAACAGCAGGATGAAGCATCAACTACTCCCAGCTTTTGTCTGAGATATTCAAAAGTTTCCCTGGGCAGTGGTTTTGTGAGAATATCAGCAACTTGTTCCTTAGAAGGAACATACTCCAACTTGACCTTCTGCTCAAGCACTTGTTCCCGAAGAAAATGGTACTTGATTGGTATGTGCTTGGTCTTTGAGTGCATGACTGGATTCTTTGAAATGCTGATTGCACTTGTATTATCACATAAGATAGAGACTGGTGAAGTGCAAGTGATTTGAAAATCCTGCAAGGTCTGCATCATCCAAAGAAGTTGTGTGCAACATGATGCCGCAGCCACATATTCTGCTTCAGCTGTAGATAAGGCAATCGAACTCTGTTTCTTGCTGAACCAAGATACTAATCTGGAGCCCATAAAGAATGCACCACCACTTGTGCTCTTCCTATCATCCACGCTTCCGACCCAATCTGCATCTGTATAATCCATAATTTTGTGTCCCTTGAAGATATTTGAAGATTCTCTTCACTGCCTGAAGATGAGTCTCCTTTGGATTTGCCTGAAATCTCCCAACTATTTCGACTGCATGCATGATGTCTGGTCGGGTACCTGTCAAATAAAGCAAACTCCCAATCATGGATCTATAAGTTGGTTGATGAACTGCTGCTGATTCATCATTTGCACTGAGGCTGCATCCTGTAACCATGGGTGTACATACTGGCTTTGAATCTTCCATGCCATACTTTTTCAAGATCTGCTTGAGGTACTTGGTTTGAGACAAGAAGATGCCTCCTTCATTTTGTTGGATTTGCAATCCAAGAAAGTATGTCAATTCTCCAAGTAGTGACATTTCAAATTCTTTTTGCATAACCAAGGCAAAGTTTTGACTCATAGTCTCTTCATTGCTGCCAAAGATAATATCATCTACATAAACAACAAGTATTAGCAATTTGTTATTTTCAATTTTTATATAGAGATTGCTATCTGCTGATCCTTTTGAAAAGCCTTGTTGGTGAAGATATTTGTCCAATCGATAGTACCAAGCCCTTGGAGCTTGTTTGAGACCATAGAGAGCCTTCTTTAATTTGCATACAAGGTTTGGATCATTCCCAAGAATGAAACCATCTGGCTGCTCAATATATACTTCTTCTTCTAAGTCTCCATTCAGAAAGGCTGATTTCACGTCCATTTGAAATACCTTGAAGTTTTGAAAGCTTGAGAGAGCAAGGAACATTCGGATGGCCTCAAGTCTTGCTACAGGAGCAAAGGTCTCTTCAAAATCTATCCCTTCTTGCTGCGCATACCCTTTACAAACAAGTCTGGCCTTGTTTCTAATTACTTCTCCATTTTCATTCAATTTATTCTTGAAGACCCATTTTGTCCCTATGACATTCTTATCTTTTGGTCTAGGAACCAGTTCCCAAGTGTTGTTCTTTTCGATCTGCTCAAGTTCTTCATCCATTGCTTTGACCCAACATTCATCTTTGCATGCCTCTTTCACATTTTGTGGTTCAGTGGAAGAGAGTAATGCCAAATAGCTTGAAGCTTCTGCAATTCTTCTTCTTGTTTGTATTCCTGCTTCTTTCTGCCCCACAATCTGAGATTCTGGATGATTCTTTTGAACATATCTAGATGGAGTCTTCTCTTCTATTCTTGCCTGCTCCTCTGGTTCTTCTTGAGGTTCTTCTTCTTCATCATTCTGCCTTTGAGTGTAGCCTTCATCTTCTTCAATGTCTTCATGATGAACTTGCCTAGGAATAAATCCCTTCTCATCAACCACTACATCAATGCTGTCAACAATTCTGCCAAGTCTTTTATTGTAGCACTTGTATGCTTTGCTATGTGGAGAATAACCAAGAAGAATGCCTTCATCTTCTCTTGGTTCAAGTTTGCCAAGTTGCTCATCAGTATTCTTAATATAACATTTGCTCCCAAATATTTTGAAGTGCTTCACCGAAGGAGTCTCACCACTCCAGAGCTCATGAGGTGTTTGAGTGCTGTTTACTCGGACATTTGTTTTGTTAAGAATAATAACCGCAGCATGTGCAGCTTCACCCCAGAAAGTTGCGGGAGTACCTGATTCATCAAGCATAGCACGAGCCATTTGTTGGATTGTTCTGTTCATTCTTTCCACCACCCCATTTTGCTGAGGAGTTCTAGCTGCAGAGAATTCTCTTCTTATCCCATGTTCTTCACAGAAATTGAAAAATTCGTTTGAGGTAAACTCCCCACCTCTGTCAGATCTGAGGCACTTAATTTTGTGTCTTGATTCATTTTCAACCAAGGCTTTGAAGGATTTGAATTTTTCGAATGCTTCATCTTTGTGCTTCATAAGTCCTAACCAGACAAACCTGGAGAAATCGTCAATGAATAATATCAAGTATTCTTCTCCTCGATGTGTTCTTTTTCTGAATGGACCACATGTATCTGTATGTACTAGCTCAAGAGGCATGCTAGCTGATCCTTCCTTCTCTGGAAAGTTAGTTCTGGTTTGCTTTCCAAACTGACAATATTTGCATATAGTGTTGTCTGGAATTTTGATATCTGGAAGACCACGAACTACCTGATATTTGCTTGCTTTCGTTATTTGTGAAAAGATTAGATGTCCCAACCTTCAATGCCATAGCCAGTGTTCATCATCCTTGCTCAAATAGCATTGTTGTGGTCCTTCTTCAAATATGTATAGATTATTTGGAGTCCTTCTTCCTTTGATCACTGTTTTACCTGTATCAAGATCACGAACACAACATCCATTTGATCTAAATATTACCTCTGTTCCTTGATCGCACATCTGACTGACACTCAGAAGATTATGCTTCAATCCATCAACATACAAAACATTTCCAGCTTTGACCTTCTCTTTCAATGGAGCCACACCTTTTCCTTTTATGGCTGCAGAGATATCGTTTCCAAAAGAAACTTTCTTCCCCTTTTCTAATGCGGTATATGACTCAAGCTTTTCTTTGTCCCCTGTCATATGCTTCGAACATCCGCTGTCAATGTACCATAGACTTTCTTGACCTTCTGCATAAAAGGCTATCCCACATCTTTCTGGTTGTGGTTCCTTTATTCTCCATGTTCTGACATTTGAGTTTTGCTCCTTCTGAATTGTCTTCCGGAACCTGCTCCTGCATTCAGAGTCTTCATGACCAAAGTTATTACAAATAGAGCATTCAACTTCATTTTCAAGAACCGAAAAGTTGTTATAAGTCCTTTTCATTGTTTCAGTCATTCTCCCTTGCTTTTGAGCTTCTCTAGTCATGATTGTCTTGTATGCAACACATTGAGCTGCTTTGTGACCGAAGTTATGGCAAGAAAAGCATTGGCCATTAAAGAAAATTCTGCGATAATCAGATCTATCATCCAACCGATTGTAGCTTCTATTTATTCTTGGAGCAAATTGGGAAGATTTTACCTGTGGCTGATTGTAGCTTCTGTTTGTCCTTAAGGCAGTTTGTCCCCAAATTTCTTGATGGTCTTTGTTTGTTCTTGAGGTAAACTGTCCCTGATTCACCTGATTACTTTTATTTGGCCTTTGCTCGCTTTTCCTTGCTGCATCAAGATAACTTTTAGAGGTAGAGGCTTGAGATGTTTCTCCATTATATCCAAGACCTGTCTTGATCAGAGGAGATCGCTGCACATTGATAATCTCATCCAAGGTTTCAGATCCTTTAACAAATTTAAGATTAATAACTTTTGTTTTCTCAATCTCTTTTCTAAGACCAACAATTTCACCTTCTAGTTTTTCAAGATGTTTTTCCTTTTCATCAATTTGAAATTGTAGAGTATCAATGATCATATTCTTTTCTTCTATACATCTCTTGAGTCTAGTAATTTCATCATAAAGGTTATCCACATCTATAGCATCCATATAATCATCATCTTCAAATGCCATTAACAACTTATATTCATTACCTCGTTCATCTTCATCACTATTCGATAGACCATCACTATCTTCATGAGTGTAGTAGCTTTTCTTATTTGCACTCTGTTTCTTGTTCCATCTAGCAGGTTCCTTTCCTTTATCCTTATAAGGACATTTTGCAGCATAATGACCTACTCTTCCACAAGCAAAGCATTTAAAAGGTAACTTACCTCTGAACCTTCCGGAACCCCTTTGAAGATTTCTGACAAAATTTGATTCTTCTTCCTCTTCTTCTGGGACGTGGCTTGCTTCATAATAATCTTCTCTCTCGTAGTTGCTCATGATGAATGATCTACCTTCAAGCGATCAAGCTTCTCTGAAGGACCTGCTCTGATACCAATTGTTGGAAATAATACTGAGAGGGGGGGTGAATCAGTATTATCAGATCAATAAAACTTGTTCAATGCTCAGAAACATATACGCTACTTCAGTTAAGTGAACCAGCGTGTACACGCTACTGTGTCTAAAGAAACCAGCGTATAACCATAAATATTATAATTCAGTTAGTTTATCTTCAGTTAAATGCATCAGGACATTATTCATCATATTAAGAGTAAACAGATGCAGTATAACAGAACAGATCATCACACAAAAGCCACACACATGAACACCATGATATAAGGTGGAAACCCAATGTGGGTGAAAACCACCTGCTGCAAGTTGTCTCTATCTTTCTTTAATAAGAACTTCTGTTTACAATCTTTTGTACTGGTGCAGCCTTATACCAGTACGCAGGCTACAACCTGCAGAAGGCTTCAACCTTCTCTCGTTCTCCAAACTTCCTTGGAAGGGAGCTCCAACCCCTTTTGCTCTTGTACTAGCTAAAATACTAGTACGTAGGTGCTGGCCTACAATCTTCTTTCCTTCAGGTACCACTTTTCATCAATTTTCAGACTGGATACTCCTGAAGCACAACATTATAATCTGAAGACCATGATTCATTCACAAATCATTGAAGCATAAAACAACCAATACTAGCATCATCAATCTTTGAATCACTGAACCACTGAAACCCTGTCAAACCCAGTCACCAGAACACTGAGCAGACTACAGAACTCTGCAATAACAGTCAGATCCAGCTGCAACCCAAAAAATCAAGCTCCAAAAGATATACGCTACTACAATGAAGACAACCCGCGTATACACGCGGCTTTACCGAAGACAACCTGCGTACAGATCTAAAAATAATTTTTCATAACTTGCAGCTGTACCAGATTTCAGTTATACCCAGAACATAACATTGCGTCAGTATGCAGATCTAGAAATACGCATAATCAACCATATAAAGATAGTTCATTTCAAACCATTTGATCCCGATCTCTCCTTAGATCTTGTTCTCCATCAACCGATGAGATCTCTCCTTAGCCCAGATCAAGCAATACATCATCAACCAATAACCTGCATACTGGATCTAATACTTCATCAGATATTCAAGACTTTTTCAGATGCCCTTGCCTAATGATTTCCTTCTCCTTATATAGCCTTAGGCCTTGTTCAATACCAAGAGCCAGAACCATAGAAATCCAATACCATCATCTTCAAAACTAGGGATCAACACGTCCATCGAGACACCAAGGTCCAAAACCATAGGCACAACTTCCAAGGAATAACCGCCGTGGACCAAAGATAAGTTTTCCACATACACACGCTTTTACTGAAGCCAACCAGCGTGTACACGCGACTTGGTATATAGCGAACCTGCGTATACGCGACTTGGTATATAGTGAACCTGCTTGTATACGCGACTTGGTATATAGTGAACCAGCGTGTATATATTTTTCTTCATACTTGTAGACTGATCATCAATTCCTTGCTGCTATCCTTCTGCACTATGATTTGTTATCAGTGTGATTTGCCATCAAGGACAACACTTGTCTCATAATTCCAACAAGATTTACTGTGAAATAAACTTTGCTCAAAATTAATATCAAACTTAATGTCCTGCAAAGTTTCTAACCTTCCCGGGAGTGAATTAATTTTAGGAATGAAATCCTTACTTGATTACTCTTCGGTTAAACTAGATCTCTCTGCAACTTTATTAGATTTTTGCCCAATTCTTTGAGGATCACTGTCGAATGTCAAAGGATTCAGATCTGGATTGGATCTGGTGTATTTTCGGAAATCCAGTATGTCTAATTTTCAAAATCAAGATATTGCTTTACAACTTTCCAATTCAGCCTATGATTAAATTCTAAAACTCATCATCCACAAGCTTAAGAATTTAAATAAAACAACTTACTGGGGTGATTTATTTCCGATATTTCGTTCCCTAGTATGGTCGCCACTATGTTAGCACCTGGATTGAACCTCATGCTGAAGGAAGGAAATGCCAAGGTAACCACAAACCACGCTTAGCCAAGTAGCTAGCCCTACTAGGCTAGGAGAGGGATCTCTCCGTAAGGATCTCAGCTAAATTGACTGCATCTAGAAACTGATATTAGGCTAGGTATATCAGCTCAAGGTTTGATTTGATTTTGAAGGGTTTTGTTGGATTAGGAGGAGCCAAACAGTTAGGGCAAGAAATTAGGTCAAAATTGCAGGGTATTCGATGGGGCAAGGTAGGCACAATGATCAAAACCTTAGGGTTTGAAGGAAGAGGTGAAAAGGTAGATGAGGAGCTAGGAAGAGCATGTAAACCTCATGGATTCTTCCTAAACTGAAGAAAACACAGACTGTGAAATGTCTACCCAAAACAGAGCATAAAAGTTATGGATTCTTCCTTTCTGACTTGTATACATTCACATAAAGAGTATGAAATGATGAAATGGAGTCAACAGTAGATTTTAACACATGAAAACATTAGAAAAAATAAACTGAGCATCATACCACATGGATCCCAAAGAAATAGCTATAATTTTTCATTAATCTCCTGTTGTAACTAGTACAAAATGATGTCTATCAAAGCGTAAGCAATCCCACTGAATCCAACCCTTTACAATGAGAAATAAAAAAAGATATAGACCTCAATTCAACCTCCTCCCATCGTTAGGGGTCAAATCCTTTATATCAAGAACTAATCCATCAAAAGATGAATAAGAAACTGGAATCTAGGTTGCCCTAACAACTTGCCTTTAAAAGGGAGGAAACTGATTCATTTGACTTCAAGAGAACTTTTGATCCAATGAATCTACCCTCTAGTGACTAATATTCATCTTATTTACATGCCTAATCACCATTTACATCAGTAAAAACATCATCCATGAGAGAAAACCCAAAAGTTACAGTCATGGCACAGTAAAGTGAAAATTTAGCAGAAAATTGTCCTATGTGCAGCGCTAGAAGGCTATTCATAGCATGTTTTGAAAGGCCAATTTGGAGGCCTTCCCAGTGTCTGAATGGAGCTCATGATAGCTCATTGGAAATCATGTCCTTTCTACTTTCCAAATATGCCTTTAGTTTCCAATTTGGAGTTGATTTGACCCCTAAAAAACGGATTCTCCCAAGACTTCTTCTATGTGCAACACCATGGTCAAAAAGAGGGCAGAAAGGTCATTGTTTGGGTGTTTTTTGGCCTTTTGACCAACTAGTTTTGCTCCAAAAATTTAGAAAATGCACAGAGAGCATACTTAGATTATTAGGAATCCAATAGTTTTCTTCTTTTGGTGATTGGATACTCTTAGGAAAAGCACAGCACCAGTGGCGCTGCACATAAAGCCAAAATTTATGTGTCAAAAACTGCTAAATTCTTCAAAAATGCAAAAATTCTCAAAGCTTGCTCAAAATTTGTGGGAGACCACCACCATCAAGTGTCTAGGTCAGCCAAGAAAGCTTCAGCAAGCAACCTAAGCCTATCACCCTCCTTTTTGCCTTTGAGGGTTTGTTTTAGCCTTGTCTTCATTTGCTTGACTCTTATGTTACAAATCTTGTTATGGGTCCTGTAATGGTGAGCCATGTGCCTGATTGTTTGATTTTCCCTATTGGAACTTTTTAGTAGCTTCTCGAAATGAAAATTGACCCTATCAAGCCATGTTTCTCTATCCTCTTTAATCTCCTTTTGAAGCCTTTATTTTGTAGTCAAGGTGGCTGGGGCCTTTTCCTCTTGCATTACTAATTTGCCTTTTTCATCTTGCTTCTTTCCCTTGAGAAGTTATAGCTCCATGAAGACCTGTTTTTCAGTTAGCTGCTTGTTCTATTGATCAAGATATGAAATGACATACTTAGCTCTCTCCAAGTTGTCCATCAGTGCTTGGATCTGTGCATCTTTTTCCTTTATGATTATATTTTCATTTGTCGCCTCATCTTGAGCCTCCAAGTCGACTATCTCAATGCCATGATGAATGTGTGGTTGTTCTGGTTCATCATGTTCCATCAAATCAAATTCCCTTTCCTCTTCATCATTGAGGCTTTCCTCCAGCATCTTTTCCTTCCCTTTTTGCACCTACTGCACCTGTTGTGTTGATGAAGAAGGCAAAGCCCCTTCCACCATTTGTGGAGCAAGCATTTGCCTATGAGTTGATGAAGAAGGCAAGGCCCCTTCCACATCAGGTGGAGTAAAAACTTTCCTACCCACTGCAAACAACTTTCTAGCCCCTATCTGATATGTCTTGTAGATTTTTGTCTTCTCAACAACTTTAGTCTTTTTAGCCTTCTTACTTTTCTTTACTTTGGTACTGCTGGAAGGCCTTTCTGCTTCTTGAGGCACCGGTGGAGGAATCTGAGGACCATTGAATATGTCATTGGAAATAAACATATCCCAGGAGATGTTGAGGAGGTTGAGATGATGTAGCACAATAATATTAATCAAGGAATAGTGATAAATACTATTCATCTGCTGAGGGTATGGCCTTTTCTGTACAATGTAGGCCATCTTCTCAATGTTCCTGAATAAGAAGTACAAGATGTTCAACATTTTCACTCTTGTGAAGTCCATAAGAAGCCCAATATGATAGGTGTATAGTTTGGAAAATTCTCCCTCACATCTAAAGTAGTTCATAATGATCCTCATCATAGGGGCATACTTGTCGTGAAGGAACCTGAAAGGAAAGGTCCTCTTCTTTTCATTCTTGTACCTGGATTTCATGTATGGCTCATAGTAGTGCTCATCCAAATTTTGTGATTTATACCATTTTTCTCCCACATTATCCTTGTAGCATTAGCAATGATGGAGGTGGAAACTGCAAATGTCACCTCGGCAAGAGTTACCCTGTTATCACGAAGATTTGCTACAAAAAGCTTGGTCATCTCAGGATGATGTTGAAATCTTTGTACTTGCTCACAAAACTCATAACATCCCAGATACCTAGAATATAGTCATAAGGTAAGCCTCTAACTCTCTTATGTTTGATGGTTTCTCTCTGATAATTCTGCCTCCCTTATGTGGTTTTCTCTGATGCTGAGGTTCATCTTCATGCTTTCACTGCCACTGTTTTCCTCCTCCTCATAATCTTTATCCTCTTTATCCATGTTTTTGAGTTTGAAGCTTTAGAAACCCTGGAGAAGGTAATCAGGAAGTGGGAGTTATGGTGAGTAGGGATAGGGGAAGGGAAGAGGAGTTTGTGTGATGTAGGAATGAGATATGTATGATGTGAGAGTGTATTTTTTAGTAGGGACTATTTTGTAAGTAGGGGTTTTAGGGATTTTGTTTGGGGACTAGGGTATAGGGGATAATTGTATTTGACAGAAGGGAATAGGGAATAGGGATGATATTTAGGGATATGACAATAAGATATGGGAATGAATACGAAAATGATAAGCAGGGAGGGATTTTAGACAACCTAGGGTTTGAAAATTTTAATAGCAAACAAACTCAAAAATCTTGAAATGAGTGTTGGGAGGATAGCTTAGGGATACTACTTACTTGTTTGAGGCTCTATGTAGCAAAAGGAGTGATTTGGATGCTTGTTAGGATATTTTTTACGGTTGTCAACCCTATGTGCAGCGCCGTGTATAGGTGTGCATCGCCGTGTTGTATGCGCAGTGTCGTACAAAAATACACAGGCGTGCAGGCTCTATGTCAAATACTCTGGCTGTATACGTAATGCCCCACCTATGTGTGCATTTCTCAGGCTCTATGCGCAACGCCCAAGCTCTATGCGCAACGGCCACACTCTATGCGCAGCGCCCAAGCTCTATGTGCAACACCCAGGGTTTCTTCGGCCACCAATTCACTGCAACTCAGTTTTTCTCTTTGTCAAATGAGCATGATGAACTTTAGCTCATCCCTTTGAGGTTTTATAACTGTAATTTTCACTATAGGGACCCACCACTTTAATAATTCACCTTTTAAAATTTCTTTCTCATGTTTCTTTCTAATGCTTTTGAGTGGTTGATATGCTTTAAGGCTTTGCATTATGGAGTGTGTAGCAGGGAATATATGACTTTAAGCAAGTTGGGAAATTAGAGACTTTATCATGAAATGACTTTGACAATTACAAATAAATCTTCCATTTTCAACTCAAAAACGATGTTTTTGAGATGAAAAGCTACAAAGAACCAAATAAAACATCCATATATCAATTTTGATTGCAAGAGACTGAATGACCTTTATTAGGTCTTCCCCACACTTGCTGCCGCCCTTTATTTGGATATAATAATGACCCTAGACCTAGAAAGATGAAACCTAATGACCTAAATGAAAAATGAAGACCCGATTTCATGACTATTTTTGACTGAGATGACAAAAGTGACAGAAGGTTTTAAAAGATCAACCAACTATGAGAGTGGGTCAGCAGACATCTTTGTGAGGGAAAAGACCTCTCCTGACTCAAACAACCATCATGGAATCAATTTCAAAGTATGACCTAGCAGAATGACTTGAAATTGCAAGGTGAGACACCTAAAATGATCATGCAAAAAGAGGAATGTGATCCTTGATGGAAGTATCCAAATATTGACACTAACACATTGTCCGAAGAGTTGTTTCCTAGAGATGTTGTGTTAGGTTCCTATACCAATAGGGGTCATAATTTTTGAATCGCTGAGGTCAAATCTGTAATATGTACATACCTTTGCTTTATGCAAATGTTTTCCATATTCAAAAAACTAAAAAAATGTAAAGAGGGTATGTCCTAAAAGAAAAATCAAAGGAAAAAAAGAATAAAAAAGGTCAAAAAAGATGAAAATATGAACCCCGAGAAAAGAAAAGACCATGAAAGTGTGCAAGTCAAAATGCCACTACTATTTACTTTTTTATGTAGAATAATTGATTGTGTGTAGCTTGTTATCCTTGCCACAATCCATGAATAATCAAAATGTTTAAACTTGACTATTTCATGTTTTCAACTTCATGCTTATAGATAGAGAATAAAATCTAACCCAACTGTTTAATCTTGGCAAATTATTAGAGTAGTAGGTAGGGTAAATAAAATGAGCTCAACTATTTAATATAAGCCCTTGGATGTAATAAGGTTAGACTTAGATAGATTACTTTTGTAAAAGAAAAGAAAAGTTTTGATAAAGGGTTTGCCAGCTTAAGTGCACCCTAATAAATATAAGTAAAAATGGTAGGATAAGTAGGTGTGTAAGTAGAAGAATGGTTGCAAAATTGTGATGATTGATTAGATAAGATCATATTATTCACCTTCATCATCAAAGTTCTAAGTGTGGATGAAAATTGAGCATTTATCAAAGTACACAAAGTGAATTGATTAACCTCCCTCATTCATTACATTTTCCACTTAACTAATTTCCAAGAAAAGTCTTAAAGTACCTAAAATCTTAAGTTAAAGGGGCTTAGAGCATTTCTTTGACTTTTGGAGGGACTGGAACCTCTGCCAATGACTTATAGGTCTTAAGTACTTTAAAGTCCCCTCATAAGCATTCACCCCCTTCAAATTCACTCATATTCCCCAACAAATCCCTTTTCCTAAGAAAAACATCATTTTCCTAAGGAAAAATCATTTTCCCCTAATAAACCCCTTTCTCTAAAGGATAAAATCTTCTTATCCTAGAAAAAGCGATCATTCCCGCATGAAAAGACCCTTTTTCTCATTAAAAAAGACTGAAAATACTTTAACCTAAGTATAATGTTTGTGACAAAACATAAGAATGAAATGCATTATACTTAGCCTTTTATTCATTCTCCACCAATAAATCCTTCCCGTATAGTTATATAATAAAAAGCCCTTATATTAATATCTCGCCCCGAAAAAGTTTGAAGTATAAACTTTATACTTAGCGTTTTATTCATTCTCCACCAATATCATATTAACTTCTAACACTTATATATATATATATATATATATATATATATATATATATATATCCCAAAGCAATAAACCCTTCCCATATAGTTATATAATAAAAAACCCTTATATTAATATCTCGCCCCGAAAAAGTTTGAAATATAAACTTTATGAACCCTATCCAAATAAAAGAAATTAATTAACCGATCTGTGGTTAATTAATAGTCAACCCTGCCAATGAAATCACCCCCGACACCCTTAATCTGCTATAAACCATTCATTAAGTTAATCCTGCACTCTTAAACCTTCGTCGGGCCCCTCCATTTAACCTTCGTTCAAACCTTTCACCCCGACCACCATTCTATTGGCCCCCTTTAATCCAATGGCTATCAATCATATCGGGCAGCCTCCGTAGCTCGACCTTTACCCGCCCGATATGGGTGGTTTAACTTTGGGCCCCAATCCCACGTGTCGCTCGATAAATGGCATTAGGCGACCTTCCCCCGAAACTACCCTAGCCCAAAAGTGGTGCGACCAAAACCCGCTTATAGCCTCCCACTAGAAAACAAAAATGTCCTGTTTCCCACTAAAATCCAATTGTACCTGTCCCCTGTGTACCTACCAAAACAGTTGACTTTACCAATAAAACTAAAAAACTCATTGTCTTTTTTTTTTATCATGGAAAATGCTTAGACCTCCATGCAACTGCCAACCCACATTCAACCATCAACTTGCCGAAGCTGCTGAACTTCCAGACCATTCTTCAGTCATGTATGCCTCTTGCAAACTGTGCACAGTCACCCATCAACCTGTTCAGAGTCAAAACTAGGTATTTACCCAAAATCACTGAAAAACCCTGTCTCGTTTCTAAAACTTGTTACTCAATTGCTTTAAGTTATTAAGTAATTAAGTAAAACAATTGCCCAATAACACAACTACTCTGAATTGAACCAATTTGCCCCCAATTCGACTGAAAACCCTTTGCCCCCATTATTGAATCCGCAAGAACCAAGGATGGCTACTCCAATTGCACTGAATGTCCTACCAATTACTACTCCCCACCGCAACTTAGACCATCTCCCTTTGGTAGAAAAAAACTTCCAAATCAAAGAAACCTCTGGCCATGAATCCCCACTGGAGTTATACTACAGGTACAGAGACCAGTACTTAAACCACACAAAAAAATTCTAAATAGGTCTTTGGGAATCAAATTTTCCCAAGTACCAATTCCTTAGCATTCATATATTCCATAAAATTGTCCATTATTGCCATATGAACTATAGTCCCAGCCAAAGAGCAGTGATGACTCCTAACCATACTGTATTATTCACCATCACTGCTAAATCCATCAATGAAATACTATAATTGCAACTAGGGCAAAATTTGAACCCCATTTCTGTTGGAGACATGCTAGACAGATTCCCTACAATCACCTCCATCAAACTTGCTCAACTATTCCAGACCTTCATTAGGGAAGAGAAATACATTCCAAAGGACCCTCCCCCATACATGTGGACCATATTCTCTGAACTTGGTTGAGACATTATATCAATGATATCTAGTGTTTTAGGCCAGAATACCAGTGAGTATGTTAATGAGATTATTATAGCCTTCATGTCCATTTATACTCCTGAACAAACCCCTGCCATCATGTTAGATTATGCCAAATTCATTGCAGATAAAATGCATGATTAATTCATGAGAATGGATAATGAAAGAGTATTCAAGTACTCATTAGTTTTATATCATCTTTTCCTATACTATCAAGCTGATAAATTCCCATTTACACTTCAAAATCTTGATACCAGAGGCAACCCTAGATCAGTAATCTTCTGGACCCCATTAATCCACCAGTATGACTCTCCATATACTTATATAGATTTCATAGACTCTTTTTTTGCATCCAGTGGAAACCATGTTGTTAAGAAGTCCTCCCCCCAGGATCAGTGTAGATATCAAGAGGGTCCTACAGCTGTCCAAACAATACAGAGTGGGAGATTGGTACTTGTACCAATCTCACACTGAAATTAGAATATATGGCTGTGAGTTAGCACCCTACAAACTACCAAGATACCTCCCCATGAGACTGTTTTCTCTGGAGTATTACAAGTAAATAATTAATTCAGATGAGGTACATTTTGTAAAGGCCAAGAAGAAATCTCAACTCAGAATAAAAGAATAGCTTGGCCCATTTATATGCAATAATAGGGAAGCTAGAAGAGAAGCAGAAAAAATACTTCAAAGGCTCAGATTGAAACAAAGCTTCATATGGAGATATGACCCTTTTGATTTCATCTGCAACAGAAGAAAAAAGAACAAATTGTCTCCCTATACCCACCACAGAATTCCTGAGATAGAACAATATGAAAATCAACTAGAATGGGTGAAGAACACTTTAGTAGATAGAGATAGCACATAATTTGTTGTCAATAATGTGTTGATTGATCTAGAGAGGAGACTTCATGAAGATTCTTTTGTACAAGTACCAGGAGAATCCCAATCCCAAAGAGAAACACAGAAACACGGTGAGCAACAAGCAGAAGAAGGACCTCAAGAGCAAGAAGAATAAGAGCAACTAGACATATCAGAAGAGCTGGCTCAACCAGAACACATCATGAGTACTCCTCCTATTGTACAAACTCCTCTAAATGAGGAGAAGAATCCCAAAAGAGATAGGGAGCAAGCCACTCCTTCTAGTAGACCTATTGCACATACTTATGTCAAAAGGCCAAGGTTAAATTCTTTTTCAGAACAAGATTTCATAGAGGAAACAGATAGAACCATAGGTACAGAAAGGGCAGAAAGCAGGCAGGCCACTCCCTCTGGAGGAACACAAGAACCTTCCACTACACAGGCTCAAATGCTAGAAAGACAACAGAGTGTGGAAGTATCCTCATTCAGGGCTCCAATTGGCTAGGACCAGGACATTAGAGAGAAATACAAAGAGATAAAGGCCAGAAATGAAAGGCTGAAGGCTCAGAGCTATGCACAATACCTTAAAATGGCTCCCACTAATCAAACAAGGCTAATGTCAGCCTTTGATGTAAAAGAAGGTAAGATGCAAATGAATTTCATGAAGCCTACCAGCTAGCAGCCTAGGTCTATAAAAAATAACTTGAAGATAGATTTTGAGGTACTGGTGAAGGATATACATCCTATTGACCAAATAGAATTGCACAAATAGACCGGAGAAATGGTTTATTCCACATTGACCAGCATGGCAATTGTAGCACATCAATTACAAAATTCGTTGAATAATATATCAGCGTAATTCCAACTAGAAAAGGTCTCTTCACAGGCCAAGGATACTAGGATAAAATCATTGGAAGACTTAATCATAGAGTTGGGGTGTGATCCCAAGGATGTAAATGCTGTAGAAAGGCTAATCAAAAAGAAAAATGATGACATAGCTGCCTTGAAAAAACAGCTCAAAGTCCCTCATCTGTATCATCCACAAACAACTGAAGTATTAGAAACATAGAAGGAACAAGAGGAGCTTATGGAATTAGTCCTTAAGCTAAATGAACAATTAAAAGAAACAGAGAAAGAGCTAGACCAATTGATTCAGTCTAAACAGAGTGAGTTGGCCACCACTCCACAGACTGTCATTCCTATAGTCTCTACAGCAGTGCCCTCTACATTGGCTGCTTCCTTAGCACCAACAGTTCCACCTACTACAACCATGCCAATCACAGGTACATCTACAAGTGCAGGTACATCTACAGAGAAGACAACAGAATTAGTGAAAGCCATGGAAGAAATGACTATCCAGGCTACAGAGCTTAGAAGGCTTAAAGAAAAAGTGTCAAGCTTGGAAACTGACTGCAAGCTTGCACAAATACAACAAAAGGAAGAAGCTCAAAAGAGTCAAAGAATGGGTGAAAGGATAAAATTCCTTGAAAAAGACTTGACCTTACAACAACCACTAGGACAAATAAAGGAGATGCTTTGGTCCAACATCATTGACTCTGTCAATGATGTTTGGCCATCAATTCAAGCAATTTTTAGCAGACTGAACTGGTGAAAGTGGCCAATGAAGCAATTCAAAAGACAAGAAGAGATATGGGAGACAAGCCTGAGGAGGCCAACCAACTGATAAAACTCTTGAACAGCAAGAACATGAATCAACTGGATGAACTGGGCATAGAAGATAGGACAGGGACCATCATAGAAATCAAGAAGGTTCTTACTAAAAGGAACCTTATGCTCAATCTTGAGATGAAATGCTAAAGCATGCAAGCTAATATTGACAGGTTCATGACAAAGTTTGGAATTTTGAGGGAAAAAGGCCTCCCCAGTCCAATGGTTATCCATGACAAGCTTATGACCCAGGAGGACTATGTTGAAAGACTAAATAAGTTGGCCAACAACCAAGCAAGCACTTCAGGGGTTAAAGCTCTGCCCACAGGAAAAGTATTGTATGACAATTTGGAAAATCTGTTCTTCCTGGAGCATGAGGTAAAACACCTATTTTTCAACAAGCTAAATTTTTCCAAGTACACCGAAGCTGATGAGACATATAGAAATATGCTAAAGATAAAATTATCTGAAGATGAATGGTGGGTAAAATTAACAGATTTACTATAAAGTTACTGCAGTAAAGTTGATGGCAGCAGGATAAAACAGGTGAAACAGGGTCAAATGGTAGCACGTAAAGAGTATCAGTAGGTTAAAGACATAAAGTGATTCCATCACATAGATATAAATCAACTGAAAGAGCCAAATTCGAACCACAACAGCCATCACAATCTTAATAAAAGGGATAGCAAGAAATCAGTTTTCCATCTGTCTCTATCTTCATGCTTGAAGATATTTTTGACCTCCTAGAAAAATTCTCAAACTGTTATGAGATATTTTGTAATATTTTTTGTAAAAATGTTGGAAATAATACTGAGAGGGGGGGTGAATCAGTATTATATAATTCTTTTAATAAATATTCTTTATTTGTTCTTTGAATTATTTTTGCATGTCAGTACCATAAAATAATGAGCATGAACAAAAGAAAACAGATAGTCACACCAAAGAACACAAGATGTAAGGTGGAAACCCAATGTGGGTGAAAACCACCTGCTGCAATATGTCTCTATCTTCTTTCAAATTAGAAACTCCTTTTACAATGGTTTTGTACTGGTGCAGTCCTTTACCAGTACGCAGGCTACAACCTGCAGAGAGCTACAACTCTCTCTCGTTTTCCAGTCTCTCCAGGAAGGGAGCTACAACCCCCTACTTCTTTTCTTATAAGGACCACTTTTCATAAATTTTCAAACTGGATCCATAAGCATCAATTGATCATCAAGTATAAGAGAATCACCCAATCAACTGTAGTAACCAGATCAACAATAATAGGACCAAACCCAGAACACAACAATGATAAACAAAGATTTTAAGAGAAGTAAGCACCCTGCTCAACTGCTTGCCTGCTTATGTAAGCACCCTGCTCAACTGCTGGCCTGCTTACTGTACTCACCCTGCTCAACTGCTTGCCTGCTTCCCGGACGCACCCTGCTCAACTGCTAGCCTGCGTCCCAGACGCACCCTGCTCAACTGCTAGCCTACGTACCTCGCTCTGAGTCTATTGAACTGCCTGCGTATGTACGCACCTGCAACCCTTCTGTGCCTGCGTACCGGCGCACCTGCAGCTCTTCTGTGCCTGCGTACCGGCGCTCCTGCAGCTCTTCTGTGCCTGCGTACCAGCACACCTGAACCCTTCTGCGCCTGCGTACCGGCGCACCTGAAACGCTTCATTCCTGCATATGTACGCACTTTTCTCTTACTGCACCTGCGTACCTCCGGGCATAGATGATTTCAAGACTTCAGAAGTAACCCAGACTGTCAGATCTACAGATCTGAACATGCGCCGAAGAGATCTCGGTCCATTAGTAGATTCGCCTTGTTTAGATCTAGACCAGATCTAGCCCTCATAAGATATTCAACCCAAAACATGCTCAAGCCAAATGATCTCCTTTGCTTTATATAGGCAAGCTCCTCCTAAAATCATGGAACAATACCACGAGCCGACACCATAATAACCCAAAACCGTCGGCTAAATACCAAGAGTAAAACATAAGAAACCCCAGGTGTGCTTTTCTCTGCCTTGAAATGTGTGCACTGGGGGGACGCACCTCCTGAACGGCTGGCCTGCGTATCTGGATGCGGTCCCTGCATGGTGTACCTGCGGGTACGCACCTTATGATCTGATTACCTGCGTACTTCTATATTTTCAACAAAATGAGGGCCTTGCCACGGGAGTTGCCATCAAGTACAACATTTGTAACATATAGCCATATCAGAAACATAATGCCAACAATCTCCCCCTTTGGACTTGATGGCAGCCTCACAAACCTCAGCTTCATTCTCCCCCTTTGACATCAAGGGCAAAGGGGTATGCTCCCCCTACGATCATGCTCCCCCTGAAAATGAACCAGATCTGCAGCAAAGAACCATAATCCACCATGAAAGAGATAGAGACATATTGCAGCTATTTCCAAGATCTCCTTCTGACCATCCTCCATAATGCCAACAATGCATTATATGCTCCCCCTGAACCTGTACCATCAATCAGAAAGGTTCAACAATAAGATGATGCATCAACAACCCCCAGCTTTTGCCTGAGGTATTCAAAAGTGTCCCTGGGCAATGGTTTGGTGAGAATATCAGCAACTTGTTCCTTAGAAGGAACTTACTCCAACTTGACCTTCTGTTCAAGTACTTGTTCCCGGAGAAAATGGTACTTGATTGGTATGTGCTTGGTTTTTGAATGCATAACCGGATTCTTTGAGATGCTGATTGCACTTGTGTTATCACATAAGATGGGGATAGGTGGTGTACAAGTGATTTGAAAATCCTGCAAAGTCTGCATCATCCAAAGGAGTTGAGTGCAACAAGATGCAGCAACAACATATTCCGCTTCAGCTGTAGACAAGGCAATCGAACTCTGTTTCTTGTTGAACCAAGATACCAGTCTGGAACCCATAAAGAACGCACCACCACTTGTGCTTTTCCTGTCATCCACACTTCCGGCCCAATCTGCATCTGTATAAGCATGAAGTGTGAGATCTGTATCTCTGGGATACCATAAGCCATAATTTTGAGTCCCTTGAAGATATTTGAAAATTCTCTTCACTGCCTGAAGATGAGTCTCCTTCGGATTTGCCTAAAATCTTCCAACTATTCCAACTGCATGCATGATGTCCGGTCGGGTACCTGTCAAATAAAGTAAACTTCCAATCATAGATCTGTAGGTTGGTTGATGTACTGCTGCAGATTCATCATTTGCACTGAGGCTACATCCTGTGACCATGGGTGTACATACTGGTTTTGCATCTTCCATACCATATTTCTTCAAAATCTGTTTGAGATACTTGGTTTGAGATAAAAAGATTCCTCCTTCTTTTTATTGGATTTGCAAACCAAGGAAATATGTCAGTTCTCCTAGCAAGGACATTTCAAATTCTTTTTGCATGACCGAGGCAAAGCTTTGACTCATCGCTTCTTCATTGCTCCCAAAAATAATGTCATCTACATACACAACAAGTATTAGCAATTTGTCATTTTCAACTTTTATATAAAGATTGCTATCTGCTGATCCTTTTGAAAAACCTTGTTGATGAAGATATTTGTCCAAACGGTAGTACCAAGCCCTTGGAGCTTGTTTGAGACCATAGAGAGCCTTTTTCAATCTGCATACAAGATTTGGATCATTTCCAAGAATGAACCCATCTGGCTGTTCAATGTACACTTCTTCTTCCAACTCTCCATTCAGAAAGGCTGATTTCACGTCCATTTGAAATACTTTGAAGTTTTGAAAACTTGAGAGAGCAAGGAACATTCGGATGGCCTCAAGTCTTGCAACAGGAGCAAAGGTTTCTTCAAAGTCTATTCCTTCTTGCTGCGCATACCCTTTACAAACAAGTCTGGCCTTGTTTCTAATTACTTCTCCATTTTCATTCAATTTGTTTTTGAAGACCCATTTTGTTCCGATAACATTCTTATCCTTTGGTCTAGGAACCAGCTCCCAAGTGTTGTTCTTTTCGATTTGCTCAAGTTCTTCATCCATTGCTTTCACCCAACATTCATCTTTGCATGCCTCTTTCACACTTTGTGGTTCAGTAGAGGAGAGTAACGCCAAATAGCTTGAAGCTTCTGCAACTGTTCTTCTTGTTTGTACACCTGCTTCTTTCTGCCCCATAATCTGAGATTCTGGATGATTCTTCTGAACATATCTGGATGGAGTCTTTTCTTCTATTCTTGTCTGCTCCTCTGGTTCTTCTTGAGGTTCTTCTTGAGATTCTTCTTCTTCATCATTCTGTCTTTGAGGGTAGCCTTCATCTTCTTCGATGTCTTCATGATGTACTTGCCTAGGAATGTATCCCTTCTCATCAACCACTACATCAATGCTGTCAACAATTCTGCCAAGTCTTTTATTGTAGCATTTGTATGCTTTGCTATGTGGAGAGTAACCAAGAAGAATGCCTTCATCTGCTCTAGGTTCAAGTTTGCCAAGCTGCTCATCAGTATTCTTGATATAGCATTTGCTCCCAAAGATTTTGAAGTGCTTTACCGAAGGAGTCTTACCACTCCAGAGCTCATGAGGAGTTTGAGTGCTGTTCACCCGGACATTTGTTTTGTTGAGAATAACAACCGCAGCATGTGCAGCTTCACCCCAGAAAGTTGCGGGAGTTCCTGATTCATCAAGCATAGCACGAGCCATTTGTTGGACTGTTCTGTTCATTCTTTCCACAACTCCATTTTGCTGAGGAGTTCTAGCTGTAGAGAATTCTCTTCTTATCCCATGTTCTTCACAGAAATCGAAAAATTCATTTGAGGTAAACTCCCCACCTCTGTCGGATCTGAGGCACTTAATTTTATGACCTGATTCATTTTCAACCAAGGCTTTGAAGGATTTGAATTTTTCGAATGCTTCATCTTTGTGCTTCATAAGTCCTAGCCAGACAAACCTGGAGAAATCGTCAATGAATAATATCAAGTATTCTTCTCCTCTAGGTGTTCTTTTCCTGAATGGACCGCATGTATCTGTATGAACTAGCTCAAGAGGCATGCTAGCTGATGCTTCCTTCTCTGGAAAGTTAGTTCTGGTTTGTTTTCCAAACTGACATGATTTGCATATGGTGTTGTCAGGAATTTTGATATCTGGAAGATCGCGAACTGCCTGATATTTGCATGCTTTCCTTATTTGTGAAAAGCTTAGATGCCCCAACCTCTGATGCCATAACCAGTGCTCATCATCCTTGCTCAGATAGCATTGTTGTTGTCCTTCTTCAAATATGTACAGATTATTTGGAGTTCTTTTGCCTTTGATCACTGTTTTACCTGTATCAAGATCACGAACAAGACATCCATTTGATCTGAATATAACCTCGGTTCTTTGATCACACATCTGGCTGACACTTAGAATATTATGCTTCAATCCATCAACATACAAAACATTTCCAGCCTTGACCTTTTCTTTTAACTGAGCAATGCCCTTTCCTTTTATAGTTGCAGGAGTATCATTTCCAAAAGAGACTTTCTTTCCCTTTTCTAGAGCAGAATAAGACTCGAGTTTTTCTTTATCACCTGTCATATGCTTCGAACATCCACTGTCAATGTACCATAGATTTTCCTGTCCCTCTGCATAAAATGCTATCCCACATCTTTCTGTTTGAGGTTCCTTTATTCTCCTTGTTTTGGTGCTTGAGGCTTGTTCCTTTTTCTGCTGAAACCTGCTCCTGCATTCAGAGTCTTCATGACCAAAGTTATTGCAAATAGAACATTCAACTTCATTTTCAAGAACCGAAAAGTTGTTATAGGTCCTCTTTGTAATCCCTGTCATACTTCTTTGCTTTTGAGCTTCTCTAGTCATGATCGTTTTATATGCAACACATTGAGCTGCTTTGTGACCAAAGTTATGGCAAGAAAAACATTGTCCATTGAAGAAACTTCTGCGGTTATTGAATCTACCAGCCAACTGATTGTAGTTTCTATTTTCATCTATTCTTGAACCAAACTGAGAAGATTTTACCTGTGGCTGGTTGTAGCTTTTGTTCACCCTTAAGATGGATTGCCCTTGATAGTTTCTGTTTGTAATTCGTTCCTGCTTTACCTGTTGATCTTCATTGTTCTTTTGCTCATTTCTTCTTGCTGCATCAAGATAACTTTTTGAGGTGGATGCTTGAGAAGTTTCTCCATTATAGCCCAGACCTGTCTTGTTTAGAGGAGACCGCTGCACATTGATAATCTCATCCAAAGTTTCAGATCCTTTGACAAACTTGATATTAATAGCTTTTGTTTTCTCAATCTCTTTTCTAAGACCAACAATTTCACCTTCTAATTTTTCAAGATGTTTTTCCTTTTCATCAATTTGAAATTGTAGAGTATCAATGATCATGTTCTTTTCTTCTATACATCTCTTGAGTCTAGTAATTTCATCATAAATGTTATCCACATCTACAGCATCCATATAATCATCATCTTCAAATGCCATTAACAACTTATATTCATTACCTTGTTCATCTTCATCACTGTTTGATAGACCATCACTATCTTCATGAGTGTAGTAGCTTTTCTTATTTGCGTTCTGTTTCTTGTTCCATCTAGCATGTTCCTTTACTTTATCCTTATAAGGACATTTTGCAGCATAATGACCTACTCTTCCACAAGCAAAGCATTTAAAAGGTAACTTACCTCTGAACCTTCCAGAACCCCTTTGAAGATTTCTGACAAAATTTGATTCTTCTTCCTCTTCTTCTGGGACGTGGCTTGCTTCATAATAATCTCCTTTGCCTGATGCCTTGAAAGCATCTTCTCTTCTGTCTGATGGACCTCCCTTTCTCATTTCATAAGCAGTTAGAATTCCATGTAGCTGAGACATAGTAAGAATTCGTAGATTTTCCTTTTCTTCTATTGCAGATACTTTAGATTCAAACTTGGGGGACAAAGATCTTAGAACCTTTTCAACCACAATAGCCTCTTTTATTTCTTCACCCAAATTTTTCATACAATTAACAACCTCATCCACCCGAAGAAAATAGTTAGCCACACTTTCATCATTATACATTTTGAGAGTCTCATACTGAATTCTGAGAGTTTGAAGTTTAGCACGCTTTACCTGTTCATCTCCTTCATAGCTTGTGACAATTTTGTCCCATATCTCTTTTGCGGATTTATAGTGCATTACCTTCATGAATTCTGATTGAGATATACATCCTAATAGAGTACTGACTGCTTTCGCATTTGTTTCATACTTCTTTTTCTCGGCTGCATCTGTAGGAGTAGCTGAAGGAAAAGCGTAGCCTGTCTCTACGATGTCCCAAACTTCTGTACCAAGAGATTGAAGATAGGCAGTAACTCTTACCTTCCAATAATTGAAGTTTGTCCCATCAAAAACTGGTGGCCTGATTGATGCTTCTCTCTCGTAGTTGCTCATGATGAACGATCTACCTTCAAACGATCAAGCTTCTCTGAAGGACCGGCTCTGATACCAATTGTTGGAAATAATACTGAGAGGGGGGGTGAATCAGTATTATATAATTCTTTTAATAAATCTTCTTTATTTGTTCTTTGAATTATTTTTGCATGTCAGTACCATAAAATAATGAGCATGAACAAAAGAAAACAGATAGTCACACCAAAGAACACAAGATGTAAGGTGGAAACCCAATGTGGGTGAAAACCACCTGCTGCAATATGTCTCTATCTTCTTTCAAATTAGAAACTCCTTTTACAATGGTTTTGTACTGGTGCAGTGCTTTACCAGTACGCAGGCTACAACCTGCAGAGAGCTACAACTCTCTCTCGTTTTCCAGTCTCTCCTGGAAGGGAGCTACAACCCCCTACTTCTTTTCTTACAAGGACCACTTTTCATAAATTTTCAAACTGGATCCATAAGCATCAATTGATCATCAAGTATAAGAGAATCACCCAATCAACTGTAGTAACCAGATCAACAATAATAGGACCAAACCCAGAACACAACAATGATAAACAAAGATTTTAAGAGAAGTAAGCACCCTGCTCAACTGCTTGCCTGCTTACGTAAGCACCCTGCTCAACTGCTGGCCTACTTACTGTACTCACCCTGCTCAACTGCTTGCCTACTTCCCGGACGCACCCTGCTCAACTGCTAGCCTGCGTCCCGGACGCACCCTGCTCAACTGCTAGCCTGCGTGCCTCGCTCTGAGTCTATTGAACTGCCTGCGTATGTACGCACCTGCAACCCTTCTGTGCCTGCGTACCGGCGCACCTGCAGCTCTTCTGTGCCTGCGTACCGGCGCTCCTGCAGCTCTTCTGTGCCTGCGTACCGGCGCACCTGAACCCTTCTGCGCCTGCGTACCGGCGCACCTGAAACGCTTCGTTCCTGCGTATGTACGCACTTTTCTCTTACTGCACCTGCGTACCTCCGGGCATAGATGATTTCAAGACTTCAGAAGTAACCCAGACTGTCAGATCTACAGATCTGAACATGCGCCGAAGAGATATTGGTCCATCAGTAGATTCGCCTTGTTTAGATCTAGACCAGATCTAGCCCTCATAAGATATTCAACCCAAAACATGCTCAAGCCAAATGATCTCCTTTGCTTTATATAGGCAAGCTCCTCCTAAAATCATGGAACAATACCACGAGCCGACACCATAATAACCCAAAACCGTCGGCTAAATACCAAGAGTAAAACATAAGAAACCCCAGGTGTGCTTTTCTCTGCCTTGAAATGTGTGCACTGAGGGGACGCACCTCCTGAATGGCTGGCCTGCGTATCTGGACGCGGTCCCTGCATGGTGTACCTGCAGGTATGCACCTTATGATCTGATTACCTGCGTACTTCTATATTTTCAACAAAATGAGGGCCTTGCCACGGGAGTTGCCATCAAGTACAACATTTGTAACATATAGCCATATCAGAAACATAATGCCAACAAAAAATACTTGATATTTCAAATTATTTTGGGTGGCTTCAAACACATTTCTATAGACATTTCATATCAAGTTAAGGAGCTTTTGTAATTGAGACTAGATTAGCTTGCTAGATCATGGAGTAAAGTTAAAGACATTTCACAGGATTCTTGTGCACAATGGAAGTCAAATAAGTATTATCTCTTCATGTTTATAAATATTCACTTGTGTCTCTGTGAAATCTGAATGGTAAACAAGGAATTATATTTCAGAATTAGCTTTAATGCTCTCTGTCTTGATTATTTACTTTCTCATTGTTTTCTGTTAAACTATCTTAGTCTAGGAATTCTTAATTGCTCCCTTACTTCCGTAGTTTCCCCCCTTTTGATCCATAGTAAAGGATTCTTAGTTGCCCTTTGCTATTGATCTCCTTTTGTTCTTCACCTTGATCCTGGTTTAAGGATTCTTCATTGCCTTTTCACCCTAGTTAGGATTACCTCATCCATTTAAGCTTGCAGATTTGTTTTGTTTTGTGCTAGCTGCCCTATGAACTCCTTTAGTAACTGATTTGATCCATTTAAGCCACTCTCTGATTGAATCCATAGCCCAATGGCTTGAAGACCTACTCTGTTCATCTATTCCCAGAATTCCACCACCCAATCAAAATCAAAACCTTATGAGAATTAAGAAATAGCCTAAACTCCCACCCAAAAAAAAGTTAAATTATAAAGAGAGAGCCCTCTCTGGACTTAGGTTGGATAGAACCCGAGTCTAAAAGATTAGGTTTGTGGTTACCTCAGATTATTCCTTCTTTGATAACTTCTAGGGAAGAATTCTGAGTGATAACATGTTGGACATGGTATGTCGAATATTTTATGATTGTGAGTCGATTATCATTACTATGATTGCATTGCGTTGACTGTGTTATTGGTGCTATTACATTGTATTATATTGAGCAGAGTGGTATTACTTTTTTATTGGTGTATTACATTGAACCGATTTTTATTTTTTTGAGTGATATAATACATCACATACACCTCCCTTCATTGGCTGATCGCACACACCACCTCCCATACCATCGTATGTCATTTCAGTTGGTTAATGCCCAACCCATACTACCTCCTCCCCATATATACCATTGTCATAATATATATCGATCACCTCTTACCTCTACACATTTAATATTTGTGGAATGGACTAAACTAGAATGGAATCCACAAGATTGTGTTTAATATGTGGTATCTCCATTGTATGTTCGACTCTCATACAATTATACTCCATACTGTAGAAATTTTGAATAATATGACACTTATTCAACGAGATTATCCCGATTATACACTATTGCGGAAAACATGCATAATACATAACCCCCTCTACATTGATCATCAATTTATAGAAGCAGCAACAATAACATGTGCACATAGAAGCATCAATCACACATATCAACACAGTATTTTCCTAAGGAAAGCATCTCGCTAAAAACCCCAACTATCTGTATATTATATTGATTGAGAACATGTAACAATACATAGTACAATACTCCTCACAAGTAATCAGTACTAGCTCCACCAGTTACACACAATACAGCTCAGATCTTATCTCCAAATCTCCTCCGCTGCTTGCCTGCCTCCACTGCACAATACCTACTGAGAATGAATGAGAATGGTTTACCAAACTCATATTTAACCTCCAAAGAATCACTCACACTAGGAAAGATGTGAGAAGAGGCTATAATACTTGGTATTGGCCAATTCATTGGCATACTCAATCCCTTTGATTGTGAAAATCATCATGCACAACTATAGTCACAACTGATAGCAATCTAATCCTCTAACACCTGTCCCTGTTGAACTGAACATGCACTGACATGCAACTGAGTTAACTGATGTATTCTATAGTTGCATTATGAGTTAGTAATTATTTTAACAACTCATCATTAGTCTATTTGCAGTTAGACTAAATACAACTAGTTTAACCAAGTCAAACTGAACACAACTCCATCAACTCTACAATCAACTCCACCAAACTCAACTGATTGAGTTCTAACTGAAGTCATGCATGCAACAACTGAACCGACCCACCAAGAAAGTGTACTTCCTTCTGACAGCTGAATGTGCCACATCTATAGCTCAACCTGAAGTGCTCCAAGAGAATAAGATCAATTTTATAGTCCAAATATTATTATGAGACAATAATATTTGACTTTTCTATTTTGACAGCCAGTCTAAAAATAGACTTTGATCACTCCTACTGTGATCACTCCTGCTGTGATCACTCCTGCTATGTTCACTCTTGCTATGATCATCCCTGCTATGGTCACTCCTGCTGTGATCATCCCTGCTGGGATCCAAAAATAGAACTTGCGCCATAATTTTCCTGCAGGCCCACTTAGTGAAGACGACTCTTTTCACTAAGCTCCATCATCTTATTGCATTCTCAACAAGCATTTCTTAGTGCACACTTTTCAACACTCCCTCTCAACAAGAAAGGCTTCCTCTCAAACCCGATCCTGTAACTCTGGAATGTTCTCCATGCAACACATCTGGCTGGTCCACTTGCTCTATCATCAAAGTCTCTGACTGTTATTGCCTCTTTCGACTGAAAACTCTACATCTCTGTGCTCTTCAGTATCTGACTACTCTAGCCTCTGTCACTTTGATCTCTGACTGCATCTGTGCTGTTGCTAGTTCTATCTCCCAACATTGCATCCGCACTGCACCTCCCAACTGACCTCCCTGTTGGGCTAGAAACATCCTCTGATGCTGAAGATCTACCTGCTGCTGACAAGTGCTCCCTCTCTGACATCTGCGCTACTGCAACATCTCCATGCATCTCGCACCATTGCACACCTCTCTGTGCCACCTAGCAGTGTGCAAAACACTTGTGCCTCTCACATTGCTACAGCCTGCTAGCTATGCGCTGTCCTAGGATTCCCTGCACTATCGCTCTCTCTGTCGCTCCATCCACATCTGTCTCTACCCAATCAGTCAGTTTCTGCTACTACACATTAGGGCTCCCGTAGCAAGGTCTCATCCAAGAGGTTGGGTACCTCAAGGATCCTTCCCCTCCTCCTTGGGATGATCAATCCACATCACCCCACCTCCTACCTAGAGGTATGGTTGCATGCGATCCCTCAGCTCACCTGGCTCAAAGTTTCCCCCTATTGGAGGTCTCTGGATGAGTAGATGTCTCTACTCGATCTCCACTCAGCTTCCCTTGTTTTGGCTGCTCCACAACCTCTTGAAGCTGCTGCACCAATTGTGGCTCCTCCACAATCGTCTGAGACTTCTTCTGGCTCTGCATGTTGAGAGGTAATATACGCTCCCTCTCAACCACCAAGTATCCATCAGTTGCCTCGCTACTCAAGGCTTTGCATGCATCTTGAACCTCAAGAGCATACAGGTTCTTGACCCGTGAACCAATCTGCTTCACCTGTCTAGTGATGATGTGTCTAAGGAAAATTTTTCCCTTACTGAAGACTACATCATAGCCTCTGTCTTCCAGCATCGCGATCGACACCAAGTTTCTCTTCAGTCCTGGTACATACTTGACATCGGTCAAGGAAAGGCGAGCTCCATGCTCCCTCTGAAAAATAACCGTGCCTACACCTGAGACACTATACTTCTCATCATTACCCATCCCTATGAGTATCTGGAGATATTTCTCCTCCAAAGTACTAAACAAACTTTTGTCACTGGTCATGTGGGAAGAAGCTCCACTGTCAAGAAACCAACCACTTCCCACCATGGATGAAACCATGCATGCGAAGAGTGTGAAATCCAACTCAAATTGTGAAGCAAGTGCCTCACCTTTAGATCCTTCCCTGGATACCTTCTTGGACTTCTTCTTTGGGCAATTAGTAGCATAATGACCCAACTCATGACAATGAAAGCATCTCACCTTCGCCTTGTCAACCTTCTTCCCATCATTGGAAGAACTAGATTCGGAAAGAGAAACCTTCCCCTTCCCCTTCTTCACCTTACTCGCTAAGGCACAGTTCTCCTCATCATGCATAGATGAAGAACTGTCTCTGGTGCACCATCTAATCTCCTCTTGCACAAGATCCGACCAAAGTCTCTCCCATCCTGGCAATTTCTCCCTTCCATTCACCGAGTCCTGGTAGCTATGCCAACTCTTAGGAAGGCCAAGGAGTGGTAGATTCACCATATCCTCATCCTCAATAGTTACCCCCACACTTCCCAGCTCATCCCAGCATTGGGTGAACTCCGTGAGATACTGGGGCATACTGTCTCCATTCTCAGCTTTTATGTTTCTGAGTTTATCCTTGAGCACCATTCCACCAGCTCAAAACTCAACCGCTTCTAATCTAAAATTCGTGAGAACAAAGTATTTCTTGTACAGAGATCGAATGTATGGGAATTCACCAGATATCTCACCTTCCAAAAGAAGGATGAATCCAGAGGCTACCTGGCCCGATTACAAACTCTGCCTAAAGAAATAAAATGTAAACACTTTCTGAATAATAGATCTGATGATCAATCCTCGCTTTGATATCCTGTAGAACTTTTTCTACAAATCAACCTGCTCCGATACCATGTAGAAATTTTGAATAATATGACACTTATTCAACAGAGATTATCTTGATTATACACTATTGCGGAAAACATGCATAATACATAACCCCCTCTACGTTGATCATCAATTTACAGAAGCAGCAACAATAACATGCGCACATAGAAGCATCAATCACACATATCAACACAATATTTTCCCGGGGAAAGCATCTAAACCCCAACTATTTGTATATTATATTGATTGAGAACATGTAACAATACATAGTACAATACTCCTCACAAGTAATCAGTACTAGCTCCACCTATTACACACAATACAACTCAGATCTGATCTCCAAATCTCCTCCGCTGCTTGCCTGCCTCCACTGCACAATACCTGCTGAGAATGAATGAGAATGGTTTACCAAACTCGTATTTAACCTCCAAAGAATCACTCACACTGGGAAATACGTGAGAAGAGGCTATAATACTTGGTATTGGCCAATTCATTGGCATACTCAATCCCTTTGATTGTGCAAATCATCATGCACAACTATAGTCACAACTGATAGCAATCTGATCCTCTAACACCTGTCCCTGTTGAACTGAACATGCAATGACATGAAATTGAGTTAACTGATGTATTCTATAGTTGCATTATGAGTTAATAATTATTTTAACAACTCATCATTAGTCTATTTGCAGTTAGACTAATTACAACTAGTTTAACCAAGTCAAACTGAACACAACTCCATCAACTCCACCAAACTCAACTGATTGAGTTCTAACTGAAGTCATGCATGCAACAACTCAACTGACCCACCAAGAGAGTGTACTTCCTTCTAACAGCTACATGTGCCACATACGTAGCTCAACCTAAAGTTCTCCAAGAAAATAAGATCAAGTTTATAGTCAAAACATTATTATGAGACAGTAATATTTCACTTTTCTATTTTTGACAGCCAGTCTAAAAATAGACTTTGATCACTCCTGCTGTGATCACTGCTACTGTGATCACTCCTGCTATGGTCACTCCTACTGTGATCATCCCTACTGTGGTCACTCCTACTGTGATCATCCCTGCTGTGGTCACTCCTGCTATGATCATCCCTGCTGTGGTCACTTCTGCTGTGATCATCCCTGCTGGGATCCAAAAATAGAACTTGCGCCATAATTTGCCTACGGGCCCACTTAGTGAAGGCGACTCTTTTCACTAAGCTCCATCATCTTGTTGCATTCTCAACAAGCATTTCTTGTTGCACACTTTTCAACACATACTTCTCGCACAGGTCTCCCATACAGTGTTATGTTGAATGATGTGACTCCTCCCCATAACACCTCCTTCCAACTCTTAGTTATAATATATAACCGCTAGTTATAATATATAGCATTGTCATAATACTTCCATACCACAGGTCGGAACGTGTCTCCTACCAAACTTCCCAGTCAATAAAAAATAATGTTCATTAAAAACATTGAATCCAGTAGTTAATACATCCTTGCTCTAGTTATAATCTCACCCCTCCTCCTACCCTTCCCCATTTACCCCCTCCCCCATACACTACCTCCCCCATATAACAAAGTTGTCATCTATATATATATATATATATATATATATACATATACCAGAAGTACATATTTTTTACACAATTTACCACCAGAAGTGGCTTTTTTGCCACCAAAAGGGAAATTATTTTTATAGTATATTGCGAGTAGGGTACATTTTTTATACAGTAAAGAGATTTTAAAATGAATTCATTGATATCTATTGTTGGAGTAATTCTATCTGGAACATATAACTATCCTAAATGGTCAAGGAACATAAAACACACACTCATTTTCAATGAGTTGTGGAAAGGAGCTTGTGTAGGAGAAGTAGATAATGAACCAGCAAATCCCACCTCAAATAAGGATATTTCTGTTGGCATTATGATACAGGTGTTGTCCTTGATGACAAGTCACTAAGATGACAGATCATAATGCAGTAGGTCAATAGCAAAGAATTAATGATTAGACTACAAAGAATGAATAAAGAGAGGTATACGCAGGTTCACCTTGACAAAGGAGCATATACACGTGGGTTAACAGACCAAAAGGAGCATATAATGTACACACGGACTTTCACAGAAAGAAAAGTGCATATATCTTGGAAAACTAAGTTTTGGTCCAAGGTATTTGGTCCATGGTATTTTGATCCATGGTATTGGTCTAAGGTATCTGGTCTGAGGTATTGACCCTAGGTATTTGGTCCAAGGTATTGGTCCTAAGTCGTTTTGGTCCATGGTATTGAGAAAGGCCTAAAA
Organism: Pinus tabuliformis; assembly: GCA_031772625.1. Taxonomy (NCBI): domain Eukaryota; kingdom Viridiplantae; phylum Streptophyta; class Pinopsida; order Pinales; family Pinaceae; genus Pinus; species Pinus tabuliformis. The sequence goes on along the minus strand of CM062805.1, from coordinate 751,218,814 downwards.
CTATAAAAGGAGGAGAAGATCATTAGGCCAAGTGTGCAAGTATTGAATATCTGATGAAGTGTGAGATCTAGTATGCAGGTTATGGGTTTGTGATTCTTTTCTTGATCTCAACTAAGGATGCACCTATGTGGATGATGATGGACGATGGATCGGGATCTTAAGGCTTGGAATGTATTATCATTATGTGGTTTGATCATGGATAGACTAGATATGAATACTGACATATGTTTTATTCTGCAAATGTATGATCTGGGTATGACTGAATTCTGAAATAGCTATGAAGTTTTTAAGTTAGTATTTACAGATATATACACAGGTTTGCTTTGGTAAAAGTGCATATACACATTGTTTTGGCTCATCAGAGTAGCGTATAAATTATGAAATATGATATCTGAATTTACAGTTGGTTCTAGTGGTTGTTGTAGAGTTCTAGGTTTTGCTCTGTGTTCTGGTGACTGTGTTTTGATGAAAGGGCTTCAGTGATTTAGTTGTTGGGTGATTGGGATTGATGATAGAGTATTCAATGATTGGTTAATGCAATGGTTGTATTGCAGTGGTGATTGATTTTAAGCTTCAATGTTGTTGATGGGTCCAATATGAAAATTGGATGAAACATGGCATTCATATTATGGTGTTGTGTTCAAGGAGTATCCAGTCTGAAAATTTATGAAACGTGGTCCCTGGAGGAAGAGAGAAGGTCATAGCCTTCTCTAGGCCGGAGCCTATGTACTGGTAAACATATTGGCTAGTACAAGAGCCAGGGAGTTGGAGCTCCCTTCCAGTAGTAGCTGGAAAAGGAGTAAAGGTTGGAGCCTTTAGTGGGTCAGCGCCTATGTACTAGTAAATAGATCGGCTAGTACAAGAGCTAGGGGGTTGTAGCTCCCTTCTAGTAGAAGCTAGAGAACGAGAGAAGGTTGTATCCTTCTGGAGGTGGGTGCTTGCATACTGGTATGAGTCTGCACTAGTACAAGATTGTAAATAGGTTTTTCTTATAATAAAAAGAAGACAACAACATGTGGTTTTTGTCCCGCATTGGGTTTCCACCTTAAATCTTGGCGTTCATGTGTGTTTCTTATGTGTGATGATCTATTCTATTTTTACTGCACCTGGTTACTATTTATATGGATAATGAAGTACTGATGCACTGATTAAAGATCAACATATGATTAATTAACTGAATCATAAGTTTGTTGGATATATGCTAGTTGCCTTAAATACAGTTGCGTGTACACGCAAGTTCCCTTCACTAAAGTAGTGTATATGAATCTGATTATGGAAATGAAAAAGTTATTTATTTTCTAATACTGATTCACCCCCCCCTCTCGGTATTATTGCCAACAATTGGTATCAGAGCAGGTCCTTTGGTAGAAGCTTGAAGGAGATCCATAGAACAATAGGAAAGAAGATAAAGAAGAAAGCACCTCAGAAGAGGAAGACATCTCAAAGGAATTATGACAGTGGGAGAATCGATTGGGGATTATGTGGAAGCAACTCTTCAGATTCAGAATCTCCTCAGAATGAAGATGAACAAGAAAAAGAACTATTAGGTATGAATTGGTTATCGTCTGGTGATACATTTCTCCATCCATTTGAAGATGATGAAAGCAATAGCGAAACAACTAAATTTTCTCTTAGGGGTGAGAAAGAAAGATATCAAATAGAGGCAAAATTTAAAAGGCTTACAGAGAAAATTAGAGATCAGCAAGATCTATTGGACAAAAGGGAATGTGCCTTCAAAGAAGAAGCTACCAATCTAAAAGGTCAACTAGAGGAAGGAAACGAGGAAGAGGAAGATCAATGTCAAAAGCTATAGGATGAAGTAACATCATTAAAAAATGAAGTAAATAAAAGGAGCACCACAATCAAGAAACTCAAAGATAGATCCAGTTACTATGAAAGTCTAGAAGCTAAGTTCCTATCTCTAAAAGAAGATATTGAAAAATCAAATAAGCAAAATGAAGAACTACTCCAAGCTCTTGAAGAACAAGAAACAAAGTTCTCGAATTAAAGAAAAAAGTGTAAGAAGGAAGAAAAGCTGAAGAAATCATGAAGAAGTAGTATCTTGAAAAGGAAGAGCAATATCAGGTTGAGGTAAATATACTAAAAGGTAAATTAGAAGAAAAGGATAAGCTTTTACGATTTCAAGATAGTACTAAAATTTTGGATGATATTCTTAGTAGTCAAAGGTCTCCTGCCATCAAATTTGGTCTTGGTTTCCATGAATCTGTTGAAGGTGAATCTAGCTCACAAGTTAAGGCAAGGAACTCTAATGTAAAACCTGAAATGCTCAACAAGGAGATGAGAGGTAAATCCCATCAACAACCAAGGAAAGAAAATCTTCAAAGAAAATCTTTTACTCCTAACTATGGAATTGATAGTCGGTTATTTACTCAAATGAATAATGTTGAATGTTTTAAATGTCATAATCTTGGACATGTTGCAGCGAGATGTGGAAGTAGAATGGTTCAAGACCATCACACAGAAAGATCATCAACTTCCAAGTACTTTAACGGATATTTTTTTTCTTGCAATATGTTTGGTCACAAAGCCATTTAATGCTATAGAAGGAATATGAAACATGTAAGATGTTATGCATGTAACAAGCTTGGACATATAGCAAAGGAATGCAGGAGAAGATTTCGGGCACCATACCAAAAGGAGAAAACATCATCACAATCGAAGATATGGAAGAAGAAGGAAGTACAGTCAGAAAAATGTGGCATGGCACAGTGTACAAACATAACAGACTCAAGGGGAGTTGAAAGTGTGAAACCTCAATGTTCTAAATCTCATACGAAAGTTTCATGAAGACAAGCCGCATATATATGTGAGTTTGAAGTTTCACAGTCGTGTATATGTTAGTTTAAGGAAAAGCAGTGGGACAAACTCAGGAAGAGGGGTCTGATACGGTTCAGTCAATTATCTACTATGTTTGATGATGGTTACAATATGTTGATGATGTGTGGAAATGTGTTGGTACTCATAAGATGTTGTTTAGAAGTGTTTTTGATCCTCACAAGTTAACTTGATGTATACATGATTGATGATAATGCCTTGATACTTCTTGTTGATATCTGCATGATCAGATTTGACAGTGAACAGATGGAACAGGTTTAGGGGGAGCATATGCTTCGAATAATGCATTGTTGGCATTATCTTAGAAGATCTTGATCATATATGGTGTATGATAGTTGTTGATGACTATCATGGTCTTGTTTAGATCGGTTGTCCTTGTTATAAATGGCATATATATCTTTTGATGTAAATGTCATGAAAATACCTAAATTGTAACCCCACTATATATGGGAAGGATGATGTAATAATTTCTATTTTTCAGTCATGTATAAACAATTGGTATATCCCCACTTGGTTGGGTGGATGAGTCAAATTTGGTATATTCCCACTTGGTTGGGAGATGGATGTATGTATGAGTCATTAGCGATAGGAAGGTCATACTCACATAGTTGAGATATAGAGTCATGTTATTATTTTGGAAATATTTTTGCAGACTCTACATGTGCTCAGGGGGAGCATGGATGGCTTAGTGCATCTCAGCATGTACAAAGGGGTAGCTTAATCAGAGATTTTAGCATGTACTCAGGGGGAGCATGAACAACATAATGTATGTCAAAGGGAGAGAATATCTTGGTCCACCCTTTTCCATTGATGTCAAAGGGGGAGAGTGACTTGGTGTTGTTGTTTCCATCAAGTCCAAAGGGGGAGATTGTTGGCATTATGATACAGGTGTTGTCCTTGATGGCAACTCACTTAGATGACAGATCATAGTGCAGCAGGTCAATAGCAAAGAATTAATGATCAGACTACAAAGAATGAATAAAGAGAGGTATACACAGGTTCACCTTGACAAAGGAGCGTATACACGCAGGTTAACAGACCAAAAGGAGTGTATAACGTACACACACACTTTCACAGAAGAAAAGCGCATATATCTTGGAAAACTATGTTTTGGTCCAAGGTATTTGGTCCATGGTATTTTGATCCATGGTATTGGTCCAAGGTATCTGGTCCGAGGTATTAACCCTATGTATTTGGTCCAAGGTATTTGTCCTAAGTGGTTTTGGTCCATGGTATTGAGAAAGGCCTAAAACTATAAAAGGAGGAGAAGATCATTAGGCCAAGTGTGCAAGTATTGAATATCTGATGAAGTGTGAGATCCAGTATGCAGGTTATGGGTTTGTGATGCTTTGCTTGATCTGAACTAAGGATGCACCTATGTGGATGATGATGGATGATGGATCGGGATCTTAAGGCTTGGAATGTATTATCATTATGTGGTTTGATCATGGATAGACTAGATCTGAATACTGATGCATGTTTTATTATGCAAATGTTATGATCTGGGTATGAATGAATTCTGAAATAGCTGTGAAGTTTTTAAGTTAGTATTTGCAGATATATATGCGGGTTCACTTTGGTAAAAGCGGCGTATACACGCTATTTTGGCTCATCAGAGTAGCGTATACATTATGAAATATGACATCTGAATTTACAGTTGGTTCTAGTGGTTGTTGCAGAGTTATGGGTTTTGCTCTGTGTTCTGGTGATTTTGTTTTGATGACAGGGCTTTAGCAATTTAGTTGTTGGGTGATTCAGGGATTGATGATGGAGTATTCAATGATTGGTTAATGCAATGGTTGTATTGCAGTGGTGATTGATTTTGAGCTTCAATGTTGTTGATGGGTCCAGTATTAAAATTGGATGAAACGTGGCCTTCATATTATGGTGTTGTGTTCCAGGAGTATCCAATCTGAAAAATTTATGAAACGTGGTCCCTGGAGGAAGAGAGAAGGTCGTAGCCTTCTATATGCTGGTGCCTATGTACTGGTAAACATATCGGCTAGTACAAGAGCAAGGGGGTTGGATCTCCCTTCCAGTAGTAGCTGGAAAACGAGTGAAGGTTTGAGCCTTCAGTAGGCCGATGCCTACGTACTAGTAAACAGATCAGCTAGTACAAGAGCTAGGTGGTTGTAGCTCCCTTCGAGTAGAATCTAGAGAATGAGAGAAGGTTGTAGCCTTCTGTAGGCATTTGCCTACATACTAGTATGAGTCTACACCAGTACAAGATTGTAAACAAGTTTTTCTTATATTAAAAAGAAGACAGCAGCAGGTGGTATTTGTCCCGCATTAGGTTTCCACCTTAAATCTTGGTGTTCATGTGTGTTTCTTATGTGTGATGATTTGTTCTATTTTTACTGCACCTGGTTACTATTTATATGGATAATGAAGTACTGATGCACTGATTAAAGATCAACATATGATGAATTAACTGAAACATAAGTTTGCTGGATATACACTAGTTTCCTTAAATACAGTTGCGTGTACACACAAGTTTCCTTCACTGAAGTAGCGTATATGAATCTGATTATGGAAAATTTGAAAAAGTTATTGATTTACTAATGCTGATTCACACCCCCCCCCCCCCTTCTCAGTATTATTTCCAACCATTTCCATTTGGGAAAATAAGAATAGCAAGGCCTATGCCTTGATTGCAACATTTGTAAATTAAGAAGTGAGTAACCATATTTCACCATTTTCGAATGATTTTGAATCCTTATAGAAGTTGAAGGGATTGTATGGCTCACACTCTTAATTTGAGGTTGTCCAATTGATGATTAAACTGATCAGTCTTGAATTGGAAAATGATGACCTTCTTGCTTTAGCATCAGAAGTAAGACCCATTACACATGATATAAAAGCCACTGGTGTTCAAATAGACATTTCTCTCATAGCTTATGTCAAGGCACTATATCCCACTTATTCAAATTATCTTGAGTCATTGCAAGCAAGTGGAAACCTCAAGGAAGTTACCTTTGACCCCCTTGAGAATAAGTTTGTTGAGAGAGAGAAGGATTTTGGGAAGAAGACAGCTCCTCAGTATTCTGAAGAAGTTGTGTGTCTTTCACATAGAGAGAAGAATCATGCACAATATTCTTCTAGAGGAAGAGGAACAAGGAATTTTAGAGGCAAGGGGGGTGGACATTCCAAGGAGAAAAGTTTGATCTTCATTGCATACAATGCAATAGATATGGACATGATGCATCCATATGTAAGTTTTCTTGCGAGATAATTGAGCAGGAAAGAAATGAAGGAAAAGGTAAAACCAATTACAAAGGGAAAGGTTAACCATCTGAATTCACTCACTATGTTGTGGCACATTGCAATATTGGGTAACTGAAGACTTTTTTAATGCTTCACTTACTTCTTGGAAAAATGATTGGTTGCTTGATTAAGGAGAAACTTCCCACATTAATTTTAGAAGAGAATTTTTTGAATAATTTACTAATGATGTTGATGGAGTAGTGTACTTTGTAGGCAAGTCAAAACTCAAGCCATCAGGGCTTAGCACCATCAAGTTCAAATTGCCTGGTCTTCCAGAATTTCTTCTACATGATGTTCTATATCTCCCGAAGCTAAGGAGAAAATTGATGTTTTTGGTCCACATCCAACAGCAAGGACACTCCATTTATATGTTTGATGTCAAGTTTGAGGTCAGAAAAGCATCAGATTGCTCACTTGTCATGATGGGGATAAAAGAAGAAATACTTTTGAAGCTGCAAGGAACCTCTACTCATGCACAAAACTTCTCAGACAGTTTTCATTATGATGAAGGTACATTTCCATCATCTTTTATGGTATGATATATTTGGACACTTGAATTATGACAACCTTCATATGTTGAATAAAAGTGGTGTTAGCCTACAATTCCTATGAAGCTTAAGCAATGTGATGCTTGTATCTTAGGAAAGCACAACAAACAGTCTTTTCATGATTCACATTCCAGAGCACATAGAAAACTTGAACTTATTCATTCCTACTGATGTGGCCCAATGCTTGTTCCTTCTGCAAATGGTAATAAATATATGATGACATTTATTGATGACTACACCAGAATGTGTTGGGTTTATTTATTGAAGAACAAATCTAATGCTTTTCAAACATTCAAGAACTTTCATGCATGTATTGAAAATGATGCACAATATCATATTGGATATATTCGCACTGATAATGGAAAATAATACACTTCAAATGAATTTGAAAACTATCTTCACTGGCATGGGATCAAACATCAAACAATTGTACCTTATAATCCCCAATAGAATGGAGTAGCTGAAAGAATGAATAGGAAAATCTTAAATATGGTATGTTCCATGATATTTTTCAAGAATGTAAAATTGATGTTTTGGGTTGATGTAGTTCTATGTGATGTGTATATAGAGAATAGGTGTCCATATAATGCTATTAGAAACAAAACTCCTTATAAAATGTGGTATGGTTGCATTCCTTTGGTAAATCATCTCAAGGTCTTTGGTTCCACCTGTTATGCCTTGATATCTAAGGAACAAAGAAAAAGACTTGGTGCAAGGAGTCATAAGTGTATATTCTTGGGGTATTCAAATACCTCCAAAGCATACCGTCTCTATGATGAAGTTAATAAGAAATTTGTAGTATCTAGAGATGTGATATTTCTTGAATCTTCCAAGGCTGACAATGTTGTTGAGCAACAACTTGATCGCTTTGATAGATTCGTACATGCAAAGTATTTTCAAGAATTTGATAATGAGATTCCACATCTTGAAGGGGGGATTCGTATACTGGATCAGTCTGTTGAATATTCTTCTTAAGCACTTTATCCCTTGGATGAAGCTCCAACCATTGATCTAGATGACACTTTGAGTGATGTGATTGACAGAATTGGGAGACTAAATCTTGATTCATCCCCAACTCAGTCAACTGAGCAGCATGGACTAGCTCAAAAAGGTCCTCCAAAATGGCTGAAAATGACACTTGAAAGTGTCCATCCTGATGAGGTTGGAAAGACAAAAGCAAGGAACTATACTAGACAGAATGGAGATGATGTAGATGATTCTGATTCACCTATTGATATGGATGTTCCCTGTGATTCTGAACTAAACTTGTCTACATATTTTGAACCAACTTCCTTCAGAGAAGCTGCTTCTCATGATGAATGGAAATAAGTGATGCAAAAAGAGTATGATGCCTTGATAAAGAATGGAACTTGGAAGCTAGTTGATCCTCCATTGGGAACCAAACCAATAGGCTACAAGTGGGTCTACAAGAACAAGTATAAATTTGATGGCTTACTTGAAAAGAACAAAGCCAGGCTTGTGGCAAAAGGTTTTGCATAGAAGGAAGGGGTCGACTATGAGGATATTTTTCCCCCACAACAAAATGGGCTACCATCTGATCACTCTTTGCCTTGGCATCTCATAATAGTTGGAAAGCCCATCAAATGGATGTAAAAATTTCTTTCCTGAATGGATATATGAAAGATAAAAAAATTATGTCCCATTGATCCAGATCTTGAGGGGGGCCCCAAGATCTGAGTAATTTTTGCACCATGAAAAGAACAAAATTAAACCAAAACTAGAAAATAAATTAGGAACTAACTTTTATTAGATCAACAAATTATTGTTGCAACTACATTGTGTCGGATGATCTTCTCTCTTACAAAAGGAGGCATGTTATTTATATCCTTTTTTAGTTACATTACCATGGGTAAATACCATGGGTGGGAGAATACCATGGGTGATTTATTTATATATTTTAGTTACATTACCATGGTAAAACATCATGGGTTAATTTCCATTCATATCATTCCTCCCCCCTTAGGAAGCAATGGTCCCCATTGTGTGAAGTTCCCTCCAGAGAAGCCTTTGTTGAAGATGAGTTCTGGGTGACCTAGTGTTGTTGAAGACAAGATTTTTGTGTGGTTGACCCATAACTGTGGGATTGTGGCTAACCTGTAACCATGATGCACGAAGATCCAAGGATAGAGATGTCTTGTAATGCTTGTGAGCCAACTGTGATATTGACAGTGTGTGGCCAAGTAAATGGATTTCGATGGAAAGGGTTTTCTAGTATGCCAATATGAAAAACTATTATTCATAAAATGTCTCCAATATAACTAAAATGCACCTCCCTTCCAATGAATAGAAAATTATTCTTCAACCTTTCTTCATGCTTAACCAATGCATATCTCCATAATAACTCAAACAGAGAAAACATACACCATCCTTCTTATTTATATTATTGATGATAATGGCATAAATGATAGCAAAAATGACCTCATAAATATGATGCACTAACATGATGGTGACAATGGCATTGATTTCTAATTTCATGTTTCAAAAGGAGCATTACAGAGTAGAGTACATCCATCATAATGTTTTTGTTGTCAACCTAATTTGTTACAAGTGTAATGTTAATGAGGAAGTACCACTGAGATCTGTAAAGGAACACTAAGATCTCCATCGAAACCATGTGGCGTAGAACCTTTCCTGTGTCAAATCTTCTTTGATATTTTCTAGTCTCCAACCTTCTTAGACTGGACTCACATCTCTGCAATCAAAATGGTTTCAGTAGCTTGCGTGTTGCCAATTTTCTTATTCATATCATAAACCTACTGTCATTGATATTTGATTCATGGATGGGAAATATTTATGCACTTTTCAGTAAGGAGTACAGGAGGCCAGAGAGCATCACTCCTTCATGCCCTTGCAAGTCAGTCAACATGAAGGTGGAATTTGTGCCTGTTTAGTAGTTGGTGCACTGCTAAGAATTCTTTTATGAAAATACAGAATAATTGTAAAAGCCACATTGTGGTGGAAAATCTGTCCTTTGACAAAATGCGACTTGTTACTTATAGCATTTTTTGGTTACAATACCACAAGTAGATTCCATGGGTGGGTAAATACTATGGGTGAATGAATACCATGGATGTATGTCACTTATAATACCATGGGTAAATTATATGAGTTTATAAATACCATAGGAGGATGAATACCAATGGTGGATACCACTTACAATACCATGGGAAAATACCATGGGTTAATGCCACTTAAAATACCATGGGTGGATAAATACTATGGGTGGACAAATACCATGGGTGGATGCCATTTACAATACTATGGGTAAATTCCATGGGTGGATGTATACCATGGGTGGACGCCATTTTTCATTCATATCATTAATGATCCAAATGGAAATCCACCCATGATGTTTTACCATGGTAATGTAACTAAAGAATATAAATAACTCACCCATGGAATTATCCACCCATGGTATTCTCCCACCCATGGTAATGTAACTAAAAAAGGCTATAAATAACAAGCCTCCTTTTGTACAAGGGAAGATCATCCAGCACAATGTAATTGCAACAATCATTTGTTAATCTAATAAAAGTTAGTTCGTGATTTATTTTCTCAAAGTTGTAGTTCTTTCTTTTATTTGTATTTCTTGGAACCTTGCCTTCACAGTATAGTTGGACATACTGGGTGCCGACGTGGAAAATACTAGGGTTGGCCACCTCAAACCCTGTTTCTCTGTTAAGAGGCCTCGAGATGTCACAAAATGTGGCATCAAGAACCACACTGGCATCCAGTTAGGATGAATAAACGTCGTGGGTGAAGGACATCGTGGTGGTATAAATGTAAGTGGACTTATTAGTGTCAAATAAATCTGAGTGTGTGGACACCACACCATCGTGGCTACTATGATTTTTCTGCACAAGAAAAATGCTTTCAGTCATATCAATGGCCTCAAGCCATGAAGCATAGTCCAGATCCAGGTAGGGATTGTTGGGATGGGGTCCCTTGGGTAAGCTTTGGGGTTAAAATAAGCGAATTTTTGATGTATTTTTTGTAAGTAATATAAAGTATCCGTGATTTGTGGATGTAGAGTGCATAGATGACTAGGATTCAGAGTGGTTTTAGCCCCTTTTTTATGTAAAAGTTGAGTTGGTTTTGAGATCCACCCATGGTCCGTGGACCATGGGATTGTATGTAAAAGGATATAATTAGGTGTGTCCTAGAGAATCCAAGGATGTCTATGGGATGTAATGGGTCAATAAGAGAAAAGTGATAGCGCAGAGAGTGGGTTAGATAGGAGAGAAATGCTCTACAACTGAGTGCGCAGAGGCATAGGTAGAGTTTGTAGCTGAGTGCGCAGACCCCTGTAGCTGAGTGTGCAGGGTAGTTTTGAGTCTATAATACCATATTGAAGATCAGTGGACAATATTATTAAAGAAATATTATGTATATCTATTTATATATGTTTACTTATGTTTACGATATATGATGTGGATGAATAATGTGTTTATGAAATATCACTCTAAGGATGCGCGAATCTCTCGAATAACTCTTAATAGATATATGCAATGAATGTTAAGTACTTTCGCGAAGACTATGATGAATTATGTTATTTTCTCTAATTAAACTAAGTATATCTATGTGAATACTAATCTAGGATTGTTCTTTGATGTGCGTGAGTCAATAATTCAACTGATAAGGGTCTGCAAAATCTGATCGTAGATCTTCACGGAGGTTTGAAGGTTGTTTTAATAGAGTTGCCGTACTAAGCCCTAAGGGATTATCAATCTATGCGAAGACAGATATGAGGTGGTAAAAGATATCACACTCATCTCTGGATGTAGAAACTTGGTTCTTGCATCCCCCATATTGCTTCGGGTGAGACTGCAGCCTGTGCTATGTGGGTTGTTGTCGAAAGGGCCAGTAGTGTAGGGATTTGATGGTTGGTGCAACTAACTCTGAACCTAGGTCTGGGACCGGGATATGCTTGAAAGAGATGTGTGATGTCGCATCATTGTAATCCAATGAAGAAAGAAGTTGAAAAGTGGTTGGATAGAAAAGTTCACGAATTCATGAAACAGGAAAATAAGAATTCATGCTTGAAAAAGGAGTAGTGGTTGGATAGGTATTTGTATATGGAGATCCAAAAAATTATCTTTTGTACCTTCCCAATCAAATTATAAGAGTGGCTAGCTAAGTTGGCAGACAGTCAAGGGAGCTGGAAGCTTGACGGTCCAATAGTGTGGACTCCAAAACTAGTACGATGATTAGAAGCCTCTGAAGACAAGATCGTGCAGGTTGTTGATCACTAGATCAATAAAATTATAGGAGGATTTGTTACATAATTCGCAGTTGATACCTCAGTCAGCTACAACGAAGAGGAGTGGAAATTTTTCAAAGGACCGCAAGGTACGTATTTAAGATTTTTGAATACCTAGAATAAAATGTTGTTATCTGAAAAAATGTGTGATGTAATTGCCTTGATGTTCGAAGCTACTTGGAGTGGAAAATTATTTAGAAATCAAGAAGGAACAAGGCCGGAGTATAGTCCCTTGATTAGATCTCCTGTAAGTGATGACGAAGGGGCAGAAAGACTCCATCGTGAAGCACTGTTTAGCTGATAACATAGGGTTTTCCGCAAACACATCATCTATCCACTGCACCTCCACCTCCACCTCCACCACATACACCTTCGTCCACACCTCCACCACCACAACCACCATTCAACATGTTGAACACATTGAAGCTACTAATTTTCAAAGGCATAGGGAGAGAAGATACAAAGCAGTTTTGGTTTGTTGCATATGCTGTGTGGACAGCGTAGCAGATTACTGATGAAAATATAAAGAAGGCACAATTGGTTACTACTCTGTAGGATCGTGCGCTGACTTGGTATATTAAGTATTGTTCTGATAATCCTCTGGCAATGCTAGTAGAAACTAAGGCTACTTTAAACAAAGAGTTTAGTAATGCTAATTCTGACTCGCAGTCAGTAGTCGGATTTAAGGAAATCACGATGACGGTGGATGAGACACCTTGGGAATTAGATCAAAGGTTGAAATGTGTGATTCAAGAAGCTAACATGCAACTCACAGATGGGCACTATCGAGAGTGGTTTATAGCTTCGCTTCTACCCCACCTGAGGATTGCTCTATCACAACAAAATATAGGAACTCAAGTAGAAGACTTGGAAATCACGATGAGGTTGCATGCAATACCCATTCAGGATGTGACCTTAGGAGTACAACAGATTCACTCTTAGTTATAGAGCCTCTGCTTAGAATTGCAGAGATTGAAGAAAGACAAGGGGACTAAAATAGAGGTGTGTGCGGAATTCTGCTGCCTGAAGTGTAAGGGCCAGGGGCATGATAAAGACCACTATCCTATATTTGTGAACTATATCACAGGAGGGGGACCAGTTCCCCTGAGACCAGAAGCTCCAGTAGGACCGAGCGTAGGGGCTACGCTATGGTGCGTTATTTGTTAGATTGTTGGAAAACATACAATGGATAATTGTCATTTGCTTCAAAAGTTCGTCCAGACACCTCAACAGTTGTTTTATAACTTCTTCAAATCAATGGGCCACGATGAGCTCCACTGTTGTAGCTATGAGCTAATGATGGAAAGAACACCTACATATCGGATGCAAGAAGAAACTCAACCTCTAGAGTAGGGCGCCGGAGGAGCGCGTGGAGGGTATCACGGATGAGGATGAGGCCAAGGAGGAGGGCGTCTTGGTAGAGGCCGAGGACAAGTTATTTGTTACAACTGTGGAACACCAGGGCACTAAGCGTAGGAGTGTTAGAATCCGACATGCCCATCATGTCAATACTACTGCTAGTTTGATCACACTATAGAAGAATGCCCAGTGCTGATATATAAGATGCAGGAGAAAAAGGTGCAACCTCAAAAATCTACGTAGAGCTTACAAATGATGAGAACTAAGCTCCACGAGGAGGATCAAAGTGTGAATATAGTGCTAAGAAGTGGAATAAGAACTGGTGATGATAAAGGAAAACAACCTGAAGAGGATGGATGGATCCACAAGGCCCCAGAAAAGGAAGCTGGTTTTGATTTGGTGCACACTAAGGAAACTTTTATGGAAGCCAAGAAAAGCTTCTTTGAGGCCTCCACCTCAGGAAGCAAGAACAAAGTGCAAGAAACCAATGTGCCTACAATGTTTGGTCCCTTTGTCCTTACCACGTTCTTGGAGACCTAAATGAAACTGTTGCGTGATAGAAAAGCTGTGAAATACCTGTAGGAGTTAATAAACAAATGCGCTGACAAATAGAATGCCCTTGATGGCCACCACATAGTTAGAAAAATTAGAAAACATAAGGCTATAACAGGGCAGGAGATGAGGCTCACCACGTAGGTAGGAGATTATGAGATGGACCAGGTCATCTTGGATCTGGGGTCTGAAGCAAACGTTTTTCCAAAACAAACATGGAAAAGAATGGGGAGACCTGCACTACAATGTCATCCGATCCAGCTCAGAATTGAAAAACAACAGAATATCATTCCTGTGGGACGACTACATGGAGTAATAGTTGATATAGAAGGTGTGAGCATGATGGATGACTTTGAAGTAATAGAGATCATTGATGATAGTAATCCATATGCTGTGCACCTTGAAATTGACTAGGCCATTGACATGAAGCGGGTCATCAATTTAAAGAAGAGGACAATGTTGTTTGAAAGGAAATCGCTTTGAGTTGTAGTGTTGTTGGACCCTGTAGAAGAGGCGTGCTACACTAAACCAGTCCATGACTATGACAAAAATGAAGATGAGATGGATCAGATCTACAAGATAACAGTGCAAGACCATGATTGGAACAATCCAATGGTAGATGACAGGATCACAAGGGATTGGGAGTGTTCCTGCACCTTTGATTCAGATGAAAAGTTGGAAGACTGGTAGAATCGGTTACATGAAGTATCCACACTACGATGTAATATGATGACAAAATCGTTGCACTGTGTTTCATCGTAGGTAAGAAACTTGCCTTATTATGATGGTTTAACTGATGTGTATAACTTTTTGGATGCGTTTGAGTGTGAATTCCCTGAGAATCACTGCTTCCAAGCATTAGATTTTGCACTGCGCGCTACGCCCGCACAATGGTGGGGTATGCATAAGGATAGCTTTGATGGATGGCAGGATTACAGAAGAATGATGAGGTTACGATTTGGATGTCTTAACACTCGATTGACTGAGAAATATGATGGGAGGGATGATCCACATGATCACCTAACAAAATGGACTAAAGGTTATGGAAGGGAGCCGCAGCTGGAGTGGGTACACTTATTTTCCCATACTTTGGATACAATTCCCATGAACTAGTATATGGAAATGGAGCTCTTCCATGGCACCATGGAGTGGGATATATTTATGTTTTAACCCCATATGGAAATTACTTGCATACGAATTCTAAAACATAGAAAATAAACAATGCGAGAGCATAACACATAAAACACATATACATAAACATTTTCCCCTGGATCCCAAAACTGGGACTACCAGATTGATTTTTCATTATGTTCCTTTCAATGTTACAATGCATACTTATACATGCCAAAGCATCCAATACCATGGACCAAAACCTATCACGTCCAAAACCATGGACCGAAAACCATCGTGTCCAAAACCATGTGCGAAAACCATGCACAAAACCATAGGTAGGTCCGCCCAACCTAATATAGGGTCCAAAAAGATTTCCTCGAGGCACTGCCCCAGACCCCGTAGAGGGGGGCTAATCGCCCCCCTCAAACCCCCCGCTATGTAATCAAAGCAAAAAAGGGGGGGGGGGGCTCTAACCCCCCGATTAACTAGGGGGACTAGTCCTGAAAAGAATATAACACAACCCAACATTCTCCCACTTGTTATTTTCTTTCCACATGGGGCCACAAGAGAGCTTAGTCATTTATCTAGCCCGAAAATGCCCATTGTTTCTCTACACCAAGAGAACTTCTCAGAGCTCACAGATTTTGTCAATGCATCCATATTATTCTTCAAAGTGTCCACCTTTACCAGCAACACCTTTTTGTATTCTATCATATCCCTCACAAAGTGATACTGAACATCAATTTGCTTTGTCTTTAAATGATAAGCAGGGTTCTTTGCCAAGAAAATTTCACTTTGGATGTCACAATCTATCCTTATAACTCCCTGTACTAACCCCATACTTCAACACAATCTCTGCAACCAAACTACTTCCATGCTTGCATGAGTGGCTACCATGTATTCTGCCTCTATAGTTGATAGTGCCACTACATATTTTTTCTTACTCATCCAACTGACTGCACCTCTAAATAGGTTAAACACATACCCACTTGTAGATCTTCTCTGATCCATATCTCCAGCCCAGTCTGCATCAACAAAGCCATGAATATCCAACACTATTTCCAATCCTAGTCTTCGTTAGTAGCACAAACCATAATCACTAGTGCCACAAAAATACCTGAAAACCCGCTTCACTATTGTCTAGTGCTCCTTCCCTGGTTTTGACATAAACCCACTCAATAATCCCACTACATGTGCAATGTCTAGTCTAGTATAGACCATTGCATACATCAGGATACCAAGTGCACTTGCATATGGAACACGGGACATGTCCTCTTCCTCTTCTTGTGTCTTGGGACATTATTTAGTAGATAACCTCACACCTACAGGGATAAGAACCTGTTGATGCCTCGAAAATCGCTGCAACAACATTGGGGGATAACCACCCGGTCCGGACCTTAAAAGCAGCTCCTTTTCCGTTTGGTGTGGTGGCTCCGACTGTTCATCTAGGTCCAGTTACCTTCTCCCTATTGCTATTGGTTTATAGTGTATCTTTAACTACCAATAGACAGGGACATCAGATCACTTCTTCTTGCTGATCAGGCAAGAGAATGACCCTTAAGCTGATTTGGGTTCAGCCAAGCCACAACTAAAGTTCTGCCTCTTTGAGGAGAGGACTTAAAAGAATGTAAAATTTACTCTAAATGCAAGCTTATTCTATGATGCAAGCAAAAGAAACTAATCTAAATCCTATCTTAATTAGGCAGATATAGATCTAACCCAACTAAGAGCAAGATAATTAAAGTATTGGGATTTAGATATGTCTTGTTTATAATGAATATCAAGTTAATGAAGTAGTTCAATTAACTGATATTATGGATATCAAAACACATCCTATTGAGACCTTTTAACTGAAATAATAAACCAACAACACTCAGGAAGTAGTTCACATAAATGATATTGATTATCAAATCAGCAAATCCAATAACTAAACAATAATATGTGGAAATAGTTCACAACATATTACCACTCAATAAATCAGTTTTAATAAGGCAGATTTCTGAGTAAATAGTTACTCAGAAATCGGAAATTAATCCATAAGAACAGAGATACATGATAACAACATTGAGACAAACTACTCATATTGACAATAATGCACAAACATGAATAAAATGACACATTCCTGTTACCATAAAATGAAACTGATATTTAAAATAGTAGTATTAAAAATACCAATTTATTGCATCCATTTCTCTGTCTTTGGTCTCCAATAACCCTTTACATTGCTTGAACTTCTTCTTCCAAAACTAGAGCCACAATAGTGCAAGCTTTGTTCCTCATGCATAATTCAATATACAAAGGGAAAATCCTCAATAATCCCTAGATTTGAGATTTTTCACTCCTCCCTCCTACAACTCTAAATTCCAATTACAATAGTGCTTTTAGAAGCTCTAAAATTGCAGAGGAGAGCAGCCCCTTTTTACATTCTGCAATCTGTTATTTATAATATTTGTGAAGGAATTCTTGAGAGAAGAGTTTGCTGAAGGGAAATCTGCTAAATTCAATTTTACTTGCTCCTAATTCTGATCTTCAATTGCTGGAGCCTTCTCATTGATTGAGATTCTTTTTCCATATTTCTTCCACTGTTTTCCTACAAAAGAAATCAAAATAAATTAAAATGCAATCAAAATATCATTTCTGGCAATTAAATCAAACCCAATCAAATTCTATTTAAATAAATAATAAAAATAAAATATAAGCTCTGTATTGATGCTTGGAATGATTTGATTGGCAAAGGATATCATTGGCCAATGGGTCTGCAATTAGAAGAGGCTTTGGATAAATGAAATTGAAAACCATAACTCAGAAAATTGATTTTGTTTTCAAAATTCGGAGCCTGATCTTCTGCCTGATTTTTGGCCCAATAAATGATCAAATCTGTTGGTGAAACCTCTTTCAAAATGTTCTCCTTGATTTTCTCTTTCCAATGAGCCGTCCTGGGCCTCATTTGGCCAAGTAAAACTCAATTTATGAGCTTCCAAAGTTGATGGGTCAAATCTGATGTAAATCTGGAAATTCTGTTGCTGGGCTAAAAAAAAATGAAAATTCTCATTAAGAATTAAATCCTAAATTAGAATTATAATTAATTCTAAATTAATTGTTAATTATAAACTAAACTAATTATTAATAACCTATTTATTAATCTAACTAACTTGATATCTAATTAGTGATTTGTAACAAATTTAATCTAAAGAAACTAATTAATATTAATCTAAATGATAATTAAATTTAAATCAATCAAATTAATTAAATGCTACGTATTAATTTAAATAATATAATATATTACATATTATATATTAATATATATACTAACTAATATTACCATATCTAATATATAAAACATTAAAACTAACTATATTACCCTACGTACCTGATTCACTCAACATATAAACTAATATTAAAGACATATGCTAACCTACACTATTCCTAACTTTCTATTACCATACTCCACTCCTTATTAATTCCACTCATACGCATGAGTGTTTTTGAAAATTACATTAACTCAAAACTAAACTAGTTAATGCCTTTTAACTTTTTCACAATCGGCATTTCGGCGTGGAGGATGCTTGTCGGCATATCGGCGTGGAGAAGCTTGTCGGCATATCGGCGTGGAGAAGGCTTTCGGCACTTCGCATCGGGAGGGAAATGAATATCGGGGTTCTTTAATTTGTAACATATGAAAATCCCCGATGCGATATCGCATAAACTCCCGATGCGATATATATTATTTTTATTTTTATTTTTTATATTAAATTTTAATTTAATTAAATTAACTAAACTTAATTAAATTAATATTTAATATTATTTTTTATTTGTTTTAAATTTTAATTTAATTAAATTAATTATATAATATATTAATTAATTTAAAATTTAATTTTAAACTTAAATTTTCATTTTTTTGTTTTATTTTTATGAACATAAGTTTCTAAACTATAGCTAAAAATAAAACTACAGCCACTTAGAAAATAAATGAAAAATAATAAAAATAAACTACAGCCACTTGAATGTTTGGTTTTTCGAGATTAAGATTTGATTAGAAAAATTGGAGTGAATTTCTTAAGTCTCGATGCTTAATTATTTCGCTGCATAATGAAAAATGTTAGTAAAACCCTCTACGAGTTAATATTTAAACTGAATGCGTTATTGGACAAATTTATTTACAAAATGCGATATTGTACATTTTATGCATTTTTAACCCAGGCTAGATAAATGATGAGATTTCAAAGGAGTGCCATTTTCAAACCAGTTGACCAAATGAGGTGAAACAAGCGTCAATGTGAAGCTTATAAAAAATCGATTCTAACAAAGCAATCAAAACAAGAATCCAAAGAAAACTAAAAATTAATGAAAGCGTAGGGCAATCAATTAAAATCAAAATCAAAAAGGTGTTTAGCCAAAATTTTTATAGAAAGGGTCCCCATTATTCGAAGCGGACGCATCAATAATGGGGGGTGTTGTATTTTTACCACAACAGAACCTTCACTGGTTTACTATCCTGCAAATTAAACCTCTATAGTATTGTCTCAACATACTTCCTCTGGTTTAACCAGAGCTTCCTCTTTGCCTGATCTCTTTTAATTTCCATGCCCAAAATATAGTTTGCAGCACCAAGATCTTTCATGTCAAATTTGGAGGACAATTGGGTCTTCAAATCCTGGATAATTTCTTTGTCATTTCCAGCCAGAAACATATCATCCACATACAAGACCAGATAAATAAGATGGTCACCAATTAATTTAAAATACACACAGTGATCTTCTTTACTTTTGGTGAAGCCAAGTCCCCATATAAATGTATCAAATTTCTGATACCACATTCTTGGTGATTGTTTCAACCCATACAAAGACTTCTTTAACTTGCATACTGGTTCTTTCTTACCCTTCACTGCAAAACCTTTAGGTTTCTTCATGTGGATCTCCTCTTCCAGATCCCTGTGAAGAAATGTTGTCTTCACACCCATCAATTCTACTTCAAAATCAAAAGCAGCAGCAACAGATAAATGTAATCTAATAGAAGCTACCTTGGCAATAGGAGAAAAAATATCACCAAAATCAATTCCCGACACCTGGGAATAACCTTTTTCTACCAACCGAGATTTGTATTTCTCCACCTTTCCTTCTGCGTTGTCTTCTTCTTTGAACACCCATTTTCTGCCAATGGGTTTCCTTCTAGCTGGAAACTCCACCAGATGCCAAGCCTCATTTTTGTGCAAAGAGGCCACTTCATCAACCATGGCCTCTTTCCAGATTTTTCCATCCTCTGAATCTACTGCTTCCTTCAAAGTTCTAGGATCATCATTAGTAATAGATAAAGAAAAATTCGAATAGAAAGTAGATGGAATATACCTTTCTGGCTGCCTTCTTTCTCGAACTTATCTTCTCACACCCAGAGTTTGTGGCTCTTCATCTTCTAATTCCTCTTCTGTTGTAGAGTCTAATTCTTCCTCCTTAAGCTCAAACTCTATCTTCTCAAGTTCCTTTGGTTGGACTTCATGTTTAATAACATCTTTCACCTCTCTGAACACCACATCTCGGCTATACACAACCTTCCTTGTTACTTGGTTCCAAAGATTATAACCCTTTAAACCATCCTTATACCCAAAATAAAGATGCACTTTTCAGATTTACTATCCAACTTGGTTCTTTTCTCCTTTGTAACATGTACATATGCATCACATCCAAATGCCCTCAGATGTGAAAGAGAGGGTTCCTTACCAGTCCATACCTCTTGTGGAGTCTTATCCTCCAACGCTGATGAAGGTTATCTGTTGACCAGGTAACATGTTCTCTCAACCGCCTTTGCCGAGAATTCCTGTCCTAACCTGGCACCACTGAGCATGCTTCTTGCCCTTTCCATCAACGTCTTGTTCATTCTTTCCACAACTCCATTTTTCTTAGGTGTGTATGGAGTAGTCTTCTACCGTATTATACCACGCTTCTTAGAGAATTATTCAAATTCCTTGCTGCAAAACTCTCCATTGTTATCTAACCTCAACACCTTTATCTTATTATCTGTCTAGTTTTCCACCAGAGCCTTAAATTCTTTAAACCTATCAAAGACTTCAGATTTATTCTTAAGGAAATATATCCATGTATTCCTTGAGAAGTCATCTATAAATGATACATAGTACATAGACTTACCCAGTGATAGAACCTTCACAGGTCCAAACACATCACTGTGCACAAGCTATAATATCTATTTTGTCCTCTTACCACTAGAGGGGAAAATCACCCGATTCTGCTTCCCATATACACAATTTTCACAGAAATCCAAATCCAGAGAGCTATTACTCATACCTTCTACCATACCTTTACCATGAAGTATTCGAAGGCCCTTCTCTCCAATATGTCCAAGCCTTTGATTCCACAGCATGGTCTTCTCTCCAGAGACCACTAGATTTTCTGCTCCACTTTCAGGAACCACAGAAATGTTGCACCAATCAACAACATTGCTACCTTGCAGATTGTATAAAGTTCCAATCCCAAACTCCCCGCATCAATACCAATGCTCCCCGAACCATCTTGCAGGTATCCTTCTCGAACACTATTTTTACACCTGCATCATCTAGCTTGCTTACAAAAATCAGATTTCTAGCCAATGCAGAACACCCAGAAGTGTTCTAACCCTTCCACCTTGCAACTTCAACTTTACTTTTCTACAACCAACAATTCTAGCCTTCCTATCATCCCCTAAGAATACATCACCACCATCATATTTCTCATACTCGCATAACCACTCTCTATGGGGAGTGAAGTGAAAGGATGCACCTGAGTCAATCAACCATGCCTCCTGATCTACATTTATACTTGAAGAAGCCAAGTACACATCCCCACCTTCATCTGAGGTGGTTTTCGCCTATGCAAAAGGAGCATCATCAGATCCCTTTCCTTTTTTAGGAGCTTTAGCTTTACAGTCCCTTTTGTAGTGCCCTTCCTTTCCACATTTCCAGCGCACCACCTTTACAGGTTTTCCTGAAGATTTAGATCTCACACTCGATGATTTATTTTTGTTTCTATTCTAGGACCGTCCTTGTACAAACAAGGCATCACCATTTTGGCTCTCCATATTTTTCCATCTCATCTCCTCCTTCAGCAAGGATGAAACTATTTCATCAAACTGCAAGGCAACTGCATTGCTACCTATTGCAATAACCAGACTATCCCACGAATCTGGTAGAGAACACAAAAAATTGATGCACTTATCTTCATCTAAAATTTTAATATCAATAGATAATAACTAACTTACCACAGTATTAAATGTGTTCAGATGTTCTATCACCAAGTCTCCATCTTTCATCTGCAGGTTATACAAATTTTTTTGTAGGAATAATTTATTCACCAGAGACTTAGATTGGTACAAAGTCCCTAACTTGTTGTGCAAAACCTTTGACGTAGCTTGCCCTAATACATTCAACAATACTGAATCTGAGACACACAATCGTATTGTGCTCTTAGCCTTCCAATCCAACTTCTTCCATTCTTCATTGGACACTCCCTTTGGTTTAGTAGTTGGATCTACCGCGATCCACTGATCTTTATCCAGAAATAGATCCTCCTTATTGAGTTTCCATAACTCAAAACTCTGACCATTAAATTTATCGATCTCTATATTTCCACTTCTCGCCATCTTCTTTCACCACCAGAATCGATCCTGTAGATCTCCCACTGAACAGGGTCTAGTGCAAGCCCGAGTGAAACCCCTCAGCAACAAAGGCATCCCCTTGAAGCCAAAACAGCTTTGATACCAAATGTAGGTTTTAACCCCATATAGAAATTTCCTACATACGAATTCTAAAACATAGAAAATAAACAATGCAAAAGCATAACACATAAAACACATATACACAGAGATTCTCCCCTAGATCCCAAAACCGGGACTACTAGATTGATTTTTCATTATGTTCCTTTCAATGTTACAATACATATTTATACCTGCCAAAGCATCCAATACCATGGATCGAAAACCATCACATCCAAAACCATGGACTGAAAACCATCACGTCCAAAAACATGTGCAAAAACCATGCAGAAAACCATAGGTAGGTCCGCCCAACCTAATATAGGGTCCAAAAAAATTTCCCTGGGGTGCTGCCTTGAACCCCATAGAGGGGTGCTAACTGCCCCCCTATGAAAAGAAAATAACACAACCTAACAATATATTGAGGGAAGGATTCTTATTGAC
The DNA here is from genome assembly GCA_031772625.1 of Pinus tabuliformis. NCBI lineage: Eukaryota > Viridiplantae > Streptophyta > Pinopsida > Pinales > Pinaceae > Pinus > Pinus tabuliformis. Next base: position 751,195,660 of record CM062805.1, on the reverse strand, counting down.
CTTCAGTTTTAAAGATGGTTTTGAGAGCATTGATGAGGCTCTATAGGAGATTAAGGTAGTTATCTTCAGAATGCTGTAAGAACCTATGGAATGGGTCCAACTATAGAAATTCCCACTGTAGACCACCTGATAACGAAATATACTAAAGCAAAATACTAGATCTACTTCTACAATCAGACTTTGCAGAAGCTTAATCAATTCGAGCTAGATTAATCAGAACACATATAACAGAGAATGAGAAATCAATCACACATAACATAGAAGAAATAACCCAGGGAAAGCCTCAACTTAAAACCCCAATATTTGTATTGTCACATAAGCGGAAATATGTTCAGATTACAAAAAGAATCAACTCACAAGCTATCCTTCTCTCTCTGCAATCAAACAATACTACTTATAGACAGTCAAAGGCTCTCACAACCTTCTCCTCTGCCCCCAAGCCTCCTATTTCCTTGCGCAGTTTCTCTTGGGGTCCAATTCTATCACATGTGTGAATTCACCTCTCACACTGCTCACTAAACTCAAAAGTAACTGCACAATCCTGAAGGAGATAATTCCTTCTGCATGGATGAGTTTCATATATAGGAAAAATACTCCAACTAATAGTACACTATCCCTTCCTCTGATCTCAACTGGGTCTCTGACTGAACCAACATGCATGAGTTATTTATGAGAGAATATTCAGTTATCTGAAGTGCAACAGTTACATGCATGCATGCATTAACTAACTGAACTCACAATTAATTCCACAAACTGTTGGAACTAATCTAACTGGACTTAACTTAGTTAACTGAGATAACTAATTACAACTCAACCTTATCTCTTTAATTCATGGATAAATTCCTCAATCAATGGGATAACCGTTGCATGTCCCCACATAGACTTCATGTTTGATTTTCTACAACTAATTAACTCAAGATGAATTAATTAATTATTTTACAAACAACTCCTAAGATCAAATTCGAATTTTAGTTCAGGGACTAACTAAAACTAGAATCCATCCTGAAATGCTATTTATAGAAATGTTATTTTTAGCACTTCCATTTTGCATTCCTTATTGCTATGTCCAACACTAGTACCCGAACTGATATTTATAGAAATGCTATTTTTAGCATTTCTTGTTGCCATTTTCAACATTCCCTCTCAACAAGAAAGGCATTCAACTCAAACTCAATCCTGAACCTTTGGAATGTTCTGCATGCAACACTTCTCCCAAGTGTTGTTGCTCCAGCAACTCTAGAAACAAAAAAATCTCCCAATTGACTTCCCTGTTGGGTTAGAAACATGCTCTACTGCTGAAACTTCCTCTGCCGCATACAAGTGCTCCCTCTGTGACCTCTGAGCTGCTGCAACACTCCATGCATCTCACACTGTTGCACACCTCTCTGTGCCATCCTGCACTGATGCAACACTCCTGTGCCTCTCGCATTGTTGCAGCCTGCTAGCTCTGCACTGTCTTGGGATTCCTGCACTATAGCTCTCTCTCCCGCTCCATATGCATCTATCTCTACCCACTCAGCCATTCCTGATACTCCTCATCGGGTCTCCCATAGCAAGGTCTAATCAAAGAGGTTTGGTACCTCAATGATCCTGCCCCTATTCTAGCCTTCTTGGGACTGTCACCCCATATCCCCCCACCTCCTACCTGGAGGTATGGATGCATGTGATCCCTCTACCCACTTGGCTCGAAATTTCCCCCTACTAGAGGTCTCCTCCTAAGTGGATACCTCCACTTGATCTCCTCTCCGTTTCTCTAGTTGTGGCTGCTCTACAACCTCCTGAAGCTACTTCACCAACTGTGGCTCCTCCATAATTGTCTGAGACTTCTTCTGGAGCTGCATGTTGAGAGGTAATGTACTCTCCCTCTCAACCACCAAGTCTCCAACAGTTTCCTTGCTCTTCAAGGCTTTGCATTCATCTTGAACCTCAAGAACATAAAGGTTTTTGACTCGTGAACTGATCTGCTTCACCTGTCTAGTGGTGATGTGTTGAAGGAAAACCTTTCCCTTACTGAAGACTACATCATACCCTTTATCTTCTAGCATTGCGATCGACACCAAATTTTTCTTCAGTCCTGGTACATACTTGACATCGGTCAAAGTAATGTGAGCTCCATGCTCCCTTTGAAAAATAACGGTGCCTACACCTGAGACACTATACTTTTCATCATTTCCCATCGCTATGAGTATCTAGAGATCTTTATCCTCCAAGGTACTGAACAAACTCTTGTCGCCGGTCATGTGGAAAGAAGTTTCACTATCAAGAAACCAACCACATCCCACCATGGATGAAACCATGCATGCAAAGAGTGTGAAATCCAACTCGAACTGTGAGGCCAATGCCTCACCTTCAGATCCTTCCTTAGATCCCATCATGGATTTCTTCAGTGGACAATTTGTAGCAAAATGGCCCACCTCATGACAATGAAAGCATCGCACTTTCGATTTGTCAAACTTGTTCCCACCATAGGAAGAGTTTGATTTGGGATGAGAATCATTCTCCTTCCCTTTCTTTTCCTTACTCTGTAAGGTGCAGTTTTCTTCATCCTCCTTGGATGAAGAACCATCTCTGGTGCTTCTTCTTATCTCCTCCTACATCAGATCCAACCAAAGTCGTTCCCAATCTGATAGATTTTCCCTTCCATTAACTGAGTGTTGATAGCTATGCCAACTCTTAGGAAGACTGAGGAGAGCTAGGCTCACCATGTCATCATCGAATATCGTGATCCCTACACTTCCAAGCTCATCCCTGTAGGTGGTGAGCTTGTTCAGATACGTAGAGATCGTGTCGCCCTTTTCACACTTGATTTTCTGAAGCTTGTCTTTCATCGCTAACTTACTCTGATCGCTATTGTTCTGATATAGATCTTTCAATGTTTTCCACATCGAAAATGGTGTCTCCTTTCCATGGAGGCTCGAGACAATGTGGTCTCGAACTCCCTCCAGGAGGATTCTCTTTGCTCTAGCTACACATTTCTTCCATTCACCTAATTCTATAGCATTAGCCGCCGCTGGCTTGGGGACTTCTTGATCAATGAAGTCCTTTAGACCGTTATCCTCTAATACTGCTTCCATGCGATCCTTCCAGGCTATATAATTCGAGCTACCTTCAAGGGCATACTAGAGTCTTAAACTGTTGAACGCCATTGGTGAAATTGAGATGTGATAAGAACTCGATTTCTATATTCAGGAATCTCAAACTTTGAACTTCTCCCTTCTTGTATAATGTTCTTCGCTTTTATCACCTTTTCTCTAATACCATGTAGAAATTCCCACTATAGATCACCTGATAATACAATATACTAAAGTAAAATACTAGATCTACTTCTACAATCAAACTTTGTGGAAGCTTAATCAATTTGAGCTAGATCAATCAGAACACATATAACAGAGAATGAGAAATCAATCACACATAACACAGAAGAAATAACTTGGGGAAAGCCTCAGCCTAAAACTCCAATATCTGTATTATCATACAAGTGGAAATATGTTCAGATTACAAAAAGAATCAGCTCACAAGCTATCCTTCTCTCTCTGCAATCAAAAAATACTACTCATAGACAGTCAAAGGCTCTCACAACCTTCTCCTCTGCCCTCCAAGCCTCCTATTTCCTTGTGGAGTTTCTCCTGGGGTCCAATGCTGCCACCCGTGTGAATTCACCTCTCACAATGCTCACTAAACTCAGAAGTAACTACGCAATCTTGAAGGAGATAATTCCTTCTGCATGGATGAGTTTCCTATATAGGAAAAATCCTCCAACTGATAGTACACTGTCCCTACCTCTGATCTCAACTAGATCGCTGACTGAGCTGACATGCATGAGTTATTTATGAGAGAATATTCAGTTATTTGAAGTGCAGTAGTTACATGCATGCATGCATTAACTAACTGAACTCACAATTAATTCCACAAACTATTGGAACTAATCTAACTGGACTTAACTTAGTTAACTGAGCTAACTAATTACAACTCAATATTACAACTCAACCTTATCTCTTTAACTGATGGATAAATTCCTCAATCAATGGGATAATTGTTGCATGTCCCCACATAGACTTTATGTTTGATTTTCTACAACTAATTAACTCAATATGAATTAAGTAATTATTTTACAAATAGCTTCTAAGATCAAATTCAAATTTTACTTCTCAATTTTAGTTTAGGGACTAACTAAAACTGGAATCCATCCCGAAATGCTATTTATAGCAATGCTATTTTTAGCACTTCCATTTTTCATTCCTTGTTGCTATGTCCAACACTGGTACCCGAACTGCTATTTATAGCAATGCTATTTTTAGCATTTCTATTTTTAGCATTTCCAACACCAACCATATTGGAGCACCCAGTTGCACCATGCGCTGAAATGTTATAATCTGACCACTGAAGAGGAGGAGGATGAAGATGCAATAAATATCAATATTCCAGAGGTGGAAGGGCATCGTGAAGTCAAGGGCCCACAAATAAACAACCCAGACATCACCACGTCGTTGAAAACAATGCAAGTAAACATTGGGACTGAAGCAGAACTGAAGTTTGTAAAGATCAGAGATTATTGGGATGACGCTACTGTGCATAAAGTTATTGAGTTACTCCATGGATATTAGGATCTGTTTCCTACCAAGTTTTCAGATTTGAAGGGCATAGTAGGAGACTTGGGCGTTATGAAAATTACTCTGAAGCAGAACGTGAAGCCTGTCAAATAGAGGCCATATTTCCTTAATCCTAAACACAAGGAAAAGGTTTGCTTAGAGTTGGATAATATGTTGGAAGTAGGCATCATAGAACTAGTTGAAGAATCTGATTGGGTGAGCCAAATGGTGGTTTAGGAGAAGAAGCAGAAGGGAGAAATAATGATTTCCATATATCTGTGGAAGCTTAACCATGCATGTGTCCATGATCCCTTCCTGACATCATTTACTGATGAAGTATTAGACAATGTTGGAGGGAAGGAGGCCTACTCATTCACAGATGGTTTCTCTGGATATCATCAGATTAAGATCGTGCCTGAGGATAGAAGCACAATGACCTTCACGATAGAATAGGGATGTTTTCAGTACACTGTAAATTCATTTGGATTCAAGAATGCACCTGCAATATTTTCTTGCGTATTCATCGCAGCATTCAAGGAGTTCATTCATAAGTTCCTGGAAGTATACTTTGATGATTGGACATTGTTTAGATTAGCAAAGTGCCATGTAGCAAGTCTGCGCTTGATGTTGGATATGTTTCGCAGATACCAAATCGCACTGAACCTAAAGAAATGCATCTCCTGTGTTCCCTTTGGAATCTTGTTGGGTCAAATCGTGTACAAGAAAAGGTTGATGGTAGACCATGCCAATATTGTGGTGATAGTGAATCTAGAGGCACCAAGGAACGTAAATGATTTTCACACCACGTTGGAGCATACGGGATATTATAGAAAATTTATCAAAGAATATGTTGAAATTACTTCTCCTATGGAAAATATGCTGAAGAAGGGTGCAACATTATGTTGGGATGAAGAATGTCAGTGCAACTTAGATGTTTTGAAAGAAATGATGGTCACCATGTCGATCTTGGTATTCCTAGATTGGAAGAAGGAATTTCACATACACATTGATGCCTCTTGCATTGCGTTGGGTGCAGTGTTAATGTAAGACGTGAAGGAGAAATGGACCATCCTATAGCCTTCGTGAGTAGGAAATTATTAAAGGTAGAGAATAATTACTCAACGACTGAACGTGAAGGATTGGCCATTCTGTACGCGTTGCAAAAGTTTAGGCACTATTTTTTAGGAGGGCATTTCAAGATGTACACAAAATATTCTGCCTTGAAATACTTGGTCAATAAGCCTATGTTGGGGGGGAATATATGCCGATGCTTGTTGTTATTCCAGTAGTATGACTTTGAAGTCATTGTGAAGCTAGGGAGGCTGAATGCAGGACCTGACCATCTATCATGGATCGAAATAGGAGAGGAGCCTGATAATTTGGAGGAAGGATTTTCGAATGCACAACTCTTCGTGGTGCATGTAGTGGATAACCATTTTGCAGATATCATTCATTTCTTGACTACGGGGATGGCATCAGAAGGGTATACAAGTCAACAAAAGAAGGAGCTAGTAGTGCATGATTCAAAATTTTCAGTAATTGCAAAACATCTATATAATATGGGTGTAAAAGAGATATTGCGAAGATATGTGCTAGATTTTGAGAGAAATAGCATTCTCAATGAAGCTCATGGAGGGGCTTCGGGAGGACACTATACATAAAAGGTGACTACACGGAAGATTTTGCGCACAGGTCTATGGTGGCCAACGCTGCATAAGGATTCCAAAGCATATTGTAAGGCATGCGATGCATGTTAGAGAATGGGCATACCATTGCAAAGGGATGAATTTCCATTACAACCTCAAGTATCGTTGCGTCCATTTGAAAAATGGGCAATTGATTTTGTTCGGCCAATTCAGCCCCCAGGGAAGAAAAATGGTGTGCACTATATCATAATCATGATGGAATATCTAACCAAATGGGAAGAGGCACAACCGGTTAAGGATTGTATAGGAGCTACAACAGCAAAGTTTTTGTTTGAGTATGTCCTAACTAGATTTGGTTTCCCAAAAGTGTTGATGAGCGAAAGAGGTATGTGCTTTCTGAATGAAACAATCAGTGCATTAACAAAGGAATTCTAGATCTACCATTCGAAGAGTACACCATAACACCCATAGGCCAATGGAACTGTTGAAGTCTTCAACAAGATTTTGGAGAGAACGCTGACAAACATATACAATCCACAGCGAAATGATTGGGATGTGCGTGTACCCGCAGTAGTATGGGCATATAGGACTACTTGAAAGAAGTTGACAAGAAAAATGTCATTCAGGTTGGTCTATGGGGTAGAAGCTGTAATGCTAATGGAGTATATTGTGCCTAGTCTATGCATAACAGCTCTCATAGGTATGGAAAATCATGAAGCCTTGGAGGAACAACTCGTGCAGCTGATGGAGCTTGAAGAGGACTGATTCTTGGATAGCTTCCATCAGGAAGTACAGAAGGAACGTGAAAAATCATGGCACAATCGACACATCAAGCTTCGAACATTCAAGTTAAACGATTTGGTCTTGTTATATGATAGTAAGTTCACTAAGTTTCTGGGTAAATTTCAGATGCATTGGCTGGGGCCATACATTATCAAAGAAATTACAAATGGAGGCACACTTCAACTCGCAAAGTTGAATGGAGAACTTCTTCTAGGAAGAGTGAGTGGGAGCGAATTGAATCTCTATATAGGGGATCTTGTGCAATGATTATGTGGCAGCAGGACAGTCTTAGTGATCTAGGAAGTTGCAAGGGAGCACAGGACTATAAACTACATTGCCAAGTTCAAAGGACTACGTAGCAGGTGGGCTGCACAGAAGATGATGAAGATCCAACCAATGAAGTTGCGCATAGGAAGTTGCGATATGGAGGGATGTGCCACACAGAATAGTAGAAAAGTGACCGTTGGAGTCAATATTCATGATTTTGCAGCCAGAAGATGGTTAAGAGGAGCGGGTTGGCGGAATTTAAGGCCAAAAACTTTGAAGATCTGTCACCAAAACAACATTAATTGTCAAAATTTGCGGGGAACGGTTGGATTTGAATTCAAAAACCCCTATAAATTACACGTTCCAGTCTAGCAGAGAACAATTTGCACCCTTAGAGTTTTTTCTTAAATTTGTTGTTTGTCACCTATGAGCCGGGTGTTTTGGGAGGAATTCTTCGCCCACACAGACGTTTCTCTGGAAGACCGTGAGTTGTTCATGGAAAGGATGACTGCCACCAACCCCACCAAAGTCTTGAGTTTGAAATCATTCATATATGACACCCAAGGACCTGGAGTATCCAGTGTTGAAGCTACACCTGCAGTGCCCACAACGCCGAGGACACCAAGGCCAAAACAATCCATGGCGAAAGAAAAGCAACCTGTAGCAAAGGAGAAGCAGAAAAAGTTGGTGCAGATAGACACATCCCCAAGGAAGCATACCGTGACACCATCCTAGATGAAAGATAAGTAGCCAACAAAGGAGAAGTAGAAGGTTGTAGACCTCAAGGCAGAAGAAGGCCAAGTAATGGACGATATTGACGCTGAAGGCATAGAACCTAGCATGAAGCTACCTGGGTATATCCCTCCAAGAAAGGGGAAGGCAAAGATCATTAAATACCCAAACTCGAAGAAATTCACCATCTCCACACCCCGGCTACTTGAGAAGGTGCCTTTTGAAGTTCCACAGATCATGCGAGTCCCATTATTGAAGATGGAGAATTGGGACCTTGCGAATCATGCTAAGTTCCCACACTTAGCGACAGAAAAGTACATGAAGTAAGCTTACTATGAAGAAATGGGTGTGACAGTGCTGGAAATAGAGGAATGGGTCCGCAGTGTCAAGCGTTCAAGATTGCTCAACTTGCTATGGGTGCCACAATACCACCGCACCCCCATTCACACAATTTGAATCTGCCAGCTGCTCACTTTGGTGCATGTTGGGTGTTTATGGCTAGTAGGGCCTATACCCATCATAGATATGTTCATTCACAAGATTACGCACCTACCCTATGAAGGTATGAACCTAACCAAGGAGTTTGGTAGAAATACGAGGGAGAAGGAGCTTGTAGAGCGAATGAAGAAGGATTATGAACTTGTAAAGAAGTCACATAGGTACTCTATTTCATCTATTTCAGACCCAACAGTTCAATTGTCCGTGTAGATATTGGCACACGGATGAAATTTCAGTGCCCATAGTGTCCTCGACCGCACAGTGCACAAAGGGGGTGTAGTTGAACTGGTCCAGGTATCTCTGTCAGTAGTTTCTAGAAAACTTTCACGAGGCCCAGGATGAAACCAAGTCATTTCATTATGCTTGCTTATTGTTGTATATTCTTTTGGTTGCATGGCAACTGCCAAAGGACAACCAATTTCCTCCGCTTGAACAAGGATTGTCGAAGGAAGTGCAGTTCGCCTCCCTATGGACTACAAGGATCTCATGTGGATCACAGAGACAAAAATATTTTAGGTCCTGATGGAATTAAGTCTGTGCATGGCAATTAACTAGTGTCCAAGGTTGACCCCAACCTTGTACACGCAGTTGTCCGCTTACACAACCTTCAAGGCTGACTTTCACAGGGTGTATATCCAGGCACGGAAGGATCTTACACAGAAGTGGCATGACTTGCCATATTTGGTGATGGAGACCGATGTGTAGGAGGCAGTGGCGTGCCCCTTATGATCTGGCTACTGGACTAAGCACAGGTGTAGAGAGTGCAGACGCAAAGAAAAGGAAGGGGGCAGCTAAGTAGGTTGGGTAAAAAAATAAGGATGTTGCAGAGAAGGCTAGTGTTGAGAAGGAACACACTTCCAACGAGAAGGCAGAATAGGAGCATCGCGAGACCTAGAAAGGTGACAAGTCACCCTCGCTAGAAACATAAATAGAAATAGGACAAGGTGGTGGAGATGAGGAAGGGCAGTGCACCCCCTTCATTCTAAAAAGGCGTGAACTGGAGAAGCAAGGTGGGTCGTGGAAGAAGTAGAAAGCTCAGAAAATGAAGGTTGATCCCATGGTGCTCACTGAAAGTGATCTGAATGAGATCGGTGTTAAAGTCAGGGATGCCACAAAAAAAGTGTTGCAGTAGCTAGAACAACAATACATGCAAACTTTGGGTGGATATTAGAAGGATCTCTAAGAGTTGCAGCTCCAAGCAACCAATATCCAGGCAGATGTCTGGAAAGTGAGTGACGCAACAAGTAGTTTAGCATAAGGTCAAATTATGAGCGTGGAGATGATTTTGTGCTCACAATATGTTTGAGTCTTCCCCTTGCCTGCAGGTTCAGTCCACATCGACACCAAGGAACAATGCGCCCTCCTTGACAAAGTCTCAAATATGGGCCTGAACCATGCCACAATGAAACCAGAGTAATTGCATGCATTATTATAGGGAATTGTGGAAGAGATTATATCAGTGAACAGTGAGATTTCAGTGCTGTCAGCGAGATCAAAGTTAACAATCAGTTGTTGTTCGCTGAAAAGACATAGGTTTTGCAGGAGAAGGAAACACTCTAGGCACACAATTCACAACTGGAGTTAGTGGTTGTGGAGGCATGCAGAACAGTTCTTGAGCTTCATATTCCCAAGAATGCATAGCCATAAGCAAAGATTATAAAATTAGTTGCTGGTGTGCGCGAAGCCAAATTTGAGGTTAACCGAGTTCAATTTGAACTCAACATGAAGATCACTGAGCTACAATTGAAGTTGTATCCCACGAATCTGCCGAAGGTCCGAGAGCAACGCGGAGCTGCAATCAAGGAAGGAATCGTCACTCTAGATGCCACAGTTGCAGACTACACAATAGTATTCGAGTAGGCCATGGAGTTGGTAAAAAAATCTACGGGAGGATCCAAACCTGCGGACACTGAATATCGAAATAAGGGAGCTACAACAGCAATATGACAAAGTTAGGGAAACAATGCACTTCATTGCTGCACCAAAACACCTTGCAAAATTATAGGAGGGGAAGCAGCTCCTAGCACGGGTAGAGGTGACACAGAAGGAGGCCTTGCTAAAGGCCATGCTACATCCATGGTTGGAAGAAGCTTATCAGATCACAACAACCATTCAGGATAAGCTAAAGGGCTTGTAGCAGACACAACAGACAATGACGCAGGCCGCAAAAGAACTAGCTATAGAAAAATTAGTCGAAGAGGTCGAGCAGATAGCCACATAGAGCATTGTCAAGGTTTCAATAGTTTAGGTGGAGCTGGAGAATCTTTACAGTAAGATCGTAGCACCAGCTGAGTGACTCAAGGGCAAGTCATGATATTTGTGTTGGGGGGTTGTTGGGATGGGGTCCCCTGGGTCAGTTTTGGGGATTAAAGAAAACCAAGTTTTGATGTATTTTTTGTAAGTAATGTAAATTCTCCACGATTCGTGTATATAGAGTGCATAGATGGCTAGGAGTCAAAGGTTTTTTAGCCCCTTGTTTATGTAAAAGTTGAGTTGGTTTTGAGATACACACATGGTCCGCGACCATGGGATTGTATGTAAAAGGCTATAATTAGATGTGTCCTAGAGAGTTCAAGGATGTCTATGGGATTTAATGGGTTAGTAAGAGAAAAGTGATAGCACAGAGAGTGGGTCAGGTAGGAGAGAAAGGCTCTACAGCTAAGTACACAGAGGCCTAGGTAGAGTCCGCAGCTGAGTGTGCGGACCCTTGCAGCTGAGTGTGCAGGGTAGTTTTCAATCTGTAATACCATATTGAAGATCAATAAAGAAGATTACTGAAGAAATATTGTGTATATCTATTTATCTTTATTTACTTTTGTTTAAGATATATGTTGTGGATGAATAATGTGTTTATGAAATATCACTCTAAGGATGTGCAAATCCCTTGAATAACTCTTAATAGATATACACAATTCATGTTAAGTACTTTTGAAAATACTGTGATGAATTATGTTATGTTTTCTAATTAACCTAAGTATATCTATGTGAACACTAATCTAGGATTGTTCTCTTATGCACATGAGTGGATAAATCAACTGATAAGGGTCCGCAAAAGCTGATTGTAGATCTTTGTGAAGGTCTGAAGGTTGTTTTAACAGAGTTGCAGTATCAAGCCCTAAGGGCTTATCGATCTGTGCGAAGGCATATTTGAGGTGCTAAAAGACATCACATTCGTCTTTGGATGCAGAAACTTGGTTCTTTCATCCCCCCATACTTCTTCGGGTGACACTGTAGCCTGCGCTACACGGGTTGTTGTTGAAAGGTCCAGTAGTGTAGGGACTTTTTGGTTGGTGCAACTAACTCTGAACCTGGGTCAGGACCCCCTAAGCCAATAGGGATCCATGTCAGGGACAAATCCACAATGCTGAAATAGCCCCCCTTGCCTTGTCAGGACCCGTGTCGATGTCAAAGTATTTTACCCTATCGTCACAATTCTTGGTGCCCTCGGCTAATGCTTTAAGATTGGGAAATAATCAAGATGGCTTCATGGAATAAGAGATAATGACTAAATCTAGGAAGTTCAACCATTGAAACCTTGATCTCCATGGATTCATAACTTGCTCTAATACCACTGATCTAGATCTTGGCCCCTCGCCAATATTTGAGTAATTTCCACAACAGGAAAAGAATAAAAGTAAACCCAAACTAGAAAATAAATTAGGAACTATTTTTTATTAGATTAAAAAGTGATTACAACTACATTGTACCGGATGATATGCCCTCTTACAAAACGAGGTTTGTTATTTATAGCCTTTTTTAGTTACATTACCATGGGTGGGAGAATACCATGGGTGGATAATACCGTGGGTGATTTATTTATATCCTTTAGTTATATTACCATGGTAAAACATCATGGGTGAGTTTCCATTCGGATCACCCATCCAGAAGGATTTGTTTTGAAGGGTTAGGAACATAAAGTATGCAAGCTTTTAAAATCCTTGTATGGCCTCAAGAAAGCACCGTGAGTAAGGTACAAGAAGTTAACTGAGAATCTTTTGAAACTCAACTTCAAAAATTATGATCTTGATGATGCAACTTTGTTTATCAAGAGAATTGGAAAAATTGTTGTATATCTTGTGGTGTATGTAAATGATCTGTTGATGGTAGGGAACAATGAGAGCTACATTTCATCCATAAAGAGCGAATTCAGGAAATGTTTTGAAATGACAAACTTGGGGTATGTTCACTACTATCTTGGTATTTAAGTAACTCAGAATTTGAAGTCTATATTCCTCTCTCAAAAGAAGTACATTGGAGATCTGTTGAACAAGTTTGGCATGGATGAGTGCAATCCTTTGACTACTCCAATGGAACACAACTTAAGCTCACATCCATTGAAGGAAAAAAATTTGTGGATGCAATGAAGTATAGAAATCTTGTAGGAAGTCTCAAATACTTGACTACATACCATAAATTTCATTTGTTGTTGAAATCCTCTCTAGGTTTATGCAAAATCCTTATGAGGGACATTGGTCTACTGCGAAAATAGTTCTAAAGTACTTGAAGGGAACTCAAGGCTTTGGACTTAAGTATGCACATGTGGGCGACTTCAGCTTGATTGGATACTAAGATTTAGACTTTGATGGAGACAAAGAAACTGGGGTATCTACTTCAAGTTATGCTATGAGTCTTGGATCAAGAGTTGTCTCTTGGAGGTCACACAAGCAAGCAGTTCCAGTAGATTCCACAATTGAGGCAGAATATATGGTAGTAATTGAAGCAACAAAGGAAATAGTGTGGCTTGGGAAAAATCTGGAAGATTTTCAATAGAAACAAGTGCACTCAACTCCTCTCATGATTGACAATGCTTCTGCAATAAAGTTGGCTAAGAAAAAAAAATTCATGATCGAATGAAGCACATAAATATAAAATACCATCTCATTAGACATCATGTTGAGGCCAAGACAATCCATTTACGCCATTGTTCCACAAATGAGAATATCGTAGACATCTTCACCAAAGTGCTTAGAATAGAAAAGTTTGAAAGATTTAGAACAATGCTTGGACCTATCAACATCCCTTCAGATTAAGGGGGGAATGTTGACACCTAATCATTGGGATTAAGTGAATCCATGTAAAATAGTGTAAATAGAAAATAAGGAGAAGTCAAATATGAAGAGGCAATGGGAGATGAATGTTGGGCGCAATCTAACTTGGTCTAAGTTTTGGGTCAAAGACTCCACATTTTGAGGAGCAGAGTGTGCAGAGCCGATGAATTTATATTCATTGTGTGGTGTTTTAGGAGATTTAGGGCGGGTCAAATCCCCTTATTTTGTAATGGGTTTCGGGTATTAGTCATGGTTTTGTTGAATATGTGGGATATGGACCATGGTTTTTGTAATGATGTAATGTATATAAGGAGATGTAATGCTTTGTAATAGGAGAATGTCATGTCATGATAGAATATCATAAGTGAATTATATTCTCTATCTTGACATTGTATTTTGGGAAGGCTTCACAGCTGAGTGTGTGGAGGCCTAAAAGAGTCTGTAGCTGAGTGCACAAACCACCTGTGGTTGGGTGTGCAAGTCAAAGAAGTATATGTATTGAAGATCAGTAATAATAAAGAAGAAGTTTTGATGAAGTATCGTGTATCTTTGTATGTTCATTCTCTGTTGTTGTTATTATTGTTATGCATGCTTTTTACTGAATTGCGTGAAAGAATACATGTTATACTATTTTCTATTATTCAATGTGATAAAGGTAATTTTGTAAGGTTAATCATCAACGTGAGGTTATTCATGTATGCGAAGTTGTAGGAAGGTAGAAAACATAAGTAAATACACGAACGCAACAACGCACATATCCCTTTGGTTGTGAAAACCTAGGTCTGCAGCCTCCCGTAACTGCTTTGGGTGAGACTGCGATATACTTGTAGGTAATTATCAAAAGGGCCAATGGTTGAGGGTTTTTTTTGTGTGAAACACACTCAAAACCTAGGTCAAGCTCCCTTAAACCAAAAAATGGTTCCTTTTTCGGGACCAGGATTTGCTTAAGGGATATGTTTTGGCGCCCTTCGAAGAAAGAAATCAAGAAGTGGGTTGAACAGAAAGAAAGAGAATTTGCGGAAAAGGTAAATAGAAACCCTCAATTATAAATTGAAGACTAAATGCAGAAGTATATCTTTGAAGAGAAATATGAAATCATGTTTGGTTCATTCCACTTTGAATTGTAAGAGTGAGTATCTAAGTTGACCAAACATAAGACTTGTTTCAAGAATGACGAACCTAAGGAGTGGAATCCTAAAATTAATACGATGACTCAAGAATGTCAGTAACAATATCTCTAAGGTTGTTGGTTTCTAGATAGATAAAATTTTGGGAGAGTTTATCACTAAGTTTGCGATAGATTAAATCGTGTCCTATACTGAAGTTGAACAAAGATTTTTCAAAGGAACACGAGGTAAGTTCCTAAGATATTTTAATCTCTAGATTAACATGTTATTGTGTGAAAAGGGGATTTTTTGAATCCAGTCAAATTAATGTTTGGGAAAAGAGGAAATAAGCCTAAACTAGGATCTACGCAAAGTGTAAAATGATACAGAATAGATCCAAAGAATTTTATTGAAACTGACTACAGCCCCTTGTTAGAAGGATTTGAGAGTGAAGAAGAAAAAATTAACCCTACAACCCCACGACATTCCCCTGCTCGTCCAAAAGTCACGTCGAAGTTTGGAGCTGAGAAGAATCAGGGCACATTGGGATTCCCCATCCATCCACCCCCCTTACACCCGATCCCCCTCCCCATAATTCCCCTACACCCCCACCCCCTCCCCCACCCCCTCCCCCTCCCCCTCCACCTAGCCCCCTGAGAAGAAACATGACAAACGACATTAAGCTACCTATTTTCAAAGGAATGGGATCAGAGGATCCTGATCAGCTGTTGTTTGTAGTTGATTTCGTATGGACAGAAAGACAAATCACTAAGGATGGTGTAAAGAAAGTGCATCTCTTCAAGTTGATGCGAGAAAGAGAATTGACCTAGTATATGAAGTACTCTGTGACTAACCCGATTGCTTCGTTGGATGAAATTAAGAAAGCATTGGTATCAAAATTCAAGAAGTCAAAATTAGAATCGTAGAGCATCACAAAGCTAGAAGAAATCAAACAGATAGTGATTGAATCTATGTGGGAGTTGGATCAGTGATTCAAGGTGTTGATGGGTCAAGTAAGATTTTATATACCCCCACAATAGCATAAAGAATGGCTCATAGTCATGCTACTGCTGCATATTATGTTACCTTTGACGCAACAAAAGATCGTGACTCAAGATGAAGCATTGGAGATTGCTATGAAATTGGAAGCTTTGGGGATACTCATGCAGGAGTAGAGCATATATAAATTTAGCTAGAAAATCTAAGCTTGAATTGCAAGACCTCAAGAAAGGTAAGGAGACCAGATTAGAAGTATGATGTACAAAATGCAAAGCGAAAGGTCATTATAAGGATCAATGCCCCGTGGTCAGAGATTATATTCCTAGTGGAGCACCTAATCCAGTAAATCCAACTCTGTGGTGTGATATTTGTAGAATGAGAGGTCAACATCATTCTGAAGACTGCTACCTGTTACAGAAGTATGTACAGACCCCGAAGCAGTTATTTTGTAACTTTTGTAGATCAATAGGCCATGATGAGAAATTTTTTTGAAGTTATGACATAATGATGGAACGCACTACTAATAGTTATAGACTACAAGCTGAAGGACATACACACGAGGATCAATTCCAACATGTTGGTCGAGGAGGAATTCAAGGATGAGGAGGAGGAGTTGGTCAAGGATGTCGCTAGATAATCTGTTACAACTGTGGATAGGTCGAACACTTTGCAAGAGATTGTCAGAAACCAACAACAACCTGCAATTACTGTAAATCTTTTGATCATGTGATAGAAGAGTACCCCATCCTTATTGCAAAGATGTAGGAAAAATAAATCGTGCCTCAAGGGAAGATCAACCGTGCATCGACATTGTAACAAGAAGTGGAGCTGCAACTAGAAATGATAAAGCCAATGGGAAAAAGGAAATTGAACCTACATGGGTAAGAAAACCACTGAAAAAGCTCCATCATTTGATATCCTAAAGGAAAAGAAAATATTCATGGAGGCAAGGCAAAGATTTATGGATGATGGAGCCTCTAACTCTACCACACAGCTGACTCAAAAGGATAACTGTGACATAGTACCGGTTGTGGCACAAGATGTGGACCCGAATATTTTGAAGTCTTTTCCACAGACTTGCATAAAGTTATTAAAAAACCAGAAGGTCGTAGAGGGATTGCAGGAATTGATAGATTCTTGTGCTCCTAAAGAGGTAACACAGAGTGAGATGCGTGCAATGAATAATATACATAGACACAAGAAATGAACTGGGAAGGAAATGAGGCTTACAATGCAGATTGGGGAATACAACATGCATCATGTTATCTTGGATTTAGGATCTAATGCCAATGTCTTACCAAAGAAAAATTGGGAATTGATGGGTAAGCTAAAGTTGCAATGGTCAACTATCTAGTTGAGATGGAAAATCAACAGAAGATCACCCCTCTAGGAAGATTGTTAGGTATCACAGTAGACATTCATGGAGTGCACACTACCACTAAATTTGAAGCGATTGAGATTGTGGATGATAGTAATCCCTTCCTCGCATTTCATGGATTAGATTGGGAATTTTATAACATGCCTATAATTAACTTGAAGAAAAGGAAAATGATATTTGAAAGAAATAATACGAGATTTATTGTGTAATTAGATCCATCGGAGAGAGTGAAATATACTAAACATGTCCGAGAAGAATACAACATGGATGAAATAGATAACATTTATTAGATAACAACAAAATAAGAAGAATGGATCAACCCTAATGTGGATGGAAAACTGACTTGGGAGCAAGATATTTCCTGTACTTTAGATTCAGAAGAGGAATTGGGAAATTGGCATAATAGGTTGCATTAAGTGTCTACAAGGCGATGTACAATGATCACTAAAGTACTACAATGTATGATAGATGAGGTACATGACTTACCTTTATATGATGGTTTGGGTGATGTAAATACTTTCTTTAGAGATTATGAAAGACAGGTACCCGAATGTCAAAGATTGTTAGCTCTGGATCAAGCAATGAGGGCTACTCCTGCTAGATTTTGGGGTACTCATAAGAAAAATATAGGAGATTGGAAAAAATGTAGAAGGTTGATGTGGGTAATATTTGGTCAAGTAGAAACAGAGCTCGTAGACAAGTATGATGGTCAAAATGATCTTAGAGACCACATACAACTCTGTATGGCAGCTTAGGGAGAAATCCTGTGAGAATAATGGGTGCATGGATTCATCCATACCTTGGAGAAAATTCCTCAGAATTGGTATCTAGAAACCAAGCTTCGACATGGTACTACTAGCTGGGTAGATATGGTTGATGGATTCATAATGACATTCAAATTTGAAGATGATTTTCCACATATAGATGCAACTTTGAATATAGTTAAGAAGAATATTTTTGAAAATGAAGTTCTAATTATCTGGCAACCAGATTGGGCTCCACAGATATGCAATGTAACAGAATGTTATAATCTCACTGCCAAAGAGGATGAAGATCCTCGCAACATTGACATTAAAGAGTCAGAAGGTCATCGCGAAGTAAAAGGACTAGAGATAGAGATGCCTAATATAATGAAGCCACTGAATATGAGGAAGGTGAATATAGGATCATACGCTGAACCAAAGTATGCAACAATAGGAGATTACTGGGATGACGACACAATCAGCAAGATAACAGATCTCTTTTATGAATATTAGGAGTTTTTCCCTACTAAGTTTTCATATATGAAGGGCATATTAGGAGATTTGGGAGTCATGAGGATTCCTCTGAAGCTGGATGTGAAGCTTGTTAAGTAGAGAACTCATAGACTGAATCCAAAATACAAGGAGAAGGTGAAAGAATAATTAGACAAAATGTTAACAGTTGGGATAATTGAACATGTCAAAGAGTTTGAATGGGTAATTCCCATGGTGGTTTAGGAAAAGAAGACAAAACGGGAAATCATAGTTTGTGTCAACTTAAGGAAATTGAATGATGCATGCCTACATGACCCCTTCCCTACACCATTTACAGATGAAGTATTGGACAATGTAGTAGGACAGGAGGTCTATTCTTTCACAGATGGATTTTCAGGATACCATTAGATCATAATTATGCTAGAGGATAGATATAAAATGACTTTTGTGATAGAATGGGGCTCTTATCAATACACGGTGATGCCATTTGGATTAAAGAATTCACTTTCTATATTTTCTAGAGTTGTAATTGCGACCTTCAAAGAATATATGTAAGTTTCTAGAAGTATGCTTCAACAATTGGACAGCCTTTGGTCTCTTAAGGAAGCATGTGGCAAGCTTAAGGATGATGCTGGATGTGAGTAGGTAGCACCAGATCTCATTGAACTTGAAGAAGTGCATATTTTGTGCACCATTTGGTATACTGTTGGGACATGTAGTTTGTAAACAGAGATTAATGCTAGATCTCGTGAATATCGCAGTTATTGTAAACCTGCCAACACCAAAAACAGTAAGACAACTATGCATGAAATTGGGACACACTAGCCATTATAGGAAGTTTATAAAGGGGTATGTGCAAATAACTGCATCGATGGATAATTACTGAAGAAAGATGTGACTTTTCAATGGAGTGAAGAATGCCAGAAGAGCTTGGATGTACTGAAAGAGAAGATGGTAACTACACCTATTCTAGTTTTCCCAGACTGGAAGAAGGAATTCCATGTACATGTTGATGCATCTTTCATAGCATTGGGTGTAGTGCTAGTGCAACCAGGAACAGGGGAAATTGATCACCCCATCAAATTTAGCAGTAGGAAATTCTCCAACGTGGAAAAGAACTATAGCACAACAGAAAGAGAGGGATTAGCTATGGTGTATGTATTACAAAATTTCAGGCACTACTTGTTGGGGGCACATTTCAAAATGTTGACTAATCACTCTATGATGAAATATTTGGTGAATAAACCTATTTTAGGAGGAAATATCTATCAATGGTTGTTATTATTCAAGGAGTTTGACTTTGAAGTTGTAGTAAATCCAAGGAAATTGAATAATGGACCCAATCATCTATCAAGGATAGAGACAGGAGAAGAACCAAAAAATATCGAAGATAACATGCCTAATGCACAATTACTCACAATTAAAGTCGCATATGATCACTTTGCGGATATTATTCAGTTTTTGACCACAGGAATGGCGCCTGCAGAGTACACTATGAAGAAAAAGGAGTTTTTCGTTTAAGCAAATTGTTACACTAAAATTTGTCACCATGACTATTTGCAGTTAGTATGGCTCCATCAACTGTCATACTATCCTCCTTGGCAAGTCTCATACCTCTGCTCCTCATGTCAAACTCCAAGAAAGAGAGAAAGTCCTTAAAAAGTCAATTAACTCTGGTTATGCAGTTTCTCTTAACCTTACCTGCGTGTACGCACCCCAAGTTCACAATACCTGCGTACTTGTACGCTCTGTCTGTAAAGGGGTGGGTGCGTACTCCTGTAAAGGTCAAAAGGCGTGAGTTTTACTTCAAAAAAGTTACTTGTGGTTGATTCTAGAGCATTCTAGAAGTTGGTTTGACATGTATTGAGCGCCTCCAGATGGTTCATGTATCCCTATGAAAGAGGAACTTATCCCATCAAGAGGGGAGCTATCCCATTGAAAGAGGGGCTTATCCCATTGATGGTGGACCTAATTAACTTCCTCCAAACTATAAATACAGGCATTGGGCCAGAGGGAGGAGGGGTTGAAAGCTGAACATTCCTAAGGGTAGATGCTGTTGGAATTAGGACTCCCTTATAGAGCTTGAGAGGAGAGATTCCCATCCTTTCTTAGCTTCATTTGGAAGTGGGTGAGCTGATCAAAGTAAAGGAGAACTCTTGCTGGACCCTGGGAGGGACCTGCACAACACCAAGGCACAGGTTGTAATGGTTTCTTTTGTTTCCACTTAATACAATTAAGCTCATTTTTCTCAACAGGTTGTTATACATGATTTGTTTCATATACTCCTTGGTCTGTATGATGAATATGTTTTATTTTATGAGTTATTCAGGTGCTATGTAATCATTTTCTTGTTAGTGAATGCAGGTTTCGAAGAGAAGGAGGAGCTCATCCGGATCGGCGAGGCTGGACTGCTACAAAGCGTTGGACTAAAGGTATGTTATAAACACCTGATTACTTGTATTCTAAATGCATATTTAGGGAAAGATAGTGTTTAATTGTCTTGTTTGTCACTAGAAAGCCTTAGCTTCTAGGGAGGTCGGTTTTGTCCGCAAAATTGACTCTTTCCGCATGACACAAATGATTTCTCATTGATTGTTGGACACTTGTACAAAATGGGACCAGATGAAGTATTGCACAGATACATCCGTGAACATGAATGACTAAGTATTCTAACAAGGACTCATGGAGGAGTTGTAGGAGGGAACTATGCAAGAAAAGCCACTGTGCAAAAAATCTTAAGAGTTGGGTTATGGTGGCCCACAGTACATAAGGATGAAAAATATTTTTGTCAAGCATGTGATGTGTGTCAAAGAACAAGAAATCCATCTAGGAGAGATGAAATGCCATTAGTTCCATAGTTAACTTTGCAGGCTTTTGTTGAATGGGCGATTGACTTTGTTGGACCTATCAATCTTCCAAGAAAGAAGATTGGTGCAATGTATCTAATCACTACAACTAATTATTTGACAAGATGAGATTAGGCACAACTAGTGAACGATCGCAATGCAGAAACTGCTACAAATTTCATATTTGAATATATATTGTCCAGGTTTGGCTGTCCAAAGATCTTGATGACTGACTAAGGCACACATTTCTTGAACAAGATTATTGAGGCACTAACTGAGGAATTCCAGGTTTATCACTAGAAGAGAACTCCTTATCATCCTCGGGAAAATGGAACAGTGGAAGCTTTCAATAATATTCTGGAAAATGCATTGACCAAGGTATGCAATGTGAACAGAGATGATAGGGATTTGAGAATTCCAATAGTGTTGTGGGCATATAGGGCAACACACAAGAAATTTCTAAGGAAGACGTCATTTATATTGGTATATGGACAAGAGGCAATTATGCCTATGGAATACATTATGCCAAGTTTGAGAATTGTAGTTGTCACATATATGGAAGATCCTGACATTATGAAGGAAATAACATCATAGATACTAGCTCTAGAAGAAGATGGGTTGGTAGCGGGGTTCCATCAGTAAGTACAGAAAGCAAGGGAGAAATCATAGCATGAAATGCATATCAAGAAGAAGACATTTTAAGAGGGAGATCTTGCATTATTATATGAAAGAAAATTCATGAAGTTCCCAGGAAAAATTAAAACACATTGGTTAGGACCATATGTCATCAAGCACATCTCTCATGGTGGTGCAGTTCAACTCGCGAAGTTGAATCATGGACAACAAATTCTGGGACAAGTGTATGGTAGTATATTGAATATATATAGGGATGACGCTGTCCCTAGAGCTTCATACTGAAAATTGAAAGGAAGGAAGTCTTAGTGCCACCTGAAGTTGAAAGTGGGCATGGAACTATCAACTACTTTGTATAAAGGGACTTTGATGAAGGAATATTACTATGCGATATTTAGGAATATGATGAAGTCTGAAGGAACTGTAACAAATAAAATGCGATTGTTCCATGAGGAAGGGTTCATCGAAGTTGACTAGAAATACGATCGTTGGAAGGAAAAATCTACTATTAAAAGGGAAATTATTGTTAAGGGACACGGGAAAAGAGAATTTATGAAGCACATATTGTTGTATCTAGCCCCATACCTGCATTAAATGAGAAAATATTGAATCAATCTTGAGGTTGGAATTCAAATTTGTTATAAAAACTACATCCCATACCACATTTGACACTTTGTTGTGTGGAAAAATTGAGAAATTGCACAGAGGAGCGATATTGTATGTCTGAGAGGAGTTTTTAAGAACTTGTTGGAATATTTGCAAAGAAAGGATTATCAAGTATTATGGAGGCACAAGGAGCAAAGGTACAGATGTCCCCAAGACACCAAAGGTTGTTGAGAAAGTAGTTACCCACAGAACCATAGCCACGGAAGAAGCAGGCGAAGAGACTAGCTGAGGTCTCTAGCACGGAACTCAGAACATCCCCGAGGAAGAAAATACAGATGGAAGTCTACACGAAGAACAAAGAAGATAAGGGGAAGAAGCCAATGAAAAGAGGAAAGAACATGATATAGCCGAAGGTTCCTCAGCAGATCAACGATAGCGAATAGGAGGTTGAGTTTCAACACATGCAAATAGAGGACAAATAAATTCTTTCTATGCTCCCACCTTACATGCTACCAAGAAAACCAAACGCTAAGTTGGTTACAGAGCCCAAGGATCGAAAGTTGGATGTGTTCACTTCATTAATTCTGGAGGAAGTGCCATTTGAGAGTGAAGTGTTGGGGAGGATCCCCCAGCCAAATATGGAAGATTGGGACTTCAAAAATTAAAGCAAATACCCTCAATTTGGACCAAGAAGGTATTTGAAGTAAGTTTGGTACCTAGGCAGTGGAGTCAAGAGGCTGGAGTCATTCCAGTGGGCTGCAAGATTATAAAGAGAGAGCCTCCTAAACATGTTGAATGTGCCACACTTCAGTCGAAGCATAACTAGTACAATCTGTATGTGGCAGTGCCTCACACTGGTACATGACAGATGCATTTGGCTATAGACGATTATCCCAATTGATGAGATGTTAATCAGAAAAATCACATCGTTACCTCATCAGGGAAAAGACCCCATATAAGAATTTGTGGGAAATAATAAGGATAAGGATATGGCACAAATGATGAAGAAAAATTTCGTCTCAGTGAATAAGTCGCGGGGATATGACATCAACTCCATTGATGATCAAGGAGTGCATTTTTCCACGCACATCTTGGTAGAAAAAATAATGAGGAAGTGCAGGGCTAAAGAGATGCCTACAGTGGTAGTATATTTGGCTGTGAAGGAGTCCATTTTAACTAGGCTACCTATCTGTGCGAGGAATTTTTTATAGATTGTAAGGAAGCACATGAAGAAGGGAATCCATTCCACTATGCTTGGTTGTTAATACTCATTGCACTGATCATGTGGAAAGAACCAGGAGACTCACAATTTACATCTGTTGAGGTGGATGTTTGTGAGGTAGTGAGGTATGCCTCCCTCTGGTTTACTAATGAACCAATGCGCGCAAAAAAAAATAGGATTTTGTTTGTGGTGATGGCAATGGATCTACACATGGTGGTGAATCAACATCTAAAAATGTCACCTAGTTTGTATAAGAAGTACTGTGACATTGTAGATTTCAAAGTAGACTTCCACAGAGCTTATGTGAAGGCAACAAAGGACCCAACTAAGACATGGCACCCATTTCCATACTTAGTAACTGAAGACAATTTTCTCGTCATAGTACAGTAATGGCTAGAAGAATGGATGAATCCACTTGGTGGAGTAGTTATAACAATGAAGGTTACCTCGCAGGATGCAGGTATAAGAGGAAACGATGCAGAGGTGGAAATAGAGGAAACTGAGCAGGAGCATGAGGAGCTCCTCAGTGAAGCAGGAGTATCAAAGGAGTATCAAAGGAGACACAACTGTGGCAAGCAAGAGGAAAAAGCAAAAGTTAGTTAAGCCCAAGGGCATAGAAATGCCTGTCCTCACTGATGGGGACATCGACAAAATCAGAGAGAAGGTCCAGGAGATCACGATGGAGACCTGCTATAGAATTGATGATCGATATAGAACAATATTGACTGAACTATAGAAAGGCATCACGAAGCTAAATCCATCATCAAAAGTAGAAAAGAAACCAGAACAGAGAGCTCAATCACTGCAGGGAGAGAAAAGGATAGAAACACAATTTGGTGTTAGAATTATGTAGGTGCCAATTGGGGCACTTCAATGATCCTCACTGGAGGACAAAGAGCGAGCTAAAGTATGGAAGAATTTCAGCATAAATATTGTCATGCTGCCCATTCAGATGCTGCATGAAATCCATCAAAGTCTAAAAACTGAGCTAAAGGAGCGGGAGCAGCGAACCTTGGCAATGAGAATGCAGATGGAAAAGTAGAAAGCTACATTGAAGAAATAGCTAAAGGAGGTGGCTAAGCATAGAGATGATGAAATTTAGAGACAAGAGCAGTTGGAAAAATCCATCCAAGAGAGTTGCAGCATAGTCCCAGATGTGAAGATCGGTGATGAGGAACCACTAGCAAAAAAGGTTGTGAATCTTTCCCTCGCGATCAAGGAATTGAAGAATACATTGGCGAAGCTAAAATTTGATTATGAAGTGTAGATATCAGAGATGCAAATAAGTCTGCAACGAGTCATGCCACCATAAGTACGGGAGAAGAGACAGAAAGATTTAAAGGTAGCGTTGAAAGGCATCTCTGGCACAGTGGAGGATTGCGGAATCTATTGGATGACATGATGCATATTTGGATCTCACTACAAGAGGATCCAAACATCCAAAAAATCAAGGAAGAACTATAAGTGAAGCAAAAGTAGTGCAATGAGATCCTACCAGTTGTAAAGACCTTATCGATCTTGCAGACACTCGCCAGCATTATTTAAGGGAAGAACCTCCAAAAGAAAATAGATGAGCTTCAGAGGAAGGAGCATATATTACAAGCAAGGACTCAACCATGGTAGGATGAGGTGCTCAAACTGTCTCAGGCAGTGGATGACAGACTCAAAGAATTGAAGAAAAGAGAGGCAGAGATACTACAGAAAGTTGTTGGCCGAAGCACAAAGGTATTGTTGGAGGAAATGTGCAAGTAGGAGAAAAAAATGGTTGAGACAACCCAATAGTATAATGCAATATACAATTGAATTTCAGTGAAGATCAAGGGAACCGAAGCTGAGTGACTCAGGATGAGTCACAGGTGAGCGTTGGAGGTCTGTTGGGCGTAGTCCAACTTGGTCCAAGTTTTGGGTCAAAGACTCTGCATTTTGAGGAGCGAAGCGCGCAGAGCCAACGAAGTTATATTCATTATGTGATGTTTTAGGGGCTTTAGGGGGGTCAAAGCCCCTTATTTTGTAACGGGTTTTTGGTATTAGTCATCGTTTTGTTGAATCTGTGGTATATGGATCATGGTTTTTGTAATGATGTCATGTATATAAGGAGATGTACTACTTTGTAACAGGAGAATGTCATGTCATGGTAGAAGATCATAAGTGAATTATATTCTCTCTTGAGTCTATATTTTGGGAAGGCTCCACAGCTGAGTGTGCGGAGGCCTGAAAGAGTTTGCAACTGAGTGCGTAGAGTTTGGTGAAGTATTGTGTATCTTTTTATGTTCATTCAAGTTTGTTTTTGTTATCATCGTTATGCATGTTTTTTACTGAATTGTGTGAAAGAATACATGTTATAATGTTTTCTATTATTCGATGTGATAAAGGTAATTCTGTAAGGTTAATTTTCAGCATGAGGTTATTCATGTATGTGAATTTGTAGGAAGGTAGAAAACATAAGTAAATACACGAACGTAACAGCGTGCATATCCCTCTAGTTGCGGAAACCTGGTTTTGTAGCCTTCCATAACCGCTTCAGGTGAGACTATGATCTGCTTGCAAGTTGTTGTCGAAAGGGCTAGTGGGTGAGATTGTGATCTGCTTGCTAGTCGTTGCCGAAAGGGCCCAATATTCTCTCCCTCCATGTATATATCTATGATCAACCTTAATGCAAAAACATAATTCATTTGAGGAGTTACCTCCTAACCTGACACTAAATTCAGATCATTCACATACTAGGTAATGCCTTTTTTCTTAAAAAATACACCTACATTATTTCAAGAATTGTAGTCAAATATTTTCATGAATACATTTATAAGAAAATTGTAGTATATTTTGTTGGGTTGTGTTATATTCTTTCCACGACTAACCTACGTAGTTAAACGGGGGGTTAGAGGGGGGCGGTAGCCCCCCTTCGTTGCGCCGATTGTGTAGCGGGGGGGTTTGAGGGGGGCGGGTAGCCCCCCTCTACGGGGTCCGGGGCAGCGCCCCGGGAAAATTTTTTTTGGACCCTATATTAGGTTGGGCGAACCTACCTATGGTTTTGTGCATGATTTTCGCACATGGTATTGGACGCGATGGTTTTTCGGTCCATGGTATTGGATGCTTCGGCATGTATAAATATGTATTGTAACATTGAAAGGAACATAATGAAAAATCAAGCTGGTAGTCCCGGTTTTGGGATCCAGGGAAAAATCTCTGTGCATATGTGTTTTATGGGTTATGCTCTCGCATTGTTTATTTTCTTTGTTTAAGAATTCGTATGCAGATAATTTCTGTACAGGGTTAAAACCTACATTTGGTATCGGAGCTGTTTTGGCTTCAAGGGGACGCCTTTGTTGCTGAGGGGTTTCGCTCGGGCCTGTGGTAGACCCTGTTCAGTGGGAGATCTGCGAGATCGATTCTGGTGGTGAAAGAAGATGGCGAGAAGTGGAAAGATCGAGATTGAGAAGTTCAATGGTCAGAGTTTTGAGTTGTGGAAACTCAAGATGGAGGATCTGTTGGTCGATAAAGATCAGTGGATCGCGGTAGATCCGGGTACTAAACCATCGGGAGTGACCGATGAAGAATGGAAGAAATTGGATCGGAAGGCAAAGAGCACAATACGATTGTGTGTCTCAGATTCAGTATTGTTGAATGTATCAGGGGAAGCTACGGCAAAGGATTTGTGGGTCAAGTTATGGAATTTGTACCAATCTAAGTCTCTGGTGAATAAATTGTTCCTGCGAAAAAAAGCTATATAACCTGAGGATGAAAGATGGAGACTCGGTGACAGAGAATCTGAATGCGTTTAATACTGTGGTAAGTCAGTCATTATCTGTTGATATTAAAATTTCAGATGAAGATAAGTGCATCAGTCTATTGTGTTCTCTACCAGATTCGTGGGATAGTCTGGTTATTGCAATAGGTAGCAATGCAACTACTTTGCAGTTTGATGAAATAGTCTCAGCCTTGCTGACGGAGGAGATGAGATGGAAGAATATGGACAACCAGAATGGTGATGCCTTGTCTGTACGAGGACGGTCCCAGAACAGAAACAAAAATAAGTCATCGAGTGGGAGATCTAAATCTAGGGGGAGATCTAAATCTCCAGGAAAACCTACAAAGGTGGTGTGTTGGAAATGCGGAAAGGAAGGACACTTCAGAAGGGATTGTAAATCTAAAGCTCCTGATAAAGGAAAGGGATCTGATGATGCTCCTTCTGCAGAGGCGAAAGCCACCCCAGATGAAGGTGGGGATGTGTACTTGGCTTCTTCAAGTACACATGTAGATCATGAGGCATGGTTGATTGACTCAGGTGCATCCTTTCACTTCACTCCCCATAGAGAGTGGTTCTGCGAGTATGAGAAATACGATGGTGGTGATGTCTTCTTAGGAGATGATAGGAAGGCTAGAATCATTGGTCGGGGAAAAGTAAAGTTGAAGTTGCAAGGTGGAAGGGTTAGAACACTTCCGGGTGTTCTACATATTCCTGCATTGGCCAGAAATCTGATTTCTGTAAGCAAGTTGGATGATGCAGGTGTAAAGACGGTGTTCGAGAAAGATACCTGCAAGATGGTTCAAGGAGCACTGATATTGATGCGGGGAGTTCGGACTGGAACTCTGTACAAACTGCAAGGTAGCACTGTTGTTGATGGGTGCAATAGTTCTATGGCTCCTGAAAATGGAGTAGAAAATCTAGTGGTCTCTGGAGAGAAGACCATGTTGTGGCATCAAAGGCTTGGACATATTGGAGAGAAGGGCCTTCGAATACTTCATGGTAAAGGTATGGTAGAAGGTATGAATGATAGCTCTTTGGATTTTGATTTCTATGAAAATTGTGTGTATGGGAAGCAGAATCGAGTGAGTTTCCCCTTTGGTGGTAAGAGGACGAAACTAATATTAGAGCTTGTGCACAGTGATGTGTTTGGACCTGTGAAGGTTCCATCACTGGGTAAGTCTGTGTACTATGTATCATTCATAGATGACTTCTCAAGGAATACATGGATATATTTCCTTAAGAAGAAATCTGAAGTCTTTGACAGGTTTAAAGAATTTAAGGCTCTGGTGGAAAATCAGTCAGAGAAGAAGATAAAGGTGCTGAGGACAGATAATGGTGGAGAATTTTGCAGCAAGGAATTTGAAAAATTTTGTAAGAAGTGTGGTATAGCACGACAGAAGACTACTCCATATACACCTCAGCAAAATGGAGTCGCAGAAAGAATGAACAAGACATTGATGGAAAGGGCAAGAAGCATGCTCAGTGGTGCCGGGTTAGGACAGGAATTCTGGGTAGAGGCGGTGGATACTGCACGTTACCTGATCAACAGATCACCCTCATCAGCATTGGAGGATAAGACTCCACAAGAAGTATGGACTGGTAAGAAACCCTCTCTTTCACATCTGAGGGTATTTGGATGTGATGCATATGTACATGTTCCAAAGGAGAAACGAACCAAGTTGGATAGTAAATCTGAAAATTGCATCTTTATTGGGTATAAGGATGGTTTAAAGGGTTATAAGCTTTGGAACCCAGTCACACGGAAGGTTGTGTATAGCCGAGATGTGGTGTTTAGAGAGGTAAAAGATGTTATTCAATCTGAAGTCCAACCAAAGGAACCTGAGAAGATAGAGTTTGAGCCAAAGGAGGAAGAATCAGACTCTGCAGCAGAGGAGGAATCAGAAGATGAAGAGCCACAAACTCCGGCTGTGAGAAGATCAGGTCGAGAAAGAAGGCAGCCAGAAAGGTATAGTCCATCTGCTTTCAGTTCAAATTTTGCTTTGTCTGTTACTGATGATGATCCCAGAACTGTGAAGGAAGCAGTGGATTCAGAGGATGGAAAACTCTGGAAAGAGGCCATGGTTGATGAAATGGCATCTTTGCACAAAAATGAGGCTTGGGATCTGGTAGAGTTGCCGGCTGGAAGGAAACCCATTGGCAGCAAATGGGTGTTCAAGAAGAAGACTAATGTAGAAGGAAAGGTGGAGAAATACAAAGCTCGGTTGGTAGCAAAAGGTTATTCCCAGGTGCCGGGAATTGATTTTGGTGATATTTTTTCTCCTGTTGCCAAGGTAGCTTCTATTAGATTACTTTTATCTGTTGCTGCTGCTTTTGATTTTGAGGTAGAACAGATGGATGTGAAGACAACATTTCTTCACGGGGATTTGGAAGAGGAAATCTACATGAAGCAACCTGAAGGCTTTGCGGTGAAGGGTAAGAAAGAACTGGTATGCAAGTTAAAGAAGTCTCTGTATGGGTTAAAACAGTCACCAAGGATGTGGTATCAGAAATTTGATACATTTATATGGGGACTTGGCTTCACCAGAAGAAAAGCAGATCATTGTGTGTATTTTAAATTAATTGGTGACCGTGTTATTTATCTGGTCTTGTATGTGGATGATATGTTGCTGGTTGGAAATGACAAAGAAATTATCCAGGATTTGAAGACCCAATTGTCCTCCAAATTTAACATGAAAGATTTTGGTGCTGCAAACTATATTTTGGGCATGGAAATTAAAAGAGATCGGGCAAAGAGGAAGCTCTGGTTAAACCAGAGGAAGTATGTCGAGACAATACTGCAGAGGTTTAATATGCAGGATAGTAAACCGGTGAAGGTTCCTATTCCTGTAGGTGTGAGGTTATCTGCTGAACAATGTCCCAAGACACAAGAAGAGGAAGAGGACATGTCCCGTGTTCCATATGCAAGTGCAGTCGGTAGCCTGATGTATGCAATGGTGTGTACTAGACCAGACATTGCACATGCAGTGGGAGTATTGAGCAGGTTTATGTCAAAACCTGGGAAGGAGCACTGGACAGCAGTGAAGTAGGTTTTCAGGTATTTGCGTGGCACTAGTGATTATGGTTTGTGCTACCAAGGAAGACTAGGATTGGATAGAGTGTTGGATATTCATGGCTTTGTTGATGCAGACTGGGATGGAGATCTGGATCAGAGAAGATCTACAAGTGGGTATGTGTTTAACCTATTTGGAGGTGCAGTCAGTTGGATGAGTAAGAAACAATCTGTAGTGGCACTATCAACTACAGAGGCAGAATACATGGCAGCCACTCATGCAAGCAAGGAAGCAGTTTGGTTGCAGAGATTGTGTTCAAGTATGGGGTTAGTACAGGGAGCTATAAGAATAGACTGTGACAGCCAAAGTGCAATTTTCTTGGCAAAGAACCCTGCTTATCATTCAAAGACAAAGCACATTGATGTTCAGTATCACTTTGTGAGGGATATGATAGAAGACAAAAAGGTGTTGCTGGTAAAGGTGGACACTTTGAAGAATACTGCAGATGCATTGACAAAATCTGTGAGCTCTGAGAAGTTCTCTTGGTGTAGAGAAACAATGGGTGTTTCAGGGCTGGAAAAATGACTAAGCTCTCCTGTGGCCCCCTGTGGAAAGAAAACAACAAGTGGGAGATTGTTGGGTTGTGTTATATTCTTTTGGACCCTATATTAGGTTGGGCGAACCTACCTATGGTTTTGTGCATGATTTTCGCACATGGTATTGGACGCGATGGTTTTTCGGTCCATGGTATTGGATGCTTCGGCATGTATAAATATGTATTATAACATTGAAAGGAACATAATGAAAAATCAAGCTGGTAGTCCCGGTTTTGGGATCCAGGGAAAAATCTCTGTGCATATGTGTTTTATGGGTTATGCTCTCGCATTGTTTATTTTCTTTGTTTAAGAATTCGTATGCAGGTAATTTCTGTACAGGGTTAAAACCTACATATTTTGATGATTAGACATTTTATTCATTATGGAAATATCATATCTAATGGCTACATCTAATGCTTAAGAGATGCTGACAAATTCACTTTTCTTTAAACATAAAACAAAATGCATATTTTCTATAGCAATTGGAATATTGTTAGGACATGTAGTATCAAAGGAAGGAATAAATGTTGATATGTAAAATATAAAAGTAATAGTGGATTTAAAGCCTCCATTCAATCAAAAGTAGATTAAGATATTTTTGGGACATGTTGGATACTACAGAAAATTAATAAGGTGTTAAGAAACCAGCTCAAGAAAAGATAGAAAAGATAGATCAACGCCTTAGAATTCAGCCTCTTCGAGGGGGCAACCTCCTTTACATTACATAAATGAACAATTCTTGGATGATTCAAATGACAAAACCTCCTTTCTATATATAGGATTCTAAGGAGTCACAATATAATCCAGCCGACCTAACAATAATAATATAAAGCCACAAAAATAACAATAGAGGGATTCTATGCGGCACAGTAATAACAATATGGGGGCAATAGGGGCACAACAATATTAATAAGGGGTATAACTACAATAGTAATGGGGTAATCACTAGTATTATAGGGACCCAACATGCCCCTCTCCTTAAAAAAAGTGTTGTCCTCAACGCTTGAGTAGTTCTGGATACTTCTGCATAAAATTCTCATCCTCCCATGTGAAATCTTCAGCGGATAAGTTCTTCCACTTGATAAGATACTGTAAAATTGATCGATTTCGTAGCTGTCGAGTTCTTGTTTCTGTGACTACTTCCAGTTCCAATATAATTTTTCCTTCCTCGTCAAGTTCTGGCAATACTATTTGAACTGGGAGCTTGTCGCCTATAACCTTCTTTAAGCATGAAACATGGAAAACTGGGTGCAATCGAGAAGCTGCAGGAAGCTCCAATTTGTATGCCATAGTACCAATCTTTTGCAACACCTTGTACGGACCATAATACTTTGGTGATAATTTATTATCCTTCTTAGCTTTCTTGAGGTACATTTACTTATATGGTTGTAGCTGTAAGAATACCCAATCACCTACATCAAAACTTCTTTCACTGTGATGTTGATCTGCCTGTTGTTTCATTCTATTCTGTGCCAACACGAGGTTATCCTTTAAGAGTTGGAGGACTTGTTGTTGATGTTCGATGTGATGTTCCACTACCTGAACCTTAGAATTTTCTCTTAAATACGATGTGATGGATGTTGGTTGATACCCATAAAGTTCCATAAATGGGGTCATTTTTGTTGTTGTATGGAAGGAAGTGTTACACCACCATTCAGCCAGAGGCAACCATTTGACCCATTGTGTCCGTTTATCAGATACAAAGCAATGAAGATATCCTTCCAAACATTTGTTTACTATCTCAGTTTTCCCATTAGATTGAGGATGATAAGATGAGCTATGAGCTAACTGAGTACCAAGACAAGAAAATAATTCTGTCCAAAAATTTCCCGTGAAAATGGGATCTCTGTCACTTACAATAATCTTTGGGTTTCCATGTAGCTTTTGAATTGTTTCCATAAATTCAGTAGAAATTGTACTAGCTTTAAATGGATGTGATAATGCACAAAAGTGTTCATACTTGGTAAGTCTGTCAACTACCACCATGATGACACTCTTTCCCTCAGACTTGGGTAAACCTGCGATAAAATCCATTGAAACCTCCTCCCAACGTTGGCTTGGAATGAATAAAGGTTTTAATAGACCCGGTGTCTTAATTGTTTCAACTTTATTTTGTTGGCAAACCAAACATTCCACCACAAACTTTTGAATGTCTAATTTAAGGCCATCCCAAAAAAATTCCTTCTTAACCCTATGGTAAGTTTTTAAAAATCCTGAGTGCCCTTCTAAGGGAGAAGTGTGCAATTCCATAAGAATCTTTTGTTTTAGCTGGGAATTCTTACAGAGGTATAAGCGATCTTTGTACCATAACGAATCATTTTGCCAGCTAAATGTATCAGACGTACTGGAATCTTGTTGTAACTTTCGAATAAGTGCCCACACTTCTTCGTCATTCTTCCATTCCTCCCTTGCTTCGTTTATCCAATCTGGTTGGATAATAGAAATGGCGCACAACAATGCTTCCACATCCTCATCCTTTCTTGAGAGTGAATCTGCCACCACATTTTGCTTCCCTTTTTTGTAGACGATTTCAAAGTCATAACCCAACATCTTTGTGACCCACTTTTGTTGCTCTTCAGAGGATAATATTTGTTCTAAAAATTATTTAAGGCTATCATGATCCGTTTTTACCTTGAAGTGTCTTCCCATTAGGTAGGGTCGCCATTTCTTAAGTGCATGGAGTATTGCCAACATTTCCTTCTCATAAATAGCTTTTCTTAAAAACTTTCCCTTGATTGGACAACTTTCAAAAGCAATGGGCCTTTCATCTTGCATTAGAACAACACCAATTCCATTTCCTGAATCATCACATTCCACAATAAAGGTTTTTGTGAAGTTCGGTGTAGCTAAGATCGGTGCTTGGCACATTGCCTCTTTAAGATGTTCAAAGGCCTTTGTTGCTTCTGGAGTCCATGAAAATGCATCTTTCTTCAATAATGTTGTTAGAGGTGCTGCTATTCTCCCATAATTCTTAACAAACTTGCGATAATACCCTGTCAACCCGAGAAATCCTCGCAGATGATTTATGGATGTGGGGATTTCCATTCCTTAATGGCTTTAATTTTGCTAGGGTCTACCTTAACTCCTTCATGAGATACAATATGACCCAGATATTCCACCGCCTGGACTCCAAAGAAACATTTGGATCTTTTTGCATATAATTGTTTTTCCTCCAATAGTTGTAGCACCCTATCAACATGTTCAACATGATCCTTCCAAGACTTGGTGTAGATTAGTATATCATCAAAAAATACTAACACAAATTTTCTAAGGAATGGTTTGAAAATTGAATTCATCAAACCTTGAAATGTTGAAGGTGCATTGGTAAGGCCAAAAGGCATGACCAAAAATTCATAATGACCCTCATGAGTTCTAAATGCTATTTTTGGAATGTCTTCTGTCTTCATTCTGATTTGATGATATCCTAAACGAAGATCCAACTTGGTGAAGTAAATTGATCCATGCAATTCATCTAGTAATTAATCAATGATAGGAATGGGGAACTTATCTTTAATAGTGAGCTTGTTGATCTCCCTATAATCTGGACACATGCGCCATGATCCATCCTTCTTGTGCACCAATACTACTGGAGCATACCATCCTCTAGCATTTCTGCAACC
This sequence comes from Pinus tabuliformis, assembly GCA_031772625.1. Lineage (NCBI taxonomy): Eukaryota > Viridiplantae > Streptophyta > Pinopsida > Pinales > Pinaceae > Pinus > Pinus tabuliformis. Next base: position 751,161,100 of record CM062805.1, on the reverse strand, counting down.
ATACGTTCAATTTCACTCTTTTGGACATAGGGATATCTGTATGGCCTGATGTTTGGAGGAACACTTCCTGGAATCAGATGAATAGCATGATCATGATCACGCACAGGTGGGAGACCTTTGGGAGTCTCAAATACCTTGGAATGATTGTCCAGGACTTTTTGGCGATCTGGAGAAATAGATGATTCCAATGTGGAAACATCTAGCGAACATAATTGTGAAATTACACCTCTTTGCTCCTTTTTTAGAAGCTTTATCATACCATTAGAGCTGATTATCTTTCCTGGTTTCCCTGCAATACCCCTTAATTCAACTTCCTTTCCTTCTGTAGAAAATTTGATGAAAAGTTCTTGAAAATTAAAAGCTATTGTACCCAAGGATTGTAACCATTGGACTCCTAGTACAACATCAACACCTCCCATTGGAATGGAAAGCATTGGGCTAGTCAATACATATTCTCCCATGGATAACTTGATATTATGGCACTTTCCAGAGCAATTTATTGTTCCTCCATTTGCAATCATCACTTGACACTCTGGTGCTGGATATAGGAAGCAATTCAATTCTTTTGCTACCTTACAATGAATAAAATTGTGGGTGCTTCCTGAATAAATCAACACTATCACCTTTTTCTTCTTGATTTGTCCTTCTATCTTGATGGTTTGAGGAGTGGTAATTCCCGCCAATGCATTACAAGATATGGTTGGATTTATTTGTTCTTCATATAGGCTTTGTTCCTGGAGTATATCCTCTTCTTTTGACCTTTCTTGCTCCTTTTCTTCTTCCTCTTCACAATCTATGTAGAATAATTTCTTCTCAGCACACTTATGACCTTTAGTGTATTTGCTATCACAACTGTAACAAAGCCCTTTTGCTCTTTTTTCTTCCAATTGTTGTGGTGTCAACCTTATAGGTTGTGGAAGACTAGGGGCAACAACACTTCCGTCTTTATAGTTGTGAGTGGTATGCTTCCTGGTTGCCATAATTTTGCTTTCCATTTTTATTGCTAACCTGAATGCCTTCTCTAATGAATCAGGTTCCCAATGGCAAACATCATGTTGGATATTATCCTTTAAAGACCCTATGAACACATCAATCCTATGCTCCTCTGGAATATATTTTACCCTTATGTTCAATTTTTGGAATTCCTCAATGTGCTCCATTATTGAACCCTTTTGTTTGAGACTTATCAATTGGCTAAAAAAGGTGTTGCTTTTTGTATCCTCATAATGTGCTATCAATTATTCCATAAAAATTGCCCAAGTTATAAATTGTTTACGAGAGCAAAGCCATTGATACCATACAAACTGATTTGGTTCCAAATATAAAGTTGCCATATGTACCTTTTGTGTGTTTTGCACATTATTGAGATCGAACAATTGCTCCATTTGTAATATCCATGTGGCGGGATCCTTTCCTTCCTCATATCGATTTTTGGAATATGATGGGTCTTCGATCCAACATTAGAGTCTATGGAATCATGATTAACATTTTTTTTTTTCACATCATGAGTTTCCTTTACAACCTTTTCACCATTAGTAAGTATTTCTTGTAGAAAATTTGTCAAATCTGCCTTCAAATCTTCCATGTCTGTCTTCAAATCTGTCTTCAAATCTGCCATGTCTCTCTTCAAATCTGTCTTCGAATCATCCATATTAGCTTCCATGCCCCTTATCTTGGATTCCACACCATTTATCTTAGATTCCATGCCATTTATCTTAGCTTCTGTTAGCTTTTGTGAGAATGACATTTGTTGCACTTGTTCTTGTAATTTTGATATATCATGTAGCATTTCTTCCTCTTCTTCATGAGTCATGCTAGATCTTTCAGGTTCCTTACTAGGTGTTTGCATTTTCTTTCCTCGGGGCATCAGTTACCGATAATAATGCTTTACTATGCCCTTTGAATTCCTTCAAACCAAGCTTACGCAAAAATTAAAAAAAAAAAAACTACACACCTTTTTTCACTTTGTAGAAGCCTGATATTGAATCTAATGTATCTCTGTGAATTCAGATCCTCCAGTTCTGAAATTTCGACCTGTAGTAGCCTTTTGCGTCCTCTTTCCAATGCCATAAGTTTGACCCAAATTGGATTCTCCAAGGAAGAGTTATGTGAAATCTCCCACAGTGACTTGATTATAGACTAGTTCAGTAGAGCGAACTTGTACGACGTGCCACGAGTCACTGTTTCGACCTTTGGATCTGAAAAATGCATACACAAAACTATAGTCCGTCCTCTTTCTATACCTTCTTACGAAATTTCAATCCGATCCCCAGAGAGAAAGTTATGACGATTTTCCCCAGGTCACCTGTTTGGAATGTAATTCAGGAGTCTGCAAAAAGACCAACTTCCTCTGATCATATCTTCACAAATATAGCGTGAAAAGCTCTGAAATTTGGACTTGAGGTTCTGCGTGATTCTTATCAAATGGGTTTTTTTTACAACTTCTGAAACGTCGCAGAAAAAAAGTTATAGCGAAAATTCCACGATGACCTGTTTGGAGCAGCGAAACCCTAGAATCCAAAGCTCTGATACCAAATGTTAAGAAACCAGCTCAAGAAAAGATAGAAAAGATAGATCAACGCCTTAGAATTCAGCCTCTTCATGGGGGCAACCTCCTTTACATTACATACATGAACAATTCTTGGATGATTCAAATGACAAAACCTCCTTTCTATAAATAAGAGTCTAAGGAGTCACAATATAATCCAGCCGACCTAACAATAATAATATAAAGCCACAAAAATAAGAATAGAGGGATTCTATGGGGCACAGTAATAACAATATGGGGGCAATAGGGGCACAACAATATTAATAAGGGGTATAACTACAATAGTAATGGGGTAATCACTAGTATTATAGGGACCCAACATAAGGTATTATTCAACATCACTTTTCCAATAGACAAATTACTGAAAAAGGATGTTCCTTACATACTAGACGAAAGAATGCAAGGAATCATTTTCATTATTAAAGTAGAATTTGGTTGAGGTGCCTATCCTAAATTTTCTTGACTAGACCAAAAAAATTCATGTTCATGTCAATGCTTCTAATGTGGTAGTTGGAGACATTTTAACATAGCCAGGCAACGATTCCATAGACCACCTTAATGCATATGCCAATGGAAAGTTAAATAAATTAGAAAGAAACTACTCGACGACTGAAAGAGAAGCACTTGCCATGATTTTTTCACTACAAAAATTCCAACACTATCTCCTCGCTAACCCATTCATATTCTTTACAGATCACCAAGCGCTAAGATATCTTATTAATAATTCATTCCATCAAGGAAGAATTTGTTGATGTCTATTATTATTTCAAGAGTTTGAATTTTAAGTCATCGTCTGACCCGGTAAGAACAATCTTGGGCTTGATCATCTATCCCAACTGGAAACAAGGGAAGAGCCGACAAACCTAGAAGACGATTTACTTGATGCTCACTTTTTAAAGTGGAAGAAATTCCATAATATTTTGCATAAATCACACAATTTCTATGTACATAGAAGGCACCTGATGGATTGATAGAGAAAAGGAAAAATATCTTAGCAATTAAAGTAGCATTATTTTCATTGATAAATGGTCAACTATACAAGCTAGGAGAATATGAGATACTCAGAGGGTGCACATTTGAACATGAAAGGGAAGCTATCATTAATGAAGCCCATAAGGGAGGAGCAGGAAGATATTACCAAGTTGACGTGACTGCAAGGAAGACTTTGTAGGTAGGATTATGGTGGCCGAGCCTATTTCGAGATTGTCAAGTACAAGTCCAAAAATGTGATGTATGTCAAAGATCAATTCAACCATTAGCTAAGAACCATACACAACTCCACTCAATTAATCTGACATTACCTTTTGAGATTTTGCCAATCGAATTTGTCAAACCATTTTCCAAAAGAGATAAATGGAAAGGAGAAAAAGATATTATAACAACGGTGGAGTATTTGACGAAGTGGGCGAAAGTTGAGCCAGTGAGTCATGCAGCAAAGAAGTTGCAGTTAAATTTATTTACGAGAATATAGTACGTCGATTTGGTTGTCCACTAACTATAACTAGTGATATGGGAACTCATTTTATTAATGCTATGATTCAAGAATTAATGGAAGATTTCATGATTGACCATAGAAAAACCATTTCTTACCACCCATGGGAAAACAACATCATAGAGTCATTCAATAAAGCACTACAAAAGGGAATCACCAAGATATACAACCTTGATAGACATGATTGGGATGATACAATTCCATCTATCTTATGGGCGTATGGCACAACTTATAAATAGTCGACTGGGTTTACACCATTCAAATTGGTTTATGGGAAAGAGGCAATCGTACCACTCCATTATACATCAAATGATACAACTATGTCAACTTTCCAAAAATATAATAGAAAAATAGAAAAGGAATGATTCCATCTGTTACAAGACATTTTTATCACATCTAGTCAATAGGCCTACAAACTGGATCATTCAAAATCCATAATCATTTTGTCATCATCCCTTCACATAATCCTAAGCATCACCTCTCCAAAAAAGTTTGAGTTTCTGGGACTACATTCTCAAAATCATTATTTTAAGCGCCAACGCACCTATCCCTTTATCTCACATGCGCTCAACAAAGGTTGCATGCTTGGTCACCAACACTGACCAACCTAGGTTGGTCCTTTCTATAGGTGCGTTGATTCTAGAAATTTGAAAAAATAAAAAATATTTCTGAAGCTTCCTCTTTCGTAAGATTCCAAGGTAGTTTGAACCATTTACCATGGATATAGAACTTGAATCATATCTTGGAGACCTTATCTCTTATCCCTTGAGCTTATCTTGCCCGCTTAAGTGGATATCAAGCCTAAATGGGTAATTGGATAAGGATTCTCAAACTACCACCTCCTCATATAAATTTATTACCTCCCATAAGGAATGTGTGGGCTTTTGGAGATTGATTATGCCCTCATGTTGCTATTTTTAACCTAATGAATCATCACTTTTATGAATTGGAGTTGGCGTTGAGGTGTGTTTTGTGATAAGGAAGGACAAGTCAACTTGGGGAGACATCTACAAGATCAACTTATATTTATGGTTGTAAACTCTCTCCTATATCTATTAATACAAAGAGTATCTTGTTTTCCTATATTTGTTGTGTTATGTTTACACTCATGTATTTCAATGCCTTGTTGATTCATTGAATAGAGATGTTAGACTATGCTACATGGATATTGTGGATCCTTTGCTTGTTTTAGTTGTATGTGCAGGTTCTAATTATAGTGCTTGGAGCTAGAATTGGAACTTACAAGCAAGGAGGAAATGAAGGCTTGCTACAGATCCGAGGTAGGCTTCTTTCCCATTTTCTAATTTCTCTAAGGAAAACTCTATGATTTTTTTCTTCTGTTGTTCTAGATCATATCAATAGATCTATGGAAATCACCTTGGTCCGCAATAGTGAAAATGTCGCATAACAAATTGGAAACCATACTGGGGATTGATTCTTCCCTTAGTTGTTTCCTTGACCATATCATATTTTTCACCTCTTAAATCTACCTTAATTGACTCACTCAAACATTGATTGACCTTAGGAAAAGATTGGTTTGAGGTTGGTTTCATTGTTTGTGTCGTATTTTGACTAAAATTTCTCCAATGCACTCCCTGATCTGGAGACAGAGCACTTCAGCGCACCTAAGCCTTCTCTCTGCTTGGGTTGTTGTGCACTGGTGCCTACTCTACACTTGAGTTGATCCTTGTAGGCTAAAACATTTTGCATTCGTTGACCTTTCTCCTCATTATTCTTGAAGTCAAAAGGTTTTCCCTATGTCACTGAGTTTTTATTTACCTCTGAAAAGTCATCTTGATGCTTGTTTTTGTTTTTATTAACCTTTGGTAATAATTTCTTTGGGTTTTATTTCTCTTATCAATTTTGGTATTTTTCTTGATTTTTTATTGAATTAGAGAAATTTATATTGCAGTGGTATTTGTATTATTTCTTGCATCAATAGTCTTCATACATCTTATTTTTCATTTCATTCAAAAATTAAGTGGAAAGGAAAGAAAAAACTCATCGTCTTGCATACTTTGCATCTACATTAGGGTTTTGAGTTAAATTGGAAATTGGGACAATTAAATTCATAAATTTGATTCGAAATTGTTGTTTGTTACATCTCTTGTTTGTTTCATAACCCTTTGAATATCTTCCTTCTCATAGTTAGTTTTCATCAAAAGTAAAGAGTTCTTACTATCATGCTAGATTGCATTGTAGGGAATTGAAGTGAACTCATGGTGAACCTTGAAAACTAAAACTTAATTCAAGATAAACTTTGAAATTTATTGAATAAATCTTAAGGAGCATTGGGAACATTAACACAAACATCTATAGGTCTAGGCTAGAGACATGTTCTAGCGTCTTTAAGCGTAGGAGTTGTCATTTTTTTCCAGTGTTGCATCCACGGGTTGATCTCATTCCACATACGTAAGTGTTTAGTATCTCTCTCCACGTACCTTCAGGTATATTGGATAATGCTCCATGCATGTTACACATTAGACATAACTACTATGAACTGTGCTTCCACGTACATCCTGGTATATTTTGGAAGTCCACCATAGGATGCAAGCCAACCTTAGGAATCTTAGATGGCCTCCTTGTCACTCGTGATACACTGAACAAAACATTCGGGGAGATTTCCTACATGTACATAAATCCTTGGTTTACCAAGGCGGTATATCATAGTTCATAGTGACTTAGTGATCCTTATTTGCCTAGTTATCCCTTTGTTTTATTTTGTGTCCTTAATTTCTAAAATCAATTAATTGATCACGGAACAATATCCTCACCATGAAACAACTCCTTAGGGGATATTAGGTTGAGACTAATAGAAAAAATTCTTGATTCCACTAGTCAAGGAAACTCCTCTAATGGGAATCCTAGTCCTTTTCCTTCTTTTGGAAATATTGATGCTCCTTATATGGAAATTTTGTCCCTTTTCGGATTTACCATTGGTTTACATGTTTGGTTATTTTCGACCTCCTTGGTTCCAAATGTCCAAAATGATTTTCAACCAAGTAGTCCTCCACCTAAACAACATCAACCTCACGTTTATCCTAAATTTGACCATTTTCCTTCTTCACTTGTTGTTTCTTCATCCCTTCCCTCCTCCTCACATAGTGAAATTCTTGATTCTAGTAACCAGGAAGCTAAGAAGAAGAAGAAGCCAAATAAGTAGGGGAAAAACCAAGAAACCATTGCTACCAATGAAACTAGTATGGAGGAACCTTCCAATTAGCCCCACAAAGTTAATTTCCCTTGAAATTTATGTAAGGTTGACCACTTTCTTAGAGATTGTCCTCGTATTCCCAAGGTACTAGAAGTATGGTCCACATGCTCAAATCATACTTTCTCACCAACTTCTGGAAATCATGTTGGTCACAAACCATTGACTATTGATCATAAGGTTCACGGAGAGAAGGGTAAACCTAAGTTTCCTTGTAATTTATGTGAAGGGAATCATATAATTCACCTTTTCCCTTATATGGATGAATCATCCTAATTGTTTGGAAATCTTACTATTTCTCAACCGCAACTATCGACTCGCTACCAGAAGCTTTCCCCTAATCCTCCACTAGTTGATGAAGTGATTGATTAGAATCTATCTCTAGTGAATCCCATTCTCTTTGAACGTGAATCCCATGAGTCTATTCCCGACCAAACATTGGTAGAGAACATGGTTGACTTGATTCCACAGTTTATTGATCGTACCTTTCCCGTAGAGAGTGAGTCTCATATCACTTAGGTTATTCTCATTTCTTCAAGTTCTAATGAATTGGGGAGGAATCCTCCCATTCCAACAACACAGGAGGAAAATCCTCCCGTTCCCACAACACAGGGGGTCAATTCTCCCATTCCCATAGTATGGGGAGATGTTCTCCCATTCCCATAGTATAAGGGGGAATTTATCTCGTTCCCACGACACCCTCTCCAAGTATTATGGTCACTTCATTTGACTGGATTTGACTGGTAGGATATCGTCTTCCTCCTTATGTTCCCTTCTAGATCATAATATTGGCTTGTAATATGGTTGTACCTAGTATAGTCATAGACAAAGGCGTGTCTGTTAGTATTGTTTCCTCAACTACTTGGCAAGCTTTAGGTTCCTTGTAGCTTGTGCCCATTACCCAAAATTTATTTTCTTTTAACAGAGGAACCAGTCAAATGTTATGGATACTTTCGTAGTTGTCTATTACTTTGGGAGGATAGACTATCTATATCAATATGAAGGTAGTCCAAAGCCCTTTGGATTTTAATTTACTCCTTGGGTGTGACTATGTTTGTGACATGGGAGCTCTTGTATCTTCACTATTTTTCATGTGATGTGTTTCTTGCATGAAGCAAGAATCGTGACCATTGACCAACTTCCGTTCGTTGGTCCAAATGTGACTCCCAATCAACCAGCTTCCCTAAATTTTCCTTATATGAAAGTGGTATCTCCCTTACCACATATTAATTATGTGGCAACATGTTCCTTGCCCATGTCTATTGATGATATAGTAGGTGATGTAGTGCATCATGCACTAGGAGCACTGTGCCTGATCTTTCCATTGGATACTTTGATATGTATCCCTTCCATAAAATTGTCCTCCCATATTATGAGAACCTCTTGGAAGCCATGGTCTCATGTTTAAATCTTGTGAAAAAATGAAACCATCTTCAATTATTTTTAAGCATAGTTTCCCATGTTTCAAGCTTGTGTAAAAATGAAACCATTCTCAAATTGTTCTCATTATTGCCATTTTATCAGCCTGATTCTACCAGATGAACCTTGTTTTTCTCATTCCATTGTCACCATCTGCTTGGCTGATTGTATTATTTCACTTGGTTGTGTTACCCTTTCCTGAGGAACAGTTGTGATGAGTGGTCTTATTAACTAGCCTCTTGACCTCTACTTTTTTTAGCAGCTCCATCATGACCAAAACTGGTTGCTACCATTTATACCACTCATTCCTCTAGGATGATTCCTCCTTTAGCTCTTTTCAGACTCCCTAAACATGAAAATATCATCGAGCACTTGTCTTTTCAAACTCATTAAAATAAATGAAAATAAGTCTACCTAGTATAAGTTTAACCCTTTTCCAGACTGAGATAGACTATTTACGAAAAATGAATACCTTAATCGAACATGGCTAAGAGGTTCTCCTAAGTATTGTTTTCTGCCTTTTTAGACTCAATAAATGATTTACGAAAAGGAACCTTTGGAGTTTTAATTTTCGCCTCTCTTTCAAGATCTCTAAACATGAAAAATAAGTTGAGTTACACCTTCGCTGGACTCATAAAAACATAAAAAAATTATGGACTCATAGAACATGACAAGACTGAACCACTCCTCAGGGTTCATTAAAATTACTTAGAGGGATTCATTTGAAGGATGAACTTACAGATCAAGCATATGTTATCCTCCTCAAGCTTGTCAAAAATAAAGAGGTACTAACTAGAAATGGTTGGGGAATTGGGAAATCCAGGTACTTTAACCTATTAATGGTAGTGAGTCACTCTTGAACATGACACTCTTTCACTTCATCTCCATGGTTGTTGGGTTGGGAAATTTTCTTGCCTCTTTGGTTCATCATACCATATTTAAAAGGCTTCATCATTGGTTTTGGGTCAATGCTGCCAACTCCATTTAGTGATGCTGATATGTTCAATATAAGTCCCTCAATTAACAACTGCTACGATACTCCTAAGCCTTCTGTTGCACCTGAAATTGCTTTGCATCAAAATTATTCTGCCTCAAATCTTGATACTCGTTTCATGTCATTTATGGGGGATACACTCAAGGCCCTCCTTCGATGGGTCACTTCTTGTCAACATTGGCTCATTATCCAGGAATTTGACTTAGAAACTCTCTTTAGTTCCTTGGAACTTACATACATCAACGGAAAGTTTCTTCATTTTCGATGATAGTTTTTCATCATTGGCCTTTGACCAGAAGATTATATGTTTTTTTCAACTTCAGCTCATTTATTCACACCATACAGATTGCGTTTTTATACCTAGAGAGATATTAATATTAGTAGTGGTTTCTCTCATGTATGTTAATGACTTACATCATTTGTCGGTAATCAAATGTTGTCTACCATGTTCAACTTCAACTCATTTATTCGCATGGTTAGACTCATACATCAAGTGATCAAGTGAACGAGATAGAAGACTCTGGAACTAGTTCCATCCATGTAGACTGTGATATTATGATGAAAAATGTATTGTAACAGATGATGACCTCGACCATTTTTTCTTGATCTAGACTTGTTACAAGGTAAAGCATTTCAGTCATCAATTACTGCTTCTCACTTTGTAATTTAGTTGGAAATCTATTATAGGCTTTTTTTGTCACATCTGGTCAATAGGCCTGCAAAATCAATCATTTAACATCCATATACATTTTTTCATCATACCTTCACAAATCCCTAAGAATCATCTCTCCAAAAAAGTCTGAGTTTCGGGTACTGCCTACTTAAAATCATTGTTTTAAGCCCCAACACACATGGGACTTTAGCCCACATTTTCTTAGCACAGGTTGCATGCCTAGTCACAAGAGTTGACCAACACAGGTTTCTCCTTTCTGCAGGTGTGTTGATTCTAGAAATTTTCAAAAATAAAAAATATTTCTAAAGATTCCTCTTCCAGAATCTTCCAAGGTAGTTTTAACCATTTACTATGGATAGGGAACCTAAATCCTATCTTGGATACCTTATTTTTTATCCCTTGAGCTCATCTTCCCCTCTTAAGTGGATCTCCAGCCTAGATTGGTAATTGGATAAGAATTCTCAAGCTATCACCTCCTCCTATAAATTTACTACCTCCCATAAGGTTTGTGTGGGCTTTTGGAGATTGATTGCGCCCTCATGTTGTTGGTTTGAACCTAAGGAGTCATCACTTTTATGCATTAGTTTTGGTGTTGAGGTGTGCTTTGTGAAAAGGAAGGATAAGTCAACTTGGGGAGACATATACAAGATCAACTTATATTTATGGTTGTAAACTCTATCTTATATCCTATATCTATTAATATAAAGATTATATTTTTTTCCTATATTTGTGGTGTTATGTTTACACTCGTGTATTTCAATGCCTTTCTTATTCATTGAATAGAGATGGTATACTATGCTACATAGATATTGTGGATTGTTTTCTTGTTTTAGTCATATGTGCAAGTTCTAATTATAGCACTTGGAGCTGGAATTGGAACTTACAAGCAATGAGGAAAGGAAGGCTTGCTACAGATTTGAGGTAGGCTTCTTTCCCATTCTCTAATTTCTCTAAGGAAAATTTTATGCTTTTTGTCTTCTTTTGTTCTAGATCAGACCACTAGATCTAGGGAATTCACCTTTTCTTGTAATAGTTAAAATTTTGCATAACACCATCAACTACAACACTTAGAATAAGATAGAATCCATGCACTCCACGGACAACAAGTCAGTAAAAGTAAAAAATAAATAAAAATCATGGAACGACTGAAATTTGTAGATCAAAGACTTAAAATTCAGATATTTAGTGCTACTTTATGACAGTTGGGTGAAGGGAAAGCCTAAGAAATTGGAAATTTCATGGCTTGGACCTTTCGTCATCGAAGATATACATTCCATAGACATTGTCTAGTTAAATAAATTACACGGTAACTTGTTCAAATTACTTGTCAATGTTTCTCGACTAAAAAACTATATCTCTTGACAAGCATTGGCATATGTAGCTAGCGAAAACCTCTAAGGCACTAGTCACATGGGCTAACCTAGAAACCAATTTGTGGCAAGCTAAGCTAACTAATTTCATGTACATTAAGCAATTTTTTTACTTAATTTTGTCATTAAAAATTCTAAGTCAATTAATAGAAGCAGTTTTAAGTTAGAAGGAAATAATTGAATCAACAAAACAAAAAACTATTAATAGAATATATTGTCAATTAAACAGATTAGCTTAAAATAAGAATGGAGCAAGGTTTGGATTTGGAGAAATTTTTAAAACCAAGGCACAACAAAGTATAAATTGACATCAGCCTCAAAGTCAAAGAAAGGATGATCGCCTAAAAGTATTAAAGGAACAATTTGTAAAGGTATTGATTCAACCTAGAAAAATAGAGAAAAAACTAGAAAGTGGATTGACCAAACATATATATCCAACTTGACTAGAAAATGTCAAGAAAGAGAATGACAATCATGTTACATAGGAGTAAGAGATTCATGCTCAATTATTGCAAGAGGAGAGACAATGGTTTAGAGAAGGGAAGAAAGAACAAATTGAAGTCTCCAATGTTATTGAATATTTACCGGGAAGTCTTAATCAAGTGCAACAATTGGAACAATAGTTACCAGTTGATCAATAAAATCACAAATCAATTTCCAATAAGGTATAGTATTTTTCATATTTAAAAACATCGTATGCCCAGACAAGGCTAGGTGTACAAGAGTGTTTTATATTTGATCAACATCTTCAATTGCTTGCACCAACTACTTATCAAACAACATTCCATATGACTTCAACACCAACACCTATAATAGCACAATCATCTTCAACATCTCCACCATGGCATAAATTTAGCTTCTTTGAGCCAAGTTTTTCAAGATGCATCCTGGCATGTGAACATAAATCTGGCACTCAAGAAACTTAAGTTTAAGATTTTAACTAGTCACCCAGAGAAAGGAATAGAAGAGGGAGTCGTATTTTAAATCCTAAAAATCTAGTTCAAGAAACACCAGTCGACCAGGAAACTGAAGTTGTTGATCAGCTAGCCACCCATACAAAATAATTTTAAATTATTTCTAAGCATTTACTTTCTTTTCTTTATTATGAATCAAATTTTTTAAGACTCCAAATCTCCCCTTCTTTAGCAAGAAGAAGGAATTAAGGGTAGGGGAGATGTTGTAGGTGTTAGTCAACTTAGTCAACTAGCCCAGTCGAGTCAAAAATCCATATTGTAAAGTCAATCAACTCTCTAGTTGAATCAACAGTCTAATTCAGTTAAAATGAGTTGGTTTTGACAGTTAAATTTTTTTAACGGTCTCAACTGAATATATATATATATATGTGTGTGTGTTTGTGTGTGACAATGATTGTATCAATGTACTAGTTCTAACTGGCTTCTCAAGAGAATATAATATATGGTATTTCCTTATTGGTTCTCTTCTACATTGTGTCTCTTCTTCTGTTCTTAGGTTGCATAGGTTTATGTGAGTTCTTGTTATCCTTTTTACTAGTAACGAATCTGCACTATCTACTATACTACAATAGTGTCTATCATCCAGTTTGTTTTGGGAGTCTATCATTTAGTTTCATTTTAGAGAATATTTGAAAGTGCTTGCTTTGAAAAAATCAAAAGGAAAAAATTCCATTTTTGTAGCATTATAGGATGATTATGAATGTGGTATTACCCTGCATTTTAAAGTATTGTGATTGGATCGAGTGCACTTATTTAGGATTCTTTTCCCTCAACATATGAAATTAAATTTCATAATAAAAATAAAAATGCTCTTTGAATTTTATAGCTTATGTAGTTGGGAATGCTTTATATTTTAAAATTTTGTGGTTCAATAGATGGCACTTAGTTTAGGATCACTTCCATTAATAATAATAAAAATAAGAACAACAACAACAACAACAACAATGTTCTTTGCATTTTATAGCTTATTTAGTTGGGATCCTTGTAATGTTTCACTAGAAAGAGTATTATGTGAAAGATAAATAATAATAATAATAATAACAACAACAACAACAATGTTACTTTCATTTTATAACTTATTTTATAGTTTATTTAGTTGGGATCCTTCTAATGTTTATTAGAAAGAGTATTATGTGAAATATATATATTAGCAATTACATATTATCTTACACCATCGAGAAAGAAAAAGCTGCAGTGCATTTCCAAATCCTAAAAGTAGTTTTGTTTAAAGAATAAAATCTATAGAATAGATTTGCATCACATTAAGTTTTGATATTTTAAAGTAAGGTTTCCTTTTCATTTCTCTTTTATTTAGTTTATATTTTCCTTTATAATATCATAACCAATTATCTACACTCTTTTTTACTAACAATCCATAAAGAAATGTTAATAAAAAGAATTAAACTTGTTTTATTGGTTAGAAAAATGGAATCTAATATAAGTTACAGGGACCATAAATTGAATAATTGAGATAAAAATAATTACACTTGTTCTATTTGTTAGAAAAATGGAATCTAATATAATTTCTAAGGACTATAAATTGAATACTTGAGAATGAAAATACCATAATAAGTATAAATATTTGCTAGGAAATCATCTATCACATATGTTTCAATAACAATGTTGAAGTTTCTTAAATGTTCACATGCCCCCTCATATTTAGACAATGGGCGAATGCATAATAATGGAATTTGGAGTAGTTTGTAAGTTACTCAAAGTGATTCCCTTTTTGCAAAGTTTCACCCTTGGGACAAAGTCTCCTTACCTAATAAAAAAACTTAATCCTTAATTATTCTTCCCAACTATCTATCATGAAAATAAAACCATAGTAGCTTCTATCAGGTTCCACATAGGAAACCACTTGCAAGAATTAATTGAGATACTTGATGCACATGCATAATTTTCGTTGAATCTCTTCTTGGAGGTTTCCTTTTTTCAAAAGGAAATTTCACCCTCAACAATGACTTTGTGAGATTATAATAACTATCTCTTGACCTTAGTTTTACTTGAATATTGATCATCCTAGGCTGGCCTTCAAAAAGGCCCTCTTTTTGGTTTTCACTAGTTAATTGGTCTCAAGGACCTAATCACATTACACTAGTTTTAAGAAGAGAATGATTTCTTTATTGTACTTTAGAAATTTGTTTTAGATTTTGTTGAGTATTTGGTCGATGTGATTCACCCATAAAATGCCATAGAAATTATTTAACTTACAAAACAACAATTTTATTCTTAGTTTCAAAGTGTTTTGATAATGCAATAAAGACTTTCATGCTCATTATGGTTGATAGTGTAATAAAGGCTTTATTGGTCATGTCAAATAATTAGTTTAAATAATCGTAAAATATTTTATGAATTTTTAATACTCTAACCAAACCTTTGTAAATACCTATCTAGCATAAGTAATACATGAATGAAACATATCAAGAAATATTGGTGTCCACAAATGGTTATGGATTTGATGTTTTGTAGGTTGAAATTTTCCATAGAGTTTCCCCTAATAGAGGCCATTACTTAAAATGGTTGTTATTTATGTTAAAGGTTGTCCAACTTAAATAGGAAAATGCATAGTCAAATATCATATTTAGAGACATTTCCAATGGTATATGGAACTCTCTCTAATTCCATAGGAATGAAGAGATATGAAATATTTTGTCAATATGACCCAGCTAAAGTATAAGTAGGCCCCATTTTGATACCTATCTTTGAAGGAATTCTTACTCCAATTACCTAGCTCAAATGGGAGCATATAATATATGGTTGGAAATATTATTTTGAGACCTTTCTAATAATATATGGAACACCTTCTAACTACTCAAGGTTGAGGGAAAATTAATTTTTAATATTCACTATACATTATGTCAGTTGCACTAGTCAGCCTAGCTAGTAGACAAGTCGGCCCTAACCCAACATCCAAACAAACTGTAAGTAGGAATGAGAAGGAGAATTTCTAACCACTCAACTCAATCATTTGGTTTTGTGTTTACGAGAGTGAAAGATCAGGTCCAAATACCATATCTCATGATCCAAGAAGAAGTAACATGAAGATGAGTTGAAGCACCTTTTTGTGGAAGGGTTTTTCACATTATACTTGGGAAGGGTTTCTAGTTTGTTTTAGGTCTGATTTTAGGGTCAAGTACATTTTTATTTGGAGATAAAGTAGGTTGAGTATTGGTGACAAGAAGTCCAAGCTTCAAGTCTATCTTTAGCTATCAATTATGTCCCTATAGAGGCTGAATTTTAGGTCTATCTTAAGTTCAAGTTCTAATTCTGATTTGAGGGTTGAGTTTTGTCCTTGTGAAGGCCAAGTATCAGGGTTGAGTATTTTTGTTTGAAGGCCTAGTTTTAGGGAATGATATATTGTTTGGAGTATAAATTTTAGGGGATCAGTTATGTTGTTTGAAGGTCAATTTTCAAGGTTGAATTATGTTATTTGAAGATCTAGTTTAGGCCTAGTTTGAAGACCAAGTTCTGGTGCATTGAAGGCTAAATTTAGGTTGGAGCTTGCAATTACTATAATTTGGTTCTTACTAATGATTGATATCCTCATCTTCTTAACAATTTGGAGCCTGTAGCTTTTTTAATTGGTTCTTACAAAGGATTGATGTCCTCACAATAGATTGTAATAAATTAAGGATTGTTTTCAAGTATTTCTTCTTTAAATTTTTATTTTTAATTTAATATTTGTGTTCATACATTATGGATGATCAATTATGTGATGTGAGTTCATTTTCAAGATTAAATATGTGAAAACTTGTCAAAAGTAACAAAATATTGATTCAACCCCCCATTTAATATTTCAAAGAGTTAGTATCAGAGAAGGCTTCTTCAAGAAAATTCTAACAGCGGGAAGAAAATATTACAAGGGAGCATGACAAGCCAAGAAGAATTAATCAAAATTATTTTATTTCATGGAACAATTTTTTTCTTTTGGATGATAAGAATTAGAACACACTTGATGTCTCTTGGTGTTAAAGTTTGGTAATCTGTTACAAATGCATATAAGGTCCCATCCTCTCTTCCAATTGATCAAGATGGGAGAAATGGCTTATGATCCAACGCAAAGTCTATGAACTCCATTTTTAGTGGATTTTTAGATTTAGAATTTGATAAGTTGTGCAGTGTGAATTCGCTACAGAGATGTGGGACAAGCTTGTAAACACCTATGAAGGATATGACAAAGTAAAGAAGGAAAAGCTTCAAACTTTACAGAGAATTTGAAATCCTAAAAATAAATTATGAAGAAGATTTTTCTGCTTATTTTATGATTAGATGAATTGGTTAATTCTCTAAAAATTATTTGGTGAAGAAGTTAAAGAAACAATAGTTTTTTAAAAAAATTGGAGGTCTCTTCCTCTATGTTTTGATGCCAAGGTCTCTTCCATAGAATAATTAAGGGATTTGGAGAATCTGAAAATGGACGAGTTGCACAGAAACATCACTTCATAGGAAATGAGGACAAGAAACCCATCAAATAAGGAATCGACATTTAAAGCATCAAACAAGTCAAGAAAATGCAATTTTGGTGATTATTCCAATGATGAATCTGATATAGAAATTGCATATCTAATCAGAAAACTAAAGAGAAAATCCAAATTAAAAGGTAAGTTACATGTCATATGTTTTAACTATGGTAATATAGGAGATATTGATGGCTTCAATAATGGGAATCATAATTCATTTTCTCCATTATCCAAGGGTACTGTAGAGTATTACAGATGAAACAATTTTGGACATGTGGCATGAGATTGTCCAATAAAGTCAAGAGAAGGGTTTTAGAAGAAAAAATAGGAAGAATCACTAACATAAAAATATGGATTGGTTATGTATGCTCAAAAAAATCAAAGTCAGTGGTACATTGATACTGGGTGTTCTAAACACATGACCAAAGATCAAAATAAATTTATTACTCTAAAAGAAGAAACATGAGGAAATGACTCTTTTGGAGATAATGGATCTGTAAGAATCACCAGAAGAGGTGCCTTAAGCCTTGACAATGGTAGGACTAAATCATAAAAAGAATTGTATGTTGAAGGACGCAAACATAATCTTTTAAGTGTCATCTAGCTGTGCGATCAAGGTTACGATCTCACTTTTCATGCAAAAGATTAAGAAATAAGGAAGACTAATTCATGAACATTAGTGGGAAGAATGATAAGGATTCCAAGTAATGTATATGTGCTTGATGAAATTCAATGAGAAAAATGTTATATTGGAAAAATAGATGAGATTTTATTATGGAATAAAAGGATAGGACACTTGAGCTTTGATATTTTGGTAAAAATAAGGAGAACACATGTAGTGAGAGATATGCCCAAAATATTGAAACCAAAAAGTACCATCTACGAATATTTTCAATATGGGAAAAAGACAAGAGTAAGCTTGAATTCAAAGGAGTGCTCGACATCAAGACCACAAGATATTATCCATACAAATATTTGTGAACCAACAATAACACCAACTTTGCAAGGTGAAAGTTACTTTATGATTTTTATTGATGATTATACTAGAATGGTTTGGGTTTGATTTCTTAAAGAAAAATCAAAAGCACTAGATACTTTAAAAATTTTCATAGCCTTAGTTGAAAATTAAATTGATCTAAGAATAAAATATCTAAGATTGGATAGAGGAAATGAATTTACCACAAATAATTTTAATGAATACTGTAAGAAGTTTGTAATCAAGAGACAACTTTCAGTTGCAAGGAATCCATAACAAAATGGATTCATAGAAAGAAATAACAAATCAACGCAAGAAACATAAAAAACAATGTTGTTAGAGGCCAAATTACTAGATAAATTATGGAGAGAAGTAGTTGTTGCAACAGTGTACATCATGAACATAGTGCAACTCTAATTTAACAATAAAAAGGCACCATATGAGTTATGGAAAGGAAGGCCAACTTTAGTTAAATATTTCAAAAAAATTGGAAGCAAATGATACATGAAGATAATTGATGATAGATTGGGAAATTTTGATTCTAGAGTAGACAAAAAAAAATTCCTTAGATACTCAAGAAGAAGTAAAGCTTACAAATTCTACAATAAAAGATCACACAAAGTTATGGAAATTATTGATGTAAGAATAGGCGAAGCATGGATAGAGAAAGAAGCAAAAGAAACAAGTGATAATTTAAAGGTTACCATCTACGTGGACTAAGAAGAGATTACTAAAAATGAAAAACAAGAAAAAGAAACACAATCTCCATCCAAAATAACTTTCAAATTTATACAAAAACATCACCAGGAGAACCAAATCATTTGAGATGTTGATACAAGGATACGAACTTGAAGAAGAATGAACATTAGACTACGAAAAGGCAATTGTTCTTTGCTATAAAAAATAGAGCCAAAGGATTTTGTAGAAGCCAATAAGGTCCAACATTGGGTGAATGTTATGGAAGAATAATTGAATCATATTAAGAAAAATGGAACCTAGGAACTTTTTCCATGACCAAAAGATAAAAAAGTGATTAGGACTAATTGGGTATTCAAGATAAATATGAACAAATAAGGACAAATTACTATAACTTAGGCAAGATTTTTTTGTAATTCATATGTAGAAATTGAAGGAATTGGCTTCAAAGAAACTATTGCTCTAGTTTCCAGATTATAAGTAATAAAAATGTTCTTGGCATTTTCATGTTTGAAAGGCTTCAAAGTTTATAAGATGGATTTTAAGTTGTCCTTTTTAAATAGAGATTAAAAGGAAGAGGAATACATCAAACAACATGAAGTATTTTACTTATCCTAAAATAAAGACCATGTGTGCAAATTGAAGAAAGCTCTTTATGGGTTAAAACAAGCTCCAAGAGCATGGTATGCGAGGTTGGATCAATCTATTCAATAACAAGGCTTCAAAAGAGGGGTATCTAAGAATAATCTCTACATCAAGAAAGAAAATGAAAGCTTACTAATTACACTTGTATATGTGGATGATCTCGTTTTTGGAAGCAATAATGATGATATGAGTCATGGAATTGCTCAGGAAATGTCAATGATTGGAAAATTGTTCTTCTTCCTTAGACTACAATTTTCTCAAACTGACGAAGGAATTCATTATCAAAATCAGATATCTTAAGGATATTCCCAAGTGATTCAGAATGGAAGAATGTGCAGTAGCTACTACCCCTATGATTATCAGTTGCAAATTAAGTAAGGACGATGAATCTCTCAGAGTCAATTCAACACTTTACATATCTATGATTGGGAGTCTATTATACTTTATAGCTTTGAGACTAGACATTATGGCAGTGAGAATGGTCGCAATATTTCAATCATCACTAAAGGAATCACATATGCAAGTGGTAAAAATGATATTTTTATAATTAAAGGGCACACTCGATTTTGGGCTTTGGTATCCCAAGAGTACATATTTTATATTAACACCATACATAGATGTTGATTGGGAAGGTAACATTGATGACAAAAATATCACTAGTGGGAGTGAATTTTTCTTGGGAGATTTACTTGTATCTTTGTCAACTAGAAAGAAACCATCAATTTCTATTTCTACAGTTGAAGCCACATACATAGAAGCAACAAACTGTTGTACCCAAGTTCTTTGGATGAAACAAACTTTACATGACATCAAAGTGGAATATGATTAGCCCATTGTTATTTTATATGAAAACACTAGTGCAGTGAATATCTCAAAAAATATTTTCATTCCCTTAAATACAAAGCATATTACATTCAAGTATCATTTCCTTGGAGAGCAAGTCTCCAAGAAAAATGTTAAGATGGAATATATTGGCAACAAAGTATAGATTACTCACATATTTTCCAAACCTCTACCTAAAGAAACTTTTGAATATCTTAGATTGAAGTTGGGAGTGATCTCTCCTTTATCTCAATAAAGAAAGCATAAACATAGGGGGGAAGCATTTTCTATTGATGTCAAAGGGGGAGAGAATGCAAATAGGGGGAGTGGATGGCAAGAAGTATGAATAGAATGAAAACAAGGGGAACAACTGAAAATAAGTATGAAGAAAATGAAAACAGGGGAAGTAACTGAAAAAAAGTATGAAGAGAATGAAAACAATAGGATCCATTGATAATAAGTACGAAGAGAATGCAAACAGGGGAAGAAATCAATAGAAGAATCAAATACTAAAGTATTTCCATAAATAACAGAGGGCAAGATTGTTGAAAATGGTTGTTAGTGATGTTCAAGGCTATCCAAATGAAAGAGGAAATTACATATACAAATAACATAATCTAATAACTTTCCAACCATACATAGCACTCCTTATAATCACATAGGAATGAGGATATATGAAATATTTGTCAATATGACCCAACCAAAGTACAAGCAGGACCCATTTGGATACCCTATTTTTTAAGGCATGTTTACTCCAATTACCTAGTTCAAATGTGAGCACAGGATATATGGTTGGAAATAATATTCTAAGGAATTTCCATTGATATATGGTACAACTTATAACTCCTCACAATTGATGAGAAAAGAATATTTGAATATTTATTATACATTTTTTATAGTTGCATCAGTTGGCCTAGCTAGTGGACAAGTCAGCCCTAACCTGGCATTCAAATGCACTATAAATATGCATAAGGATCATTTCTAACAACTCGAATCAAGCATCTAGTTTTCTTTTTCGGAGAGCAAAGGTAATTGCATTTCATCATTTACATATAGAATTCACCCCACAGTATCATAACATCATTACATCATATACAATTATAGAGAAAGAACAATAGCATCATCAATGTAGAAAAACATAAAGGAACTATAGAAGAAATTCATTGACACATAGAGACACCAGGATTGGTCGGAGACCAGGGGAAAACCCTACAAGGGGGAGACCCTTTTAAATTATTCTTATTATTATATTTTCATAAAATGTTTAGCAAAGAGAGACTACAATATTCCAGTTATTCAATCACAAAAACTATCCAACCAAACAATATCCAAAAATATGAGCCCAACAATAATATTGACCATAGATAAATCTCCCGGCATGCGGTCATTTGCGGTCAACTATCACCTAAATTTGTTGTCGCTTATCAGAAGAAACCCTAAGTCGTGGCATGCAGCAAATGATCATGTGTGCAGCTAAAGTGTCTTGCCTACATGTAGATGCCTCCATATAAGTTTTTGCAGCTGAAATTTCTCTGTAGCATCTCTACATCTATATACCAAAACCCAAATCCACATGTGCAAGCTTTAAACCCTGCAATATCGAACCTATACAAACCAATCTCTACCAACCAACTTTAGACCTATGTGAGCCAAACCAAAGAATAGAGAAGAAAATAATGCTTCATGATGATCTCCAAATGAGGGTCACTTGACTTGTATTTATAGCTATCCAAGGGTGTCCATTTTCCTTTTAGGGACGACCTATACTTTTATGTGCATGTGGGTTTCCATATTAAAATATATTTTTATTTAACCAAATTAAATTCTTTGAAGGGCTAGGAGGGCCCTTTCTTGATGAGGAAGATTGTCCAAAGGAGGGAATTTTTCCCTGAGATATCAAATTAACAATCCCTCTCAGCTACAAAGAAATTACCAACTACAGCATATGTCCCATCACAAATATATTGTCAACAAATGTTGTCTTCGCTCATCTTTGTTCATCTCTACTCATTCCTACTCATATATGTTCATCTCTACTTATCTTTTCTTATCTTTTCTCATTCTGTTCATATGTTAAACACTCTCGAATCTTAAAGAAGAATAATTTGACATCGAAGGGGAGCCCAAGATACCACCCTCTATCCATCAGGAAGCCACTAGTACCACCTGAAAACTAATTAAAATGAGGAAGGTCTTATGGCACACTCCCACCTCATGTCTATGATAATGGGGAAGGTCCTATGCGACACTCTTACTCCAAGTCATCTCATATAGGGGAGCATCTGGCTACCACCCTATATCGAGCAATAGGCGAGATACCACTTACCAAGTAAGGATCATAACCATCCCATTATTCAATCAAAAGATGAGATATTGCTTGCTATATGAGGTAAGGATCACAAACATCCTATGTTGATCTTCACAGCAATGACCCTTAATATTCATGTGGTACAACACATGCATCCTAATCTAGCTTAGGTGAGATACCCATCTTACCAAAGGTAAGGATCACACACCCCCAAGCCTCCTCAACTCGTTGGCTAGACGGGGAAGGACAATCCCAACAAGCCCAACTTGTGAGTATGATTCCAGATGGGGTATACTCTTCTAGACCAAGATAGGGGGAGATATGTGACTTGTCAAAAAGGACAAGGATCATTCACACCCTATGGTTGACAATAGGGGAGATGCCCAACCTACTTCAAGAGTAGGGATCACGCACACCTATTGTCTAGAGTTCCCTCAACCCGAAGATTTCTTCAGCTCAATTCCTCACCCCAGGAGCTCAAACAGGGTGGAAGAGATAGCTCAGTGTACTCTATCATCCCTGACCCTTACTCAGGAGGGTCACGTCCATCAATCCATGCTTCTCTCTATAGATTAGAAACTTATCAACATGCTCATATATGATACCATCTCAAACAATTCACTGAAGAGTTCAATCATATTGATTTATGCAGTTCTTTTAAGTAGCAGACCTTTGTTTTATTGTTCATACGAAACGTCAAATCAAATATTATGTTAGATAAAATACATGTCATAAAAGGACACCTTATTAATCTTCCCTCTCATGGAGGCAACTACTACAAGCTTAATCTTATCTCATACAACATCATCTCACTCTTTGAAAATATCTTTGTCCCAACTATATATATAGTATTCTCTTCCAATCAGATCCCAGTCTTGTTGTTGCAATATATCATTATCATATCTATACCCTGCTCAAATAGTTCTCCAAAGAGCTTCCTTAATCAAATTTCCTCACAAATAACCATACTAGGAACAATATACTCAACCTCGGTGATGCTTAAAGCTATGTACTTATATTCCCTGCTCATATAAGATATCATGGAAAATTCCAAGCTAAAGTAGCACCAAAAAGTGCTTCATCTTATCAATAATGTTTCTTATCTAGTCAACATCAGTGCATCCATTCAATCATACATCTCCTATATTATATCTTAGACCAATATTGATCATCCCATGTAGACTATTTCAAAATGTGCTCGATGAAAACCCAATTTGTACTCAAGGTGTTCACTGCAAAGCATATATCCAAATGGGTGTTCTCAAGGACCATCATTACCTAAATCAACTATTAGTACTCAAAGGAGTCTGCCAAGTTAGGTCCAATAACATATTTGCATAATTTTTTGAAATTCAATTCCATCGGGGTGTCCAAGGATTTGCCATTTGTCTTTCCAAATCTCTCCACTAGCTTCATGTCATATTTTTCCTTGAGAAAGGAAGATTTCTCTAGGTCTTTACGAAACTTCTAATCCCATAAAGTCAAGCATCATGCCAAGATCCTTCATTTTAATCTATGAGGTCAATTCCCTCTTATTTTGATCATCAAAGGCTCGTTACCTATCAAGATTAGATCATCAACATATAAATCCAAAACTAAAGGCATACCTTGGACCATTTTGAATTAGATGTTCAAATCGACACGACTTCTAAGCTTCATTGGATAACTGTCAATGTAGACATCCTAGGCTCAAGGAGCTTGCTTCAAACCATACAATGTTTTCTACAAACATAAGATTGACCAAACCAAAATAGCCAGCTTCAAACAAATCAATACTATAAAATCAAATCAACCAAGCCTTCTTATCAAGCCTTGAATTTCAAACCAAAACTAATATCAAAGCCATGAAATTTTATGCCAATATTACTGTTAAACTTTTCAATCCAAGTCCCCAAGTACTAGGTTATAACTTTGTCTATTTTCATAAAAAAACGTGTCATTTACCAAGAAATATCAATCCAAAATTCACTGAACCATCGACATGATTCTAATATGAATAATTTTTGTCACTAAATGTAAATGCATATACTAAGGGCAAGTCATATAAATTTCTGCCATCCATTTATTATGAAATTCCTGCAATATCCAGAATAAATTTATTGCATACTAAGGAGTTATCCTTTACTTTCATACTAGATGAATAACATATTGATATGCATAATACATACCCCTAAAATCACACGATGAGTTAAGACATTCACATTCTATGCAACAATTTAAACATTATGTATATCTCATTGTTCCTTAACTTCCTTACTCAAAGAAATTTCTATCATCTGCATCATGTCTTTAGATCTATCATACTACTCGTGCACTCTTGGTTTCATGCCTAAAATTTTAGATTTTGTATCTTACATGTTCAGTCGCACTCACAAGCCTTCCTCTATGCGATTGGGAGGCCTATAGCCGCACCTTTAAGCCTTTCTCCTAGTACTTGGAGCTTGGACTAAGAAAAAATCTCTCTGCTAAGATAAAAACTTCAACAACATCATATGATCATTTATTCAGGTCCAGAAACTTGCTTCAATAATTAAGAATCTTCTATTCATTTACTGCAAATAATAATAAGTGTTGGAATATTATGGAGAGTTTATCCCTCTAAATGGAAAGCCTGTTCAATCATCATCATTCACAACATCAACCTATCTATCATAATTTTGTTATGGATCAGCAAAGCTGTCAGATCATGAAATCAAAATATATCAGGCTCTCAGACATATATCATAACAAATCAACATCAGTTGCTTCCTTATCACAAATGAACATATCATCAAATATTCAACAAAGGTTAGTGTCATATAAGTGTATCTTCATACTTCAAGGATCATAATCACAACATCACTTCTTTATCACATTGCTCAACCATCAAGACATGACATCCATTTTTTTCACATTGTTAAAATTACTAAGCTTATCAAAAACTAACTTAGATCAATAAGAAGTTCGTGAGTATCAATATTATTGGCACACTTTTATCATTAGGGTTACCATGCTTATCACAAGCACTAACAATAGTATCAAGTTACCATATATCAAAATCAATAT
Organism: Pinus tabuliformis; assembly: GCA_031772625.1. Classification (NCBI taxonomy): domain Eukaryota; kingdom Viridiplantae; phylum Streptophyta; class Pinopsida; order Pinales; family Pinaceae; genus Pinus; species Pinus tabuliformis. The sequence goes on along the minus strand of CM062805.1, from coordinate 751,135,464 downwards.
TTCTATTCATATTTATAAAATCAAGAAATCCACCATGTCTAAAAATTTAAGATGCATGACAAATATCAAGAGCACCAATAAATCACATGTGCCAAAAATCAAACTTAATTTCATATGCATGCATGATTCATTTATGAAGGCGATATTATCAACATACCTTAGGGCTTAATTTGTCATCCAATCTTGCATTTATCTCATAACACTGAAACAATATACCTCACATTCCTTGCAGTATTCATGTACTATTGCAAATTGTAACACTTATTTTTCATTGGCAGTTGTAGTATTTGCATATTGTAATTTTCGTATGCTACTTTTCAAAAAAAATCCTCATGTACCTCTTTCCTTTTCTAGCACCAACTCTTCACTTCCTACACTAGCTCTCTTTTCCTGGAAATTAGATGATACTCAAGAAGGATCTTCTTATTACATCTCATATAGAGGTTATAAGTATTCAAATACTCAAATAATCATGCAGTAAGTATAAGCAATAATCAAAATAATAAATCTACTATCACAAAGCAATAACATAAATCTAAAATGTACTTATCTTTAACGAGAAGTGATCATCTCCCTTCAAGAGTTATTGTTGTACATTATCCATATATCAATGTTGCCTTTGATATTTCCAACCGACTTCATCGGTAACTAGGCCAAATTGAGACTATCCCATCTAGGGTTACACTAAGCCTATCACAAATGCTAGAACATCTTCTCGTTGGTCATGCTAGGGTTTCAAGGTTGCATATCTCAAACCCTAACCTCATAATATCCATCAAACCCTAATAACCACATTGGCTAAGGTTTCCTTCAAACCCTAGCATTGTTTTAGGTCTCCTCCTTTTATTGCTTCTATTAATGGTGTCTTAACAAGGATGATATCTAATGACTTTTCTTCAACCCAACTCTGAAACCCTGTTATTTTTTCTTAGGGCTATATTTTTATTTGCTTTAGATAAGTGCATTTCATCATTTACATATTGAAAATTAAATATTAAAAAATAAAAATTGGTGTCCTCACAAGGGATTGTAATAAATTAAAAATTGTTTTCCAGCAACTCTTCTTCAAGCATTGTATGGATTGAATAAAGCTCCCTGATCCTAGTATGTTCGCATTGAAAACTACCTAGTGAAGTTGGGAATCCGTGCCAATCCGAACCTCTACTTCAAAATGGTCCAAGGTATGCCTTTAATTTTGTTTTTATATGTTGATGATCTATTCTTGATAGGTAATGAACCTTTGATAATCAAAGCACTAAGGGAGTTGGCCTCAAATATTAAGATGAAGGATATTGGAATGATGCATTACTTTATGGGATTAGAGGTTTGGAAAAGACTCGAAAAAATCTTCCTTTCTCAAGGAAAAATATGACATGAAGCTAGTGGAGATATTTGGAAAGATGGAATGCAAATCCTTGGACACCCTAATGGAATTGAATTTCAATAAATTATGCAAAGATGTTGTTGGACCTAACTTGGCGGACTCCTCTAAGTATCAAGAGTTGATAAAGGAATTAATGGTCCTTGAGAACACCCACTTGGATATATGCTTTGCAGTGAACACCTTAAGTACGAATTGGGTTGTTTTCGAGCACATTTTGAAATAATCTACATGGGATGATCAATCTTGGTTTAAGATATATTACAGGAGATGTATGATTTCATGGATGCACTTATGCTGGAAACATTATTGATAAGAAGAACATCTGGGTGGTACTATAGTTTGGGATCTACCATGATATCTTAGTTGAGCAGGAAATAGATGTTTGTAGCTTTAAGCATGACCGAGGTTGAGTACATTATTGCTAGCATGGCTATCTGTGAGACAATTTGATTAAGGAAGCTCTTTGGAGAGCTGTTTAAGCAGGTTCTAGATATGATAGTGATATATTGTGACAATAAGTCCGGGGATTTGGTTGAAAAAAATCTCATATATATAGCTTGGATAGAGATATTTTCATAGAGTCAGGCAGTGTTGTTGTATGAGACAATCTTAGGCTTGTGGTTGTTGCCTCCATGAGAGGAAGATGAATAAGGAATCCTTTTATGACATCCATTTTCTCTAACATAATATTTGATTTGATGTTTTGTATGAATAGGAAAACAAAGGATTTTTGCTTGAAAGAATTGCATAAAGAAATATGATTGAACTCTTAATTGAATTGTTTGAGCCAGTACCAAATATGAGCATGTTGACATGTTTGTGATCTATAGAGAGCAACACAGATTGATTGATGTGACCCTCCTGAGTAAGGATCTAGGCTAATCGAGGACACTAAGCTAGCTCTTCCCTCACGTCTAAGCACCCAGGGTGAGGAATTGAGCCGAAGAGCTCTTAGGGTTGAGGGAATTATGGACAATAGGTGTGTGTGATCCTACTCTTGCAGTAGGTCGAGTAATTCCCCCTAGCGTGGTATAACAAATTATACCTAAGTTGGAATCATACCCACAAGATGAGCTTGTTGGGATTGTCTCTCCCCATCTAACCAATGGGTTGAAGAGGCATGGGGGTGTGTGATCCTTACCTTTGGTAAGTTCGGTATCTCACCCAATCTGGATTATGATGCAGGTATTCTACCACATGACTCTTAAGGGTCATTGTTGGGAATATTAGCAAGCAATAGGATGGTTGTTATCCTTACCTCATATAGCAAGTGGTATCTAGCCAATTGATTTCACAATGGGATGGTTGTGATCCTTTCTTGGTAAGTGATATCTCACCTATTACTTGATATAGGATGGTAGCCAAATGCTCCCCTATATGATATGACTTGGGGTAAGAGTGTCTCATAGGACCTTCCCCATTATTACAAACATGAGGTGAGAGTGTCCCATAGGGCCTTCCTCATTGTCATTGGTTTCTGGGTGGTAGCTTAGGATGTCATATTATTCTTCTTTTAGATTCAAGAGTGTTCAAAATATGAGCAGAGATGAGCAAAGATATGAAGAGATATGTAGGGATGAGTAGAGATGAGAGATGAACATAGATGAGTGAAGACAACATTTGTTGACAAGATATTTGTGATGGGACATATGTTACAGTCAGTAATTTATCCCTAGCTATGAGGGAGTGTTAATTTGATAGCTTAGGGACAAATTCCCTCCTTTGGACAATCTTCCTCATCAAGAAAGACCCCTCCTATCCCTTGAAAGAATTTAATTTTTTTAAAGAAGAAAATATTTTAATATGGAAACCCACATGTGCATAAAAGGACTGGTCACCCTAAAAGGAAATTGGACACCCTTGTATGGTTATAAATACAGCTCAAGTGGCCCTCATTTCGAGATCATCATCAAGCATTCCCTTCCTTTCTCTTCTTTGGTTTGGCTCACACATGTCGAAAATTGGCTCGCACGGGTATGAAGTTAGAGATCATCATCAAAAAGCTATATCTATTAAAATTCTATTGATTAGATGAGAATACACCATGCAAATGTTGGCACACATACAATGAAACAACTAGCTTATTGTTGAGTTTAAATATTGGCTAAGTGGTGCTTAATGCTACATTCTTAGAATTCAAATAAACTATTGAAATATCAATAATAACATTTAATAATCGTTCACTAAATAATAAATCTATTTCGTAAATAACAGTTGAATTGATAATAAATATCAAAACATGGTTACAATTTACACTTGAAAGATGCCTTGATCATAAATTTCAAGGTGTGGTCACATTTTAAAATTTCATATTGATATAATTTATTGAATAAAGATGAAATATTCAAATGCAGGTCTAACCATGACACACTATTAAGTAATATTCCAAACAAATTGTGTATGCTTCCTTTCATTGTTTCTTAGCATTAATTTATGCATTGGATAACTATTTTATCATTAGCTTGTGGGGCGGTTTAATTGGAATAACTGTGTTTTTTTATGTGTTGGGTAAACTATTGGATCTAAGGTTTATATCCTTTCAATTAATTAGTGTTAAGATTTAATATGATGAATTAATTAGTGTTAACATTTAATATGATGCATCATATAAATTAAAGAACAATTTTCCATGGTAATCTACTAATAATGGTGATTTATTTTATTTATTTTTAGTTATTTCAATTGGAATAGAGTATTGAACAAAAACCTCTTGTATATGTTTTGCATTAGGAGAAATACAATATACTACTTATAATTTCTATTAAAGTAATGAAAATTTTCTATGGGATGCCTGTTGGAAACAGTGAGAGGGGAGTTGAATCAATATTTCCTTATTTTTGACAAATTTTCACTTAGTTAATGTTTAAACTGAATTCGCATCACATAATCAATCATTCACAATTATGAAAACATAAATTAAAGTGAAAATCAAAATTTTTGCAAAAATAACATTGACTAAACCAATATACCCAGCTTCAAACAAATCAATATTATGCAATCAAATAAACCAAGTTTCCTTATTAATCCTTAAATATTAAACCAAAACAAATATCAAATCCATGAAAGTTTTTTCCAATAGTATTGTTAAACTTTTCAATCCAAGTCCCCAAGTACTAGGTTACAACTTTGTCTATTGTCATAACAATAATTGTCATTTACCAAGAAATATCAATCCAAACTTCACCGAACCATCCACATGATCATAATATGAATCATTTCTATCACTAAATGTAAATTCATATACCAAGGACAAGTTATATAATTTTTTGCCATCCATTCATTATGAGATTTATGCAATAGCTAGACTAAAATTATTGCAAACTAAGGAGCTATCCTCTACATATTGATATGCATACTACAGACCCCTATGTAATCACAACATGATTTAAGACAATCACATTCTCTGCAACAAATCAAACATTATGTATATCTCATTGTTCATTAACTTCCCTACTCATAGAACCTTATATCATCTTATTCATGTCTTTATATTTGTCATATTACTGGTGCGCTCCTAGTTTCATAATTTTAGTTTTTGTATATTACAGGGTCAGCCTCACTCACATGTCTTCCTCTATGCAATTAGGAGGCTTATAGTTGCACCTTTAAGCCTTTCTCCTAGTAGCTAGGGATTAGACTAGGATAAACTCTCTCTGCTTATATCATAACTTCAACAACATTACATGATCATTTATTCATGTCCATAAACCTTACTTCAACAATTAAGAATATTTTATTCATTTACCGCAAATAATAATAGGTGTTGGGATCTTATGGAGAGTTTCTCCCTCTAAATGGAAAGCCTCTTCAATCATCATCATTCACAGCATCAACCTATCTATCATAATTTTGTTATGCATAAACAAAATTTTGAAATGATGAAATCAAACTATATCAAGTTCTCAGACATATATCATAACAAATCAACATTAGTTGCTTCATTATTACAAATGAACATATCATAAAATATTCAACAAAGGTAATTTCATATAAGTGTATCTTCATACTCAACGATCATAATCACAACATCACTTCTTTATAACATTACTCAACCATCAAGACAAGGCATCCATTTTTGTCACATTGTCAAAATTACTAAGATTATCAAAAACTAACTTAGATCAATAAGAAGTTTGTGAGTATCAATCTTATTGTCACACTTTTATCATTAGGGTTATCATGTTTATCACAAGTATTAACATTAGTATCAAGTTACCATATATCAAAATCAATATTTCTAGCTAGCTTTATAAAATTAGGAAATCCACCATGTCTAAAAATGTAAGATACTTGCCAAATATCAAGAGCACCAATATATCACATGTGCTAGAAATCAAACTTACTTTCATATGCATGCATGAGTCATTTATGAAGGTGATATTCTCAACATACCTTAGGGCTTAATTTGTCATCCAATCTTGTTGTTAAATCATAACACTCAAACAATATACTTCACATACCTTGTAGTATTCATGTGCCTTTGAAAATTGTAACACTTATTTGTCATTGGTAGTTGTAGTACTTGCATATTGCAATTTCCTTATGATACTTTTCAAAACATTTCCTGAGGTACTTCTTTCATTTTTCAGCACTAACCCTTCACTTCCTGCACTAGCTCTCTTTTCCTGCAACTTAGATGATCCTCAATAAGGATCTATTTATTACACTTCATCTGGAGGTTACTCAAATATTCATGCAGGAAGTATAAGCAATAATCAAAACAATAAGTCTAGTATCCCAAAGAAATAACATAAATCTAAAAGGTACCTACTTATCTTTAACTAGAAGTGGTCATCTCCCTCTTGAGCGAGCCTTCAAGAGTTATTTCTATCCATTATCCATGTATCAATATTGCCTTTGATATTTCCACCACTACAAATTCAGACTATCCCTTCTAGGGTTACACTAAACCTATCACAAATGCTAGAACATCTTCTCATTGATCATGCTAGGGTTTCAAGACTGCATATCTCGAACCATAACCTAATACTATACATCAAACCCTAATAACCAAATTGCCTAAGGTTTCCTTCAAACCCTAGCATTCTTTTACGTCTCCTCCATTTTATATTGCTTCCATTAATGGTGTCTTCATAGGGGTGATATTCAATGACTTTTCTTCAACCCAACTCTGAAACCATGTTAATTTTTTTTAGGGTTATATTGTTCCTTGCTTTAGATAATTGCATTTCATCATTTACATATTAAAATTTAAAATTAAAATAAAAATTGATGTCCTCACAAGAGATTGTAATAAATGAAAAATTGTTTTCAAGTAATTCTTCTTCAAATTTTGATTTGCACTTTAATCTTTGTGTTCCTACATTGTGGATGATTGATTATGTGATGTGAATTCAGTTTAAAGATTAACTAAGTGAAAATTTGTCAAAAATAAGGAAATATTGATTCAACTCACCTCTAAGTGTTTCCAACAACCATCCTTAAAAAAGATCAATACTTTAATAGAATTTATGAGCAGTAAATTGTATTTGGTCGATGTCTGCTCCTGATGAATGAAGGAACTCTCAGACATACATAGTCTTGTTCTGGATTGGACCACAAGACCTGTAGGGACCAAACTTTTCAACCTAACAATTGGACTACATCCTAGGAACTAAAAAAACCCAATAATTTACCCAACACTTAATGACACCGTTTTTCCAATTAAACTGCCCCATACTATAAAATAGTTATCCATGCATAAATTAATGCTATGAAACAATGAAAGGAAGCATATACAATTGCTCTGGAAAATTACTTAATAGTGCGTCAATAATAGTGGGTCAATATGCAATTTTAAAATGCAACCACAAGTTGGAATTTATGATCAAGGCATCTGTCAAGTGTAAATTGTAACCATGTTTACTATTTAGTGAATAGTTATTAAATGTTATTATTGATATTTCAAATGTAAGAATGTAGCAGCAAGCACCACACAGCCACTGTTTAAACTCAACAATAAACTAGTTGTTTCATTGTATGCTTGTCAACATTACTTGAAGTCTCATTTGCATGGTGTATTCTCATCTAATCAACTGATTTTTAATAGACATAGATTTTTTATATGTGTAGAAAGGAACATATGTGAAACTCACTGAGTCTTTAAAATGATTTTTGGTATTTGGTATTACATCAGTGACCATGTGATATGAAATATATTTTAAGAGCATCCTGCTTGCACATCAGCATTGGTTGGGATGGCACAAAACATTACCACCTGGCACCAAAGCTTTCATGAGCTTCAGGAAAGTTTACAACCTGTCATGTTTTTAGTTTGGAGAGTGTCACTTGAAACCAAGGACCCATGAAGCTGACAAGCCGACATTTTGTTGGAGCAAAGGACAGACCAAAGAAGCCATGAACTCCCTGTAATCCACCCCAGCAAGACATAATGTCGGCCAAGAAGGTAATCTTGAGGTCGCATGCATGTAGCTTCTTAGAGAATGGCTGAAATAATGTATTCTACTGAGTTGGTGCTTAAGTATCTGTGTGCTTCAGTGTACTTAATGCTTTGTGCTTTGGTTTCTGTAGATTTGTTAACAAAATGCTTAAGTGTGAGCAGAGTGATGGCGATGTCACCTACGTTGGTCTGCCACTGTCACATATCCCATCTCTAGACTTCCAGAAAGTGCCCCCGACCGAAATATCTCAATTTCGCTGGTTGATATCCAATTTTTGAGGATTCAAATTTTTTATTTCATTAACGGGAATAAGATCTATGTACACCTATGAGTATTTAACTGTTGGAACAGCTTAGAAGAGTTGTGATCGTTCATTGATTACAAGTTCAAAGGCCCCTCAAATGGTTACGATATTAGCGCTCCCCAATCAAATATCGTTCAATTTATGGGATTAAACTTGAGTCAAGATACATGTATGGCATTAATTGACCTAGAATTAGAATATGAATATAAATTAGGGTTGTTTTTCATAGTTAGTATATATACATCTTAACTATAGCTATTAAAATGATCAAAATAAGCTTTTACAAAATCTGTTGGATAAAGGTAATGAGAGATGTTGACTAAGATATAAATCCAAGTCTCTTCATGTAAATTAAAATAAGCTAATTTTCAATGTTATATATATATATATATATATATATATATATATATGTAAAAATTAATATTTTGTAAAGACAAATCTAAAATTATTAGAAATTTTAATATTTTTATAAAAATATTGTTAAACATTTTACCACTAACATATTAAGCACTAGTGATTTGTCAAGGTTTCTAAATTATTTTTAAAATTTTAACTACTTCATATATGGGCAGCTGGGAATTAGAGAGTTAAATGATTTATTTTGTATAAATAAATAGTAGATATTTTATATAATAAAGTTTATATTGTATTTATGTTAGTATTGATTTATTTTAATCTTATATTTATCGAGTGTCTAGAGGAATCATATTTTTTGAGATGCAAATTTCATGTGTAAAACCTAAAAAAATATTTACACCTCAATAGCTTTGATCCCTCTCGGTGCTTGTTGTATGTGATGTGTCAAATTCTTATTAAACATTAAAAAAAAAATCACATTTCATTTTGAGAAAAGCACACAAATTATATATATATATATATATATATATATATATATATCAAAATATTTTATTTATATCTTACATTCTTTACATTATTTTTTTTATTAGTATATTTTTGAATATATGTCTTCCTCATATTGGAAAGTAGAAGATGCTCTCTCTCATTTTATTTTGTTGTCAAATTTTTTTAAATGTTTAATGTGCATATTGAAATACACATCTCTCACAAATTAAAAAGTAAGAAGTAATTGTGAAATTTTCCCTTTCATTGTTTTTCCTCTCTTTCTAGATATCAAGTTAATATAAAATTATTTTACATAAGATGAATAGTGAAATATTTTATTTATTGCCTACATTTAAAAAAAATAAGTTATCTTTCTATACTTATGTAGTGGACATTGAAATCTTAGTTAACATGAATATTCAAGTATTTTATTCAAAGTATGTATTTAACTTATTCATTTTCGAAATTAAAAATAAAAGAAGTTGTTTAATTTCAATTTCTTTATCTTGTTGATATAAAAATATGTTACTTACTATGAAAATTGAGATATTTTATTTATAAATAGCATTGAAATATATTTTTTTCTTTTTTCCTTTTTTTTTTTTCGGTAGAAAAATCAAACTTTTTATTAAGAGAATAAAAAGTTAAGTTTGTAGATGCTAGAGGCATTACTGACACTGTGTGATAAAAAAAATTAAGTAGAGGAAAAAATTAACCATGAGCATATGAAGTACCCATAAGTATCTAGAAAAAATAGAAAAATGTCGGGTCTCTCCATATTCTTGAGAAAACAACCCTCTTAAAGTGTTGTTCAAAAATAAAAATTAGCATATAGTGTATCGGCATTATAAACATTACATATGTAAAGATAAACATTGATAAACTTGTATAAAAAAACCTGAGAAAATAGTGAAAGTAAATAAACATGCATAGGAACAATCATATGTTGAAAGGTTGTTGATTTGATCCCCATATCCTTCCTTCTTTAGTCTCTCTTATATTCCATCTACCCAGAACCTGTTGTATGCCCTCCTTAGAAAGGAGGATTTCCTTGGAGTTTAGTTCCCTGTATATGTGGCAAGAGAAATGTAGTCAAAACCCTGTTTTAAAAGTTAAAAAAAAAGGAAGCAAAGTGTGATTTTGACATCTCTGAAGTTCATTAAACCAATTTATCACATTTAGGGAGTCACCAAAAATTTGTACTAAAACAATCCCAATTTCCCAAATCCAACATAATAATAATTTCAAAGAGAGGAGTTCTGCATAATTGTATGTTCGAGACCAAAGGCCAATTGAAGCTTTTAAATTCCTTTCACTGTTGATGTGTATAACCAAACCTGCCCCACATATGTTCTAAGCAACAGATGCTCCATCAAAATAGGCCCATTGGATTTGTGGATCTATTTGTTCCTCTCTAATGATTCGAGGAGATAGGGATGTTGTTGAGGTTGAAAGGAGAGAGAAAATAACATCACACTCAATAGTAATAAGGGAAGAAGATGAAGGAATGTCAAGAAAAATGACTTTGTTTCTTACCAATCAAATTCCCCATGAGATTATTGGTGGGATATTTCTCAAATTGTCATCTTGCACCAAATTCCACCAATTTTACCAATCCTTACTATGTTTGCCCCTCTCTAGTTCAGACTAAGTCCTAGGAGTCTCAGGATGGCCTCCCATATTTTTGAAGTAAAAGGGCAACTTAAGAACATATAGTTTACAGATTCTTCAGAGTTTTTACATAGCATGCACCAACCCGAACCATGTTTATTTCTTTTTTGAAGGTTATCCTATGTTGGCACCTTGTTTCTGAGGATGCACCAAAAAAATAATCTTGACTTTGTAGGGCATTTCAGTTTCCATAGTAATTTCCACCACCATGTTTGCTTCCCCTATACCCTCCTCTCCATTTGATAAAGGTATTCAAATTTATGGGAATATTTAAGTGTAGGCACATGGACCCATCTGAGATCATATGCTCAATCCCTTATCGCGACCTGAGTTTGCAGTTCTCCAGTGTATTTTTCCCAATCAGCTCCCCATTATGGTTCTAAGTGAAGGTCTATGACAAATTTCCAGCCCTTATGCCACATCGAGGATGCTTCAACATCTGCCACCTGATTCAAGAAAAATATTCCTTGGTTGTTGAGAAGAGCATTAAGTCCCTTGGAAGATCATATCCTTCATTGCATCCTACCCACAAATCCAAACCAATTTTGACGTTCTCCCCATTCCCAATGTGCCATGCAATTTTATCTTCTATAATCCTAAAGAAGCGCATAGTGGCTTTCTAGATAACCTATGCATTTTGTGATTTTTTGTCAATACTGCACACCCATTCCTCAAGTGTAATGGGATAAATATATTTTCTTTTTACTACAGTAGTATAGAGATTATACATTTATATGATATGCCCATAGGAGCTTCATTGGGATGAAATACCATACCACATGGGTTCATATTCCGGGATATATATTGAGGAAAAATGGCATAATATATTTAGGGATATATACTGGGTAAAGGGTTTTTATATTGGTAGGTATAAAAAATGGAGCTAAAAGTTAATGAAAAAATATAAAGGGGTATACAAAATGTTAATGAAAAAATGGATACCTACAATATCTAGTGGGAGTGGGGGCTTTTTAAATTGGGAAGATGTATTGAGTTTGTATTGGTAAGGGGTTAAATAATGTGACTTTCAGGGGTATTTTCCAATATGTAGTCAAATTAAGGGTATTGTTTACTATGCCATGAACGCAAGTGATAAGTCAAATATTCATTGAGTGAAGCCCCCATACGTCACCCTGATTTTGTTGCAAGAGCTTTGCAAATAGAGGGAGATCCTTTATTCCCCATCCTCCCCATGCTTTTGGGAGGATTATCATGTCCCATGCCACCCACAGCGAGCCCATAAAAAATGACCACACAGTTTCCTAATCTCGGCAAGGATTCCTTTGGGTACCCATTTGAGCACAAGCCAATAGACCGAAATTGCAATTAGAATCGATTTTATCAGAACCAATCTTCCAACCCTCAAGAGCCATTTATAACTTTAGTGTTTTATTTGCTTTTCCATTTTGGCAAGCAGCCACATCTAGCCACGTTTTTTGTATGAATCTGACTTGAGGTGGAAGCCTAGGTATTTGAAATTGTCCTTCATAGGCATAGCTTCAAAGGGGAGGAAAGTATGAATTATGTTGATTTCTATCAACGAAAAACCTTCATGAACTATGGAAGATTTATGTTCATTTATGCACATACCTGTAACTTTGAGGAACAAGTCAAGTGAGGCTTTCAACTACTGAATATCACCTCTAGATCCATCGCTAAAGAGGAGAATATTGTCTACAAATAGAAGATGTGTTACAAAAATATTTGTAGCTACTTCAATCCCTTTTAGTTCTCCCCTATGTTTTGTTGTGAGAATCAATTGGTTCAGTCCTTCATTCGGCAATAAAATGAGGAGAGGTGACAAGGGCACCCGTGTCTGAGCCCTTTTTGGTTGTAGAAAAAGAGGGAAGTTACTCCATCAATTAAGACTGCATATTATATTATGGAAATAATTTATACATCTTTCTAATGACATGTAATGTCAATAATTTAAATGATATGTGTAAACTTCATATTGAGTAGTAAAAGAATTACCTATTCCCTTTCATATTCAAAAATAAAAAGAATTATAGATAAATAAATAAAAATTTACTATTAATTATTTTATTTCTTTATATATCAAATTGATATGAAATTATATTATTTAAAATAGATAAAAATTTATATAATTTAAAATAAATAGTAAAATATTTTACTGTATCTTTAGTTAATATATTTTTTAGGTTAACATTTCTTTAAATTAATATAATTATTATTATATTATTTTAATATAATGTTATGGAACAATATGTTTATTACTTTCAATCGTATAACATCTCAACGCAATAATAAATTAATAATTTTATTAATTTTTTAAATTTGTCTTTTCTCTTAACATAATAATAAAATAATATTATTATTTTTTCAAAATTTTCGAAATAAAATTTTGAATACAATTCATGGGCATTGTTTTCACTAATAAAAAGTGGTAATGCATTCTTTTGATATGGGTATCATGGGAGGTGTTAATTTTAAGTTGTACGGGAATACAATTCATGGCATTGTTTTCACTGTTAAAAAGAGGTAATACATTTTACATAATTCCTTTGATATGGGTAATGAGAGGTGTGGGTTAATATATGAATTCAATTTTCTTTATCTATGGGAATTATGGAATTATGATTTATTTTGCATAAACAAATAGTGTAGATAGGATTATATTGTATTTATATAATGAAAATATAATATTATTATTTATTTATTTATTTTTATTAAGCAATTTTTATATTAGGATGGTAAAGCTAAATGAGATAAGGTTAGATGCATAATTATTGGCTTTCCAACGTGAAAATGAGTCATTCAACTATAATAAAGAGAGCGCAAGGAACTCAATTATTTTGATGTAGGTGTAGATGTATAAACAAATAGTGGAGATATGAGTATATAGTATATATTTAGTTTGTATTAAATGAGATAAGGTTAGGTACGTTAATTATTGGCTTTTCAATGTGAAAATAAGTTATTCAATTATAATAAAGAGGGCAAGGAACTCAATTATTTCGATGTATGTGTAGATATATAATCTAGAACTGAGGTTGATTCTTGGTATCCAAAAGTATTATGATGCTTATTAATGCAAAAATATAATTTATGGTTAGTATTGTTTTTTACTTATAAAAAGAGATAATGCATTTTTAATTTAGTAATAAAAAAAATATAATTAAATTAAAAATTTTAATGATATTATTTTCATTTTAAAAAATTATATCTTAAACCTAAAAGAATATAAACAAAACTAAAAAAATCTTAGAAACTAACTAAATTATAATTTTATTTTTAAATCGTTATTATTAATTATAATAAAAAACAATGTATAATTTTAACATATATACATTTTAAAAAATATATAATAAAATTATTATTATTAATTATAAAAAAAAATCAATGTATGAGGTTAACATATATACATTTAAAAAAAAATATAACAAAATTTTTAATTATGGAAATTACTCCACTTTCTCATGAATATTCTGTTATAACTCAGATTTTCCTTGAAGTTGTTGGGAAGAAGAAAGGGGTCCAAGGTAACCACAAACCAACTTTTAGGTATAGAATCTAGCCAATTTGTACCCAGAGAGGGCTCTTTCTTTAAGTTTTGGCTTTTTTTTGAAAGATATTAGGCTAGTTATGAAGTTTAGGGGTTTTGATTGAGTTTGGGTGGTGAAATTCAATAGCAAAGGGGTAGAACTGAGTAGTTTAGGCCATTTGGCTAATGGAGTCAAAGAACATGGCTTAACTGGATTTGGTTTCTTAACAAGGGATGGTTTCACAGGGCAAGATAGTTAGGCAGGGAACAAATAGAGACTTAGAAAGGATGGAATGCACTCAAAAGGGATGAAGGGTAATTAAGAATCCTTCATCATTTTTTAAGAGAGGAAAATTGGATGATTACCAATAAAGAGCAATTAAGAATTCTTTACTAAATAATCAAAGTGAATAAACTAGGAAATAAGAGCAATTAAGAATTCACTGTTTATGCTAGTTTAGAGGAAAATATTAAGAACAAAAAAGATTGAAAACAGATTGCACTCAAGCACTTTCTAAATTATTCTTTTTCGTTTATCATTCCGATATGAAACACAGTTGATATAATAAATAAGAAAACTTTATAACATGAGATATAGAAGACTTATTGATCCGGTGTCTGACTCATGAATCCTGTGAAAAGTCCTTTGCATCAATTCTTCATCCAGCTAGCCATACAAAATTTTGTCCAACAACACTTTATTCCAAAATAATCAGTATTATAGCAATGTCTAGGAATCCACACTCAATACTCCAATTGAGGGAGTATTTATAAAAAAATTGTTAAGTTATGGTATGTTCTATGCTTATAACAATTTACTTCTTTTCTTGTTATTTCAAATTAGCAATCACATGTACATAAAGTAAAGTGTAGATATAACATTAAACGATTGAAAGAAAACAAGCCAAGACAAGAGACACAAGATGTGGCGGCTAGCTAGGGACAAACCCCACAATGTGTGGGGAAGCCCTTTGATCAAATATTCTTTTATCTTCAATAATTTAGTAGAGAGAAATAATACAATAAATCTGATTTATATCAGTAGTAGCAAACCCTAGATCAGTAGCATCAGCATTAGCGGCTTCATCATCAAACTAGGGCAGACGATATCTCACAAACCGACTGTCGGATCGGCATGATTCCACCACCAAAAGTTGCGGCTTCTATAGGAGGTTCAAATGAACCTACAACACAGTTCAGATGAGGATATCTTCTAGTCCACGCAAGTCAAACTTTACTTCTATAGTTGCAACTTTAGTTTCAGCAGCTTCCTTCAAACTAGGGCAGTCGATATCTTGCAAACCGCCCATCAAATTGACTTGATTCCACCACAAAAAGTTGCGGCTTCCAGAGGAGGTTCAGATGAACCTACAACGCAGTTCAAATGAGGAGATCTTCTAGTCCACACAGGTCAAACTTTACTTCTGTAGTTTAAGCTTCAGTTTCAGCAGCTTCCTTCAAACTAGGGCAGTCGATATCTTGCAAACTGTCCATTGGATTGACTTGATTCCACCACCAAAAGTTGCAGCTTTCAAAGGAGGTTCAGATGGACCTACAACATAGTTCAGATGAGGAGAAATTCTAGTCCATGCAAGTCAAACTTTACTTCTGCAGTTGCAGCTTCAGTTTCAGCATCTTCCGGCTTCAAACTGTGTGAGGGAGAGACCCTTTTCTGCACAGTAGAGAAGAGAATCTTTTCTGCGCAGTAGAGAGAGAGAGAGATGTGATGAGATGAGTGAGTCCAAATGAGGAAAATTCCTCCTATATTTATACACAACGTTGGTGTTTGAATAGATGCGACTATTGGGCTTCTGAGCCTACATGAGTTGTAGATCGGCTTGGTAATAATTCCATAATCGAAATAAATTCATATCTCCATGAATACTTATCAGAATCCGATGATCTTTATATCAATCCTACACCTCTCAGTGAGAGGAATGTAATAAAAATATTATCAGTCATGAATAAGATGACCCACATGAAGTTTTGGCCCTAGTTTCCAATTTTAACGCTCCCTCTCAACTAGGGAGAACTTCATCTACAATGTGTCTGAGGGTCGCTACTATTCATCCATCAAATGCACTGCCCTATACAGCTTGACCCTTGCCCTGCTCTGCTCTATTCTGCCTATTCTTCCTTGTCTTGTTTTGCCCTGTACTGATCTGTATTGTTCTGCTCTGTTCTGCTCTGCTCTTGCATTGTTCTGTTCTGCTCTGCTTTTGTCTGAATTATGAAGAAGAAGAAATGATCGAGGATGTATCATACTGACTCAAATTTAGTCTCAGAGTATGTACCACTAGTCCCAGACCAGTGTCAACCAACCCGAAGTCAACGTCATAGTGAGTACAACTGCATTGGTCCCAGACCAATATCATCCTCCACTAACTCAAAGTCAGTCTCAGAGTGCATACCAATGGTCTCAGACTAGTCTCAACTGACTCGAAGTCAGCTTCATAGTAGGTACCACTCCTACCACTAGTCCCACACTAGTATCGCAGTCTAAGAGAGTGTACCACTAGTCCCAGACTAGTCTCAACTGACCCAAAGTCAGCGTCATAGTATGTACCACTCTCACTGGTCCTAAACCAGTACGGCACTGACACAAATTCAATCTTAGAGTATGTACCACTGGTCCTAGACTAGTCTCAACCGACCCGAAGTCAGCATCATAGTATGGTACAACTCCTACCACTGGTCCGAGACTAGTATCATTGATCCTAGATCAATGGAGGTCATCCTAGTGTAGGGAGTATGGTAGACACAATGATGCATCCATCGGTACTACTATGGTCCCTAACTTCATTTCCCTACTCATTGATCAGATGAGAGGTACTTCCCATGAGTCCCAAATTGCATGGGTAGGATGCCTCAATAAGAGAACTAATCAATCCTGTCCTCACAGAAGAACACATCAATCCTACTACAATCACCATGGAGAACACATCAATCCAGGCCACCATGGAGAACACATCAATCCAGGCCTCACAGGAGAACACATCAATCCTGCTACAATCTCCATGGAGAACACATCAATTTAGGCCTCACAGGAGAACACATCAATCCAAGCCTCACAGAAGAACACATCAATCCTACTACAATCGCCATGGAGAACACATCAATCCAGGCCTCACAGGAGAACTAATCATCCTACTACATAGGAGAGAGAATCATCCTGCTCCACAAGAGAGAAAATCATCTTGTCCCACAAGAGAGCAAATCATCTTGTTCCAGTGTGCACCACTAGGGGAGGGTGAGTCACCCTCTGGTTGGATGTTGCTTCAGTAAGAACCACAAGCCCTCAGAGCTCCCAGAGCTCAATTTATGCAACATACAAGACCCTTGTACAAGGGTTTCTTAATGACTCCAAGTCGTTTGGGAAAATCACAAATTAGATCTTTCCTCAAGGCTTTGTCAAGGTGTATCGACCTATACATCATCTTAATGCAATGGAACCTCCTTGCTCATCGACTTACCATATCCCAGATGATGTCTATCTGCTGGAGCAATCGACGAATATAGGATTCCTCAATAATCGAATCCCACCTCTGGTTGTTACAGAGAATTATAGTGGTATCCAATGTAAATTCAAACAGCTCATTGAAGAGCTTTCACAACCAAACTGCCTGATAGGAGGCCATGCTAGTAGCAATATATTATGCTTCGGTGGTGCTTAAAGCCATTGACTTCTGCTTCTTGCTCATCCAGGATATCGAAGTAGATCCCAAGGTGAAATAGCACCCGGAAGTGCTCTTACGGTCCACCACACTACCTGCCCAATCAACATCAGTATATCCAAGTAGTCTCACATCTCCAGTAGTGTATCTTAACCCATTAGTAATTGTGCCACGAAGATATCTTAGAAGATTCTTGGCATCAATCGAGTGAGGCTCAACTAAATATGAGCTCACAATGCTAACTGCAAAACATATGTTTAGACGGAGGTTCACTAAGAACATCAATGCGAATGAGTTTATGAAACTCAAAGGAATTTCCCAAATCGGGTCCGACATCACTACCATATAACTTCTAAAAGTTAAGATCCTCGATGTAGTCACAGGCTTGTAGTCCATCATACTGAATATTTCCAATATCTTTACCACATATTTTCCTTGAGATAGGAAAATTTCAGTTGGCTTCTACCACACTTCAAGTCCTTGGTCCTTCATTTCAAATTCAGAAGCCAACTCCCTCTTACATTTGTGAATGAGAGGGTCTGCACGTGTTAGAAAGAGGTCATCCACATACAACACTAGTATGAGAGGCTTGTCATCTTCAACCTTAAAGTAAAGGTTAGGATCGGCTTCACTCCTAGTGAATCCCAGCTTCATCAAGTATCTATCTATTATCAGTAAAACTAGTGTCTATACAGAGCTGCTAGTCCCACTAAGGCTGGTAGCTACCTTAGAAACAAACACACCAAAAACTACTTTCGTTTTCCTTTATGATAAAAAGATAAGAGAAGAATAAGGAGACCAACCTCTGTCTTGCGCTTGGTTCCTTGCTCAATTCCTCTCTCTTCTGGTAGGTCTTTGTCACTCGCTTCCTTGTCTACCCAGCTTTAAGGAGTACCTGTAGAATCAAAGCAACATAACACTATCCAAGAACATAGATCTATTATCATAAACAATATAGGATCAGATGTACATTGACCACACAAATGCATAAATCATCAATTATACAAGAATGTGGAGGAAAACTTGAATAACTTTATTGATAATCAAGAAAGAGCAAAGAGGATTACAACCAATTGTTCTGACCCAGCATCATCCTCTCAGCAAGAAAGCCCATCTTCACCTCATGAAAAACTTAGATCACCCAACACTATGATATTGCACCAAGAAACCAATAGCACTTCCTTACAAGATACAAAATTCTAGCCTCTGGATCTCTGGGATGAGGGATCCATATATAGATGTCTGCAAGGGAGGTGAGTCAGCTTTTGAGATTTGATTAGTGTCTTCTCTCTGATAGTTCTTGATTCCACTTGGAGGATGATGATCTCTTACTCATCCCTGGTTGAATTCAGAGAGGCAAGTGTCACAGGAGAGGTTTCTGGAAGATTCCATGCTCCTCCACCTTGCGGATTGACCCTGCCATTTGTCCCTTCTCGCCCATCACACCCCATAGAAGGGTTTTTTGACATGCATCGCACCTATTGTGTGTATTCAGGTGGGATGCAACGTACTTTGCCTATGGAGCAGGTGAAATGGTCCAGTTTTGACCAGTTCTGAGTAGTTTTTCATGGAGAACTTCTGGGAGATGCTGTAATCAGTTGACCTTGTTCTTTTAGGGGTTGGAACAACACCTTTAGGGACTTATAAGCCCTTGGTTTATGGACATTTATGCTTGGGGTTGCAGTGCCCAAAAATGTCTATAATAGTTGCCCCCTAAAGCATGAGGTCGTTAATCTTTTTATGTCGGGTGAAATGCTTTATCATGAGGATCCGCAGTTTTTTCGAGCTGGAAGGCAACCTGTAATAAGATACAATACAATACATTATCCTCATGTTATTTTCATGATCTAGCTGAGGCGGGCATTCCCATGCTCAACTTTATAAATTCATTTTCATGTACATAGGACAAACAATCGTCTGAGTGTAGACTGATGATTCTGGTAGAGCCATCATCCCTTAGATTGGATGATTATCTGTGCAGCAATGATGTACATTTGATGTCTTTATTTTCCTGAATATATATCGTAGCCCAGATGGATGAAACTAGATCCGGGGTCTTCAATCTCATTCGATCTTCACTCAAAGTACAAGTCGATCCATGTGAGAGATGTTCTGGAGTCGAACATGGAAAGAAATCGCCTGATTACCAGCCAATGATGTAGGCTGTTAACAGGCAAGAGAAGAATCACCGATAATGATAATGACCCTCAAGGTACTGCAGTACAATTCACGTGGTGTGAATAAGGGACTTGGCATCGAACACCATGCAAAATCTTTCGTTCGAAGGCCATTGATGTAAACCTGTCGCCGGAAGTGAGAAACTTGCCATTGAGGCATGCAAGCTTCAAAGTACTGAAAGGGTTGTTCCTAGATCGACTTCTTGGATAATAAGCTGATGTCGACAAGAAGCGATCTGTCATAGGAGGGCCTTAGTGAATCCCACGTCAATGACATGGAATGGAGCAAATGATTTTAATGGAGGTGAAAACGAACTGGTGATATACGGTTAAGGGTGGCGGTCATGAAAGAATGGAGCAAAAATGTATTATAGTGGGTGAGACACAGGTGAATTCTCTGAGCGACTTCTCTTGAACATATCGAGGACACTGACATGATGGATTTGTAGCATTAACCCCAAATGTGGATGGTGTGATGGAACCATGGTGATGTGACCAGTGAATGGAACAACCCAACCCGACTCAGATGCGGAGTGAAAGTGTCATGTTCAAGAGCGACTTGCTACCAACAAAGTTTCTTCAAGTTTTCGTCCCAATTTTTCCCCAGTCATTGCTGACCAGTACCTCTTTATTTTTTTCAAGCTTGAGGAGGATAACATATGCTGTTCTATAATTTTCCCTTTGGGCAAACCCATCGCTATGTTTTAACGAGCCTAGCGATAGTGAAACTCGTTCTTGTCTGTTATGGACAAGTTTTTCGCTATTAGGTTTTAACGAGTTTAATGACAAAGATAACTCGGTCCTTTTCAACTTTAGAGAGTCTGAAAAGGGACGTAGAGGAAACTCAAAAGATCCCTTTTCATCATCTAATCCCTTAAGTCCGAAAAGTATAAAATAATATAAAAGGGATGAATTTTCGGTAATTTTAACGAGCCGAACAAAACAAGTGCTCGATCGTTTTGTGTAATAATCCCTCAGGTCCTAAAAGATTAAAATCGAAAGGAGGGATAGCACTTCTGGTCACTTTAATGAGCTGGAGAGGCCAATGGCTCGGCAATCTTTTCATATTTTACGAGTCAGTTGAAAAGAGCTTAAAGGAGACTCGTTTTTTGAGGAACGAGTGATAGATTCGGGTAGCAGCTGATTCCAGGTAAGGTTTGGAATTTTCCAATCACGGCAGTGTCACAAGGATGGCTAACAAGATCACTCTTCGCAGCTGTTCCTCAAAAGGGCTAAACAATCAAGTGGAGGTGAATGATCGGCCAATACAGCATGGAGGTGATGATGAGAACACGACCAAGGCTTCAAAGGCTGAAGTAATACATTCACGATGGTTATTTACCGGAAATTGGTTCATTTTTTAATGAGCTTAAATGCTGGGGAAACACTTGCTCATTGCTTATGTTTATTTTTTAATGAGCTTTAATTCCACGTTAAAACTGCTCGATATAACGGTCATTTCTTGACTTTACCATTAATGACTTTGTTCCTTCAAAGGTTGTGTTGCATGCTCAATTGATTCATCAAACTAGTTAGAAATGAACAATACATGTTTTGAAAATGAGTTAAGACACTAATATTTTACTTGAATTACATAAAAAGTAATTTAAAAGTGCTTTTACCCCTCATTTTACCATTTCATTTGAACTTTGGTCTGTTGGAGCCTTGGAGGTGCTTTCCCCCTTTATTTTCACCAGCTGATTTCGGGAGATTCTGTGGACGATTTTTGGCATCGTCTGGACCAGGTAAGAGCTAAACCTGAGCTCTTTCATTTCATCCTTTCCATTTTGCATTCTGAGCCCGATTTCTGGTTTTTCTGAGCCTCTCGGGTTTGAAAAACTCGCTCTGGCTCCATCGCACCCTTTCTATATCGAAAGGTGCGTTGCATGTTGGCCTACCCACTGGACAGTTGGCATGCAATGCACCCAGAACACTACTGGGGGTGCGATGGGTGCAAAGAGGGAAATTTGTGCACAGTTTTCAATGGAAATTTTTGCCTGTTTCTCACCAAATCAAGATCTAACTCTTCTCTTGTTTGTTTTCAGAGATTTATCGAAGCAAAATTCCTATTACATGGTGAGAACGTGAGCATGAATAAGAGGACATGCTTGCTTTACATGATCCGATTACGGTAAATGCACTGCGAAACTGTGGCTTGTTCAAGTTTTTCCGCATTTCTAGAATGAGGCAACAAATCAACTTGTTTCAGTATTTGCTCGATGCCTAGGACCCTACCAACCAGGTGTTCCATATTAGGGGCAAATCCATCCCCTTGACTGTCGTGGACATCTATTTTTTGACCGGCTTATCGAGGCGGGGTGCCCCTATCTTCTTATCAGGTTCGACCCGTGGGGGTGAATTTGTGAGAGATTATATTCGCAGGTATTGCAAAGAGGGATCTTAGCCGAGTAAAGACGGCAAGATCATCATCCGAGATGTCATTGACAGGTCCTTCAGGACCATTCTGTTCACCTTTGGTAGGATGGCTGGTAGTGTGGCTCTTCACGTGGCCAACCGGTCTTATATGCAGTATGCCTTAGAATGCCTCGAACCGAAGGTGTTCAATTGGTGTGATGCAGTACTCTTTGTGTTGAAAGAATAGTTGAGCAAGGTGAAAAATGGAAGATTGAAGAACTTTGGATATGGTTCTATTTTGACCGCCTTTGCCTTGGAAAAGATCTTGCTGATGCAGTTGCAATATATTTCACTTGGTTTACCTCCACCGACTGAACTACGAATGCAGAGATGGGTCGACCATATGTCCAGACATGCTGGTCAGTCTCAGGTTTCCTTTTTTGATACCTTCTTCGAGTGGTTCAATCATCAGGAGATGGTTTTTTCTGAGTATCCATATGCTGGTATGGACTTCCGGGGTGACCCGGATTTGGTACAGTCGGCTGGCGAGCAGTGGGGTGCCATTGGTAAATTCTTTGACCATGTTTCTATTTATCATTTCTCTTTATAATGTCCTTTTGCTTTATTCTATCAAGACTAATCAGAACTCATGTGCTCATGCAGATGTTGGTCTCGTTTGGCCAATAGTACGCCTGAGAGTGCCAGCTGCCGCTCCAACAGGAGAGGCTGTGGGAAGGGCTATCCTTTGCGACCTTGATGTGGCTGAGACTCTTTCAGCATTACAGGATCAGGTCGAGGGCCTCACTCCTGATATTCCAGATGTGAGGACTGACGAGCTGCCTCTGAGGTTGTAGCGACATACTACTAGCATGCCAAGTCGATGGACTAGGCTTTTACGCATGATTGCACAGGCGGTGACTTGTTATCACCAAAATCATTAGACTAGGGTGCCCCCTAGCGTTTTGAGTTTTGGGTCATTTGACCAATTTTGTCTTGGTTACAGAACATTATGTGTAAACCATAAACAATTATATATATATATTTTTGATTTTCGGAGTTTTATTTTGGTTAAGTTACATGATCCAAATGCAAATATTGATGAAATGCTTCTTTTTATAAATGTTGCAAATGTTTATCTAACACATAATTTTCCAATGAGTCAGTTAATGTGTTTAAGCTTCTGGAAATATGCTGATATTGAATAAAATCAAATTGCCTTTCCAAAGTCTTGACCCTTAGGAACATGCGATACATAGCTAGATTTCGGACGAAGTAGATACCAGTGAGTTGTAGTATGACGAGCTGTGAGTCTAGCCTGACGACAAGTCGGTGTATGCCATGTGTGATGGCATCAGAGAGAAGTTCTATCAACGTGCTATATTCAGCGATGTTATTCGTTGATCGACCAATACATACCCCTCTGAAACTTACTAACTCGCCACTTGGATCAAAAATGGCCCAGGCCGTAGAAGATAGGTTTCGCAAACTACGACTTGCTCCGTCGGCATATCCAACAAAAGATTCCAATAGGTTCGACATCTGCGAAAAATGTAAAAAGTGGATTTACTTGACCAAAACGATTACCCTTAGCAAAAACAAAAATGTAACAAAAGCATATAGGTTACCACACTGAATCATGCATAGTAACGCTTAAGGTACAACTCGTTACGGGGTTGCGCCAGTGGAATGTCGTCGTAGTCCATTAACTCGTAGGCTCCTTTTGATAATACACGTTTAACAATATAAGGGCCCATCCATAAATATTTGAATTTACCTGCTCCCAATTTATCGGATTCTTGGTCGTAAAGTAAGACCAGGTCACCTTCTGAGAAGACACGGGGTTTGACATTCTTGTCAAACTGCGCCTTGACTCGTTTCTTATGGGCTTCGTTAGCCAAAGCGGCATCACGATGGGTTTCATCCAATTGGATTAGTTCCAAGAAATGAGCCTCCTCTTCTGAAGTTCCGGGGAGAAGGTCGATTACGAGTTTGAGGGATGAGATTTCACACTGAACTGGTAAGATTGCTTCTAGGCCATACACCAATTGGAAGGGTGTAAACCCGGTTGCATTCCTTACCGATGTTCAGTATGCCCACAAGATCGAGTATAGGATCAGGTGCCAACTCCTTTTGTGGACTCCAATCATCCTTTGCAGCATGTGCTTCAGGACTTTGTTGATTGCTTCAACTTTTCCGTTGGCCTGCAGGCAGTATGGAGTAGAGCTGTCGTGAGACAACCCTAATTTGGCAGCTAATTCGACCATCATGTGATTGTGAAAATGCGATCCATGATCTGTGACTATAGCCTGTGGAACGCCGAATCTAGCCACTACATGATTGAAAAAGAAAAGGTCAGTTGTTTCACCAGTGTTATCTAATGTAGGCATCGCCTCGACCTATTTGGTAAAATAGTCCACTGCGACTATGATATACCCATGCCCCCCGGTCAAGGTGGGGTTACATGTCATGAAATCAATGCCCCATTTGGCGAATGGCCCAACAACAACTATTGGCTGCAGAGGTGTGGGTGGTCTTTTGGTTTTGCTATCGAAAATTTAACAGGCATGGAAACTTCTGACTGCGGTTATGCAATCTTTGAACATTGTTTGCCAGAAGTGTCCTGCTTGTAAAAGAATTTGCACCGTAGCATAACCAGATTGATGCCCCCCACACGCGCCTGAATGGCAATCATTCAGGACTTTTTCGGCTTCCTCATGGGTGAGGCACCTCCTCAGAACTATATCGACGCCACGACGGTAAAGTGTATCACCGACGATCATGTAGTCTTTTGATTGGTATCGAATACGTTTTTGTTCGGAGCGGGAGGTATTAGGCCTATATTTTTGTGTTTGGAGATAGATGATTATATCTCCATACCACGGATTGCTTGAAGATATCAGAAACAAAGATTCATCCACGATTGTTTCATCGTTGGACGACGATGGGAGATCACATAGTAATTCTGCGAAAACCAGGGCTTTCTTTGATTTGGATTTTACAAATTCCAGATCAAACTCTTGTAGAATTGCTATCCATTTTGAATATTTCCCCCCCAGAAACTGTCGCGACAATATATAAGTCATGGGGTTGCAATCTGACAGAATGGTAGTTTTTCGAAAGAGGACATAGTGTCGAAATCTCTGTATCGCTTGAACAGCTGTGAGCGCCAGCTTTTCAACATAGGAATATTTTCTCTCTGTATCATTTAAGTTCCTACTCAAATAATATATAGGATGTTCAATTCGTTGTCTTCTTGAACTAAAACCATTGCGATGGTTGTATCCGCTGCAACCAGATACAGGTTAAAGTCTTTTTGATAATCAGGAGCATACATTAATGATGCTTTCATTAGGGATTCTTTTAACGCATCAAAGGAGGCTTATGCGACCTGATCCCAGACGAAGGGCACTTCCTTTTTTAATAGACGTGTATAACCTTTAGCAAGTTCAACGTAATTTGGAATGAACCTCCTCAGAAAGTTTTCTTTCCCTTGTAGTTTCCGAATCTGAAGCAAATTTGAAGGTGGAGGCAAATTTATGATTGCCTGAACCTTACATGGGTTGAGACGAATCCCGTCCTTTGAGACTACAAAGCCAAGTAAACGACTAGAACTGACACAGAACACGCATTTGTGTGGATTGAGTCGTATCTTGTAGTGTCGGCAACGTAGAAATATCGCTCTCAAATGCTGCAGATGATCAGTCCGCTTTCGCGAATGAGCCGGAAGGTCGTTAAGATATGGTTGAACGATGTTTTTGATGTCATGGAAGGCATAATTCATTGCCCTCTGGAGTTTTTCCCCTACATTCTTTAAACCAAAGGGTAATTTGCGATATGCGAATGTGCCCCACGGACCAATAAATGCAGTCTTTGACTGGTCCTGTGGGCGAATATTTATTTGATTATACCCGGAGAATCCATCCATGAATGAAAAGATTTCGCATCCAGCACATTCATCAATTATCTAGTCAATAAAGGGTGTAGGGTAGTTGCCTTTTGGACAAGCTTGATTTACATCCCTATAATCGACTCACACTCTAATCGTTCCTTGTTTCTTCATAACAGGAACAGTGTTCGATACCCAATCGGTTAGAGGAACAGGGTAAATGAAACCAGCATGGAGAAGATTTTCAACTTCTGCCTTGATGGCAGCGGCTTTTTTCGGGTGCACCTGCCGTAGCCGTTGTCGTACTGGTTTGACATATGGATACATCTTGATTTCGTGTTCAAATATACTCGAGTCAATGCCTGGCATTTCATTATATGACCAAGCAAAGACATCTCTGAATTCGCGAAAAATAGCATTGTATATTCTAGTTCTGAAGGAGAACAACATTCGCCAACATAAATATTCTCTACAACATCTGTTTTGGTCGAGATATTTATGGCGATAATCTCTTCAATTTTGGAAAAGTTTCGCTCGGAATCCACCGTGTTTACAGTATTTGATAGGAAATCAAAAACTGAAGGATGATGATGGTCATCAGGAGTATCTTCTTTACAATCCGGAAGAGGGGATGATGGTGGTAATCTTCCCATGGTGCCCCTTAAATTACCATTGATTGAACAATTCCTTCGTCGGTGTAATGCACTTGTGACCAAGGATCTGAAGGGGTGCCATATTCCTTAGACCTATCTATCCACACGTTTGATGAGCGTTGATTTGGGTCTACCTCCCATGCCAAAAATAGTGATTGCTACAATATTTCTATTGGGATTGGAGGCAATACCTACGTATGATCCATGTTTATATCGTTTTCTGAGATCTTTTGAATCGAAGATATCATGTTGCAGGTTCCTATCGTCGCTAATTCCGCCAGATTGATTGGAAGCGGAAGGGCAAAAGTCCCCATTAATATAGGGTCTTTTAGTAGGCCTACACTGATATTTTGAAGCATATGGGGGCTTCCATGGATCATTGGAATGCTTTCCGTAACTTGGGAACTATTCAGGAGAAATGTTTGTTGGTCGACGATCGTAATTCCTCCTTGAAAAGGAAATGCAATCTTTCTAAAGTAGGTCGACATAACTGCAACCATAGCATATATCCATGGTCTTCCCAGTAGGATGTTGTAATCGAGGTTTCTGTCGATTACTTCGACATCTATTTCTACTGTTTTCCCTCCTAGTTCAACTTGCAAGTTACTTAGAATACTGTATGGGGTATATGTTCGTCCGTCAAATGCTTTTAATGTTGTCGAAGATCGCGACAAGGTTGGCGATCCTAAAGTTTTCCAACAACTCATCGACATAATACATGTAGATGCCCCCTCATCAATAATTGTTCGATGAACAGTTTTGTTGAGGGCTTTCACTTGAATGAGGAAAGCTAGTTGAGCTGGTAACTGAGGATCGTATCCTTTATGATTAAAGAACACAAGATTAGAATCCTTTGGGTCTATCCCACCGATAGCTGATAATAAAGCCTGCTTTTGGGATGGGAAATTTTGCAGTACCTCAGGTGTCGACATAGCGGATGGCGATTGGGCCAGATCTTCCACTATATTATAATGTTGTGCTGCTCTAACACGAGGATTAAATGTCGACTTGTGTACTACTCCCTTTGGCGGTTTTATTTTTAGCTCTGGAATGATGGGCGACGCAACTTCTGTTGAAGTTGTTGTTGAACTACTAGGTTGATCTTTATCCTTGTTGTTCGACAGCTGTGGATTCTTGTAATCTTTGTTCCTTGTCAATATCAAAGCATCCTTTTGCTGTTTCGAAACCGACAACATCAGTACTTGGCACAGGGAAGCATTTTCACTAGCAACCAGATTTGTTCCTGGATTTGGAAACGGATCAGTTAATACTGCCGAGGTTTTTGAATTTTTGATGAATCTTTTAAGCTCAGCCTTATGTGGACAATCTCTTGTCCAATGATCCTCATCACATATTATACATGGATTTTTTGGTTTCCTATCTCCAGGAGGGTTTGCAGAACATTTTTCAGGTGATGATTCCTCTTGTTTCTTCTTCTTCCCTTTGTTTTTCTTCTTACCTCCCGGGGTCTTGGTTTCTTTGCCTTTATCTGTCGAGACGGCATTTACTTCCGAGGCGAGAAGTTCTTCTTTTGCATTCTGACTGGAAATATTACGGGCTTTTTTAGATGTAGCCTTTGTCGATTTCGTGTCTGTCGTACCAATCACACCATCTCCGGCATGAGAGTCATTGTTCCATTTAGGAGGAGGGGGGACAGAAAATTCCGGTCTGGGAGCATCAGGGACTTTATCGTAGAGCGTGCCAGACTGAGTATAAATCAAGTCTAAATATTGCACACAAGAAATAACTTGCTCTTCAGTGACGACTCCTCCTTTTGCCACATCTTCTGTAATGGAAGGTAATAAAGACTTAATAAACCATTCAGCTAAAAGCTGATTAGGAACATACGTTTTTACCATTCTACGACGACGTCGCCACTCATGAATATGATCGGATATGTGAGTGGCCATTGTTTGCTAGAAATTGGTAATAAGTTCTGTTCCCATTTCATACCTTATCAGTAACTGAAAATGGGTTAAAAAGGTTGTGGCCAGGGTACTGAAGTTGTCAAATGAAGCTCTGGGTAACTCGATATACCATTTTGCTGCTGGACCAGTTAACGTCCTCTGAAAAAGGTGAAGCCTAATCGAATCATCATTTAGGGTGTTTGATGAACACCACTGATGAAATGTCATCACATGATTCGACAAGTCTTCACCTGGATTTCCATTAAATTTAGGAATATCTGACGGAAGTCTATGCGGAATCACTGGCCACCAACGGGCGTAAGCAATTGGATTGTTTGTTAACCTATTTAGATCCAGTAACTCCAAAGTTGCCACGAAGGGTAACTGCTAATCCAGGTTTGGTGAAGCATACCCAGGATATGACAGAATTGCCTGAGCAGTTGGTCTTTGCATACCAGCATAATGCATTTGATGCTGGTAACTTTGGTAAGGTTGATGGGCATAACCATTGTAGAACGGTTGATTTTGATCGTTTTAAATATATGGCTGCCCACTATTTGCAAAGATTTGTTGCTCAGATCCTTGGTATAC
Organism: Pinus tabuliformis; assembly: GCA_031772625.1. Lineage (NCBI taxonomy): Eukaryota > Viridiplantae > Streptophyta > Pinopsida > Pinales > Pinaceae > Pinus > Pinus tabuliformis. The sequence goes on along the minus strand of CM062805.1, from coordinate 751,106,113 downwards.
TTGTTGGAATTGCGGTTGTTGGTATTGCACCAGCCATGGTTGTGAAGCCATGTGCTGTTGTCCAATACTGACTGTTTGACCAAGATGAGGGGTAATTGTACCCGTTTGGGCCTGTGTCATTCCACTAGTTGGTGATTGTGGTTGAGTCGTAGGGACAAGAGGTTGTTGCATTACCACCTGAGAAACCTGAGGTTGGCATACAACAGCCAGCACTTGTACTTGTGACACCATCACAATAGTTGGCGTGGTCGGTATATTTGACATAGGTAAGCATTGTTGCATTGAATATACAACTCTTGGTTGTTGAGGCAGTATCGGCACCCAACCGCTAGATGTAATTCCAGCATAACCTGAATTTTGTTGTGAACTCCCATATGGTTGTCCTCCCGGAGGAGACAATGAAAGGGTATACTGCCCCCCATATGGCGGTAATCCGGTACTTAAAGGAATTGTTTGCCCTTGAGGACCGGACTGCCCAAATTGACACCCTGAAGGATCAATTTGCTGAGACTCAACATAAGAGTTCCCGGATACTATTCTGGATGAACAAATAGGAACAGACCATACTGTTGAAATAGCCCCTGAGTGGGCCCCGTCTAGCGATTGAGAGCTAGTTGGGACAAATGGTATGCCGACAAACATTGTTGGAGTGACAACAGGGAGTTCTGCCGTCGCTGTGTTGGATGACACAGTCCTAGATGTCGACAGTTGTTCAGACATTTCTAGTCTATCCAAAAGATTGCCTAGCGATTCTACAGGAGCTTCCAATGGCGGTAGACTAATTTATGATGAAGAAGGATATAGAGTGATCCCGACTCCAAATCGCGATGGTGTACTATATGGAGGATCCTCCACAATCTCTTCTATAGCAATCTGACCAGGTGGAAGAGGTAGACCGTCAGGTCCGTAAAATATTTCTGGTGCCGAAGAAGGTATAAAATCTGCAGCGACAGATGTTTGGGGAATAACACCCTCCGAATCAGCTGTAGATGGAGCTGGCTCAGTAACACAAGTGTTTACCTTCACACTAGGATAAGTTCTACTATCCTTTGGTGGCTGCTGAACTTCTTCTGTAAAGGCAGGGATACCAGAAATGTTTGGAGTAACCGGAGTCTCCGCTGGTGTCGAAACACTTGTTCTAACTTTACCAGGGGATTTGGAACTGGTTAAACGAGTTCGCTATGTCCGTAACAGTTTCGACTTTGGAGACAAAGACGGTTGACTCCTAAGCCTCCGCGAATGACAGGGTTTCAATTGAATTTCTTCCACGATTGCGGATTACGCGATCAACTAAAAATCAAGGGGAAGTATGTTTCCGAATTAGATGAATTTTAGATGCTTTGACACAACTTTTTTTTTCAATTTTTAAGAGTCGAGAAAAAACAAAAGATGACTCTAGTTGCCTTCGATTTTTAATGAGCTTGAAGTGACAAGTGCTCAGATGGACCTTTTCCGTTAAGGAGTCTGAAAAGGAACGTAAGGGACTGCTCTGGAAATCTAGACAGAGGGATTACCAAACCAACCGCAAAACTGTAGAATACTTTTTACGGTACGGCAATCAATCTTCCCGAATGCTATGTTCAGTGCATTGCGATCGGTAGGGCGGCAGACTCGACTTCCTATGGATAAAGGATAAAGCCTATTGTGGTCTCCCAAAATATACTCAACAGTACGTGGGAGCATAAGTCCGTACTGACACTTATTGTCTCAAAGTGGAGGAATCACCCAACCAACAGTGAAAACAACAGTTACCAGGCTTTACGACGCCGGAATACGTCTCTAGCCTAGACTTCTAGATGTTGTGCATTAGGTTCCAAAGCGTTTTTAGATTCATTAAATTTATTTTTATGGTTGATCTTGCTTAAGAAATTTGCCTTTCAGGTTCACCGCATGATGTAGATGTACAATTCCTAAAATGCAATCTAAGATGATAAACAGTCATTTAATCTTCTTTTTTCAATGAAAATCCTAGCTACTAAGGAAAGAGAGATGGCATTCTTTCAACAAAGATCACAGAGCACACACTATATGCACTGTCCTAAATCAAGCCAACAAACCGTCTAAATGCAAATGCACATGCATGTATTTGTTTTCAGCCTTCTTAATGTGTGAATGATAAAAAGAAAGCTAAGCACAAATCTGAATTATTTTCCAAAGCGACAATTACTAACAAGTTTCTTTTCAAAACAAAATGAGGACAATGACGAAACTTTGTTATTTGGAATTGAAAAATTACTTTCGACACTTGAAAAACTACTAACTCAAATCAAATACAGGAGTAACAGTGTAATCGACTATCAAGAACAATTAGATTCTCTTCTATGACTGAAAACGACACTTGCGACACTTTCAAATCAAGAAATGACAGTACAATTACGCTACTTCTTTGTAAAGGAGATCTGAAAATGACTCAAAAATACATAAAAACATTTACAGTTCTTTTCACAATGGAGGCGGAATAACAGCAAGGAAAGGGGTTTCAACAAAGGTGTACTGACTACAAGCAGCAAAACTCCTGAATAGAGCTGAAAAGAGTGAACACGGAAACCAAAATTTAGGAACAAGGCCTTGTCTGATCAGTGCACCTATAACACAGTGAAATTGAAATGCAACGCACCTACTACACTCGGGAAGTGAGATGCATTTGAAGTTCACAGAACAGACAGTGCGCTGGACCAGGGACGAGACTTTGATTGGATTCTAGGTCACAGTTTGCAGTTCAGTTCAGGTATTTAGGCCAAGCAAGTGGTAATCAGTAAATCAATCACAGGGGTAGATCTAAGGAGGTTACTAGAGCCACCACGAGGGAAATTAGAGAGCTTGTAAATCAATCGTTTAATTCATAAACAAAACCCGGAGATAGACTAAAGCAGCATTGATCTACTTTGCACTTGCATAGAAAATGCAGTTTGAAGGCTAGTTAGCTTGACTTCAGGCTCCGTCTGTAAGTTTATAAAGTAAACAAATGTAGATGAACAAACAATCTACTCGCTCCCCAGTGGAGTCACCATTTTTTTATCGGGAAAACTAGTGTCTATACAGAGCTGCTAGTCCCACTAAGGTAGTAGCTACCTTAGAAACAAACACACTAAAAACTACTTTCATTTTCCTTTATGAGAAAAAGATAAAAGAAGAATAAGGAGACCAACCTCTGTCTTGCGCTTGGTTCCTTGCTCGATTCCTCTCTCTTCTGGTAGGTCTTTGCCACTCGCTTCCTTGTCTACCCAACTTCAAGGAGTACCTGTAGAATCAAAGCAACATAACACTATCCAAGAACATAGATCTATTATCATAAACAATATAGGATCAGATGTACATTGACCACACAAATGCATAAATCATCAATTATACAAGAATGTGGAGGAAAACTTGAATAGCTTTATTGATAATCAAGAAAGAGCAAAGAGGATTACAACCAATTGTTCTGACCCAGCATCATCCTCTTAGCAAGAAAGCCCTTCTTCACCTCATGAAAAGCTTAGATCACCCAACACTATGATATTGCACCAAGAAACCAATAGCACTTCCTTACAAGATACAAAATTCCAGCCTCTGGATCTCTGGGATGAGGGATCCATATATAGATGTCTGCAAGGGAGGTGAGTCAGCTTTTGAGATTTGATTAGTGTCTTCTCTCTGATAGTTCTTGATTCGACTTGGAGATTGATGATCTCTTACTCATCCCTTGTCAAATTCAGAGAGGCAAGTGTCACAAGAGAGGTTTCTGGAAGATTCCATGCTCCTCCACCTTGCGGATTGACCCTGCCATTTGTCCCTTCTCGCCCATCGCACCCCATAGAATGGTTTTTTGACATGCATCACACCTACTGTGTGTATTCAGGTGGGATGCAACACACTTTGCCTATGGAGCAGGTGAAATGGTCCAGTTTTGACCAGTTCTGAGTAGTTTTTCATGGAGAACTTCTGGGAGATGCTGTAATCAGTTGACCTTGTTCTTTTATGGGTTGGAACAACACCTTTAGGGACTTAGGATCCCTTGGTTTATGGACATTTATGCTTGGGGTTTCAGTTCCCAAAAATGTCTATAACACTATTGATCCTCTCATACCATGGTCGGGGTGCTTGCTTCAGCCCATAGAGAGCCTTCTTCAACCTTCATACATGAGATTTTCGATCATTAATCTCAAATCCTTCGGGTTGCTCCACATGGACCTCTTCTTTGATCAAACCATGTAAGAACATGGTCTTGACATCCATATGATGTAGGTTCCATCCTTGTGAAGCCATAAGGGCTATGATCAAGTGGATGGTCGTATATCTGGCAACAGGTGCAAATATCATAGTCTATACCTTCCTTCTGGGAGAAACCACGAGAAACAAAATGAGCCTTATACTTTTCGGTACTTCCATCTGTTGCATGCTTTATCTTGTAAAGCCATTTATAAGTGACAATTGTCTTGTCCTAGGGTCTGGGAACTAATTCCTAGACATCATTCTCCATAATAGACTCATATTCTATGGTCATAGCATCCTTCCATACTTGATGCTTGACGACATCTGAGAATGATGAAGGCTCATTTTGTATGATCGTGCTCTTGATGGTTAGGTATCCCTAATACCTGTTAGGTTTCTTACTTTGATGGAAGGTCCCTCAGGGTGCAGCATGTCCTTAGCATCATCAAGTATCCCCCTAGGCCATGAAGGCCTCTTCCTAGAAGAGGAAGGCTCATGTGGATGAGGATCAATCGGATCCATGGGTTCTTCTACATCAGGCATTGATTCATCATACTTTTCTTTCAGTTTCCTAGTGTTGGCTTCTTGAGAGCTCCTCAAAGTTGGAAGATTGTTCACCTTGCTGAGAGCCATATCTTCGTCAAAGGTGACATCATGAATAATTATGACTTCCCTTTGACTAGCTACATAGATTCTATAGCCTTTAGTATTTTCACCATAGCCCACAAAAATTCCTTTCTTTCCATATGCACCCAATTTATTTCTTTTCTCTTTTGGCACATGAAAATATACAGGGCTTCCAAAAATTCTAAAATGAGAAACATTAGGTTTCTTACTGGTGAACATTTCTTCAGGAGTCTTGGAACCCAATGCTTGATGAGGGCATCGATTTTGTACATATACGACAGTGTTTGTAGTTTCAGCCCATAGAAACTTCGAAAGTCTTTGATCATGTAGCATGGCCTAAACAGCTTCCATAATTGTGCGGTTCTTCCTTTCTGCCACACCATTCTGCTCTGGAGTATGTGGTGTAGTATTCTCCCTCTTAATGCCAACCTCAGGTATGCCTAAGTGAACCAACTGTAATATATCGGAGTTCTTGCTTTGGCTTGAGGGGAATGGTCCCCTTTTGAGCTTTCCTTCGACACATCCTTGACATACACCTTCTTTCTCTACTCGGAATTCAGGCATCCCTATCACCATTTGTCTTACATCGAGTAGAGCTTTATAATGAAGGGGGGAAAACCTTCGATGCCAAAGTTTAGATTGAAGAGATGTGTCATAAGATATGACACCTAGCGAACTTCCATCGACCTGATATAATGAATCAACATGAAACCCAAGAGTAAAGTCTTCTTTAACACTATTTTTTCCATGTACGTACCTTGCCATCACTGGAGGTTACCTTGTAGCCTTTGTCTTCCATTGCCGAGATGGACACCAGGTTCTTTCCGAGGTTAGGTGCATTTAATACATCCTGGAATTTCTAGCCTTCTTGAATGGTTGTCCTCTTCCTTGATTTCCAGCATTCCTTTTACCTTTGCTATTGAATTCTCCATTCCTTCGATTACCATGAGAGGGATTTTTATCATCATCATGGTGAGAGTCCTTTCTATCAGGGCATTCCCTTGCATAGTGATCTGCTTTATTGCAAATGTAACACATCTTTCTTCCACTCTTAGATCCAACCTTTCTTTTCAATTTAGACTCGAAATTATTTCTTTTCTTAGCATCAGAAGAAAAGGTAGTAGGAGGACCTTTAGGCATGGGCATTTCTTGCTCTTCTACCCTTGTTTCTTCTTGAATGCATCTAGACATTAATTTCTCGAAATTAGGAAATACATTATTGTTCAGAAGTGTAGTCCTAAACATGTACCATTCCAATGGTAATCCTCTAAGAGTTGTGAGTGCCATTTCTCTGTTGGTAATAGTCTCCCCAATAAATATGAGATCATTCTTGATCTCGGCGATTCTTAAGAAGTACGCTTGCATACTCTCATCTTTACCCTTCTTGATTTCCCTCAGCTTATTTCTAAGAAACAAAACTTGATTTGCATCATTAACTTTAAATAAAATCACCAGTCTATCGTAGATTTCCTTGGAGGTGTCCAGTTCAGAGATGTAGGCCACCAAGTGCTTGTCGATAGAGTCCTGAATGATCTTCTTCACTTTAATTTCTTAATTCTTCCATTTGTTCCCGGTAGCAAGAGGTGCATTTGATGGAGGCTCAACAATATTGCCTCTCACATGATCCAACACTCTGTGATCCTTAAGGGTTAGATCGATAGACATCTTCCATCCATGATAGTCAGCTTTTTCATGGAGCTTGTCTTCGGTAAGAAAGAGTGTTGAGAACCTCATCGTTCTTTTTAGGATAGCCTTGCCAATCTTCTCTTAGGTGATTGCTCTTGATCTTGCTCGGGTTTTGTCTTCACCTCAACTCTGATCCCATGTTAAGTTATGGTATGTTCTATGCTTATAATAATTTACCTCTTTTCTTGTTATTTTAGATTAGCAATCACATGTACATAAAGTAAAGTGCAGATAGAACATTAAACAATTGACAGAAAACAAGCCAAGACAAGAGACACAAGATGTGGCGGCTAGCCAGGGACAAACCCCACAATGTGTGGGAAGCCCTTTGATCAAATCTTCTTTTATCTTCAATAATTCAGAAGAGAGAAATAGTACAATAAATCTGATTTATATCAGCAGTAGCAAACCCTAGATCAACAACAATAGCATTAGCGGCTTCATCGTCAAACTAGGGCAGATGATATCTCACAAACCGACCGTCGGATCAGCATGATTCCACCACCAAAAGTTGCAGCTTCCAAAGGAGGTTCAGATGAACCTACAGCACAGTTTAGTTGAGGATATCTTCTAGTCAACGCAGGTCAAACTTTACTTCTACAGTCGCAGCTTCAGTTTGAACAACGTCCTTCAAACTAGGGTAGTCGATATCTTGCAAACCATCTGTCAGATTGACTTGATTCTACCACCAAAATTTGTGGCTTCTAGAGCAGGTTCAGATGAACCTATAGCGTAGTTCAGATGAGGAGATCTTCTAGTCCACGTAGGTCAAACTTTACTTCTGCAGTTGCAGCTTCAGTTTTAGCAGCTTCCTTCAAACTAGGGCAGTCGATATCTTGCAAACCGTCGGTCGGATTGACTTGATTCCACCACCAAAAGTTGTGGATTTCAGAGGAGGTTTAGATGGATCTATAGCATAGTTTAGATTAGGAGATCTTCTAGTCCACAAAGGTCAAACTTTACTTCTGCAGTTGCAGCTTCAATTTCAGCAGCTTCCGGCTTCAAACTGTGTGAGGGAGAGACCCTTTTCTGCGCAGTAGAGAAGAGACTCTTTTCTGCGCAGTAAAGAGAGAGAGATGTGATGAGATGAGTGAGTCCAAATGAGGAAAATTCATCCTATATTTATACACAACGTCGGTGTTTGAATAGATGCAACTTTTGGGCTTTTGAGCCTACATGAGTTGTAGGTCAGCTTGATAATAATTCCATAATCAAAATAAATTCATCTCCATGAATACTTATCAGAATCAGATGATCTTTATATCAATCCTACACCTCCCGACGAGAGAAATCTAATAAAAATATTATTAGCCATGAATAAGATGACACACATGAAGTTTTGGCCCTAGTTGCCAATTTTAACAAAAACTTTACAAAAAATATCTCATAACAAAGTGAGATATATTCTAGGATGACTATGAATAAGTTACAAGAAAAATAGAGACAGATGGTCTCGTAGATAGAAGAAAAGGAAAAATGATGTTGTGTTGTTCCTATTCTTGTGAATGTGCTGGAGGCAGGCCCTATGATTTGGTTTGCTACTGTCTTCTTGGTAATTCTGTGTTGGTTTCCCTGTTTTCACTGATACTCTTTACATGCTCTGATACTCTTCGACTTGTTTGATCCCTGTTTATCCTTTTTACCATTTTTTAATGTAGTAAATAATCAAAATTTACATTTTATCAAGGATAATTTACAAAATTTCTAACATTTCTTTCGACCATTGTGGTTCTGGTATTTTGGTTCTTTGAAGTTTTCTGAGGGTCTCATAAGTTTTGGTGTACCTGAAAAAGGTAGGTTGAATTGGAAGCAAGTGCTTTATTTCATGCTCGACATAGAATAAGTTCTCTAGACTGTCATAAAGAACTCTACCTGTAGGCAACGCTTTTGATGTTGATGCGCTTATTGATGAACTTGCATGGTTACTTTCATATTGATTTAATTTCTCCACATAGACTATATGCCTCATCAATTTGTCATTAATAACTAAAGGACTAGGCAACCCTTTACTCTACAAAATATCAATTCTCTTCATGAAAGCATTAATTTCTTCTTGAATGTCATGGCACCTCCTTTCTAAATTTTGCATCAGAGTCCTTTTAGTTAAAACCATTTTGACTTCTAGAATTGTTCATGTTCTGTCTTGAATGTCCAGTTCTTCAAGCCGGTACTTATTCTTGGTATTCAAAAACTGTATGAGCCTGGTGGCTTCCTCAGGCATATTTCCTAACTCTACCCTTGTCTTTTGAATCTCTTCTCGAGCTGCCTTTACTAAATCAATTTGTTCAAAAATTATTTGGATTGATGGCAAAACATCATTTATTGACTAAGTGATGTTGGCCCAAAGAATTTTCCTAATTTCTGTCAAAGGTTTATCAAATGTGAGATCCTTTTCTAATGATTTCACTCTTTGTTCTAATCCTTTAATTTCCCTTGTCCTTTCTGCAACATTTATCTTTGAAAGATCATACCTTTTCTCCAAGGTAGCATATTGTTCTTTTACCTTTTGCAACTTTGTAACTTGGAGCTTCAATTCCTCCATTGATTTTACTAATTCATTTGGGCTAAGACCTGTAATTCCTGCTTCTGCTGTACCTATTGTTGCTGTTGTTTTTACTGTGTCTGCTGTGACTGCTGGAACATTTGGTGCTAGAGTTGTTCCAAGGGTGGAAGGGACTGCAGTGTAAACTACTGGAATCACATTAGGAAGCTGAGAGGTCGACTCTCCCTACTTATCCTTCAATGATTTCTCCAATTCTTGTTCAATTTCCTTTAGTTGCTCATTAAGTTTTAGGACTAAGTCCATCAGATCTTCTTCAGTTCTTTGTTGTATCACCTCAGTTGTTTGTGGGTGTCTTGAAGGTGGCAATTTCAGTTGCTTTCTCAAAGCAGCAATGTCTTCATCCTTCTTTTTTATTAAGGCTTCTGCAGCCTTCACATCTTTGGGATCATGACCCAACCCAATGATCAATTCTTCTAATGTTTTGATCCTATTGTCTTTAGCCTGTGAAGAGGCTTTCTCCAGTTGTAGTTAGGCAGTTGTGTTATTCAAAGAATTTTCCAGCCTTTGGGCCATTATAGCCTTACCAGTTAAGGTGGAATAAATAATCTCTCCAGTTTGTTTGTGCAATTCAATTTGATCCAAAGGATGAATATCCTTTGCCATGACCTCAAAATTGGTTCTAAGATAGTTTGCTGCTAATTGAGGCTATGCACTTTAGGTTTGAAATAACTCATTATCATCTTACCTTCCTTGATGTCATAGGCTGACATCAATCTGTTTTGATTAGTGGGAGCCATTTTCAAATATTGATTATAAACTTGAATCCTCAATGGATTGTTTCTGGCTTTTATTTCCATAAATGTCTTCTTGATATCTGAAATGTCCTTTCTTGGTGGTCTGAAAAATGATACCTTTGCACTTTGTTGTCTTTCTATCTCTTGTCTCTGTGAGCTAGTAGATGTTTCACCTACTGGGAATGTTTGATGACTATCTTTTCCTTCTTCCCTTTGACTATCAGTAGTCTCTTCAAAAAATTCTTCATCTGAAAGAGGATTTAACCTTTGTCTTTTTACACCAAGCTGCACTGAGGGTCCACTGGCAGGGGTAGCTAATTCCCTGTCTCTTTCCTTCTTCTTTTCCTCATTCAGAGGAGTCTGAAAAATTGGAGGTTCTCCCACATTGCCCTGAGTTGGGGGAGTTTTCATTTGGGCCTATTCCTTGGAAGTTTCAGGCTGTTTTGACATTGTAGATTGCTTAGTGGCCTGTGTACTGGTCTCTATTTCTTTGCCCTTGGAGGTCTCTATGGCTGGTGTATTAGTCTGCTGTGAGTGCCTTTCTGAGGTCCCAGCTGCTGAGGCACTTATTCTTGATACTGATCTCTGAGAACTACCATGTACCTGCCCAAAAGAATCTAAGTCAAGAGTCTTTTCAAGATCTCTCATTACATTTTCAATATTAACCTGTTCACTGTCAGCAGCTACTAAGGTCCCCTCTCTCCATTCATCCATATTGGCAAACTGTTCAATTTTTGGGATCCTATGATGCATATAGGGGGACAACCTATTCTTCATTCTTCTATCACAGATAAAGCCCTGAGGGTCATATGGGGCCCAACCAAAACTCTTTTGTAATCTAAGGTAGTCTTCTAGAATTCTTTCTGCTGCTTCTCCTACTTCTCTACTGTTGCAGACAAAAGGGCCTATTTGATGTTTGATCCTTAGTTGTGCTTTCTTTTTGGCTTTAGTAAAATGGATCAAATCTGCATTACACATCTTCCTATAGTATTCCAATGCAAACAGTCGCATTGGAACATACTTTGGTAACTTGAAGGGGGCAAGCTCATAGCCATATATTCTGAATTCTGTGAAGTTCTGGTATAGATACCAGTCTCCCAATTTGTACTGCTTGGAAAGTTGAAGGGTCTTTTTAATATCACCATTGATCCTAGGAGGGGAAACCCCTGTCAACAAGGTGGTTGCTGGGTGAACAAATAGGTCAATGAATTCATTATAGGAGTAAGGGGTTTCAAAGGAATCATGGAAGACTGTAGACCAAAAGATTATAGACCTTGGATTTCTTCTAGTGTCAAGTTTCAAGACAAGGAATGGGAAATTGTCTCACTGATAAAGGAGCATAAGATGGTATATAAAGGTGGAGTACTTGAAAACTCTTTCATTTTCCAGTCTCGTGAACTGGTCATGAATCTTGTCAGCAATGTAGGAGGCAAAGTCATATTTGATAGCAGGGGGTTGTCCAAGAGTAAAAATTAACAAAAGTACTAGGGTTAACTCATCAACAAATTCAATAGTATTGAAACCCATTATTAATGATATCATGTCAATTATGAGTTGTCCCATATTTTTGAAGAAATTTTGCATGTAAGGAGGTGGGCCATTAGGCTGATGCTTTGGTGACATGAAAATTTGACAGAGGCGAGTGAGTTCCTCTTGGGATAATTTAACTGAGTTCTCAAGTAAATCTCCCATGGAAAGGGGAGTCAGGGCTTGACTGGGGTGAAACTATAACATTTCATTAATTTACTCAGCATTTATTGGAAAAAATCCTATTTGGCTCGGGGACATGACTGCTTGGCGATTAGGGTCATAATTGGCATGAAAATGTTGAATTATTTCTGGGAAAATATGAACTGAGGGTAGAAAATACATAGGAAGGTTGGATTCCCACAATCCTATGATATCAGAACCATTTAAGTAGTTATCTCTGCTTTGGAAAAATAATTTCAATTGATTTTTGTCAGTGATGAGGTCTTTTATCTACCAAAGGCAGATAGTCTAAATCTTTGTGGGGAGCATTTAAGGGTGAAACACTTAGGGCCACAGGGGTTTCCATGTCTGGTTCTTGTGGATTCGGATGGAAACAACCTTTCTCTATAAAAATGGGCAAACAGAGGGTCTGGGAACTTATGCAATGAAAACAAATACTAAATTGCAATGAATTTGGGCTTTTTCTGTCGAATTACAGTGGAAAATGAGAACTTGAAGGGTTTTATTGGGAATTTGGATAAATACCTGTGTTCGGGGGATGAATAGTGAAATAACAAGTGCTGGTAGTGGCTAACAAGTTTTGGGATACATCGGCTACAAGTTTTTTGAGCAAGTTGGCGGTTGAAAACCTTAGGCAGTTGACCTCGACATTCTTTGCATGGGAGCACAAGTTCACGGTACAAAACAATGAAAACAACATTTGTTTGTTTTATTTACAAAGTCAAGGGTTGGCGGGGGTTTTTGGTTTTCGAGTGGATGACGTCAGTAGGGAATGAAGTGACGTTTTTGTCATATGGGGGAAAGTGGTAAGTGGTTTCATATCGCACTGCTTTTGGGGATGGGCGGTAACTAGCCAGGAGCAAGCAATTCCATAGGATGTGTGACGCGTGGCAGAGGTACGGGGAGAAAACCACTTAGTGATCGCACGCTAACGTACAGTCACAAAGGGGTGCGCGATATTCATTAAGGTCGTTAGATCTGGAGGACCTGATCAGACGGTCGATGGGGAGGTGAAGTGGCGGAAGGTTAGAGGAGGGTAGGCCCAATATAAATTAAAGGATTATTGAGGGTAATGCGATTGGTTATTAGAGTTATTAATTTCTCCAAATGATATAATTAACCCTCGTTAAATGGTGGTGGAGTTGGGCTCTTAATTAACTATGGATTAGTTAATTAATCCCATTTTATTGTTTAATTTACGGTTATATTAAACCATCGGGGCGGGATATGTAATTTTTCGGGATTTTGTATAATAATATAATATGGGTGTGGGTAATTTTATAAGGGATTTATATAAAATAAGTTATAAATTAATATGGTAATGTAATGAAAAGCACCAAGTAAAAAACATTAGAATTGTGTATTTAAGTTAGGCTTGAATGAAAAAAGGGTTTTTATTGGGTATTGTGTAACTTTTCTAAGTAAAATAGGATTTTACTTAGGAAAAGACTTATGAAAGTAAATGAATGACTTATGGATGGTTTTAAGTGCTTAGGCTTTTAAATTATTGGGCCGAGGGTCCAGTCCCTCCAGAATTCAGAGAAATGCTCTGAGCCCCTCTAATTTTAGCAAATGCCTTAATACTTAGGGGGAATTAGTGAAAATTTAGTGAAAGATGAGAAGGGGAGTTAATTATTTGACCTTGCCTTGCTTAAAATGCTTCCAGTGTAATGTCTGCCTTGCACTTGCGATGAAAGTAAAAATTAACACATTTAGAGTCATTATCTATCACATGTAATTCTACGACATCATCTACCTACCCTACCAACTTTAACCTAACATTTTTCTTCTTTATTTGGGTGCACTTAAATTGGCAAACCCTTATCAAACTTTTCTTTTCTTTTACATGGAGAAATCTATCTAAATCTAGCCTTATTACATCCAAGGGCTCAGGTTAAACTGTTGAACTCCTTTTATTCACTCTACCTATCTATTTATCTGCCAAGATTAAACTGTTTGGTTAGATTTTATTCTCTATCTCTAAAACATAAAATTCAAATATGAGCTAGCCAAGCTTAAGCTATTTGATTGTTCATCAATTGTGGCATAAGTTACAAGCTGCATACAGTTGTTTATTGCATAAGAGTAAAAAGTAGTGGCATTTAGACTTGCACACTTTCCTTGGTCTTTATTTTGGTGGGGTTCATTTTCTTTCACTTATTTTTTTTTTTTACCATCTTATTCTTTTCACCCTTTGATTTTTATTTTTAGGGTATACCCTCTTTACATTTTTTAAATTTTTCGATTTTTTTAAAATATGGAGAACCTTTGCAACAAGTAAAGGTATGAACATATTACATAGATCATCTAGTCAATCATGATATATGACACCTATTGGTATAGGAGCATAACACTAGCTCCACTTGGGGATGGCTTTTCCTGGTGGAAAGTCAAGAACAGCAGGTTAGATGGCCTCCAAATGATTTTGACTGAACTATGGAATCTTCTTCTGCTTTTTGCTTTATTGTATGTATGACAGTGATACTTCTGAAGCTTAGGACCCTCTATTCAGGCTTCAACTCCAACAAGTTACTATCCAATCAAAACTATGACAATACAAAGGATATAGTATGTATATGTTAAAAATCAGGATACATTAATAAGTAGGATCAAAGTAATGTTTCAACATCCAACCATTAACTAGCCCTTCTTCTGTTTCTATGTCGTCCAAGTTTTTCAGATAATATGTGTTGTTTCCTTGTAAGGCATAGATAATATAAGGTCCTTTCCATAGGAAGTCAAACTTCCCATGTTTTCCCTTATCCTCTCTCCTGGAATCCCATCTTAACACTCTATCTCCAAGGTAGAAATCATCTGCCTTGGTTCTTTTATCAAATATCTTCTTAAGCTTTTCTTGCAACACTTGGGATCTTTGATACACTTCCTCTCTGGTTTTCTGCAGATTGATGGTCTGGTTTATCCTCCTTTGAATATCATTAGGTTCCACCTGAGCTTCTTGAAGTAATTTCATTACAGGAACTCCTAACGATGAAGGGAACACAACCTCCATGCCATAGACTAACTCATAAGGACTAATTCCAATAGATATTTTGGTGGTGAGTCTGTCTACCCATAGTGCATTTGTCAGTTTCTTGTGCCAATTTTTCTTGTTCCCCTCCAATAATTTTTTAATAATTTTAATGGGGCTCTTGTTGGAAGACTCAGCCAGTCCATTACCTTGAGGGTAATAAGCTATGGAATGGCCTAAGGTGATATGGTACTTTTTACAGAAACTTATCATCTTCTTGGATTTGAAGGCAGCATCATTGTCATTTATGATTTTATCAGGACAGCCAAATCTAAACAATATGTTGGTTTCTAAGAATCCTATGATCATTGTGTGTTGGGTCCCTCTAATACTAGTGATTACCCCATTGCTATTGTAGTTGTACCCCTTATTAATATTGTTGTGCCCCTATTGCCCCCATATTGTTATTACTATGCCCCATAGAATCCCTCTATTGTTATTTTTGTGGCTTTATATTATTATTGTTAGGTTGGCTGGGTTATATTGTGACTCCTTAGACTCCTATATATAGAAAGGAGGTTTTGTCATTTGAATCATCAAAGAATTGTTCATTTATGTAATGTAAAGGAGGTTGCCCCCTCGAAGAGGCTGAATTTTAAGGCATTGATCTATCTTTTCTATCTTTTCTTGAGCTGGTTTCATAACATTTGGTATCAGAGCTTTGGATTGTAGGGTTTCGCTGCTCCAAATAGGTCATCGTGGCATTTTTGCTATAACTTTTTTCTGCAATGTTTCAGAAGCTAAAAAAAAAACCATTTGAGAAGACATCGTGCTGAATCTCGGGTATGAATTTCAGAGCTTTTCGCACTATATTTGCGGAGATATGATCTGCAGAAGTTGGTCTTTTTGCAGACTCCTGAATAACATTCCAAACAGGTGACCTGGGGAAAATCATCATAACTTTTTCTCTCAGAATTGGATTGAAATTTCGTAAGAAGGTGCAGAAAGAGGATGGAATGTAGTTTCTTTTAGATATTTTTTAGAGCCAAAGGTCGAAACAGTGACGCGTGGCATGTCGTACAAGTTTACTCTACTGAACTAGTCTATAATCAGGTCACTGTGGGAGATTTCGCATAACTCTTCCTTGGAGAATCCAATTTGGATCAGACTGGTGGCATTGGAAAGAGGACACAGAGAGATACCACAGGTTGCAATTTCAGAACTGGATGATCTGAAAGTACAGAGATACATCAGAGGCAATATCGAGCTCCTACAAAGTGAAATAAAGGTGTGTAGATTCTTTTAAATTTTTGCTTAAGATTGGTTTGAAAATTTATTTTGAAGGAATTCAAAGGGCTAGTAGAGCATTATTATCGGTAAATGATGCCCCGAGGAAAGAAAATGAAAACACCTAGTAAGGAACCTGAAATCTCTAGCATGACTCATGAAGAAGAAGAAGAAATGCTATACGATATATCAAAATTACAAGAACAAGTGCAACAAGTGTCACTTGCACAAAAAGCAACAGAATTTAAGATGGATGGTTTAAGGAAAGATGTAGAAGTTAAGATGGATGGTTTAAAGAAAGGTGTAGAAGATAATATGGATTGTTTAAAGAAAGCCGTAGAAGCTAAGATGGATGGCATGGAAGCTAAGATGAATGGCATGGATGCTAAAATTGATGGCATGGATGATAAGATGGAAGAATTGAAGATAAATATGAATAAGTTGCTACAAGAAATGGTCACTAATGGTGAAAGGGTACTAAAGGAAACTCATGATGAGAACAAAAGAAATGTTAATCATGGTTCCATAGACTCTAATGTTGGATCGAAGACCCACCATATTCCAAAAATTGATATGAGGAAGTTTGATGGCAAGGATCCCACAACATGGATATTACAGATGGAGCAATTTTTCGATCTCAATAATGTGCAAAACACACAAAAGGTACATATGTCAACTTTATATTTGGAGCCAAATCAGTTTGTATGGTATCAATGGCTTTGCTCTCATAAACAATTTATCACTTGGGCAATTTTTATAGAAGAATTGATAGCACATTATGAGGATACAAAAAGCAACACTTTTTTTAGCTAATTGATAAGTCTCAAACAAAAGGGTTCAATAATGGAGCACATTGAGGAGTTCCAAAATTGAACATAAGGGTAAAAGATATTCCAGAGGAGCATAGGATTGATGTGTTCATATGGTCTTTAAAGGATAATATCCAACATGATGTTTGCCTTTGGGAACCTGATTCATTAGAGAAGGCATTCAAGTTAGCAAGAAAAATGGAAAGCAAAATTATGGAAACCAAGAAGCATACCACTCACAACTATAAATACGGAAGTGTTGTTGCCCCTAGTCTTCCACAACCTATAAGGTTGACACCACAACAATTGGAAGAAAAAAGAGCAAAAGGGCTTTGTTACAGTTGTGATAGCAAATACACTAAAGGTCATAAGTGTGCTGAGAAGAAATTATTCTACATAGATTGTGAAGAGGAAGAAGAAAAGGAGCAAGAAAGGTAAAAAGAAGAGGATATACTCCAGGAACAAAGCCTAGATGAGGAACAAATGAATCTGACCATATATTGTAATGCATAGGTGGGAATTACCACTCCTCAAACCATTAAGATAGAAGGACAAATCAAGAAGAAAAAGGTAATAGTGTTGATTGATTCAGGAAGCACCCACAATTTTATTCATTGTAACGTAGCAAAAGAATTGAATTGCTTCCTATATCCAGCACCAGAGTGTCAAGTGATGATTGCAAATGGAGGAACAATAAATTTCTCTGGAAAGTGCCATAATATCAAGCTGTCCATGGGAGAATATGTATTGACTAGCCCAATGCTTTCCATTCCAATGGGAAGTGCTGATGTTGTAATAGGAGTCCAATGGCTACAATCCTTGGGTACAATAGCTTTTAATTTTCAAGAAATTTTCATCAAATTTTCTACGGAAGGAAAGGAAGTTGAATTAAGGGGTATTGCGGGGAAACCAGGAAAGATAATCAGCTCTAATGGTATGAAAAATCTTCTAAAAAAGGAACAAAGAGGTGTAATTGCACAATTATGTTCGCTAGATGTTTCCACATCGAAATCATCTATTTCTCAAGATCTCCAAAAAGTCTTGGACAATCATTCCAAGGTATTTGAGACTCCCAAAGGTCTCCCACCTATGCGTGATCATGATCATGCTATTCATCTGATTCCAGGAAGTGTTCCTCCAAACATTAGGCCGTACAGATATCCCTATGTCCAAAAGAGTGAAATTGAACGTATGGTAGCAGAAATGCTAGAGGCTGGTATAATTCAACCGAGTCAAAGTTCTTTCTCTACTCCAGTAGTATTGGTGCACAAGAAGGATGGATCATGGCACATGTGTCCGGATTATATGGAGCTCAACAAGCTCACTATTAAAGATAAGTTTCCCATTCCTATCATTGATGAATTACTGGATGAATTGCATGGATCAATTTACTTCACCAAGTTGGATCTTCATTCAGGATATCATCAAATCAGAATGAAGACTAAAGACATTCTGAAAACAACATTTAGAACTCATGAGGGTCATTATGAATTTTTGGTCATGCCATTTGGCCTTACCAATGCACCTTCAACATTTCAAGGTTTGTTTAATTCAATTTTCAAACCATTCCTTAGAAAGTTTGTGTTAGTATTTTTTGATGATATACTAATCTACAGCAAGTCTTGGAAGGATCATGTTGAACATGTTGACAGGGTGTTACAACTATTGGAGGAGAAACAATTATATGCAAAAAGATCCAAATGTTTATTTGGAGTCCAGGAGGTGGAATATCTGGGTCATATTGTATCTCATGGAGTTAAGGTAGACCCTAGCAAAATTAAAGCCATTAAGGAATGGAAAATCCCCACATCCATAAAGCATCTGCGAGGATTTCTTGGGTTGACAGGGTATTATCACAAGTTTGTTAAGAATTATAGGAGAATAGCAGCACCTCTAACAACATTATTGAAGAAAGATGCATTTTCATGGACTCCGGAAGCAACAAAGGCCTTTGAACATATTAAAGAGGCAATGTGCCAAGCACCGGTCTTAGCTACACCGGACTTCACAAAAACCTTTATTGTGGAATGTGATGCTTCAGGAAATGGAATTGGTGTTGTTCTAATGCAAGATGAAATACCCATTGCTTTTGAAAGTTGTCCAATCAAGGGAAAGTTTTTACACAAAGCTATTTATGAGAAGGAAATGTTGGCAATACTCCATGCACTTAAGAAATGGTGACCCTACCTAATGGGAAGACACTTCAAGGTAAAAACGGATCATGATAGCCTTAAATACTTTTTAGAACAAAGATTATCCTCTGAAGAGCAACAAAAGTGGGTCACAAAGATATTGGGTTATGACTTTGAAATCATCTACAAAAAAGGGAAGAAAAATGTGGTGGCAGATGCACTCTCAATAAAGGATGAGGATGTGGAAGCATTGTTGTGCACTATTTCTATTATCCAACCAGATTAGATAAACAAAGCGAGGGAGGAATGGAAGAATGACGAAGAAGTGTGGGCACTTATTCGAAAGTTACAACAAGATTCCAGTATGTCTGATACATTTAGCTGGAAAAATGATTCGTTATGGTACAAAGATCGCTTATACTTCTGTAAGAATTCCCAGCTAAAACAAAAGATTCTTATGGAATTGCACACTTCTCCCTTAGGAAGGCACTCAGGATTTTTAAAAACTTACCACAGGATTAAGAAGGAATTTTTTTGGGATGGCCTTAAATCAGATATTCAAAAGTTTGTGGCGGAATGTTTGGTTTGCCAACAAAATAAAGTTGAAACAATTAAGACATCGGGTCTATTAGAACCTTTATCCATTCGAAGCCAACGTTGGGAGGAGGTTTCAATGGATTTTGTCACAGGTTTACCCAAGTCTGAGGGAAAGAGTGTCATCATGGTGGTAGTTGACAGACTTACCAAGTATGCACACTTTTGTGCATTATCACATCCATTTAAATCCAGTACAGTTTGTACTGCATTTATGGAAACAATTCAAAAGCTACATGGAAACCCAAAGATTATTGTAAGTGACAAAGATCCCATTTTCAATGGAAATTTTTGGACATAATTTTTTTCTTGTCTTGGTACTCAGTTAGCTCATAGCTCATCTTATCATCCTCAATCTGATGGGAAAACTGAGATAGTAAACAAATGTTTGGAAGGATATCTTCGTTGCTTTGTATCTGATAAACATACATAATGGGTGAAATGGTTGCCTCTGGCTGAATGGTGGTATAACACTTCCTTCCATACAGAAACAAAAATGACCCCATTTATGGCACTTTATGGGTATCAACCACCATCCATCACATCATATTTAAGAGAAAATTCTAAGGTTCAGGCAGTGGAACATCACATCGAACATCAACAACAAGTCCTCCAACTCTTAAAGGATAACCTCGTGTTGGCACAGAATAGAATGAAACAACAGGAAGATCAACATCGCAGTGAAA
Organism: Pinus tabuliformis; assembly: GCA_031772625.1. NCBI lineage: Eukaryota > Viridiplantae > Streptophyta > Pinopsida > Pinales > Pinaceae > Pinus > Pinus tabuliformis. Next base: position 751,086,123 of record CM062805.1, on the reverse strand, counting down.
GAAGTTTTGATGTAAGTGATTGGGTATTCCTACGGCTACAACCATATAAGCAAATGTCCCTCAAGCAAGATAAGAAGGATAATAAATTATCACCAAAGTATTACGGTCCGTACAAGGTGTTGCAAAAGATTGGTACTATGGCATACAAATTGGAGCTTCTTGCAGCTTCTCGATTGCACCCAGTTTTCCATGTTTCATGTTTAAAGAAGGTTATAGGCGACAAGCTCCCAATTCAAACAATATTGCCAGAACTTGACAAGGAAGGAAAAATTATATTGGAACTGGAAGCAGTGACAGAAACAAGAACTCGACAGCTACGAAATCGATCAATTTCGGAGTATCTTATCAAGTGGAAGAACTTATCCACCAAGGATTCCACATGGGAGGATGAGAATTCTATACAGAAGTATCCAGAACTACTCAAGCGTTGAGGACAACACTTTTTTGAAGGAGAGGGGCATGTTGGGTCCCTCTAATACTAGTGATTACCCTATTACTATTGTAGTTATACCCCTTATTAATATTGTTGTGCCCCTATTGCCCCCATATTGTTATTACTGTGCCCCATAGAATCCCTCTATTGTTATTTTTGTGGCTTTATATTATTATTGTTAGGTCGGCTGGGTTATATTGTGACTCCTTAGACTCCTATATATAGAAAGGAGGTTTTGTCATTTGAATCATCAAAGAATTGTTCATTTATGTAATGTAAAGGAGGTTGCCCCCTCAAAGAGGCTGAATTTTAAGGCGTTGATCTATCTTTTCTATCTTTTCTTGAGCTAGTTTCATAACATTGTGTCATTGGCTTGTCTGGAAGGAATGGCTTCTATCCATTTGGTGAAATAGTCTGTGGCAGTGAGAATCCATTTGTGTTGGCCAGAAGAGGGAGGATGTATTTCTCCAATGAAGTTGAGGCCCCATTGTTGGAAGGGTTTTTCAATGGAAATTGGTCTCAGGGGTAAACGTAACAATTTTCTCTTGCCTTCAAAAATTTGACATTTATGGCAAGCAGTGACAAATTTATTTACATCAGCGAACAAGGTTGGCCAATAAAATCCAGCTCTTAGGATCTTGTCTGCAGTTGATTTCCAGTAAAGGTGTCCACCACAGTCTCTTGCATGAAATTCTTGGAGAGCCTTGTCAACTTCTTCTTTTAATAAACAATTCAATATAATTCCTTCATGATTTTTCCAAAAAACAGCATTATCTAAAATACAAAACTTTGAAGCTTTCATCTTTAAAACCCTTTTCTTTGTTCTGGATAACCCTGGAGGAGCCTACAAGTTTAATAGTACATAAATTACATCAGCATGCCAAGGTGAATCTAAGAAGGCCTGGCTGATTTGTGGAGTCACGATCTCCTGTTCATTATCCAGTTCATGGATTGTCTCTCCATGATTTTGTATTTTAATGATGCATCCCTAAGTGCTTTACTAAAAAAGGCTATGGGTTTCTCACATCCTTGATCATCCTTTTGTAATAAAACAACTACTATAGTGTGTTCTGATGTGAATGAAAATATTATGAAGTCTCTATCAAATTGTGGGCTAGTAAGGATCGGTGTTCTAGTTAAAGCCATTTTAATTGCTTCAAATGCTTGTTTGGCTTCTACTGTCCATTTAATACTTGAATCATTTTTGAACATATCATTAAGAAATCTAATTAGTTCAGCTAAGTTAGATATGAATCTTCTCAAAAAGTTTATCTTTCCTAAGAAAGCTTGAAGTTCTTTGATATTTCTTGGGTGAGGTATCTGCAGAATAGCTTCTATTCTAGCAGGATCAATTCTAATACCATCTTTGGAAATGATATGGCCCAAGAGTTTACCTTCCTCTAGACCAAACAAGGACTTCTTTGGATTCAAAGAGATACCATATTTTTTGCATTTTAGGAATACTTGTCTGATATGGTCCAAATGATGCTGATCTAATTTAGAAAAAACAGTTAAGTCATCCATATATATAACAAGAAAATCATGAATTTATTTTGCAAATGTTATGTCCATTGCTCTTTGGAAGGTTGCTCCTGCGTTTTTAAGGCCAAATGGAATTTTGATGTACATGAATGTGCCCCATGGTGTTGTAAAAGCAGTTTTTTCTTGGTCATCAGGATGAACCAGAATCTAGTTATGCCCTGAGAACCCATCTAAAATTGAAATCCTAGAAGCATCTACTACCCTTTGTAAAATATGATTCATCTTAGGTAAAGGGTAATTATCCTTCAAAGAAACCTTATTTACATTTCTTAAATCAACACATAATCTAATTTCCCCAGTTTTCTTCCTAGTATGTACTAGATTAGACACCCACTCTGAAAACCTAATAGGGGCAATTATCCTTGCTTCATACATACGTTTGATTTCTTTTTCAATTAATGGTAGTAGTACATGGTTAATTCTTCTGAGTTTTTTTTGAACGGTTTTTTATTTTCTTTCAAAGGTATCGTATACTGAATTATAGAGGTGTCATATGATTTCAAGTCCTCATAGCTCCAGGCAAAGACATCCTGGAATTCTCTCATTAGTTCAACATATTTTAGTTTTTGGTCAGGGGGCAAAGATTTAGATAACTTTATCATTTTTGGATTTTCTTTAGTCCCCAAGTTATATTCTTCAATATCTGCTTTTAGTGGTTCCATCTTCAGTTTCTTTGGAATGTCATTAGAATCAAGAAGATCTTCTAGAGGAGTTAATCCTTTAGGAAAATGATTGTCTTTTAAATTAATGACTTCAAATTCTCCTTCAATAATCTCATCAATATCCATCTGTTTAAGGTCCTGCATTTATTTGTTGGTGAAATTTGTGGGATGAAGCATTTGAATTGTAATTTCTTCTGAAATGTCTATTTCTACCTCATTTGTTTGATCAAATTCAATAACTGTATTTACATCTATGTGACTGTTAGAAAATTATTCATCTAAAGTGAAGAAATTAATCTGCTCATCACTATCAAACACTTGCCAGTTCTTTAAATTATTAGGTATGGCTGGTCTGTGTCTAATCTTAGCTGTGAACTGATGATTAGGTTCGAATGGTAATTTGCAGGTGCTGGAAAACATTGCCAAACTATGGGCTTGCAAGTTGTGTTTTCCTGGAATTTTGCCAAGCTGAGTTTCCAGAAAAGTATTGAGAATCTCTATAACTATTCCTCTATAGTATCTCAATCTCAGATCGTTTGTTACATACTTCCCTTTTTTCTGTTGAATGATTAAATCAGAATCTCCTATGACAGATACTCTAATTGCCCTAATCTTTTGACAAGTTTAAGACCTAGCAAGAGAGCTTCATACCTTTCCATATTATTGGTGCACTTAAAGTCTAATCTATAGGCATGCCCTTCAGCATGGTCATTTTCAAGATTGTACACCCAAACTCCTGCTCCTGCTCCTAATTTGTTGACTGAACCATCAAATTCTAAGTGCCAAAGAATTTCATGTTCATAATTGGTATCAGGAGTATCAGGAATTTGTTTAACAGTGAGATCTAGTTTTTTACTTTCTTCTGGTCTCTCTTGGGTATCTGATGTTTCATTGTTCTCAAAGATTTCCTGGATTTGAACACTAGACTTTTCTTTTATAATTTCTTTTGGTTATGCTGCTAAAACTTCTAATTCATTGGAGGGATCAATTTCAACATTGTAAAGAATGAAAGAATCCATATCAGAGTGTACTAAGTAGATGGGGAAATTTTGGGGTTTCTCCTGACTACTTACTACATATTTCATTAAAGTTTCTCTATATAGTTTCTTAGGTTGGCCGAAAACTGAAATAGTAGCATATGACATGTCCAATTGAAGAGATCCCTGAAGCTTTGCACCCCAAGATCTGGACAATAACATGCCATACTTTGGTGGAATATCTGCTACTACTATGTCCATTAAGATTGTCTTTGTAGGGTATTGAACCAGTGAAACACACAAGTCTTTTATTAATCCTAAACATCTCACGTAACTCGAATCAAAAGAAAAGAGGTCTTTGTATGGCCTGGTGATGTCTAGGTCTAATTTTTCCATTACAGACTTGGGAATTAGGTTGTGAGATGCCCCAGAATCAAACATGGCATTATGAAGTATTTTGTCATGTATGTTTAAACTTACATGGAAAGGAGAAATTCCTCCATCTAAGGGTTTTCCATTTACTTCAGGGCCAAAGATTAATTCAGGTTGGTCATCAAAAACATTTACTGAGTCTTCATTTCTAGTGATTTTGAGTGATCTATTGATTTGACTTTAGCAGGCATCATGTTTAGCTAACTCAGACAATGGAACAACTATTTTTAATTTGCCTACTTCAGTCTCTAGATTAAAAGGTTTTTCAGTCTGAGTTCTTGTGTTTCGGACAGTTGGATTCTCTTTATCTTCTATATTGTCTGTGTTTTTCTCCTTCTCAGGAGTGGGGTTATGAGTCGAAATTGTTTCCAAATCAACTTCTAGAGGTTCTTCCACATTTCCTTTGGGAGGAAGAGAAGTGGAGAGTTGTCTGTTATTACGTTGATTATCGAATACATCTTCAATAATTGGATTAGCAGGATTAGGATTTGATCTAGAAAGAATATGTACAGGTGTAGTATTGGTCTTACCTTTGATGGGCTATTTTGTAGCTTTTTGTTTGTTGATTTCAGGGACATCAATTCTTTTTCTGCTCAGATTATATTGGTTGTGGACTTCATAAATGGCTGTATCATATCCCTCCCTGAAGTCAAATGATTCACCTGATTTAGTTTGAAATTGTTTGAGAACATGAGCTTCTTGATCCTCTTGGGTCAAGAAAACTTGTTGTTCATTATTGAGTCCCATCAGGTTTATTTGAGTATCTTCTATTGGTTCATCAGAATTTGAGGCTTCAGCATAATTTTCCTGGAATGGGAGCCTAATGTTTTGGTCAAGACCAGTCTTTCCAGTGTTCTGGTTTTGATTTTTTCTGAAATTTGGATTTCTTCCAGTATTGGTCAGCTGACCATCCCAAGGGGATTTCCTTTCAATTGTTTCTACTCTATCTCCCAGCCTATCCATCCCTTTAATAATAACATCCAGTTTCTACTCAAAGGCTGAGGGTTCTTCTTTCAATGGTATCCTCCTTTCGCTTCTGGCCTTGGCTTGTTTAGATATCAAGTTGGCTTCAACACTAACAACTATAATTTTCATATTTTCTAAAGTTCTAGGAGCTATTTCCCTAAGCTGGTATGCCATGTCAGAATCAAATCCATCAGGGAATTTGATTAATGCTAAATCTGGAGGAGGTCTGAGGTTTTGAGGGATAGCATTGTAAACATTATTGAACCTAGTGCAGTAATCTTGCATAGTTTCTTGTGTTTCTCTCTTCAAGTTTTCATATTCTGATAAGATTTGGAGAGGATCCTTCTTCTTTTCCCATCTGTTCAGGAATTGTCCATAAAGAGCTTCTAGGTCATTGATACTATTTGCAGGAAGGGCTCTAAATTAGGTTCTAACTTCTCCAGTCAGACTTTGAGCAAATATTCTCATTCTTACATCGTCTGCATCTATTTTATATATTTCAAAGTAATCAGTCATTTTTTTGGTATGTTGTTGTGCAGTGTAGGTACCAAAACCATCGAATGGAGTGATTTTACTTTGATAGTCTTGGGGAATAGCCCCTGGATTGGCTGGTAATACCAAGGGATTATATTTGTTTGCCATTGTAGTAGGTAGTGATGAAACAACAACTTGGGTTGGGATGATGATGGGTGTTGGAGTGGTGGATGGAGAGGTAGAAGGGGTGGTTTGAGGTTGAGATGTCTGAGGAAATGGTGATCAACTTGGAGAGGCAGTAGTGATCAGAGAAAGGTTGGGTGTTCCTTTAGAGGTAAGATCAGATTGTATGGAGTTCTGAAAATGTCTATCAAGATGTGAAGTAACAACTTCAAGTTGTAAATCTTCACTAAATACTGGGTCTTGAACCAAGCGGACCAACTCAGAGTCAGAAAATCTTACAAATATAGAGGTCTCAAATTGCTCATCAAAGGGTTTGTCCTCAAGGTAGATCCACTTTACAGGACGGGATCTTGATCTGTAGATGGGCCGAGAACTAGCAGAACTTTCTTGGCTTTCCTGTCTCCTAAGAATTCTAGGGATTAGATTAGGATTTTCAAATACAAGTGGTGGATTTGGATGAGGATTAGCTCTAGTATAATGAGTCCTTTCTGAAGCCAAGTTTCTAGGTGTATTTTTGGTTTTTCTCTAAATGGGAATAACAACACAACTTCAATAGTTTCTTTAAGAGGTTTTAGATATGGGATTTGAAATTTCTTAAAGACTTATTTGACAAGAGGAACTGATCTAGTGTTTGAAACCAAATGTTAAATCCATAAACTAGACCGGAGATAGACTAAAGCGACATTCATTTACTGTGCAATTGCAAATCAAGAGCAATTCAAAGGCTACCTGGCTAACTTCAGGCTCTGTCTGTAGTTTATAAAGTAAACAATAGTAACAAACAAACTATTCGTTCCCCAGTGGAGTCACCACTATGTTATCACTCAGATTTTCCTTGAAGTTGTTGGGAAGAGGAAAGGGGTCCGAGGTAACCACAAACCAACTTTTAGGTACAAAATCTAACCAATCTATACCCAGAGAGGGCTCTCTCTTTAAGTTTTGGATTTTTTTTGAAAGATATTAGGCTAGTTATGAAGTTTAGGGGTTTTGATTGAGTTTGGGTGGTGAAATTCAATAGCAGAGGGGTAGAACTAAGTAGTTTAGGCCATTTGGCTAATGGAGTCAAAGAACATGGCTTAACTGGATTTGGTTTCTTAACAAGGGATGGTTTCACAGGGCAAGATAGTTAGGTAGGAAACAAATAGAGACTTAAAAAAGATGGAATGCACTCAAAAGGGATGAAGGGAAATTAAGAATCCTTCATCATATTTTAAGAGAGGGAAATTGGATGATTACCAATAAAGAGCAATTAAGAATTCTTTACTAAATAATCAAAGTGAATAAACTAGGAAACATGAGCAATTAAGAATTCACTATTTATGCCAATTTAGAGGAAAACATTAAGAACAAAAATGATTGAAAACAAATTGCACTCAAGCACTTTCTGAAATTCTTTTTCGTTTATCATTCAGATATGAAACACAGTTGATATAATAAACAATAAAACTTTAGAAAATGAGATATAGAAGACTTATTGATCCAGTGTCTAACTCATGAATCCTATGAAAAGTCCTTTGCATCAGTTCTTCATCCAGCTAGCCATACAAAATTTTGTACAACATCACTTTATTCCAAAATAATCAGTACTACAGTGATTTCTAGGAATCCACACTCAATACTCCAATTGAGGGAGTATTTATAAAAAAACTTTACAAAAGATATCTCATAATAAAGTGAGATATATTCTAGGATCTCTATGAATAAGTTATAAGAAAAATAGAGATAGTTGGTCTCGTAGATAGAAGAAAAGGCAAAATGATGTTGTGCTATTCCTATTCCTATGAGTGTGCTAGAGGTAGGCCCTATGATTTGGCTCGCTGCTGTCTTCTTGGTAATTATGTGTTGGCTGCCCTGTTTTCACTGATACTCTTTACCTTCTCTGATACTCTTCGACCTATTTGATCCCTGTTTATCCTTTTTACCATTACTTACTATATTAAATAATCAAAATTTACATTTTACCAAGGATAATTTACAAAATTTCTAACATTTCTTCCCACCATTATGGTTCTAGTATTCTGGTTCTTTGAAGTTTTCTGAGGGTCTCATCAGTTTCGGTGTACCTGAAAAAGGTACGCTGAATTGGAAACAAGTGCTTTATTTCATGCTCGACATAGAATAAGTTCTCTAGACTGTCATAGAGAACTCTGCCTGTAGGCAACGCTTTTGATGTTGATGTGCTTGTTGATGAACTTGGTTGGTTACTTGCATATTGATTTAATTTATCCACATAATCTATATGCCTCATCAATTTGTCATTAATAACTAAAGGACTAAGCAACCCTTTACTCTGCAAAATATCAAATCTCTTCATGAAAGCATTAATTTCTTCCTGCATGTCATGGTACCTTCTTTCTAAATTTTGCATCAGAGTCCTTTTAGTTAAAACTCTTTTGACTTCTAGAATTGTTCTTGTTCTGTCTTCAATGCCCAGTTCTTCAAGCTAGTACTTATTCTTGGTATTCAAAAACTGTATGAGCTTGGTGGCTTCCTCAGGCATATTTCCTAACTCTGCCCTTGTCTTTTGAACCTCTTCTCGAGCTGCCTTTACTAAATCAATTTGTTCAAAAATTGATTGATGACCAAACATCATTTATTGACTGAGTGATGTTGGCCCAAATAATTTTCCTAATTCCTGTCAAAGGTTTATCAAATGTGAGATCATTTTCTAATGACTTCACTCTCTATTCTAATCCTTTAATTTCCCTTGTCCTTTTTGCAACATTTATCTTTGAGAGATTATACCTTTGCTCCAAGGTAGCATACTGTTCTTTTACCTTTTGCAGCTTTGTAACTTGGAGCTTCAATTCCTCCATTGATTTTACTAATTCATCTGGGCTAAGACCTATAATTCCTGCTTGTGCTGTACCTATTGTTGTTGTTGCTGTGACTACCTCTTCTGTGACTATTGGAACATTAGGTGCTAGAGTTGTTGCAAGGGTGGAAGGGACTGCAGTGGAAACTAATGGAATCACATTACGACGCTGAGAGGTCGACTCTCCCTGCTTATCCTTCAATGATTTCTCCAATTCTTGTTCAGTTTCCTTTAGCTGCTCATTAAGTTTTAGGACTAAGTCCATCAGCTCTTCTTCAGTTCTTTTTTGTATCACCTCAGTTGTTTGTGGGTGTCTTGAAGGTGGCAATTTCAGTTGCTTTCTCAAAGCAGCAATGTCTTCACCCTTCTTTTTGATTAAGGCTTCTACAGCCTTCATGTCTTTGGGATCATGACCCAACCCAATGATCAATTCTTCTAATGTTTTGATCTTGTTTTCTTTAGCCTGTGAAGACGCTTTCTCCAACTGTAGTTGGGCAGTTGTGTTATTCAAATAATTTTCCAACCTTTGGGCCATTATAGCCTTACTGGTCAAGGTGGAATAAATCATCTCTCCATTTTGTTTGTGCAATTAAATTTGATCCAAAGGATGAATATCCTTTGCCATGACCTCAAAATTGGTTCTAAGATAGTCTGTTGTTGATTGAGGCTGTTGCACTTTAGGTTTGAAATAACTCATTATCATCTTACCTTCCTTTATGTCATAGGCTGACATCAATCTGTTTTGATTAGTGGGAGCCATTTTCAAATATTTATTATAAACATAAATCCTCAATGGATCGTTTCTGGCTTTTATTTCCATAAATGTCTTCTTGATATCTGAAGTGTCCTTTCCTAGTGGTCTGAAAGATGATACCTCTACACTTTGTTGTCTTTCTAGCTCCTGTCTCTATGACCTAGTAGATGTTTCACCTACTGGGAATGTTTGATGACTATATTTTTCTTCTTTCCTTTGACTATCAGTAAACTCTTCAAAAAGTTCTTAATTCTTCCTCTGAAAGAGGATTTAACCTTTGTGTTTTTGCACCAGGCTGCACTAAGGGTCCACTGGTAGGGGTATCTAATTCCCTGTCTCTTTTCTTATTCCTTTCCTCATTCAGAGGATTCTTCAAAATTGGAGGTTCTCCCACATTGCCCTGAGTTGGGGGAGTTTGCATTTGGGCCTATTCCTTGGAAGTTTCAGGCTGTTTTGACATTGTAGATTTCTCAGTGGCCTATGTACTAGTCTCTATTTCTTTGCCCTTGAAGGTCTCAGTGAATTAGTCTGCTATGAGTGCCTTTCTGAGGTCCCCGCTACTGAGGCACTTATTCCTGATACTCATCTATGAGAACTACCATGTACTTGCCCAAAAGAATCTAAGTCAAGAGTATTTTCAAGATCTCTCATTACATTTTCAATATTAACCTGTTCACTGTCAGCGGCTACTAAGGTGCCCTCTCTCCATTCATCCATATTGGCAAACTGTTCAATTTTTGGGATCTTATGATGCATATAGGAGAACAACCTATTCTTCATTCTTCTATCACAGATAAAGCCCTGAGGGTCATATGGGGCCCCAACCAAAACTCTTTTGTAATCTAAGGTAGTCTTCTAGAATTCTTTTTGTTGGTTCTCCTACTTCTCTACTTTTGCAGACAAAGGGTCCTATTTGATGTTTGATCCTTAGTTGTGCTTTCTTTTTGGCTTTAGTAAAATGGATCAAATCTGTATTACACATCTGCCTATAGTATTCCAATGCAAATAGTCACATTGGAACATACTTTGGTAACTTGAAGGGGGCAAGCTCATAGCCATATATTCTAAATTCTGTGAAGTTTTGGTATAGATACCAGTCTCCCAATTTGTACTGCTTGGAAAGTTGAAGGGTCTTTTTAATATCACCATTGATCCTAGGAGGGGAAACCCCTGTCAACAAGGTGGTTGCTGGGTGAACAAACAGGTGAATGAATTCATTATAGGAGTAAGGGGTTTCAAAGGAATCATGGAAGACTACAGATCAGAAGATTACAGACCTTGGATTTCCTCTGGTGTCAAGTTTCAAGACAAGGAATGAAAAATTGTCTGACTGATAAAAGAGCATAAGATGGTATATAAAGGTGGAGTGCTTGAAAACTCTTTCATTTTCCAATCTCATGAACTGGTCATGAATCTTGTCAGCAATGTAGGAGGAAACATCATATTTGATAGCAAGGGGTTGTCCAGGAGTAAAAATTGGCAACAGTACTAGGATTAACTCATCAACAAATTCACTAGTATTGAAACCCATTATTGACGATATCATGTCAATTATGAGTTGTCCCATATTTGTGAAGAAAGTTTGCATGTAAGGAGGTGGGCCATCAGGCTGATGCTTTGGTGACATGAAAATTTGACAGAGGCGAGTGAGTTCCTCTTGGGATAATTTAACTAATTTCTCAAGTAAATCTCCCATGGAAAGGGGAGTCGGGACTTGACTAGGATGAAACTGTAACATTTCATTAATTGACTCAACAGTTATTGGAAAAAGGACTGTTTGGCTTGGGGACATGACTGCTTGGTGATTAGGATCGTAATTGGCATGACAATGATGAATTATTTCTGTGAAAATATGAACTGAGGGTAGAAAATACATAGGAAGTTTGGATTCCCACAGTCCTATGATATCAGAACCATTTAAGTAGTTATCTCTGCTTTGGAAAAATACTTTCAGGTGATTTTTGTCAGTGATAAGGTCATTTATCTGGAAGTCCTTATCTGCCAAAGGGAGATAGTCTAAATCTTTGTGGGGAGCATTTAAGGGTGCAACACTTAGGGCCACAGAGGTTTCCATGTATGGTTCTTGTGGATTTAGATGGAAACAACGTTTCTCTATAAAAATGGGCAAGCAGAGGGTCTGGGAACGTATGCAATGAAAACAAAGACTAAATTGCAATGAATTTGGATTTTTTCTGTCGAATTACAGTGGAAAACAAGAACTTGCAGGGTTTTATTGAGAATTTGGATAAATACCTGTGTTCGAGGGATGAATAGTGAAATAATAGGTGCTGGTAGTGGCTAACAAGTTTTGGGCTGTGTCGGCTGCAAGTTTTTTGAGAAAGTTGGCGGTTGAAAACATTGGGCAGTTGACCTCAATGTTCTTTGCATGGGAGCACAAGTTCATGGTACAAAACAATGAAAATGACATTTGTTTGTTTTATTTACAAAGTCAAGGGTTGGCAGGGGTTTTTGGTTTTCGTGTGGATGACGTCAGCAGGGAATGAAGTGACATTTTTGTCATATGTGAGAAAGTGGTAAGTGCTTTCATATCACACTACTTTTGGGGATGGGCAGTAACTAGCCGGGAGCAAGCAATTCCACAGGATGTGTGACAAGTGGTGGAGGTACGAGGAGAAAACCACTTAGTGATCGCGCGCTAACGCGCGATCACAAAGGAGTGCGTGATATTCATTAAGGCTGTTAGATCTATAGGACCTGATCAGATGGTTGACAGGGAGGTGAAGTGGCAGAAGGTTAGAGGAGAGTGGGCCCAATATAAATTAAAGGATTTAATCATATCGAGGGTGTTGTGATTGGTTATTAAAGTTATTAATTTGTCTAAATGACATAGTTTTATTAGAGTTATTAATTTGTCCAAATGACATAATTAATCCTCATTAAATGGTGGTGGAGTTGGGCTCTTAATTAACTATGGATTAGTTAATTAATCCCATTTTATTGTTTGATTTATGGTTATATTAAACCATGAGGGCGGGATATGTAATTTTTCGGGATTTTGTATAATAATATAATACGGGCGTGGGTAATTTTATAAGGGATTTATATAAAATAGGTTATAAATTAATATGGTAATGTAATGAAAAGCGCTAAAGTAAAAAACATAAGAATTGTGTATTTAACTTAGGCTTGAATGAAAAAAGGGTTTTTATGGGGTATTGTGTAACTTTCCTAAGTAAAATAGGATTTTACTTAGGAAAAGACTTATGAAAGTAAATGAATGACTTATGGATGGTTTTAAGTGCTTAGGCTTTTAAATTATTGGGCCAAGAGTCCGGTCCCTCCAGAAGTCAGAAAAATGCTCTGAGCCCCTCTAATTTTAGCAAATGCCTTAGTACTTAGGTGGAATTAGTGAAAATTTAGGGAAAGATGAGAAGGGGAGTTAATTATTTGACCTTGACTTGCTTAAAATGCTTCCAGTGTAATGTCTATCTTGCACTTGTGATGAAAGTAAAAATTAACACATTTAGAGTCATATCCATCACATGTAATTCTGCGACATCATCTACCTACCCTACCTACTTTAACCTAATATTTTTCTTATTTATTTGGGTGCACTTAAATTGGCAAACCCTTATCAAACTTTTCTTTTCTTTTACATGGAGAAATCTATCTAAATCTAGCCTTATTACATTCAAGGGCTCAGGTTAAGCTGTTGAGCTCCTTTTATTAACTCTACCTATCTACTTAGCTGCCAAGATTAAACTGTTTGGTCAGATTTTATTCTCTATCTCTAAAACATAAAATTCAAATATGAACTAGCCAAGCTTAAGTTGTTTGACTGTTCATCAATTGTGGCATAAGTTACAAGCTGTACACAATTGTTTATTGTATAAGAGTAAAAAGTAGTGGCATTTAGACTTGCACACTTTCCTTGGTCTTTATTTTGGTGGGGTTCATTTTCTTTCACTTTTTTTTTTGACCATCTTATTCTTTTCACCATTTGATTTTTCTTTCAGGGTATACCTCTTTACATTTTTTAAATTTTTTGATTTTTTGAAAATATGGAAAACCTTTGCAACAAGTAAAAGTATGAAAATATTACATAGATCATCTAGTCAATCATGATATATGACACCTATTGGTATAGGAGCATAATAGATTCTCAACTTATAAATAAATTTTGTCATAATATTATGAGCCAATACTATAGGTTACTAATACTACATCCCTAAAAACTATCACTCATATTCATATGGCACATGTTCACATGATATTATTTTTAAATTAATCAATTTAATTAAAAGGGAAGAAATAGCATAACTACTTTAGAGATAAATCTCAAACTTTCATTTGTGTATAGTACTAAGAATATTCTAAGATATTGTGTGTAGATTTATATCCCTACCTACAACTAATAATCATTGATAATTAAATTACAATTTTAGAAATTTTATTGCAAAATTGTATACTAATTTTAGATATTATTTAATAGATCCAAATATATTTTAAGCTTTACAATTATTTTCAATAGATTAAATTTCTTTCTAAATCAAATGTTAATTCCCTGAGCATGCTTCACAAAAATACAAACCCTAGATTGACATTTAATGGAACTAATTTAAAGGAAATTAAATTACCCAACGGATCTTACCTTAGTAGTTGAGTATTAAATTACATCTGTGGCGCTTGATGCGAACAAAATCCACCGGGAATAAAGACCTTTCAAAATAAGTGTTTCTAAATTGATATTTGTACATTGTGACTTAGAATCCCAAGAGGAAATAGCACGATGGGAAATCGAAAGAGTGAGATGAAGATTGTATCAATGCGATACAACAAAATACAAAGTCCATTACTAGAATGCATGCGGTGAAGAATATAAGAGTGTGATATAATAAAAGCATTGTATTGGAGACTCTATGAAAGAGTTGTGCTAAAATAAAAGCTATGACCATGCAATATGATCATAAGACCATGAAAGGTAATAAGCGCACATCGATTACAAATTGAGTCTACAGACATCTAAAAATATTCATAGTGAATGATAAGGAATATCACTTCAAGCTTAGTTGTTTGTAATGGTTCTTCCAACAGTGACTTTAATCCGAACAACATATTTTGGATTACACTAAATCTGTGATCATTAAGTATGCCAGCAAACATCAAATTTCCTCGACAGATGACCTGAAGAACAATAAATCGGAGTAGGGAAGATTGATGGAATGACAAAATCCCACTTTCATATTAAACCAAGGCTTATTTTAAATTTATTTTGAAGGATAGTGATTTATGGTTATGCAATTGATGAGCCCCAAATTTGGTAACATTTTGGGCTCATTTGGCCTGACTACCCTTGCTCAACCCTTCATTTTTCATAACTTATGCATCATTTTTTAGTATATTTATGTCATTTGTAGGAATGAGGGTAGTCACTATTCCTAGGTGGCTAACACGTGCTTATTTCAGGTTTTTTGACATTTAATGGAGCAAAACCACGCAGATGAGGGCTAGGAGACAGCCAAGATGGGATTGAGATTTTGTAGGAAGGTTGTCCACAGCATTGAATGGCCTTCCTCGTGATCTTCACCCCCAACTCTGAGCTCCAACAGCCACCACCACCGAGTTAGAAGGCAGCCAAACGGATTTTGAGGAAGCAGCAGATCACTCTTAGTTTGGTCAGCCAAGCCCCACTGATTTAGGAGGCTAGCTTGGGGCCTCAAGATGTATAAATGATAGGGCTTTAGCATTCGAAGAGGACTTTTCAAACCTTGTTGCATATTCTGAACTACGAGCTGATAGCTCTGTTTTGCTCTTTTGTAAGCCATTAGTGGCATGTTATTTGACTTATGATTGTTATCTTTTAATGAAAAGCAGGTAGATTTGAGTTCAGTTCTGAGTTCTTAAAGGAGCCATAGCTCTCAGGGTTGGGCCCAACCTGAGAGCCTAAGGCCTCCTTCCTTTGTATTGTTATCTTTCTTTCAACATTGTATTTCTTTTCCTTTACATGCATTTGGAAACGCAATTTGCTGAGTTGAATTTCTTGGTGTGGTTAAGTAGGTTAGTTTTATGAATAGAATTGCTTCAGTAGTTTAGAATAGAGTAAGGAGATTGGAGTTAATAAGAGTTCCAAAAAGGGTTGACTGCACACTCACTTTCACCTCTGTTTAGGGACTGGAATTGCAGACAGTGCCACCCACCAAAAACATTGTTTTACATGTTCATGCAATCTTTGATGCAGTATTTTCGTTTGTAGAGGTGTCCATGCGCTCAGATCTTGTGGAATGATTCTTTGCTTCAGTACCATGCATGATTTTCCTTAGAAATAACGTTGTTGTTCTTTGGTTTTATTAAAACAGTTAGAATAGGTTGATGAAATATTCGGTTATGTGCAGGACGTGGATGATTTGTTTCGTTTACACTGTGCAGTACTACTCCCTCACTCCTTTATCCTTCTAAGCCGTGCCTAGGCCATCTACTCATCTCCCAGTTAGACCACTTGCCTCCCAACTCTTCTATTACCCACGTTATTCTACCTTTTCGACCTTCCATTCCCTCTACCCTCCTTTAGACCAACCAGCTTTGTACACCCCCTCTTCATCTCATCTCTCCGTCCCTAATTCATTACAAACCCCTCTCCTACCTCCCTATCCATCCATGCAGCCTCTTCCACTCATCCATCACCCAAAAATCCGATTGTAGAACATCCTGTAGGAATTACTGAACTTCCTGTAGAAATCCTGAACATCCTGTAGAACCCCTGTAGACTTCCTGTAGAAGCTCATGAACACAGTTGCTAGGCATCTAAACTTTGTGAACTTCTCTGAAAGGATGTTAGGGACTCCTTAGACCCTCTCTGAGCCTTCCTGACCTCTCCCAAGTATTCCTCCCCTTGATCTATCCCTGCACAGTCAAGACCCAGTTAGAAGCACACGCATAATAATTCCAACAACTTGAACAAAAATACAAAAATATGTTTTCTTTAGATCAAAGTAGTCTAGACACATGCATCTCACCTTCCTAGAAGTAATGGCATCTCTTTCAGTAGTTTGCATTCCCACCTTTGCATCAGTAGGACTAGCTGGTAGAATTAGGGTTTGCTAGGGTTTGTGATTCTTGTTGGCTTTTAGTTCCTTCCTACAGTAGGTTAATTTCCTTTGAGATAGCTTTCGTTCATCGGTTAAAAAGATTCTTCTGAGAGCTCATAGAAGTTGGCTTGAGCCCTAGCGGACTTGTGCCAGCTGACCAAGTGACAGCTGCGACAAGAGCTAGTACTTGTGCATACAGCACCGTCGCTTCCAAGTTTGTTACGAACTACCAGGTTGATAAAATTAGAGAAGGAAGCTCCAGGAGTTGTAGCATTATTGCTACAATACTGGAGCCCACCATCTTTTTGGCGTCGTTGCCGGGGAAGCGTCAGAGTATTAGTGATTGTTGCTTTTCTTCTACTTTTCCTACTCTTGCCTTCTACTAAGTAGTTTATTTCATTTCCATTCTGCAATTTCCTTTCTGCAAAGGTAGCATAGACCTTTCATGCTTTCATAGATTAACATTTCAATTCCGCAATTTCATTTTTGCAAGCGTAGATTAGCATTTCAATTCTGCAAGCGTAGACTAGCATTTCAATTCCTGCAATTTCATTTGAGTAAAGTAGATTAGTTCTTTCCTGCTTTCATTTCAATTCTGCATTTTCATTTCAGCAAGATAGTTAGCTGTAGATCAATCTGTTTCAGTTTTTGCAGGTACTAGAGAAAAAAAACAAAAGCAATCAAAAGTCTTTCCATTTCATGCCTCGTAGGAATCGAGATAAAACAGGCAAATTCTTACCCAACACCCCCACCACATCACTGAGTCACCCTTCTCTCTTCTTTGGTGACAGTGATCCAGAAGAACCTATAGGCAAACCTCCTGAGATATACGAAGATCCTATAGCAGAAGAAGAGTTAGAGACCATTCCATCTGAAGCTATGGCTGACAATAGGAGAGAAGATGAGAGAATAGAAGGTGCCTTCCCCATCCGAGAGACCAATGGAGACATGAAAATGAACATAAGCCCTTCTGCTTTACCTCACTTCCATGGACTGACTACTGAAGATCCTGATACCTTCCTGTTTGAGTTTGCTGTCCTTTTTCGAACCTATGACTATACTGAAGATGAGCAGAAGCTGAAACTCTTCCCCTCAACCCTTAAGGATGCAGCGTTACGCTGGTTCATGGGCTTACCTGGGAACAGTATCACCACTTGGGCTCAGATGCAGCAAGCTTTCAATACCAAATACCGGGACTAATGTAGGTCCAAGGAAACCAAGGGGGAAATCTTTCGGATGACCATGGGAAATGATGAGTCCTTAGAGGATTACGAGGAAAGGTTCCAACTTAGCTATAAACGGGCCAGATGCACTTGACCCTGAATCCCTCAAGCTGGTTCTGCTCCGAGGAGTCCCTTAAGACATCTTAGATACCCTTCACATGCTAGCTGGAGGAGATATTTACCAACTATCTTATGAGGACATAAAGACTATGTTTAGAAACCAATCTAGGGCAGCCCGGAAAAGAGGTAGAGGAAACCTCCTCTCAGCTGGTATTCCTTTCTCCAAACATGAGTTTGCAAATCAATTATAAGATCTCAAGAGTGAGGTGAGACAGACCATCGTCATGCAACTTGATACATTCCGAATCCAGCAGAAGAGAGAAGAAGCTGAGAGGGCCTTGGCTATCTTCTTCCCTAGGTGTACAAGGAAACATCCGAAGAACGAATGCCCATTACATTTGGTTGAAGTATGTTTTGTTTGTGAGGAGGACCACCCCACAAACCAATGTCCAACCTTACCTGGGCTTAAAGCCATGTATCAAGGGACAGAAGCCCCCACTGAACCTCTCTATTTCCTCAACCAAAGGAGGCCACAAGGACCTAGACCTTACCAGCAGGGGATGCAAGGGACACCCCAAGCTTATTACAACCCTAACCAATCTACTCCTATGCCTTCCTGGGGTCCCACTGCTCATCCTTCCTGGTCTATGCCTCCTCCATGGTCTTACCCACCTTAGTACAATACTCAACCCACTACTCATTCGTATCACTCACATGCCCAGCCACAGCCTCAGTGGAATGTACCTCAATCGGGGTGGAGGCCCCAGTACAATACTCCTCCCGCCATTTTTCCTCCACCACCAGCTCAACCACAACCATTACCTCCTGCTCCTCTAAGGCAACCTCAAATTCCTGCTCAACCAAACCCGAACCCCAACAACAGACAGGCCCAGCAGGTATATACTAGGGAAACATCATGCCCTACCTATGATGTGGAGATCCAGTAGATCAATATGCGATCTGGAAAGACTCTTCTGAATCGCCAACTTCCTTCCCCAGAGGATGAGGAAGATAAACAGGAAAGTGAACCAAAGGCCATTCCAGCCTTTCCTGAGAGACTAACGGCCACCACACAACCCAACCCAGAGGAGGATGAGGTTCTGGGAGAGCTCAAACAGTTGTGTGTGAAAATACCACTTCTCCAAGCCATCAAAGATGTACCGATATACAACAAACTGGTTAAGGAAAAGTGTTTCAGACACCCAGGCAGGCGAAAGAGAGATGCTTCAACCATCAATGTCATAGGACAACTGTCTGATGTTATGTTGGGACAAGTCATCTGCCCAAAGTATCTAGATCCTGGGAGTCCTGTAGTAGATGTCCACATCAATGGCACCATCATACCTCACACCTTGATTGATCTGGGGGCTGCCATTAATGTGATGACCAGAGATACCATGCTCAAACTCAACCTTCACGGTTCCTTGAGAAAGACCTCGACAGTCCTACAACTAGCAGATCGCTCCACCGTGACTCCTGAAGGGATTGTAGAGGATGTCTTAGTCTCTGTTGACTCTTGGGAATACCCTGCAGATTTCTTGGTTCTGCAGCCAAAGGCAAAGCTTACTGGATACCCTCTTATTTTGGGAAGGCCTTGGTTAGCCACTGCAGATGCTTACATAAGCTGCCATGTAGGAAACATGACCATCAAAAATGGTCCTATGTCCAAGCAGCTAGTCCTATACCCTCCTGCCCAACCCTCATTAGAGCATGACATACCACTTTGGTTGGAGGAAGGAGAAGAGGATGAGGTGTACTCAGCACCTTTGTGTCTAGGGGAGATTGAGACCTTGATCCACTAGGGGAGATCTTGATCCACTGGCAGGCGAAAGAGGAATTTGATTGAGACCTTGATCCAGAATCCACCTCCCAGTGCACTGTCCTTAGAGGAATTGGTGGAGGATGCCCAAGCCAGCACCTTAGTGGACCTGTGCGTGACCAACCCTGTGACTCCCAGAGTCAAAAATGTGGAGTTCGGCCCTGAGAGAACGTTAAAGATCAGCTCCTCCCTATCTCCTTCCCAGGAAAAGGAGCTTTGTAGTCTGTTGGCCAGTCATCTAGATGCTTTTGCTTGGAGCTATAAGGAGATGAAAGGAGTCCATCCTTCGGTCTGTACCCATCACATCTACATCAAAGAGGATTGCAAACCAGTTAGGCAACCCCAGAGGAGAATGAATCCAGCCCTTAAGGACATCGTCAAGGAAGAATTGCAAAAACTGTTGGATGCCGGGTTCATTTACCCCATCTCGGATAGCGAGTGGGTGTCCCCTTTGGTGTTGGTTCCCAAGAAAAATGGGAAGTGGAGAATCTATGTGGACTACCGAGAACTGAACAAAGCTACCAAGAAAGACCATTTTCCTCTACTTTTCATAGATCAAGTGTTGGATGGGCTAGCAGGAAAGAAGTTTTTCTCTTTCCTGGATGGGTTTAGCGGGTACAACCAGATCCAAATCAGCCCGGAAGACCAAGATAAGACCACCTTCACTTGTCCTTGGGGTACCTTTGCCTACCGAGTTCTTCCCTTTGGACTATGCAATGCTCCTGCCACCTTCCAGACAGCCGTCTTGAGCATCTTTTCTGAGCTGGTCCATGATGCGGTGGAAATCTATATGGATGACTTCACTCTTTTTGGGTCCAACTTCCAGGAAGCAATGTCCAATCTGGGAAAAGTCCTAACCAAGTACATTGAGATGAACCTGTCCCTTAGTCCTGAAAAGTGTGAATTCTTGATGACTGAAGGGACCGTGCTAGGCCATACCATTTCTTGCCAAGGGTTACAGGTGGATCCCAACAAAATTGCTCTCATCAAGAAGGTTCCACCTCCTCAAAAGGTAAGAGATGTTCGGAGTTTCTTAGGATTAGCAGGGTATTACAGGAGATTCATTAAAGACTTCAGCAAGCTAGCCTCGCCATTATTTGGCCTCCTGGAAAAAGGTGTGGAGTTTAAATGGACTGACGATTGTCAGAGGGATCTGAATGAATTAAAGGACAAGTTGGTGTCTGCCCCAATCTTGAGAGGTCCAAACTGGGCCCTACCTTTCCACATCCACACTGATGCCTCGACCAAAGCCATTGGGGCAGCCTTAGGACAAGTTGAACAAAAACTTCCATATTCCATTTACTTTGTTAGCAAAAACTTATCCAAGGCAGAACTGAACTACACTGTAACTGAGAAAGAATTCTTGGTCGTGGTCCATGCATTGAACAAGTTCCGACATTATATCACTGGCTATCAAACATTTGTACATACTGATCATGATGCAATTAGATATTTAATGAATAAACCAGATGTGAATGCTCGTATTATTAGATGGTTACTTTTGTTGCAGCAGTTTGATTTGACTATCGTTGACAAACCAGGTAAAGAAAATGTTGTTGCTGACTTTTTGTCTAGATTGGATTTATCTGCAGATGAGGATGGAACAGTGGATGACCAGATGCCCGATGAACATCTGTTTTCTATTTCAGTACTCTCTCCATGGTTTGTTGATATAGCAAACTACCTTGTTTCAGCACAGTTCCCTCCGCACCTATCCTCAAGAGAGAAGAGCAGAATCGTCAGAAAAAGTGCCTCATTCACTTGGATCGGGGGCAACCTGTTCAAGCTTGGCCCTGATCAGATCTTAAGGCGTTGTGTAAGGGAGGAGGAAGTCTTTGATATCCTCCTCAGCTGTCATGATGGGCCTTGTGGAGGACATTTTGCAGCAAAGAAGACTGCCTTCAAAATCCTGCAGGCAGGCTACTATTGGCCCATGCTTCATCAAGATGTCAGAAGGTATATCAGCCAGTGTGACCGATGCCAAAGGATGGGGAAACCGACTCAAAGGGATGAGATGCCTCTCCAACCTCAAGTGACTCTGGAGCCATTTGAGAAGTGGGGTATGGATTTTGTGGGTCCAATCAACCTTCCTTCGAGGCAAAGGTCTTACATCATTGTGTGCACAGACTACCTGACAAAGTGGGCAGAAACCAAGGCAATCAAAGCAGCAACAGAAGAAAAGGTGGCTGAGTTCTTAAGAGAAAACATCTTCTACAAATTTGGCTACCCAAGAGAGCTAGTCACTGATCAAGGAAGCCAGTTCACCTCCAACTTAATTGAAGACCTACTAGCTCATCACAAAATCAAGCATAGGACTTCCACCCCCTATCATCCTCAAGCAAATGGGCAGGTGGAAGTCACCAATAGAGCATTGGAAGGGATCTTGACTAAGGTGGTGAGCAGCAGCAGGAAATATTGGGCAGATCGCCTGGTTGAGGCCACATGGGCTTACAACACCACTTGGAAGACCACAACCGGCTTCACACCTTATGAGCTGGTCTATGGGAAGAGAGCTTTGCTGTCAATTGAATTCGAATACAACACTTTGAGGATGGCAGCTCAGCTGGACCTAGATCTTAGCCATGCCCAACAAGAAAGGTTATTACAGCTGAATGGATTGGATGAGCACCGAATGCAGGCCCTTCTTCACTCAGAAGTGGTTCAACTTCAGAGGAAGGTGTGGCATGACCAACACCTCAATGACAAGCAATTTCAGCCGGGAGATTGGGCGTTGTTGTATGATTCCAGGCATAAAGATTTCAAGGGGAAGCTGAGAACCAGATGGCTGGGACCATATGCAGTGGAAAAATGTCATGACAATGGATCTGTTCTTATTCGGACCATTGATGAGGAGGCCATCCCCATGCTTGTCAATGGGCATCGACTGAAGATCTACAGGAAACCTCTCTCAAGACAAGAATTCATCAAAACTGTGGAGAAATCAGTGCTGGTCATAGAGAAGGGTTCTGCCTCTGCTTTGGGCACACCCTGAAGATCTTAAAAAAAAAAAAAATAAAGATCCTTGGGTGAAAACCTTTATGAGGCTCCCAAGGCAGATGGTAGGGGTGAA
This sequence comes from Pinus tabuliformis, assembly GCA_031772625.1. Taxonomy (NCBI): domain Eukaryota; kingdom Viridiplantae; phylum Streptophyta; class Pinopsida; order Pinales; family Pinaceae; genus Pinus; species Pinus tabuliformis. Next base: position 751,063,667 of record CM062805.1, on the reverse strand, counting down.
AACCTCATTAAGGCGCCCCTGCTGTCTTTCAAAAAAAGAGAGAGATTTGAAAAAGACCCTTGAGTGAAAACCTCTCTGAGGAGCTTAAGGCAGATGGCAAGGGTGAAAACCTCATTGAGGCGCCCCTGCTGTCTTTCAAAAAAAAAAAAAAAAGCAATAAACAAGAAAACAGGGACAGCAAGTTCACAATGTGGAAATGCATGCAGGTTGCAGGTATTCTATGAAGGAAAAGAGGTCCCTCAACTCAAAGACAAGGGTCCTTATTATGCTACCAGGTGACCTCACCAGCACCCCCTCCGGAAACACTCATCTTCTCCAAGGTATGGGCACGATTTGATCACAGTTTAGTCTTCTACAGGAAGCTACAGACTTTCTACAGGAAGTTCTGTATTTCTACAGGAAACTTCCTGTAGAAGTTTTGGACAGCCCAGAACTAATTTTTTGGGGAGATCTAATGACCGAGGTTTGGCATGGAGGCATGCAAGCTACTATTTTCTCCATCACACACTGCTGTCACCTCCTTCTACCACCCCAGTTGCCATGCAATGAAAATACCTGCACAATCAAAACAGATCATTGAATTATCAGAGGAAGCGCTTCTCAAATGAAAAAGATGCAGTGATACCATGCAATACTTATCAAAGTCGTCCGAGGGCCCTGCGTTCGTGGCTGAGATACCACCGTCTCCACTATTCAGCATGCACCTGAGGAGGAAAAACTGCTACAGGACATCCTACAGGAATCCCGTAGCAGTTCATCCAGCTAGAGTGTACACCATTAAATCGCCTGCAACATGCAATAATAGAGCAGGCACATGCACCACTCGCAGCCAGGTAATAAGCATTGTAACCATCAGCAGCTTGCGAAAAGGAAGGACCTCCGGGCCTGTGCAAATAGCAGCAGCAAGCAAATCTAATCATCATCGTCCTGAAACCTTGAAAATCATGTCACAGCCGCACAGGTAAGTGCCTCACCCTTTCTTTCGTCGAATTACATGAATAATACTTTGAAATGTTTGCAAGTATGAAATGAACGGGTTGAGCAGTCGTATGGCCATTCAACTGGCCACGATGACCAGTCGGATGTGTAAAATGGTGGTCGTGGCAAGAAGAACGGGTAGTGGACACGTGAGAACCGTCAAGTCGGGGAGAAGCGCGGTTTAACAGAAATGACGGTGGCGGATCTGCAGAGAATGATGCAACAGTCAGGGAACTTGCAGTGGAATGAGTAGATGACGTCGTCCAACGGTCCGGCAGGGACAGCTCACTCCCGCGCCACGAATTTCGCCGGATTCAAATCTATCGGCTAGATCGCCACCCCACGCATTTATCATCAGTCGTTTAGAAGTCAAGTGAGCGTCTGAATTCCTCTGAAGCTCGTTACTCCAAGTCTTCGGCCTGTTCGAACGTCTGGTAGCGACACGGAAGGCGCAGAACCACTGCAGTGCTCTCCAGAACCCGTGCGCTGCTTCTACAGGAAAGCTACGCTACAGGAAGCTCACTCCCACGAGGAAAATTGGGCTCTTCACGTCAAAGGTGGCGAATTAGAGAAGGTAAGCCTGACCTGTGCCTCCCATGCAATTGGTTTCGAGGGTGGTGGAGTCGACGTTCTACAGTCTGATCATAAAAATTGCAAGTATTGTCTTCCGTTTGCATGAATTGTCGTCGAAGTGTATGTAAGGTTTTCTACAGGAGGTGGTTTTTAAGGCTCATCTGTAGATAGTCTTCGCGAATTGTGTGCGTGGCAGAGGCGTAATTCTACGCTCTGTCCCAAAAGGCTAGTTTTTGAATACGCACCCGCCACCTCTAACTAACGTAGCGGGTTTTCACCATGCCGAGTGGATTCATCAGAAAGGAACCGACCGACTCAAAGAAACTAAGGGAGAACCCTGAGGTGGTAGAGCTGTTCACTCGTGCGCAACGGATGTCGTTCTACGACAAATTGCAAGGATATGATGATGAGGTGGCAGAGGAGTTCTTGCAAGCTCTGAAGCCAAAATCAAAAACGCTGGCCACCGTCAATTTCAGGGGTTTGAGTCACAGACTCACCCCACAGTTCATCAGCCGAGTCACTGAGCTCCAAATGGGGGTACCGTGGGACAAGGAGGAGAGGAAATTAGGCCAAAAGGCTAAAAAGGAGTTCTTCCCACCCGAGGAGCAATTCTCAGAAGATAAGAACGGGGTTCGCAAAACTAGCTTACTGCCACTTTGGAGCGAAGTCAGCCTCCAAATTATGAAATACATCACATGCAAAGGACGGTTCAGCATTGTGTATGGGTACCATTTCCGGCTACTCACAGAATTAAGGCATCAGATGGACCTACCTGCAGAAAACAAACTAAGTATTCCCTACTTTCTACTGTAGTCTATGACAGAATGTGCCACCAAGTTAAAAGAAGGCAAGCCAGACCAGGTAGCCCACCATGGGCTCATTAAGCTCCTCGTGGAGGATGCACTTCACACATACAAAGTCCCTCTCTCGTGGGAAGCCTTCCGAAATCTGACTAAGGATGGCAATATAAAAATGTTGACCGGAGAGCTTGGTTCCTCCAGTAGCGAGGAGAAGGAGTCAGTACCCACAGAGAAGAAAGAAAAAGGCCAAAGACCCACGGCCAAAGCACCGAAGAAAGAGCGAAAGGAGAAACAAGAGAAAAAGGTTTCCAAAGAGAAGGATGACACACCCATGTTGACGCCCAGAGAGAAAAGGTTACAAAGTAGGGTGGACAAGACTGAGCAGGTCCACGTCAGTAAAGGCACCTCGACAGCAGCCTTGACCAAGTCAAAAAGCAAAACACACTCAGCAAAACAAACTAAAACGGTGCCACCTGTTTCTACAGGAAAACCAAAATCGGCTTCTGCAGGAAGCCAGAAATCAGCTGATAAAGGGCCTTCTACAGGAAGCCCTGAGAAAGGAAAACCCAAGGAAAAGAGAGCTGACATTCTTGCAAGGGAGGCAGCAGCCGTGCTGGCCGCCCTCAGTACACCTCCTAAGCCAAAGGAAAAGAGAAAGAGGGAGGACCCTCTATATTTTAAAGCTAGGAGGAGTGTGAGAATCAAAACGGGCAAGCCACAGCCTCCATCCAGCAGCCCAATTACTATAGAGGATGCCCCTACTTCGCCCAGAGAGAGGTCCCCCTCAAAGATATCAGTCACCTATGAGAGGGGGAGCCCGAAGACAACCACGTGGAAAGAAAGAATGGACAGGTTGGCTTCAGAAGCCCGACTACAGGATGCTGAGGCCGCTCTACAGGAAACCTTAGCCAGAGACAGAGAGGATGGAGGGAGAAGCACCCTCATCACCACCGAGGGAAGACGAAGTAGAGCCACCAAGAGAAGAAGAGAAAGAGCATATTCTGGAGCCTAGTCCTCAACCAAGTCTGAGCTCATATTATAACTTCTTAGAAGCTGGAAAAATTATACCACAGAAATTCACCGTGCCACTTTTCTTTGCATTGGAGGAAGAGAGAGTACAAACCCACATGTGGATGAAAATAGGCAAATCAAAAGGTGTGGCAGACATAGGCCCCTTGGAGGAGCAACTCAAGGAGGCAAGAAAGGAATTAGCTATGGCTAAACACGTGGCAAATTGCCAGCGGGTGTTCCTACAGGAAGAGAACGAAAAACTTAGACTACAGCTACAGGAGCTGAGGAGAGGAACGGGCACATCCTCATGGGACATCACAGCAGAACAGCAAGGCAGAGAAGGATTGCAAGTCAGTCTTGGGGAGCCAACCTCGCATCTACAGGAAACAGAACTGCAAGCACAAATTGAGATACAAGCTCTCAAATAGCAGTTGCAGCAAAAAGAGGCACAATTGGCCTGCATGGCCAGTTGGGCCATGGATGCTATACAATGCAGACAGCCAGCCAAATCCTATGGCCTGTACCTGAGAGACCAGTGGCTGCAATTTCAAATCAATGCCTTGGCGCAAAGGGGTATCTCCCAACTCCAAGACCCGCAGCAATTCACAGAATTATGCAATACCAGTTCCTCAGAGGATAAGGCCAAACTATCGGAGTTTTACCTCCATAATTTGGCCCTTCTTAATGTGACTTCATGGGATCCAAACACAGTCTTAGGGGATATGCAGTTGATGGCATTTGCCTCATGGTTGAACCATGAAGACAAGAGAGCAGCAGAAGCCAAGGAGGTCATGAACTGAGAGCTGCATGAGCCACTACTAATTAGAGCAGAACCAGGGGATCCAACTGCATTAATATCAACACACCAACACTTATCCACCAACCCTAAAGCTTTATTGAAATATATGGATCAGCAGGCCCAAGCCATAGCGCATTTCGAGGATATGGAGAGACTATTAGGGGACAACTGTACTCAAGCTTGCACCCACCGATGGAACACATTGGCCCACAGTCTAAAAATCAGGGAATATCACACTCCAACTCGAATGAGGGAAGCTCTAGTACGGGTGCCCCTCTATAAGAAATCCATGTAGAACCTCCAGGCCAGCTGGATTGGCCTCAAGCTAAGCCCACCTCTGCTGTTAGGATTGATGGAAGGCAGCACAGAGAAAGATGAGCATGAACTGTGGGAAGAGGTGGAAAGAAAGGCTGGGTTCCATGTCAGTAAGGAGGACACTACTACAGAAGCCTGGGATGTGAGGGTGGCAGTAAAGGCAATGAAGGATGAGGAGCTGGATTAGTTGCTCAAGGATGAGCAATCATTTTAGCTGGGGGGTGATGATGAGCCCCAAATTTGGTAACATTTTGGGCTCATTTGGCCTGACTACCCTTGCTCAACCCTTCATTTTTCATAACTTATGCATCATTTTTTAGTATATTTATGTCATTTGTACGAATGAGGGCAATCACTATTCCTAGGTGGCCAACACGTGCTTATTTCAGGTTTTTTGACATTTAATGGAGCAAAACCACGCAGATGAGGGCTAGGAGACAGCCAAGATGGGATTGAGATTTTGTAGAAAGGTTGTCCACAGCATTGAATGGCCTTCCTCGTGATCTTCATCCCCAACTCCGAGCTCCAACAGCCACCACCACCGAGTTAGAAGGCAGCCAAACGGATTTTGAGGAAGCAGCAGATCACTCTTAGTTTGGTCAGCCAAGCGCCACTGATTTAGGAGGCCAGCTTGGGGCCTCAAGATGTATAAATGATAGGGCTTTAGCCTTCGAAGAGGACTTTTGAAACCTTGTTGCATATTCTGAACTACGAGCTGATAGCTCTGTTTTGCTCTTTTGTAAGCCATTAGTGGCATGTTATTTGACTTATGATTGTTATCTTTTAATGAAAAGTAGGCAGATTTGAGTTCAGTTCTGAGTTCTTAAAGGATCCATAGCTCTCGGGGTTGGGCCCAACCTGAGAGCCTAAGGCCTCCTTCCTTTGTATTGTTATCTTTCTTTCAGCATTGTATTTCTTTTCCTTTACATGCATTTGGAAATGCAGTTTGCTGAGTTGAATTTCTTGGTGCAGTTAAGTAGGTTAGTTTTATGAACAGAATTGCTTCAGTAGTTTAGAATAGAGTAAGGAGATTGGAGTTAATAAGAGTTCCAAAAAGGGTTGACTGCACACTCACTTTCACCTCTGTTTAGGGACTGGAATTGCAGACAGTGCCACCCACCAAAAACATTGTTTTACATGTTCATACAATCTTTGATGCAGTATTTTCGTTTGTAGAGGTGTCCATGTGCTCAGATCTTGTGGAATGATTCTTTGCTTTAGTACCATGCATGATTTTCCTTAGAAATAACATTGTTGTTCTTTGGTTTTACTAAAACAGTTAGAATAGGTTGATGAAATATTCGGTTATGTGCAGGACGTGGATGATTTGTTTCGTTTACACTATGCAGTACTACTCCCTCACTCCCTTATCCTTCTAAGCCGTGCCTAGGCCATCTACTCATCTCCCAGTTAGACCACTTGCCTCCCAACTCTTCTATTACCCACGTTATTCTACCTTTTCGGCCTTCCATTCCCTCTACCCTCCTTTAGACCAACCAGCTTTTCACACCCCCTCTTCATCTCATCTCTTCGTCCCTAATTCATTACAAACCCCTCTGATACCTCCCTATCCATCCATGCAGCCTCTTCCATTCATCCATCACCCAAAAATCTGATTGTAGAACATCCTGTAGGAATTACTGAACTTCCTGTAGAAATCTTGAACATCCTGTAGAACCCCTGCAGACTTCCTGTAGAAGCTCATGAACACGGTTGCTAGGCATCTAAACTTTGTGAACTTCTCTAAAAGGATGTTAGGGACTCCTTAGACCCTCTCTGAGCCTTCCTGACCTCTCCAAAGCATTCCTCCCCTTGATCTATCCCTGCACAGTCAAGACCCAGTTAAAAGCACACGCATAATAATTCCAACAACTTGAACAAAAATACAAAAATATGTTTTCTTTAGATCAAAGTAGTCTAGACACATGCATCTCACCTTCCTAGAAGTAATGGCATCTCTTTCAGTAATTTGCTGATCCGAATTTAGACAGGAACGCAATAGATTACAGAGATAACCATAAATACAGAGATGAGATAACCATAAATACGGATATGCAGCGGAAATAATACTTCATTTCATTACTGTAAAATACTGAAATATGCTTACAAACAGAAATGGAAAGAAACCAGCTAGGGCGATGGTAGCTTATCTCTGAGAGGAGATGTGGTGGCTACATGCCTTTGAACTATTCCGAACTATATTACAATGAGGCTCGAAGGCCTATTTATTGTTGAGAAACAATGGAAAACCCTTCACATCCCGAAACCTAACCCTAGAAGATGAAACGCCAAATTGTGGGCCCCGTTTGGGTAAATTGGTACATCAATTTCCCGGGGTCGTAACTTTGGCATACGATCTCCGTTTGACGCGTACGATAGCTCATTAGAAAGATCTATCTGAGTACTACCACTTTGGGAGGCAACATCGGTCCATGGTCCGATGTTGCCCCAGAATCCCAAAAAACGTCGTTTAGGGCCTCAAAACGGCTCCGGAAGTTCAGGACCCGAAAAACTGCTAAAAATAGTAAACTGTGCTACAATTTAGGAAACTGAAAAAGATGAAAGAGGCAGTTGTGGGGGTCCAAATGGGATAGGTGGGTGGCCACCAACATCCACCTGGATCATTCCTCCCCTCTTAGGAAGCAATGGTCCCCATTGCGTTGAGTTCCTCCATCTGTTGAACTTGTCCTGCAATCTCTGATGTGTCCAGTGATGGTGGGAAGCATGGTCGACGATGGTCCACATTGAACATTTGGTGCAAGCGAAGGAATGGAGGAATGATGTGCTCCAGAGCATTGTTCCCCATAGCCTTGGTACTGCTGTAAGGACCATGTTGGAGTGGTCTGAGCTTCTGATGGGTTCTGGTAAGGCGTTCTTTCTGTCGATGCAACCAGACTTTGTTGCCAACCTGAAACTTGTGTGGTACCCATGTGGGTGAGGAGAAGTTGTTCCTGTGTTTTGTCATGACCGTATCCCTTTGTTGCTGCTGCTGCATGGAGGAACTGTTTGCAGGGGTCATGGATGTAGCAACGATCTTCCCCTTATTTTGGGAGTGAGCAAAACAGATGAATTTCCTGGTCTGTGAGATGAGCTTGCTGCCTTTCTTAGCAGTGATCAAAGAGGTGGCGGTAGGTGGGGCTACCTCCGGTATCTTGTATAATGCATTATTCAAAGAAATAATGACAGCACGAGGCCTTGATTCATACACAGCATGTCACCTCCACAAGTATGGTTGGCCTAATAATACATCACAAACATCCAGAGGTGTAACATCACACAATACCTCGTCTGTGAAGGGTTTGATGCTGTAGGGAAGGTGACACTGCTGGCGAACTTTCAGATCTCGTCCTTCGTGAAGCCACCCGATACTGTACGGCTGCGGATACGGTGTAGTCGGTAGGCCCAACAGCTTCACGACCTCTGCTGAAACGAGGTTCTTTTGGCTGCCACTATCGACAATGAATTGTAGCGGTGAACCCTTCACCCACATCTGTGAGTGGAAAAGACGCTCCCCTTCCTCTGGATTTTCGGGCTCATCTTTCTGGATCTTGGCGGTGGCAACAGTGGCGCTGGGATCCGCATCAATGATCTGCTTCCCTTTGCCATTCCCCTTGTCCGGTTCTAGCTCAAGGTCAGAACATGCATCTGATTCAGAAGCATTCAACTCGGCCACCAACGATTGCTTGATCCGACACTCACTTGTGTTATGAGTGGGACTCTTGTGGAACTCACACCACTTTCCTGTGTCCTTCTTCGGCTTCATGGTGTTGTTCTTTTCTTGCAGCTTCGACGGGTTGTCTTGGGTCACCCCACCTTGGCTTTGTCCTTTGGGCTTTGGATTTGCAGATCCAAAGTCTCGCTTCTTCTGTTTGAACTTTTGCTCAATTTTGATAGCGTATCGGTATGCTGTGCCGAGTGAGGAGATGTTCAAGAACCCCATCTCTTCCTGGATGTATCTGTGTAGGCAGCCGCGGTATTTGAGTACCAGATGTAGCTCAGAATCTTTATTACCCAACTGTGTGCGAAGGGTATGAAAAATGTTTGTGAACTCTGGCACATCTTGGTCTCGTCCCTGCCGCAGTGTGGTCCATTTGATGTATTTGTCCTCATAGGTTCCAACAGGGTAGTATTGCTCCTTGATGGCATCCCTGAAGTCATTCCAAGTGGGTGCGGCTGAAAATAGTGAGCCTGTACTTTCATCCTTCTGCTCGCAGTATGTTTCCCACCAATCCTTGACATGGGGGGCTGCTTTGAGAAGAGCAAAAACAATCTTTTCCCGACTTGAAAATTCGTGAACAGAAAAATACCCATCTAGCAGATTTAACCATTTATCTACGGCATCTGCATCTATTTGACCCTCGAAAATGGGGATTTCAAAATTAACTTGTACCTTAAACGGTGTGGCGTTTCCAGAGTAGCTGTTGGAAGCCGATGCGTCGCCTCTGGGTAGCCGATGAAGGATCTGTGCAAAGCTATCCATCATCGCGTTCCTTTGCCGCTCGAGTGCTTCTTCGAGCAAGATTTTGATAGGATCTCCTGCCCCCTCGTCTTTCTTCTCATCCGCCATGGGAGGCCGTCGGGATTTGCGAGGCTGGTCTTGCAAAGGTTCGACCAGTTCAAGCCCTAACTCCTTATATCCCGACCTCGTTGGGGACATGCAAAGAAAAATCGAGAAAAAGCAGACCGCTCTAATACCACTGATCCGAATTTAGACAGGAACGCAATAGATTACAGAGATAACCATAAATACAGAGATGAGATAACCATAAATACGGAGATGCAGCGGAAATAATACTTCATTTCATTACTGTAAAATACTGAAATATGCTTACAAACAGAAATGGAAAGAAACCAGCTAGGGCGATGGTAGCTTATCTATGAGAAGAGATGTGGTGGCTACATGCCTCTAAACTATTCCAAACTGTATTACAATGAGGCTCGAAGGCCTATTTATTGTTGAGAAACAATGGAAAACCCTTCACATCCCGAAACCTAACCCTAGAAGATGAAACGCCAAATTGTGGGCCCCGTTTGGGTAAATTGGTACATCAATTTCCCGGGGTCGTAACTTTGGCATACGATCTCCGTTTGACGCATACGATAGCTCGTTAGAAAGATCTATCCGAGTACTACCACTTTGGGAGGCAACATCGGTCCATGGACCCATGTTTCCCCAGAATCCCAAAAGAACGTCGTTTAGGGCCTCAAAACGGCTCCGGAAGTTCAGGACCTGAAAAACTGCTAAAAATAGTAAACTATGCTACAATTTAGGAAACTGAAAAAGCTGAAAGAGGCAGTTGTGGGGGTCCAAATGGGATAGGTGGGTGGCCACCAACATCCACCTGGATCATTTGCATTCCCACCTTTGCATCAGTAGGACTAGCTGATAGAATTAGGGTTTGCTAGGGTTTGTGATTCTTGTTGGCTTTCAGTTCCTTCCTATAGTAGGTTAATTTCCTTTGAGATAGCTTTCGTTCATCGGTTAAAAAGCTTCTTCTGAGAGCTCATAGAAGTTGGCTTGAGCCCTAGTGGACTTGTGCCAGCTGACCAAGTGACAACTGCGACAAGAGCTAGTACTTGTACATACAACACCGTCGCTTCCAAGTTTGTTACGAACTACCGGGTTGATAAAATTAGAGAAGGAAGCTCCAGGAGTTGTAGCATTATTGCTACAATACTGGAGCCCACCAGCAATCATAATGAAAAACCCATGTATTGAATCAATCTGCATAACTTTGTTATTAAAGATGGCATAGAGATCAATTAGATTAATTTCGTAAGGCAGGAACTTCAAAGATGCTAATACTTTGGTGTAGCAATGGGTTCGACTTGAGATCAGAGCACATGTGTGAAACTCATAATTTGTCTTATATCATAAGAATGTAATTAATGGATTGGTCTTGGTATCGAAATTAAATCAACATTTTGGAGTTCTAAACTTTTACCAGCCTCTTAACGCTAATTATATTGATTGTTTTTTATTTAGGATAAGTGTTTCTTATTGTATTATAGTGGAGTGTGTTCATCTTGCATATTAGGTATTGGTTGTATGTTTCATCAAAATGTTGTATGGATGCATGATCTCAATGTGATGTTTTCCTTGGATCTTTGTTTTTTTATTCCATACAGATGTTAGGAATTAATTGTAAAATTATTTGCAATTAGTCTCTAGCATTCTCTTGTTTATGTGTCTTAATATGGTATTAATTAATTGATTTTTCTTGAGGAATATTGTTCTTATTATTTGATGTTGTGTTCTTATGTGTTATTTTGCAAGTTTTTCATTGGAAGGTTGATTTAGTCCTCATACTCTAGGAATTTCACTCTTGTTTTCACACTAACCTCTCTTCATTTCACACCCAAGGGTAACACAATCATGACAGCAGTCCCACCAACATATCTAATGGGGCTTCTATTCCAAACTGTGTGAGATCTGATTAGGACTTCATTCCTGGTGCATTCTGGAATGTCATCATGTTTCTTCTTTCATATGCATAGGCATATATTCAACAACCAATGGGGTTGCAGCAATATACTCCCAAGTTGTAGCTCCATGGACTTGCTTTTGGAGTTGCAGCATTATCATCCCATGGTGGATTTGTTGCCTTTGCTTCTATTTTTTTTGGAGTTGTAGCTTTGGTGATTCCCATGGGGGCTCCATGTTGGAAATACTAAGGGGGGGTGAATCAGTATTTCATAAATTTCAATAATTTAAGTATCACAAGCATTAACCAATCAGATCATATGAAGAGTATATAAGAATTATATGAACAAATTATTTATATTACGGGGGAAGCTACAACTTTTGGTTTACCAGCTACAACTCGAAGGGATACAACCCCAAGATTTACTAGCTTCCATTGGAAAGAAGAAACAACTTCTTGAAGGAAGTGTTGATGCAGCCTCCAAAATTTTGCCTACACTTGAATTTTGGATCCTATTCAGGATATTACGATATGTGTTCCTTGATTGCTCTTGGTCACTTTGTGGTCTGTTGTGGTTTTGTAAAGTATTTGAGTCTTCTTCTTATGAGATTCTAAGTGTCAAAGTCACTTGCTCACACATGCCTAATTCTTGATGAATTCATGAATGCACCTTTTCTGCAAGCTTAGACTCACATTGGGCAATCCATAAGGATAGTGCATTGCATCACCTATGTTGATAATCAGTGTGTACTTTCCATTGATAGTCTCCCTCACTTTGATTGTAATTCTACCTCTATTTCGGTGAGTTTTTCCCAACGATAGATTTTACACACCTTTGCTTTCATAAGTGTCAATTTCTCTTTCATACTTTTGCTTTCTTTTACATTAACAGGTTTCATTTTCATGTTGTCCTTGCTCTGCCATGTGTTTCTTTCAATTTCTTTAGTTTTTGTAAGTGTCATTTTTGTGTTTCCTTACTGTCCCAAGTGTCACTCTTAACCATTTTCACTCTTGTATGCATTGCACAATTGCATATCACTAGAGGTAGCTTTAGCACAATCTTCTACATTAGATGGTTCTACAAATCATAATAATATGCTCCAGACACATTCCTACAAATTATCACACTTTCTTGTCACATTCGACCTTTATGTCGCAACTTGTATTCTAAGTGTCGTAATGTGGCATTTTAAGTATCCCACTTAGAAAAAGTGTCACTTTTCTATAGTTTCAAGGTGGGATTGTTGCTCATGAATCATGTTCATTTTCTTGTCTTGTATCAACGGTATTCATGTGTGTGATCCATGTTTGAGTCTCGTTTAGATGCATTTCCCTCTCTTACTTTACTAGTCCCACACTTAGCCATTTTGGAGCTCTTCTTGGTCCTACTTCCCAATGCAAGTTATGTAAGTTTTAATCCTCCACTAGGTGATGAGCGTTGCCTATTCATGAGCCTTATTGATGATTTATCTCCTTCCTAGACTTCAACACTGAATCTTTCTTAAGTGCATCTTCTATGGTTTCATACTCAGAACCTTCAAGACAAATCAGCCTAGCCTTCTCCTACTTGCATTAGTAAAATGTTCAATTCCCACTTCCAGTGAGCCTTCCTGAGCAAAAGGCACACTTTTACTGAACAATGAGCCATTATTGAAGAAAACTACACCCAAAAGAAGGATATCCCTTCTGAGTTTACTTTAGGAAAACAAGGACCTTTGAGCGCATTTCAAGAAAATGAGGACCCTCTAGGTGCATTTTGGGAAAAAAAAGGACCCTATATCTCTTCAAAATGCACTTTAGGAAAACAAGGACCCTTTGTCCCTTCAAAAGTGGACTTTAGAAGAACAAAGACCTCCTCTCCTTTCAAAAGCGCACTTCAAAAAAACAAGGGTTCTATGTCTCTTTAAAAGTGCATGGTGCACTCTCAATTAATAGTCAAGAATCCTTCTCCACTATTACTGTGCCTTGCTCCCTCACTGGCACTTCCAAAGTGCATATCACATTTTCAAGTAACGGTGGTTCCTCGTTGTCTCTTGTGACTGCGCCCTATGCCCAAGTAGTCTCTCTTTCTCTCTTTCTCTCTCTCCCCCTGAGTGCATGGCACACATTTAGTAAAAGTTTGGGTCATCCCTTGCTCGTTGTCTGACTCAACTATGTTTTCACAATCTTCTACTTCTTTGAGCCTACCATTTGGCATAGTCTTAATCATCAAGCTCATCACATTGTCCCTTATGCTTGCCCACTATGCTAGAGCTTTAAGAACTCCTCCTCACAGTGCATGGTGCAGTCTTAGTGAACGTTGGTGCCTTCCTCGGCCATTGTTAAGTTCAATTGTGCTTCTCATCAAGCCCTTCCTTCTCAGCCATTTCACATGCCTATCATGAGTAGCTTCTTTCATGAGAAAAGTAGAGATAATATAAATGATTTCCAGACTGATTTTTCCTTTTCATGAGTGATCTTCATTGGCAGTTATACCAGCTCAACATGATAAGGTGATGCTCGAGAAGGATGTTAAGGAGAAGAAGCAAAGAAGAACTTGTAGAGAAGAAGCACAAAGAAGAGCCATCATGAATACATGAAACAGATCTTGGACCATGACAAATTGAAGATATTTCATGGTAACTCAAAATGTCCAAATGTTGATCCAAGGCCCTTTGTAGGGTGAAGATGAGGAACAAAGTAGATATTTCATGAAGAATGAAGACATAGCAGCACGAGAGTAGTTTGGCATTGCCACATCATCATGAAGTTCCATGTCATTAATGCCAATTTATGGCTTGTACAAGTATCTTCACAATGATTCACATGTGGACAAAAGAGTCAAATAGAAGTTCAAAGGTCATTTTGAAGTCCAAGAGTCATGAGGGTAGTTCAAGAGTCATGGGGATATGAAAGGTCATTCCACTTATTATAAATACACCCTCATAACTAAAGAAAAAGGCTTTTGGAGTGATAGACTTTGGAGAGCTATCCTTGGCTTCTTCTGCTTGGAAAAGGAGAGAAAAAACATTCCTTGGAGAAGCAAGAAGTGACTTAATGTTCCACTATTGGAACTAGTTCCTCACCATTTTAACTGTGTACTCGAATCTTTCACTTAATAATTGAATATCATTGAATTAGTAGACTTTCATGCACTTACCATGAATGTTTTAAGACTATTATTTGGATGTTTGCAGTATATGTTGGAGTTCTTATGTACTAAAGAAATTGAACTATTTTGGTGGCTTTGGTACTTATCTTGTTGAATGTGTTTTTTATTTTCTTTCATGAATTTTTGTTATCTTGTTTCCTTTCTCTCGTGTGCCTCCCTTAGGATATTACTATTACTTTCCTTCTAGAGACTCACTCTTGTCTCCCTCTTGTGAAAACCTCGTTTTATACATTACAATTAGTGCTTCACAATGTCAATTTACTTGCTTGTTTGAAGGTTATGTGTGTAATCTCTTATGTTTATCATTGAAACCAAAGAAAACATTAAGTTATGGAGGTTGGGCCAATACTACAGATTGGGTTCCTACTCCAAACGGTGTGAGGTCTAATTGGTGCTTCACATTGGGGAGACCCCCTGTATGTTGGCAGTATCTAGCACCATCAACATTTTGGCACTAGAAGGAGGGTTAGATGACAAGTTGTGCCCATTGAGTCTATTTTGAATCTCTTGTCATAAATGAATCTTCCTCAAATCATAATCTCAAAGTGTTTCTCTAACCTATCCCCTGGTAAAATTTTCATCTCCGCGGAACAAATTATGACTTGTCTCAATTTAATGTTTATGGTGAGGGTGATATATCCACAACCGAGAATTTCTTTCATCTTTTCAAGTTTTGTGAATCTCATGAAATCGAAGATGAATATGTTTCTTGTGTGCTTTTCTTCCTCACCCTTGAAGGTCAAGTTAACTGATGGTGCCATACCCTACAATCTACTTCGAGCCATTCATTTGATCAATTCCTTAAGGAGCTTCATTAAGCTTTTGATAGGTATGATTACTGAGATGTTCTTAAAAGGATTAATCAACTAAGAATGTACCCTAATGAATCAATTGAGGATTTTTCTAATCGATTCCTTCACTTATATTATGAGTTTCCTGGGGAGATATGGATTGGAATTTGTTTAAAAGTAACTTTGAAATTTTGGTTCAAATATTTTCACGGTGAATCTAAACCCCTAGGTGTTCATGTTCTCCCAACTTGTTTAAATTGTGAGACACCTCCAATCTTAGAGGAGGAACCTACTATTCCTTTTGTTATGTGTCCTCCTACTTTCCTAGTACCAATTAGGATTCCTGTATGTATTAATGATCAAGTTGGTAAATATGTAAATCAAATTCCTAATCCATATTCTCAACCCTGACCCAGTGCCCGTGATCTTGATCTGACTAAGGATAATTTTGAATGGTTTATGGAGCCTAAGATGAAGGTTTATCCTTTGATTTCTCAAGGTGATATTAATTCTCATAACTTTAGTTTTGAATCTGATTTGTATACTTATCATCTTCTATCATCTCTTTCTCATGATCCCTTGCCCCTTGGTCCTCTTGATCAGTCTATTCCAAATCCAAGTGGTGATTAGATGCGAGGAAGTCACATTTCACTAGTAGAGGAGAAGAAAGGTGAAGATTCTTTCAATCTTCTAATTTTCAAATTCTTCCATGTGAATATGGTATTTCCCCATTCTTGGATGACATAGAATCTAGTAATCGCAGTAGCCAATCGAGTGAAATCAATTTTCCTAATCAATCAAGTAATGTCTTGGGCAACCACCATTATAATGATGAGGATTCTAGTGATGTACATGGTGATGAATGCCTAAGTGAACCTATTGATTTTTTAGTTTCTCACGAATATTTTGATTTGAAAGATTTATATCTTGAATCTGATTCAGCCAAAGAAGATTGCCTTATGGAAACTTCTTCTTCAACCTACCACCCCTTATGCCCTATTATTTGTAATGCATTAACTTGTGATGAAGATACTTCATGCCCTTCAAATTCATCATCTATTGGGAATATTTTTGAACTGACACAACGGAGTGAGGTCATCCATGATGAGGAAGAAGGTAAGAAAATCATCAAGGATTCATTCCATTCCTTATCATTTCTAGTCTTGCATGAAGAAAATTCTTCAGTTCAGGTTACTCATGAGATTTTCCCAATTCTTCCATCCTTAGATGTTCAATTAGAAGAATATTTTGACTTGAGTAATCTATTTGTTGAAGATGCACAGCTTGATCAAATCAATGATGTAGATGGTTCCCATCCAAATAATAATGATCTTGTAAAAATTACTTCTAGTAGTTGTCCACACACCATGCATGATATGATTCAATATTTATAATGCAATTATACAATCCTTGAAAGTTCTGGGACTTGTTAGGAATTCGAGGCACTTCAAATTCCATTGATGGTCATGTCAAGTTCTCACGACTCTAGTAAACTCCCCGAACTATTCAAATCTAGATTTTTTGGAAAAGAAAAGCTTTGCATGGTTTCACTGAATGAAATTCCTTCTTGAAAGATCTTTGGTATTCTATATATAGCTCTTTTAACTTTCAAGATTTGGTTTCTGATAGAATTGAAGATTTTATTTTAGTTATTTCATCTCCATCCAAATTTCTTATATCAAACTCAATTTTGGAGTGTATAGCTTTCATAAATGCACAGAGTTGTGAAGCTGATCATTTCAAATATTATCATTGCCTGCACGATTCATGCCTATTAGATACATCTGAAAATAATCAACTCCTATTTTTTCTTGTGAATGTTCTAACACCAATCATTTTCTTCATGGCATTAAATACCCTCTTGAGTGTTATTGAATGCTTGAATTATCTGGTGAGTCAAATTCCTATATCTGACATACATGCTTAGCCTTTGTATCTTGACTAGTTTCCTATGTTTTCTATACTAGCATTCATTTTCAATTATTTCGATGATCGTAATGAGTTACAAGTAAATGATTTGTTACATTCAACATACGAGGAAGATGATTATATTGCTTAAATAATTTTCAAATCTATTGAAATGGATCTATCATTATTTACTACTAACCGAGAATATTATGACTTAATCAATTCATCTTATCATAATTCTGGTTTTAGCAACTGTCATTCGACAAACCATTTTCCCATAAATGTATCTCATGATAGTTGTTTTGCATCAAATGATACTTATGGTATATCATCTAACTACTTGGATCCTTGTCAAGCAGTTGAGAAACATTAGCCTTCGTTGATGGTTATGTCACACCCTCATTATCATGATGGGCCTTCTACATATGATTAGATTCCATCTCCTTCGCAAGATTCTCATCCTGATTCCATGCCATTAATTGAAAATTTATCTTCTCAATGATTTCAGGGTTTTCAAGAGGATGGTTTTGAATTTCATGATCCAATATACGATTGGTTGGAATCATATTACTTAGCAAGCCCTTATGCTAAAAATAGGCTTCAATATTTCTTGATATTTTCTAAGTATGACAACACAGATGCAGGTACATTCACAATAAGTTTTGGAGGTTTGTTGATTCTGGTTCCAATCGAAAAGGTAGGGTGGCAGGTTGGTTAAGTTTAGTTTTTATGGCACATCTTTCCGTTGAAAGGAAATACCCTCTATCTTTCATGCAATCTATTCAAGTTCTTATCTTTTCCTTTTCACATGATTTTATATCAATTTTAATTGCTTGTATCTTTGTGATTGTAGGTCTAGAGTAGTTACGCTAGTTACATTGGAAATTTCATTACACTTAGCCCTGACCTTCTAGCTAGTTAGGTTAGGAGTAGGTCTAGTTGCATTCTAGTTTCCTTTTCACTCATCATGCACTTTCTCTCCAGCTAGTATCTACAATTGTTTTGTTTTTGCTTTCTGTTCTGCATGTTTCCTTCTAGTTCATTTCTCCTTTTTCTTTGTCCTTTTGGTCTTGTTTTTTTCTTTTGTCTTGTCTTTACTTTTATGTTTTGTTTAATAAGACCTTGCATGAAATATGATCCTTTGGCTCAAAAGACAATGTGGAAAAACTAGAAAAGGGAAATTGTGATGAAAAACAATGCTTGGCTAATTTGTTACCTCTTCTCTATTTGGGTTTATAAATATTTAAATTCAATGAGGTCTGAACAGAAAATGTGATATGTTCCAGACACAAATCCTTTGGTCGAACTATGAATCGTGTATCATTATTAGGATCATCATTCTGAATCGACCTTGTATTGAATGGTGTTTTGACCTGTCAACTCAACCGAGTAGAGAAGATATAGGAGAAAAACTTTAAAATGAGCATAGTAACTTTAGTTATATTTCAAATACCTTAAACAAGGAACAACCTCTCTTGCTTTCCATAAGTCTATATCCCTCTTCTGCCATGTTACAATTATTCAATAAATGCTTCAAGCATATCTTTCAGAAAATTAAATAAAGGGTGAAGAAGAGAAAGGCTTCCTACATAGAGAGGTGAAGTAAGCAACTTCATCGGGGTACTGAACAAGCCTATTAGTAATGAAGTGATGCTTGTGTTTCCATCAGGTGACTCTGTGAGGGTATTGAACAGGCACATTGGCAGGAGAGAAACATCAGGGAATGTGCCTAAATTTGATTATCAAAATCTCGGTATGTTTATTCTCCTTCTCCCCTATCGAACCAACTTTAACCGAGATAAGTGGTAGAGTTAGGGTAACCTCTATGGTGAAAAAATACTTCCTAAAATATTGAGTCCTTGCACTTAAGGATAAAACCTGAACAGAGAAATTGGAGTTCTACGAGTGTGTCACCAAGTGTTGATGTTGCAATCAACACCCTCCAAAATTTTGCCTACACTTGAATTTTGGAGCCTACTAAGGATATTACAATTTGTCGTTCCTTGATTACTCTTGGTTGCTTCAATTTTTATTGAGTGTTTGTAAAGTATTTGAGTATTCTTCTTATTATATTCTAATTGTCAAATTCACTTTCTCACACATGCCCAGTTCTTGATGAATTCATGAGGACACCTTTTCTGTAAGCTTGGACTTGCATTGCACAACCTATTTTGATAGTTGATGCATGCTTTACATTGTAATTGTACCTCTATTTTGATGAGTTTTCCCAATTGTATCTTTTGCAAAACTTTTCTTTCATAACTGTCAATTTCTCATTCGCGACTGTCAATTTTTGTTTCTTTTACTTTAACGAGCTTCATTTCATTTTTTTTTACTCTGGCATGTGTCTCTTTCAATTTCTTTATCTTTTTAAAGTGTTGTTTTTGTGTTTTCTTATTGTCACAAATGTCGCTCTTAACCATTTTCACTCTTGTATGCATTGCAAATTTTCACATCACTAGAGGTAGATCTAGCACACTCTTATGCATTATATGGTTCCACATATCATAATAACATGCATCAGACACTTCTATAGCTTAGCACACTTTCTGGTCACAGTTGACCTTTGTGTTGCAACTTGTATTATAAGTGTCGTAATGTGGTGTTTTAATTGTTGCACTTAGAAATAAGTGTTTCTTTGCTATCATTTCAAGGTGTGATTATTTTTCATGAGTCATGTGCATTTTATTAGCTTGTATCAATGGAATTCATGTGTGTGATCCATGTTTGAGTCTCATTCAGATGAATTTCCCTCTCTCACTCTATTGTTCCCACACTTAGCCATTTTGGAGCTCTTCTTGGTCCTACTACCCAATGAAAGTTATGACAGTTACAATCCTCCACCATGTAATAAGAATTACCTATACATGATCCTTATTAATGAGCTCTCTCCCTCCTAGACTAGGGCACTAAGTCTTTCTTAAGTTCATCTCCTATGGCTGCACATTTAGAACCTTCAAGGCAAAGTGACCTAGTCTTCTCCTACTTGCCTTAGTCAAATGTGAAATTACCTCTTCTAGTGAGCCTTCATAAGTGCAAGGAATGCTTTTAGTGAACAGTGAGCCACTGTTGAATAAAATTGCACCTAATATAAGGGTATCCCTTCTGAGCTCACTTCGGGAAAACAAGAACCCTTTGATCTCATTTCAAGAAAACAAGGACCCTCTAAGCACATTTCGAGAAAAAAAGGGTGCTATGTATTTTTAGAAGTGCACTTCTAGAAATCAAGGAGCCTTTGTCCCTTCAAAAGCGCACTTTGGAAGAACAAGGACCTATTCTCCTCTCAAAATTTCACTTCAAAAATACAAGGGCCCTATGTCTCTTTAAAAGTGCATGGCACACTCTCAAGAAATACTCAGGCATCCTTGTCCACTGTTACTGCACCTTGCGCCCTCACTGTCTCTTCCAAAGCGCATAGCACATTAAGTCACTTCTTGATTCTCTAAGGAG
Organism: Pinus tabuliformis; assembly: GCA_031772625.1. Lineage (NCBI taxonomy): Eukaryota > Viridiplantae > Streptophyta > Pinopsida > Pinales > Pinaceae > Pinus > Pinus tabuliformis. The sequence goes on along the minus strand of CM062805.1, from coordinate 751,043,466 downwards.
AGAAAAAACATTCCTTAGAGAATCAAGAAGTGACTTAATGTTCCACTATTGGAACTAGGGCGTAATCATTGTAATTGTGTACTTAGACCTTTCACCTAATAATTGAAGCTCATTGAGCCAACACACTTTGATGCATGTATGGTGAATGCTTTAAGACTGTTATTTGGATGTTTGTGATGTATATTGGTGTTCTTATGTCTAAAGAAATTGAAATATTTTGGTGAATTTTGTGCTTATCTTGTTGAATGTGTGTTGTATTTTCTTTCATGAAACGTTGTTATTTTGTGAACTAATTTGCAGGTTAATCAACAAATCCATCCTTGCTCTCATGAGCCTCTCTTAGAATAGTATTATTACTTTCCTTTTAGCGACATATTCTTGTCTCCCTCTTATGGAAGCATCATTTTATACATTACAATTGGCACTTCACAATGTCAAATTACTCGCTTATTCAAACGGTATGTGTGTAATCTCTTATGTTATCCATTGAAACCAAGGAAAACCTTAAGTTATGGTGGTTGGGTCGATACTTCAGATGGGGATCCTACTCCAAACGATGTGTGGTCTAACTGGAACTTCACATCAAGGAGACCCCCTGTAAGTTGGCAGTATCCAACACCATCAATAGGAAGCTACAACTTCCTTCTCTAACACCTCCCTACCACCTCTAGAATAAAAGATAAAACAAAGAAACTCTTGGGCTCATGTAAAAGGGATAGTGACCCAATTACAACAATATACAATCTCTTCAAATTTTCTACTTTATCATGTCAAATTTTCAATATGTATCCGACTTATAAATATCTTCAAGAACACATAATCCAAAAAAATAAGTTCCTTCAAACATCAATACTAGAGTCTTAGCCTTGTCTTCAAAGATTCTCTTAATCTTCCCTTTGATTATCAAACCAAGTTTATCAAATTCAAGATGTGACTTAGAATAGATTAAGGAATGGCCTCAGAGAAGGTGAATATGGGCCTCCAATCCTACCTCAAATAGGCCTTCAATAAATCTCAAATATGTCTTTGGTCAGATCATAAAAGTGCCTCACAAAACTTCAAATCAGTCTTAAAACAATGTCTTGGAAAATATTATGTCACCTCATATTTAACTCTACCACATACTTTGAGTTGCTTCAGGAGGAGTTTGGACCTACAACTTTAGATTCGCCTCAGTAAAATTTGAACCTGCAACTTTGCCTCGGTGAAATTTCATACCTGTAACTTTTATTCAATAAAATTCAGACCTGCAACTTTGCCTCAATAAATTTTGGGCCTACAACTTTGCCTCAAAAAATTTTGAACATGCAACTTTTCCTCAGTAAATTTTGAACATGCAAATTTTCCTCAATCAATTTTGGACCTACAACTTTGCCTCAGAAGTTCCAAGATAATAATTAGAAAGAGGCTGAAATGTTAGAAATTGGTACAATACTAGGGGCTGAATTAGTATTGTGAGAATTTTAAAACTTTCTTTCATAAATTAAAGAATACTAAAACACCAAAAATCTATTTAACAACAATTCAAGTAAGCATCAACACAATAAGCATGTATGTAATACATAAATACTTCAATTTATTTTACAAAGATAAGCTTCAAGTTTCTCTTACAATGTTCTTTGGCACCCACCAAAAGGAAGATACTACTCCCTAATTTATTAGCTACTACTGAAAGGAGCTACTACCCTTGGTTTATCATCTATCACTGAAAGGAGCTACTACCCCTGCTTTATTCGTTGCTACTGAAAGGAGATCCAACCCCCGATTATTTACCATCCAGTACTGGAAGGAGCTATAGCACCTAAAATGCAAGCTCCAACTTTCTATCCATGTTTATCCCTCTTTCATACAATTTTCAAACTCAAATCAGCAAAAAATTTGCATGCGATAATGTTGCTTCATCTCTTCTTACAACTCAATGCATTAACTACATAGATAAACTCTTTTCTTTCTCTCTTAAACACCTACCACCTCAAATCACCAATAACACCATTAGAACACCTTTAACACTTTCTCTGACCTATGATCCTCTGATCAATTCATCATCATCAACCACAATAACCTTCTTGTGAATTCTGAGTTGATATTTTTGGACTTAAAACTTTAGTTAAGTTCAACTCATAATTTACACTTAACAAAGGTTTTAATCTCATTATATTCATGTTTTTCAATTTCTATTAAGTCTTCCTGATGTGGCATCATAGTCTTTAGTATTTGCTTTTTTGTTATGATCACAACTCTAAGTTAATCTATTGATTTTCAAAATTCGAGAATTTTATGGGATTTTGCAGGGATTTTATCTACAGTTCTAACTTTGGTTGACTACAAAAGTTGGCTAATTAACTGCCAAATATTCCATTAATTTTATCCATGTCGCCAAGTTTGTTGCCAACCCGTTCATGTGCATTATCCATTATTTTAGTGCACTACTATTTTAGTGCCATAACACCAAATATGGTACAAAAGTGCTAAAGCTACCATATGTTCTTGACTCATTCAAGCCAATAACTTAAGCCCATAGGCATTTTAATCAGTATTGTAGATCAGCATAGCCATGAGGACTTATCCACTTTACATAACAAAAAACTTCGCATATAACTGAGTCCAAGAGAAGCACTTTAGAATTTGGACTAGAAATATCTTTCATCTAAGTGGTCTTTTTATGACTTTGATATGTTGTTGGAGAGATATTTCTGAGATAATATCCTAAGGAAAAAACTAATCGGAATAAGATGCTCCCAAAAACATTGTTTCACTAAGCTTCCTACATACAGCTGAGCTTGACCAATCCATGACTTCCTTTGACATCAATAACAACACATGTCTAACATTCTCCCCCTTTGGCATTGATAGCAACACCAAAAACATTGAAACAATCATAAAAGCATGTGTAATGTCAAACATGTCAAATAAGAAAAGCATATGTCTATATACATATATATATATATATATATATATATATATATATATATATATATATATATATATATATATATATATATATATATATATATATATATATATATCCAAGGAAAAAAGCGAACTTTTCATTAAACATAAAAAGTTACATGCATATGCCAAAGGCATTCTGTATGCTGTATGACTGAGTCATAGAGCTGCTACAAAAAGAACAAGCTTTTCTGTGCCTCAAAATCTGGTATATAAGCAGCTGAAAAGAAAATAACAGCAGTTTCGTTTTCAGCCCTTTTGTACCCAAACCCGTCAAAATGTAAAGATCCCACTGTGTTTGACCACTTACTATTTCCTGGGCTTCCTCTTAGGAGGAAAACAGCCGTAAACAAAAATAGTAAATGACATATACAAAAAACTGTGATATAGTTTCTTCAACAAGTAAAATACTGAACATAATATCTTATGTATCAGAAGTTTGTACCAGAAAAAAACAACAAAATACAGATACAAAAATTTAAAGGACAGATTGTTAAACTTTAAGAGCATGGAGGCTGATCCGACACACGGATCTGTCCCTGGTCTTCTTCCACTATTTTCCAACTGCCCATAGATTTCTGTAAACCTTCTTTAGAAAGGGTATCTGCTATACCATCTCGCTCCCTGTAGATATTACAAATAGTGAAAACATTAAAAGTGATTTTTAAGGACATAATTTCTTCAAGCAGAGGTCTAAGCATATAATTTTGACATCTACTTTTTCCGTTGACCCAATTAACAACAGATAAAGAGTCTCCAAATATCTGAACTGCAAGAATGTTCCTGTGGATAAGCCAACATAGCAGGAGTTTTAAGGCTGTAAGTTCTGCATAATTGTTTGTCCCTGTGCCTATCCCTACAGATGCTTTTAAATACTTTGTTTTGCTTAAGTATATAATCATTCCTGCTCCTGCTGTGTTGTTCTGAGATGCTCCGTCAAAATATGCCTAGGGGATCCCCTCTCGGATCTGTTCCTCCCTAATCTGCCTGGGGTTGCTTCCTTCCTCTGAGTCTGGAATGCTTTCAAAAATAGAAGAGCTTTGAATTGCAATAGGTTCAGCTGTGGCTTCCTTTTCCATGAAAATACTCTGATTCCTTGCGATCCATATTCCCCAACATATGATAGGAGGCAGGTTTCGCATTTTCCAACCGGGATAGTTGCGCCACAATTTTTCCCAAACCTCCTGAATATTCCTTCCCTCCCATTCCAACCTTTTCCCTATGAGCTTCCCGAGCTCTGCCCAAACTGATTTGACAAACGGGCATGCAAGGAAAATATGGTTTATAGTCTCAGAATCCGCCTTGCATAGATAGCATCTCCCCGGTCCTTGCTTGTATCTAGCTTGAAGCACCTCCCAAGTAGGGGCTTTTCTTTTTAAGATACACCACATGAATAGTCTTGCTTTTGCTGGGCATTTTAATTTCCAGATCAGCTTGTCCCACCATTCTGGTTCCCCCCATCCTTTTCTGTTCATTAGATATTTATATCCGAATTTTGGTGAGTACGATCCATTTTCCGCATGTGCCCAGACCAGCTGATCCTGTCTGTCCCTTATTCTTACATTGGACCGAGTTAATTCCTCGATGTATACCTTCCATTCGTTCCACCAGGCTGGTCGAATACCTAGCTCTTCACCAGATTTCCAGGATTTCCCCCAAATCGTTGAGAAGCCCACTTTCTCAATTTGACTTAGATGCCTAATTCCTTTGGATTCAAGATGTCTGATTAAACCTGGAGAGAGAGCATGCCTTTCATTGCATCCAACCCAGGGGTCTTTTCCTATCTTCAAGCTTTCCCCATTTCCAATCTGCCATGCCAGTCCTTGTTCTATCACTTTGAAAGCTTCCACAGTGGCTTTCCATACTACCGAACAATTTTTCTCCTTCTTACTTCCCTTCCTTATCCATTCTTCTAGTGGAGTGGGATCAATATATTTCCTTTTTACTAATTTTGTCCAGAGATTCTCCATCTTGATTATTCTCCATCCTGATTTTGCTGCCAGAGAAATACTGAAATCTGTAAGGTTTTTTATCCCCCACCCACCCCATTCTTTTGGTCTTGCTATTTTATCCCAGGCTACCCATGGAAGTACAGAATCCTCCTTCGAGCCTGCCCAGAGGAACCTACTGCATATCTTATTAATCTTCCTTAGAATCCCCTTTGGAACCCATGTTAATGCAGCCCAATAGACCGGCATAGCTAAGAGGAATGATTTGATTAGATTCAATCTTCCTGCTCGGGATAGCCATTTGTAGCTCCATTGAGAAATTCTAGATTCAGTTTTGGCCACCAGCCAGTTCCAATCTTGGTTCTTATATGCATTAGGCTTCAGCCAAAATCCTAAGTATTTGAAGGAATTCTCCATGCTATGCACTTCAAAGGGGAGAATGGTGGAAATCAGGTTTTCTCATTTCTATTTAGACCTTCAGTGATAAGCTGGGACTTTCTGTAGTTTATTTGCATTCCGGTCGCTTTCATGAACAGATCCAGGATGTTTTTTAATTCCTTAATTTCATTCAGACCTCCATTTGTGAACAGTAAAATGTCGTCCACAAACAGGAGGTGAGTAATAAACATATTGACTGCAACTTCCAATCCTTTTACTGCTCCCTCTCTTTTGGTCGATCGAATCAGGTGACTCAGGCCTTCAGCTACCAAAAGGAAAAGCAAGGGTGATAAGGGGCACCCTTGTATCAACCCCATGAAGCCTGTGAAAAAAGGAGTGGCTGCACCATTTATTAGAATTGCAAAGTTTACATTGGAGATACATCCCATTATCCATCTGATGAATTCATATTTAAAACCTAAATGGGTAAGTAGCATCCTTATATAAACCCAATTTATTCTATCATAAGCTTTTGATAAATCTATTTTTATCACTGCTCCCTTTCTTTTCATTTGCTTGACACTGTGGATAGTTTCCTGAGCCACTCCTATAGCTTCATGAATTTTCCGACCATCCAGGAAGCCAAACTGCTCATTTGTAATGCATCTTGACAGAATTGGTTTAATCCTTACTGCTATCACTTTGGCAATGATTTTGTAAATACTGTTGCACAAAGATATGGGCCTGAAGTCTTCAAAAGTGTCCGGATTCTCCTTCTTCGGAATAAGTGCTATAAATGTTGAGTTGAAGGGGCTGTATACCTCTCCTTTCCTCCTAGACTCTTCCACTACCTCTGTTAGTTCTGTCCCAATATTTTCAAAGAAGTGTTGGAAGAGCTCTATGGTCCATCCGTCCGGGCCTGGGCTCTTATCTTTTGCCATTGATTTTATGACACTTTCTACTTCCTCCTTTGAGACTTCATGCATTAAACTCTCTGCCTCCTCGTCCTCAATATATCTAGGGAAGCATTGAGCAGTCCTGATAATTTCTGCTAGAGTGATTTCCCCTTGATCTGCAAACAGGCTCTGAAAGTGATTCCTCCCCATGGTCGCAAGTTCCTCGAAAGAGTTGACCTCTTCACCCACCTCATTTTTTAGCTTCCATATAGTATTTGCACTTTTTCACCCTTTAGCATAGTTGTGAAAAAACTTCGTGTTTTCATCCCCAGCCTTCAGCCATATTGCCCTACTCTTTAGCCTCCATTCCTCTTCTTTTGCCAGTAGTATTTGGTCCCTCTGTTTTTCTAGCTGTAAGATTTTCTCTTTTGACTCCTGTGATCTGTATCCATCTGTCTCTATACATTCCATCCTTTGGATCTCATCATTAATGAGGACTAGATCCTCTTTTTGTCTCTCCCTCCTTGACTTTGCCCATTCAATAGTTGCCTTTTTTAATTTTTTAAAATTTTCCATAAACAAAAAACCTTTCCTCTCCTGGGATCTTCCATCTGGATGAATCCAAGTTTCCTTGAACAGTTTCTCATAGGATTCCTCTTTCAGCCATGTTGCATTAAATTTGAAGGGCGCTGCTAGTTTCCTGGGTAGTATGGATAACTCCAGAAAGATCGGGAAATTGTACGAATTTACCCCTTCTCCTACCCACTACCGAAACATAGGTATTCTGGCAGTCAAGTCTTCACTCAAAAGAAAACGATCCAGCCTCTTTGCAATTCTGGCCTCTCCTACTCTTCGGTTCCTCCATGTAGGTTTCATTTTTATAGGATTTATGTCTATTAGATTATGGGAGGTGATGGAGCTTTGAAAAAATTCTGATAGCGAATCTTCTCTGGCCACCGGACCCCAGGTTTCGGCTCTCCCTAAGGAGAAATTCATGTCTCCACCTAGGACCATATTGCTTCTTCCCATTATATCTTTTGAAAGGAGGTCGTTCCAGAATTCCATCCTTCCCTGACAGGGCCCATATAAATTTACAATTGTAAGCGGAACATCAAAGTCTGAGGATTGAATCTCTGTTCCCATGGCACGGTGCAGACCCCACTGGTTTAAAATCCTTACTCTTCCTTCCTTATATATTATTGCTAGCCCTCCTGAATGGCCACTAGAGTCCAAAGCACTAAACCGCCATCCCGGAAGCAGGGCTGTAAGAGATTTTTCAACTTCAGAGCTATTACCTAAAGTTTCTTGCAAAAGGATAAAATCCGGTTTCGAACTCAATACAAGTTCCTTTAAGGCCAGTTTTTTGGGTTTACTGGCTAAACCCCTACAGTTCCAGGATAACAGGATCATTTAATAACGGGCTCTTGGGGATTCCCTGCTCTAACTGCCCCATGGATTGTCATTTGTTTCCCGTCTGCAACATCTATTTTTGCTCGAACCTTTGCATTTGATAAGCTCGATTTCCCACCCCTCACTTTCTTTATTTGAGGAGAGGTTCGACCTATCCCTCCAAAAGATCCTAGACGCTCAGTCTTCTTATCTAAGGATCTTAGATTATAGTGACAGGTTTGGGAGGCCGTGACCAGTTTTACTTCCTCAAGGGGGTCATCCTTGCCGTTCAGATCAATGGAGGTTATAGCAGCCATTATAATTTCAACAGAGCTTTCAATTTGTAATTGATCAGCAAGCGAGCGTTTTTTAGAAATCAAGAAATCAAGCAATCATCTTTTCTTTCAGAGAAAGTTAAATATGGGTTACTTGAGTCTAGTTTCCTACCCAGAGGGTCTTCTGCTGGCGATGAATTCAATGAAGCTGATGTTCGTTGATGGGTTGCTGAGTCTGGCTTTCATTGATAGGCTTTGTTCTGGGCAATCTTTCTTTGTCGTGTTCTGATTCGTTCCTTCCATCCCTGCCATATATATATATATATATATATATATATATATATATATATATATATATATATATAGTTATATACACCTATTTTAGCGCTTGTTCTTGCACCAGTTAGTTGAATTCTCCGTGCAATTGTTTGTACTTTATTTCTCCTCATAGTTAGGAAATATTTTTCTTACTTATCCCCCTTTGACATCATGGAAAATAAAATTTTATATATATATATATATATTGTTTAACACCTATTTTAGCGCTTGTTCTTGCATCAGTTAGTTGAATTCTCTGTGCAATTGTTTGTACTTTATTTCTCCTCATAGTTAGGAAATATTTTTCTTACTTATCCCCCTTTGACATCATGGAAAAAAATAATATCCTCCTCCTATCATGTTGATCCCATGGACCTGGAATCTCCCTTGTCATATGTTGAGTGCTTGTTAGTTTCCTTTCTTCCTCTTGGGGAAGATCTAGCAAAGGGGGGTAAGAGGGACCACCCCCAATATTTGCCTTAATTACTCAAATTGATCTCTTGGGAGAATTTTGGTGAATATATTAACTACCTTGTCTTTTGTAGGTACATACTCCAACTTTACAATTTGGTTTGCAACTTGCTCTCATAGGTAATTGTATTTATTAGAATATGATTTTTCTTGGGGTTACAAACAAGGTTCTTGGAAATGATGATTGCACCTGTGTTATCACAAATGATTAGTATTGGTTGATCATATATTATTTTCAAATCTTGTAAATTCTTCTTCATCCATAATAGTTGAGTGCAACAAGAAGTTGTTGTTAATTTTCACAATGTTTTATGCTATTATAATCATTTTAAACAAATTTCTTCTAACTTTAATCACTCAAATAACAAATAAGCAATTACATATATAACAATAAACAATAAATGCACAATAGAATATAGCCAAGCATAATGAGACATAGAGATTTGGTCAAATACCAGGGAAAAACCCACAAGGGGGGGAACCCTTAATCAATTATTTTTGTTCTATTAGTCAATCAATGTTTAGCATGAGATATATAGTCCAATTAGTACATCCAAAAACCAGTCAAAGTCAAAGCCTTGACTTCCCAAATCAACCAATTCAAAATAAGTCAATAATGAGAGAGAATGTCTAATCTAGTCAAAGGTATTAGTCTACAATATTTTGGCATGTAGAGGAACAATCAACAGTAGTCAACAATCTACCTAACCAGCCAATGTCAATAGTCAAACTTCCAAGAAAATTTTGGTCAACTCAACATTAAATTCAGCCTTCTTTGCTTAGTCAAACTTAGTCAAAATAATAGCAAATTCCTTCCTGCAATTTGTTAAAAATTCCACAATAAACTTACGGTGAAACCCTAGTTCCAAATTGTGGTCAAACTTAGTCAACTTTCTCAAAATAATTCAGTTAAACCAGTCAAAAATTTTGCGTCCAAAAGAATCTTGAAATTTAGTCAAAATAGAGTCAAAATGCCCAAGTCAATGTTGGTCAAAGTAGCCCAAAACAAAAAGTTAGCGCTACTCAATAGAAGCCTCTTTCTCCTCCTTCACACAGGTGAATGTCTCCTACAATTTTCAGATCAGATCAACCCTCTTTGATGAGAATATAGATGTGATGGATGAGTCTCCAATTGAGGTCAACGAATGCCTACTTATATGTGGTTGAGGAGGGGTAATTACCCTTGGTGGGGCTGAATTTTCGTCTTCTCTCGGACAACTTGTCAAAGAAGAAATTTTCCTTTAACCTTTTTGAAAATTATTTTGAAGAAGAATGATTCCTCCTTAGAGTAAATAGGCTTCTCCTTGGGAAAATTCATCATATAGATGCCAATTTTAACACTCCCTATCAACTAGGGAGGAATTTCAGATGCACCATAAGTCTCATCTTGTATGTAGATATCTCATCATAGGAGAAGCTCATCTTGTCTCATCTCATCTCAGTAGAAAGTTTGATGACTCATTCTATAGAAGAAGAAGAATGATCCACAAAAAATAGGGCATATTGATTTACCACAACCAAGTCCATGGTAGTCATAAATGGTCTTGGTAAAGATCATCCAAACCTTATTTACATTGACTAAACCTCACCCAAATTGATCCTCAATAATCAAGTGGTAGAACACCTACACCCATTACTTAGAGGAGATAAATTTACCACAACCAACTCCATGGAATTCATAAAATGACCTTGGTAAAGATCATCCAAGCCCTAAGTCTCATCTCCCATGTGGCCAAGATGGGAAGAAATCCAAACAAGTTTAACTGAGTCCATGAACCCTTTATAAGGGTGACTTGTGGGTAGGATGCATACTAGGGTATGTACCCATCCAAGTCGATGGCTTTAAGGAGTACCCTCACCCAGGAGTCTGGCTACACAACCCCCTTCACCAAGTCCATGGCTAGTCATAAAGATGGGGGAAGGCGTATGCTCAATGTTCTCAATCAATAATGTTCCCTCTTAGGGAGGGATACATTCTCCTGCACTCCAAGATACTCTATAAATAATATGAACATAATTTTTTACAATGGCTTGGTGAGAATGTTTGCAACCTGCTCATTGGTTTATATGTGTTGGAGCCTCACTGCTCCTCGCAATAATATATCTCTGATAAAGTGGTACTTGATCTCGATGTGCTTTGACCTGTCATGGAATAATGTATTCTCTAAAAGTTAAATATCACTTTTATTGTCATATGATATCATGGTTGTATCAAGAACCTTCTCAAATAGCTCTATAAATATCTTCCACAACCACACAACCTCATAGCTAGCCATACTAGATGTAATGTACTCTACCTCGCCTGTACTGAGAGCGATAGATTTTTTCTTCTTGCTCATCTAGGAAATCATGGTAGACCCCAAGCTAAAATAGCATCCTGATGTTCTCTTCATGTCAATAAATATCCCAACCCAATCTGCATTTGTGTATCCATGTCGTCTCAACTCATTTTCTGAGGTATACCTTTTTCCATAATAGATAGTCCCATGTAGATATATCAATACATGTTTTGTGGCCACTCAGTGAGCATGCAAAGGTTCCACCATGAACTAGATTAAGGTATTAACATAAAAACATATGTCTAGCCTTTTTTTGACCATAAACATTAGTTTCCCAATTAGATTTCAATCCATAGAAGGATTTGTTAGATCTGGTCCCGTAGCTTCACCACATAACTTATTGAAGTTTTCCTCCATCAGTGTGACCAAGGATTTGCAATCCACTGTCCCAAATCTCTCCAAGATTTTGACAACATATTTTCCTTGTCTAAGGAAAATATCACTAGGTCTCTACAACACCTCTAAGCCTAGGAAGTAGTGCATCATCCCAAGATATTTTATCTCAAACTTAGAGGTAATCGCCCTCTTACACTGAATGATCATAGGTTTTTCTCCTTTCAAGATAAGTCATCAACATATAAAACCAAAATCAAGGGCATACCTTGGACAACCTTGAAGTAGAGGTTCATATTGAAACTTTTTCTGGTGAATCACAAATTTTTCAAGTATCCATCGATCTGAGCATACCAAACTGTGGGGGCTTTCTTCAATCCATAAAGTGATTTATTCAATCTGCAAACATGGGTTTCCCTATCATGTTCCTCAAATCCATGTAGTTGTTCCACGTACACCTCTTCCTTAAGTATGCCATGAGGAAAGGTTGTCTTCACATCCATCTGATGAAGACTCTATTAGCACTTGAGATTTCACCCTAGGCTGAGAAAAGTAAATCTTCAAGGCTACATCAAACCATTTCACCTCGTAGCTAGCCCTACGAGGTATGAGAAGGCTCTCTCGGGTCAGATTCGGTAGATCTTTCAATCTGATTAGGCTGACCAATTACGAATAAAGATTTTAGGCTAGTAAATTGATAGGGGGTTTGATTTGATGATTTGTGGGGGTTTTGGTGGCAATTGGTGGAAGTGCAATTCAAGGTGCGGGGATTGAGCACAGTTTTCACAGGGGGATCTAAGGGGCAAGGTAGGAATGAGTGCTGATGTCTTAATCTGAGATGGATGATCATAGATGATAGAGGAGAAGCTAAAGAGGGCAAACACACAATTTGAATCCTCTCTAGACAGTAGAAAACATTAAAATTGAACAAACTAAAAAGCTGAGCATGTCAAAACATGAGTTCAAACTTTACCACTTCATCTGTCCAATTTAGAAGCATAAGAGAGATGTGAAACACATAAACAAACTTACAAGAACATGTAGAGAACACACCATCAACAATCAGATCCACAAGAATCCTCAAAGATGTCTGTAAAACCCTGGCTTTCCTTGCCTTCAATTGCAGAAATAGATGCACAATATACAATGAAGCTTCCTTACACAAGAGTCCAACCATGAAAATGAGAAGGAGAGAGCATAATATAGACCATCTAGACCATCTAACTCCTTTCCCCACCTCTAGGGGTCGAGCTCAGCTTCCTAGGAGCAGTTTGAACTAATTCTAAACTAAGAACTAGAAAATAGGCAGCCAAACAACTTGCCTCTATTACTTAGCTAACTCATCCATGCATTAATTTTTCACTTTTTACATCATGGAAGCTTCTAGAAGGGTAAAGAGAGATAAAATCTATCAAAGTGCCATGAAAATATTACATTTATCCATCATCTACAAGTAAAAATGGTCAACCATAGTCAAAACAGTGTTTTTTGACCGAAAATGGCAATTCTGGCAAATCTGGAAGTTCTGGTCGCGCCCCTGGAAGTTCTGGTCGCGCCCCTTTACAGCTGTCTTTGAGTGGGTTCCACTGGTCCAAATCAGGTGCAAGATGGCTCATTGGAAATCTTGGCCTGTCTACTTTCCATCCCAAGTTGAATTCCTGAATTTGGTGTTGATTTGACCCCTCAAAAACCATTTCTCCCAAGGTCACTTTCTGCAACTCAAAAAGTGGGCAGAAAGTCATTTTTTTGATGTATTTTGAGCTTTTGGAGGCTCAAAACTCAAAATCAGGCTTCTCCCAAGTATTGGTAATTTTTATTTTTGAATGCCCTTTCCAAAAATGCCAAGTTTGCAAAATTCCGAGCAGCCCTTCAAACTGGTCTCACCCGGGGTGAGACCAGTTCTTGGGAAAAACCTGTAATTTTCACAAAAAATTCACAAATGACAAAATTTTCTCCAAATTTCTTGAAATTTGGGCTGGGAGTCCCCAATCAAGTACCATGCTGATTCAAAGAGGCTTTGGCCAAAGTTTGGAGTGGATCGGGCGTTTTCCTTCGTTTTTGTGCTTTGGCCAACCGTCTTTGGAGCACCTTTGTTCTCGCCGGTATTTTTGACATTTCTCTCAAACCATGACACCTGTGTAAAAAGTGAAAGAGGATTTTCTTCCTTGGCATGTTGTGGACAAAAACCTCTCTCAGTTTTGCAAAATTCATCTTTGATTGCTCTGGAACATCATTTGAGTGCGACTTGTCCCGATGTGTGAAGCAAGGAATTTTGTCGAAATGGAGCGAAATGAAGGGGATAGAGGGCTTCTAAATTCTTGGGGAAATTTTTGGGAGTGGGGAGGGATGTTAGGAAGCAGGGGAAAGTGGAATCTCAGAGATTGAGTGAGGGGAAGGGGTCGAAAAGGACAAAACACAGTTCAAACCTAGAAAATTGCCAGGTTGTAGCTAGAAACTAGGGTTTGTGGAAAAATGAGGAATTTTGCGGATCTGAGTGTTGGGAAGTGTTTGATAAGGTATTTTAAGGATAGGGGAGGGTGTATGAACATCAGGAAACAAGTTTTTCCGGTGACTTGACCATCCAAGAGAAATTGGCTTTCAAAACCCTAGGAGAGGGAAATGACCTTGCCAAGGCACAACTGAAGCATGAACAAGATGTAAAATGACTCATTAGACACTGACATGACAATGAAAACCCTATGAATGATGATAAACTCAGCTGAATGGTGACATGGACTGACATTTGGGCAAACCCTAGACCTAATGCCTAGTGACCAAATTTTGCTTGAAGACTCACTGAAATGACAAAATTTGACCTTGACACTTCAAAATCACTATGTAAGAGCACATTTGATCACTGGAGGAAGGCTGTAAAGACTGAAACTAACATTGGCTCCAATGGGGATGGTAGCTCCTTGGAGGTGCCAAGAACCTCAGACCTCTTGGGAGAGCAGACCAGTGTTTTATTCATTGGGCAATGGAGTCAACTAATAGAAAAAATAACCAACTCAAAAACAACTTTATTTGACTTTGACAATTGACTGAAACTTAACTGATGCTTGACTCAAACCGACTCGATGGCAAACTGAAATAACTTGAAAAACTTACTCAACAGACAAAACACAAATGACTCATGACTTGACTTAAAACAAAACTTACAAAGCTTATGAAGGGCAGCAGTCCATCAAGATTTGAAATCATGATGACAACCACCTGTGTTTCTTACAAGACAAAATACCATCAAACTATATCATAATGCCAATGCAACCAATCAAGCAGATGCCTTCTTGACTGATTCTCCCAATCTGATCTCATGATCAACAATAGAAACAGGTAACTGGGCATCCAAAAACATAGCTGACCGTGATCTCCTTCATCACTGAACACTGCAATAAACACTATCACTGCTGGCTGCAACAAACTTGCTAGAGGATCGTGAAAAACATGAAGATTTGCCACTGCCACCTCCTGCTGAAAGATCAAGGTGTCCTTTGCTTCAAACTCTGATCTTCCTTCATCATGTGCTTCGATAAAAGTATGCTCATGGGCTTCAAAAAATTATGAACAAGTAGATGAGCAGATCTCTTCTTGGAAAAACATTTTAGCACATGAAGCGTATGAAGAAGAATCTGAAATGTAATCCTGTATGTTTTGTTCTTCTATGGTGTGAATGTGTTGTAGGTCATCTTCATATGATATCACAACCAAATTATCAAGTTCCTTATTACATTCTTCAATCATAAGGAAAGAAACTTCAGCTGATTCTTGACGTGCAAAAATGACATTTCTATCATCTACCATAAATTCATCCAAAGGAACTGTTTCACTTACTTGAATGAAGATCTCATCTTGATTTTCATGAACTGACTGAATTACCTCCTCATGCAGGCTTTGCATGCTGTCTTCTTCTGTGGGCAGATCTGAAATGAGCTCTTCTCTTTCACCATCTTCAGCCATATAACAAATTTCAACCTGCTGATCTATAAAGCTGCTTACAAGACTGTCATCCTTTTCAGAAGAGGAAGAAGGTCCACCATCATCTTCTTGCCCATGTGTGCACTGCAAATCTGCATTAACTTGAGCTGGAGCAAGACCTCTCAAGAGCTGATCTATCTCCTCTTCGGACAAAGGAGATAATGCCTTTTGTTTTCTTCTGCTCAAACAGTGATTGTCTTCATTGATTTCAAGTGAAGGAGTATACAGATTTTCCTCATACTGCTGATCCATTTCATGCAATTTCTGTTGATTGTCAAGAGGCGAAATTTTTTCATTTTCCACCATACTAAGATCTTGGTCTTGCTGCAAATTTTCATGATCGTCTCTATGGGAATCCTCTAGGTTCTCTTCATGTTGCTGAAATGGATTCTCATACAAAGCCTCCATGATCTCAACATCCATAAAATTATCATCTTCATAATACTTCTCAAGGCTTTCAATAAAATTATGTACATGGCTACAACAGTTCTGAACTAAAATCAAAGATGGATATAATTCTTTATACTTTTCAAAGAACACGGTATGAAAATCCCTTAAACAATAAATTGAAGCAGATGGCAAACTTTCATACCAGAATCGGGCTTCATCTTCTAGAGTAGCCATAAACATTTTCATCAAACAGTCCTCAGGAAAATTGATCTTTAACTTGCGAACATGCATATGAAATCTAATCAAATGTAAAGCAGCATCCTTCTTACCATCAGCGTTAAATGTGGGCAGATTCCTTGACCAATCTACCTTGGGCATCTTATTTGGAAAACCTGGAATGTGATCTCGGCTCAAGGGAGCATATCTTCTTGCAATCCGATCCATCTTGAGAAATCTCAAAGCTACTGATCTCTCTGCAGTGAAGTCACCATGAAGCACTGATTGCTGGATTCTTCAGTGAAAGGAGTCGCCAGTGAATGATTTCAGCCTTTCAAGTGTCTGATCGTTGTCCACTATCAACAATCAGATCTGAACTTGATACATGTACTGGGGTGAAATGCAAATGAAGTGGTCGTATTCACAAGCTCACGGAGATTGACTGAAGCAGCGTTTATCTACTAACGCTGATGTAAAACAAGAGCGTTTTCGAAGGCTTCTGGCGTAACTTCAGGCTCCGTCTAAGAATTATGAAACAAACACATCAATCAACAAACAATTTTGTTCTCCCCAGTATGGTCGCCAATATGTTAGCGCTTGAGATTTCACCCTAGGCTGAGAAAAGTAAATCTTCAAGGCTACATCAAACCATTTCACCTCGTAGCTAGACCTACGAGGTATGAGAAGGCTCTCTCGGGTCAGATTCGGTAGATCTTTCAATATGATTAGGCTGACCAATTAAGAATAAAGATTTTAGGCTAGTAAATTGATAGGGGGTTTGATTTGATGATTTGTGGGGGTTTTGGTGGCAATTGGTGGAAGTGCAATTCAAGGTGCGGGGATTGAGCACAGTTTTCACAGGGGGATCTAAGGGGCAAGGTACGAATGAGTGCTGATGTCTTAATCTGAGATGGATGATCAGAGATGATAGAGGAGAAGCTAAAGAGGGCAAACACACAATTCGAATCCTCTCTAGACAGTAGAAAACATTAAAATTGAACAAACTAAAAAGCTGAGCATGTCAAAACATGAGTTCAAACTTTACCACTTCATCTGTCCAATTTAGAAGCATAAGAGAGATGTGAAACACATAAACAAACTTACAAGAACATGTAGAGAACACACCATCAACAATCAGATCCACAAGAATCCTCAAAGATGTCTGTAAAACCCTGGCTTTCCTTGCCTTCAATTGCATAAATAGATGCACAATATACAATGAAGCTTCCTTACACAAGAGTCCAACCATGAAAATGAGAAGGAGAGAGCATAATATAGACCATCTAGACCATCTAACTCCTTTCCCCACCTCTAGGGGTTGAGCTCAGCTTCCTAGGAGCAGTTTGAACTAATTCTAAACTAAGAACTAGAAAATAGGCAGCCAAACAACTTGCCTCTATTACTTAGCTAACTCATCCATGCATTAATTTTTCACTTTTTACATCATGGAAGCTTCTAGAAGGGTAAAGAGAGATAAAATCTATCAAAGTGCCATGAAAATATTACATTTATCCATCATCTACAAGTAAAAATGGTCAACCATAGTCAAAACAGTGTTTTTTGACCGAAAATGGCAATTCTGGCAAATCTGGAAGTTCTGGTCGCGCCCCTGGAAGTTCTGGTCGCGCCCCTTTACAGCTGTCTTTGAGTGGGTTCCACTGGTCCAAATCAGGTGCAAGATGGCTCATTGGAAAGCTTGGCCTGTCTACTTTCCATCCCAAGTTGAATTCCTGAATTTGGTGTTGATTTGACCGCTCAAAAACCATTTCTCCCAAGGTCACTTTCTGCAACTCAAAAAGTGGGCAGAAAGTCATTTTTTTGATGTATTTTGAGCTTTTGGAGGCTCAAAACTCAAAATCAGGCTTCTCCCAAGTATTGGTAATTTTTATTTTTGAATGCCCTTTCCAAAAATGCCAAGTTTGCAAAATTCTGAGCAGCCCTTCAAACTGGTCTCACCCGGGGTGAGACCAGTTCTTGGGAAAAACCTGTAATTTTCACAAAAAATTCACAAATGACAAAATTTTCTCCAAATTTCTTGAAATTTGGGCTGGGAGTCCCCAATCAAGTACCATGCTGATTCAAAGAGGCTTTGGCCAAAGTTTGGAGTGGATCGGGCGTTTTCCTTCGTTTTTGTGCTTTGGCCAACCGTCTTTGGAGCACCTTTGTTCTCGCCGGTATTTTTGACATTTCTCTCAAACCATGACACCTGTGTAAAAAGTGAAAGAGGATTTTCTTCCCTGTCATGTTGTGGACAAAAAAATCTCTCAGTTTTGCAAAATTCATCTTTGATTGCTCTGGAACATCATTTGAGTGCGACTTGTCCCGATGTGTGAAGCAAGGAATTTTGTCGAAATGGAGCGAAATGAAGGGGATAGAGGGCTTCTAAATTCTTGGGGAAATTTTTGGGAGTGGGGAGGGATGTTAGGAAGCAGGGGAAAGTGGAATCTCAGAGATTGAGTGAGGGGAAGGGGTCGAAAAGGACAAAACACAGGTCAAACCTAGAAAATTGCCAGGTTGTAGCTAGAAACTAGGGTTTGTGGAAAAATGAGGAATTTGGCGGATCTGAGTGTTGGGAAGTGTTTGATAAGGTATTTTAAGGATAGGGGAGGGTGTATGAACATCAGGAAACAAGTTTTGCCGGTGACTTGACCATCCAAGAGAAATTGGCTTTCAAAACCCTAGGAGAGGGAAATGACCTTGCCAAGGCACAACTGAAGCATGAACAAGATGTAAAATGACTCATTAGACACTGACATGACAATGAAAACCCTATGAATGATGATAAACTCAGCTGAATGGTGACATGGACTGACATTTGGGCAAACCCTAGACCTAATGCCTAGTGACCAAATTTTGCTTGAAGACTCACTGAAATGACAAAATTTGACCTTGACACTTCAAAATCACTATGTAAGAGCACATTTGATCACTGGAGGAAGGCTGTAAAGACTGACACTAACAGACTCTAAACTTGGTTATTAGCAAGATCAATGATGGACCGAATGGTTAGATATCGGGTAACAGGTGCAAATATCTCATCATAATCTTATCACTCTTTCTAGGAGAAGCCTCTAGCCATGAATCTTGCCTTGAACTTCTCATTGCTACCATCATTTGCATGTTTGATTTTGTATAACCACTTTGAATTCACAGAAAACTTCCCCTCGGGTCTCAAAACCACCTTCCATAGATCATTCTTCATGATGGACTCATGATCTTTAGCCATGGCATCTCTCCAAACATGTTATTTCACTGCTTCTTCACAACTACAAGGTTTAGATTTTATGATGTCACTCATCAAAGAACCATATCCCTAATATCTACAAGGATCCTTCTCTCTCTACATGTGCCTCTCAGGGCTAAGTGTCTCTCAACATCCTATAATGTATCATGAAGCCATAAAGGTCTCTTCCTCGTGGGAGGATCACAGGGAGGAGGATCAAAAGGATCCATGGATGCCATAGACTCATCTTCAAGGTTTGGCTCAGGCATGGATGGCTCTGCATCTTCATCCATAATATTATATCTTCTCTCAATGATGGTAGGGACAAGAGTGTCCCTTTCTTTTCCAAGGGAAATATCTTCATCAAAATTCACATCCTGGTTGAACTCAATGTTCCTTTGGCCTAGCACATATATCCTGTAAGCTTTAGAATTCTCACAATAACCAACAAATAAACCTTTTTTTCTTAAAGCTTCTAGCTTGGACCTCTTCTCCTTTGGAACATACAAGTAGATATGGAAGCCAAATATTCTCAAGTGTCCAAATTCTGGTTTCACACCTGTAAATACATCTTCAGGAATCTTGTCTCTCGAGTCATGATGAGGACTCCTATTCTGGACATACAAAACAGTATTTGTAGCTTCTCCCCACAAAAACATATGAATCTTTTGATTATGAATCATGCTTTGGTTGCTTCTGAGATGGACTTATTCTTCCTCTCAAGAACTTGATTTTGTTTAGGGTTATATGGAATAGTGACCTCCCTCTTAATCCTGATCTCTCTACAGAATTCTTTTGAACTCATTTGAAATATATTCTCCTCCATTATTTGTCCTCGGGATATTTATCTTCTTTACTATTTGATTTTCCATGAGAGCCTAGAAATCCATAAACACATTGAAAACTTGATCCTTGGTCTTCAAGTAGAATATCCAAGTTTTGTGAGAGAAGTCATCAAAAAACATCGCATAATATAAATATCCTCCAAGAGATTTCACCGACATGGGCCCATAAAGATCACGATGAATAATATGAAGAATCTCCTTAGATTGGTTATTTTTATAAGGAATGGTCCCTTGATATTCTTCCCACTAGAACATCCGTAGAATATACCTTCATGATCAACTTGAATGTTGGGAATCCCTATAACCATCCTTCTCAAGTCAAGAAAATCCTTGTAACGGAGGTTTGAAAATCTTCGGTGTCAAAGCTCACATTGGTTGTGGTGTCATGGACTAATGCTTAATTAGGTTGACCAAAAACCCTACAAAGGAATTCATTTTTGATACCAAGTGTGAAGGCTTCCCTCAAACTAAAATTCCTTGGTCAAGAAAGTACTTTACCATCAATGAATGCAACTCTAAACCCTTTTTCTTCCATGGTAGAGATGGAGACAAGATTTTCTTCAGGCTTGTCACATACATAACATCTTGTAAAAGAATAGTTTGACCAATCTCCAAATGGAAAGAAACAGAACCAAACCCTTTTACAGGGTGAGAAGAATTATCCCTAGGTAAAATTTTCAAATTGGTCTCCCTTTCAACTAAATTTAAGATAACTTCATGATGCCCAGTAAAATGTCTAGATGCTCCATTATCCACCAGCCAGCTATCAATGTTATCTGAAGATGAACTGGAAATAGCAACAACAAGAACATATTCAGATTGAGAACTTGCAACATTGTTAGCATGCCATGTATTTGAAGATATATTTTAAGGGCACTGGGACTCATCAGCACTTGCATGGGCAGCAGGACCTCCTCTTTTCCTTCTATCATTGAAGTAGTTGTTGCTGCCATTATTGTTCTTGTTACTATGCCCTTGAGCATTTCTTCTATCAAGACAATCTTGAGCTATGTGTCCAAATATGTAGCACATGTAGCATTGGAAATTGGATAAGTCCCTTCTATTATTCTTGAATGTTGGGGTTGGCTTCTTGAGCTTCCGTTTCAAAGGTTTCCCTTTTCCTTTTTATTTTCCCTTCTTCACATTGGTTGCAAAGGCTGTAAAAATCACCTTCTTCCTGTATTTGGATTATTCCTTCATAAATGAGCCTAGTTTCTTCTTGAGTGTGATTTCCCAAAATTCCATCAAATGAAGGGAGTTCTTTCCTACAACTAATGATTGTGATGAATGTCTCTCAAGACATGGGGATCCCAACAAGTTTCATATGCATATCAGATATTAATTCTCCAATGGAAATAAGTTGATCTCTTAATTGAGATATCCTCATGAAGTATGTTTCAATAGATTCAGACTTATTCATCTTGATGTCATGGAGTTGACTCTTCAAAGAGATGATTTGGCTTAGATTGTTGACCTCATACATCCCAATCAACTTTTCATACATTTCCTCTGACTTATTCATCTTGGACACATAGGTGATGAGATGGTCTCTAAGAGAGTTGATGATGATTTTCTTGGCGTTGATCTCACCCTTCTTGTACTTATTCTTGGCATTAGCATCGACATTCTCAAGAGGCTCAGCTAATTGACCCTACACATATTCAATCACAACATTCTCTTCAGTGTGAGATCCAATCTATCCTTCCATGTTGCAAAGTTGGAGGCATCATTCAATTTTTCCTCAATCATAAAGTAGGCGATAGTCATATTGCCCAAAATGTTATCACCAATCAGTGAGAAGAGTGTCTCAAAGGGTTGTTCTATGGTCTCCTTAGGCTAACATTCACCTCATATCTGATACCATGTTAATTTTTCACAATGTTATATGTTGTTATAATCACTTTAAACAAATTTGTTATAACTTTAATCACCTGAATAACAGATAAAAAATTATAGATAGAACAATAAAAAATAAATGCACAATAGAAGATAGCTAAGCGCAATGAGACATAGATATTTGGTAAAATACCAGGGAAAAACCCCACAAGGGGGGGACCCTTAATCAATTATTCTTCTAATTAGTTAATCAATGTTCAGCATGAGATACATAGTCCAAATAGTACATCCAACAACCAGTCAAAGTCAAATCCTTGACTTCCCAAATCAACCAATCCAAAATAAGTCAATAATGAGAGAGAAAGTCTAATATGGTCAAAGGTACCAATATGCAATATTTCAGCCTATAGAGGAACATTCAAAAGTAGTCAATGGTTTTCCCTAATTGGTCAAAGTCAATGGTCAAACTACCCAAAACAAATTGGTAAACTCAACATTAAATTCAACTTTCTTTGCTTAGTTAAACTTAGTCAAAACAGTGAAGAATGCCTTCTATCAAAGTGGAAACCTGCGATAAAACCCAGTCAAAGTGCCCAGAATAAATTGGTCAAACTAGTCAAATATTTAGCCTCCAAAGCAGTCTTGAAATTTGGTCAAATCAAAGTCAAAATTCCCAAGTCAACACTTTTCAAATTAGCCCAAAATAGAAATTCAAAATTGATCAACAAAAGCCTCTTTCTCCTCCTTCGCACATGTGAATGTCTCCTGTGATTTTCATATCAGATCAAACCTCTTTGATGAGATAAGAAATGTGATGGATGAGTATCCAAGTGAGGTCAACGAATGCCTATTTATATGTGTTTGAGGAGGGGTAATTTCCCCTAGTGGGTCCAACTTGTCATCTTCACTAGGGTGACTTGTCAAAGAAGCAAATTTCCTTTGACCACTTTGAAATTTATTTTGAATAAGAGTGGTTCCTCCTTGGTATAGTTGGGGTTCTCATTGGGAAAACCTCATCTTGTATATACCAATTTTAACAGTTTTTTCTATATATTTTGCTTCATTAGTAGAGAGATAAATTGAAGCTTGCTTCTTTCTCAACCATGAAATAGGACATTCACCAAGAAATAAATCACCACAACTATTTCTTTTTCAATCATCTACATCACATGCCCAATAAACATTAGTAAAAAATGTTAGTGAAAAATATTTACCTTTGGCATACCAAAGTCAATATTCTAGTGTGGGTCTTAGGTATATGAGGATCCTCTTGGCTGCTAGGAGATGATTATTTTTTATGGATACTTGAAATATTCCAACAATACCAATTGCATGTTTGATGTTTGTTCTAAAGGTTTTCAAGTATAAGAGGTTTCCAATAATAGATCTATATAATATATGATCCACCTTTGGTGATTCATTAGTATTTCTAAGTTTGCAACCTATAACCATTTGAGTGCTAACCAAAGAACATTCCTACATACTAAATTTCTTCAAAACTTCCTTCAAATACTTGCTTTGTGAGATAAATATTCCTTTTGAAGATTGTGCACTCTGAAAACCAATGAAATAAGAAAGTTCTCAAAGCATATACATTTCAAATTCAGCCTTCATATCACCTACAAAATGACAAGTTAGATGATCTAAATCACTTACAAAAATAATATCAACAACATAGACAACCACTGCTAACAATTTTCCATCATTGGATTTCACATAAAACTTATTATCAGTTGTTCCTCTTCTAAAACTATCAGCAAATCACTATCCAACTTGGAGTACCAAGCCCTTGAAGATTTCTTAAGATGTGTAATGAACCCCCTCCTAACCTTGGCCCAAAATAAAGGTTAGATGGAGGTAGTTACTGTGATGACCCAACCTCCAAGGTATAGTTATGGAAATGGGGTCTAAAATTTTATCTTTTTCAACTTCCTCAAAACTTAAAATGGAACCATCATTGTGTTTGTATCATCGAGACCTTTCTAACAATATAAATTTTACCTTGAACCCACTTACATATCATAATATATGATCATTTAAAGATATGAAAATTAACCTTGCCGCGTGATCATTGTTTCCACATGGAAATCATATAATTGCCCATGTAGTGTCTGATGTGCCTCCTCCGCCAATGTGGACAAACCCACGTGTACAATCACACTTCTCTGATAAAATCAAAGGTAGACCTAATTCCATGATTTCTAAAACACATTACTAACTACGATTCTAACCCTGACTCAGCTAACTGGCCCAACCCCTGACCAGGGCGTCTAGACCAACCTGGCTTGACTCACGGTTTTACCCGATTGGATTATCGGGCCTAACTATCCAAACCCCTACTAGCAAGTCCCACCTGACTAGCTCGGCAGAAGTTCCCTTGGTCAAGTACAACTCATAATCGAGAATTCAACCTTTCTGTCAACCTCCCTACCCCAAACTTGGCAGGTCCTACAGGAGACATCAAGCTAGTTTTTCAAGCCTTTATCACTTAGAAAAATTTTACAAGTTCTTGGTTTACACAGGCTTGAATCATTTTGACTCTTCTCCCTAAGAAAATGTGAACTTTAAAATTTCACAGCAAACTCCCAGAGCACCAAGGCCATGAAATATATCAATATTTGCATCATGACAAATAGCCACACACACTGAAGAACGCAAAGAGAGTTTAGTGACGAAACTTAGAAAATAATATGAACAAGAGATTACACTTCATAAATATGCATTCGAATTTGTCTCTCCAAAAACACAAGGAACTTGAGTAGTTCCCTCACATAGAAGAGGAAATGTTTCCTTAATTCAACATCTCACATACACTGAGCAGAAAAATAGTGAACAACTAGTAGCTCATACTTGTCAAATTAATGAAATAAACATAGCTTTTCATGCTTACACAACCATGCACATAAGAAATCCAATGTCCATTAACATACAAGAAATTCCATTCCTAATTATCAGTATATGCATGTAAATAGTACAATTACCAATACAAAATATCAAATATAAGAAGGATGGGAAAGTACTTATCTTATATAGTGAAATAAGTAGGCAATTGAGATTGGGACTTCCACTCTCCACTTAGCCATAGACAAGATACAACCACTATTTCTTGTAGTTTTCACCCCTATGCTATTTTCCAATGCTTGAGAGGGGGTGCTTCTAAGGGAATATTCAACCAAAGCAATATCTAAAAATGGATTTATCAAGGCCACTATGCCTTCATCCACTAGCTACATAAGCTTCCACTCAGTCATATCAGAATTTTTCATACATTATGAACATCCATGTCAAGATATTATAGTATAGAGAAAATCAACTCACTTTTAGGAGAAGAGAGTCCATAATAAGGAAGGTTAATCAGTGGATAAACTAATGATAGGTAACTTGTTCAAGTGGTTCAACAATCAATTAAGTACCAGGGATTTCGTCCCCAAGGAAACTCCTCGTGGTTTAACAACCCTCACAAGCACCTGAGTGGTTTTTCCTAACCTAGTAGGTTCATCAATCCACAAGCTTCCACTGGGTTCTTTAGCCTTACAAGTAATCCGCTGCTCTCTATAGTGATTTTACCTGGAAATCATCTATGAGGGTTCTACAATTAGTTCATTAGTTTCTCCATATCTTAACAACGTCAATTTTGGACACTTTTAGTTTCACATTCTCACCTCCAACCTTGGAGTAATTTTCTCATACAATGTTCAATGTGTGTTCTCTTACATAGTTTTAATGTGCTCTCAGGGAGTTTTGTCTCTTTGCATATCCTTAGCGCTAGTGTGGTTCTTCTTAATCCTATTTAGAGAATGTTTTCCCAAGGATTTTTATGGGAGAATCCAAGAGTATGTGCATACACCCAGAATGAGAGTCTTCTCCCCCTTTTCCTAACTTGTTTTCGTGCCTTCTAATAGACCAACTATCTATCTTTTTCCAAGGTTCCATGCTGTCAACTGTTGGACAGTGCAACCCATGCCTATCTTTAATTTTATTTTCCTTTTTTATTATGGTTGGGGCTCAAAGGACACCTGGACCTATCCTTTCTTATTTCAGGTAATTTATGGTACATTCATCCCTTTTAGGACCCCTCATCCAACCAAGACTGATATTTACAAAAACCATCCCCTCAAGCAATCTCCTTCCTTGAGCAATGGAATTTATGTCCCTCTTAGCCATTTAAATAATTACAATTATTTACAAGAGAGAAATATTAACCAGGGGGTATCACAGTCCCCTCCCCATTGAGGGGGAACACCATCCTAGGTGTTCAACAACCATATACAACAAAACATTCTTTATACCAAGTATTTTTTATTATGGAGATTTATATACACATCTTTGTACATCATTTACATCATATTTACATTGTTATGAAACCAGCTCAAGAAAAGATAGAAAAGATAAATCCACGCCTTAGAATTCAGCCTCTTCAAGGGGGAAACCTCCTTTACATTACATAAATGAACAATTCTTGGATGATTCAAATGACAAAACCTCCTTTCTATATATAGGAGTCTAAGGAGCCACAATATAATCCAGCCGACCTAACGATAATAATATAAATCCACAAAAATAACAATAGAGGGATTCTATGGGGCACAGAAATAACAATATGGGGGTAATAGGGGCACAACAATATAAACAAGGGGTATAACTACAATAGTAATGGGGTAATCACTAGTATTATAGGGACCCAACATGCCCCTCCCCTTCAAAAAAGTGTTGTCCTCAACGCTTGCGTAGTTCTGGATACTTCTGCATAAAATTCTCATCCTCCCATGTGGAATCTTCAGCGGATAAGTTCTTCCACTTGATAAGAAACTCTGAAATTGATCGATTTCGTAGCTGTCGAGTTCTTGTTTTTGTGACTGCTTCCGGTTCCAATATAATTTTTCCTTCCTCGTCAAGTTCTGGCAATATTGTTTGAACTGGGAGCTTGTCGCCTATAACCTTCTTTAAACATGAAACATGGAAAACTGGGTGCAATCGAGAAGCTGCAGGAAGCTCCAATTTGTATTCCATAGTACCAATCTTTTGCAACACCTTGTACGGACCATAATACTTTGGTGATAATTTATTATCCTTCTTAGCTTGCTTTAGGGACATTTTCTTATATGGTTGTAGCCGAAGGAATACCCAATCACCTACATCAAAACTTCTTTCACTGCGATGTTGATCCACCTGTTGTTTCATTCTATTTTGTGCCAACACAAGGTTATCCTTTAAGAGTTGGAGGACTTGTTGTTGATGTTCGATGTGATGTTCCACTACCTGAACCTTAGAATTTTCTCTTAAATATGATGTGATGGATGGTGGTTGATACCCATAAAGTGCCATAAATGGGGTCATTTTTGTTGCTGTATGGAAAGAAGTGTTATACCACCATTCAGCCAGAGGCAACCATTTGACCCATTGTGTCTGTTTATCAGATACAAAGCAACGAAGATATCCTTCCAAACATTTGTTTACTATCTCAGTTTGCCCATCAGATTGAGGATGATAAGATGAGCTATGAGCTAACTGAGTACCAAGACAAGAAAATAATTCTGTCCAAAAATTTCCAGTGAAAATAGGATCTCTGTCACTTACAATAATCTTTGGGTTTCCATGTAGCTTTTGAATTGTTTCCATAAATGCAGTAGAAACTGTATTGGCTCTAAATGGATGTGATAATGCAAAAAAGTGTGCATACTTGGTAAGTCTATCAACTACCACCATGATGACACTCTTTCCCTCAGACTTGGGTAAACCTGTGATAAAATCCATTGAAACCTCTTCCCAACGTTGGCTTGGAATGGATAAAGGTTGTAATAGACCCGGTATCTTAATTGTTTCAACTTTATTTTGTTGGAAAACCAAACATTTTGCCACAAAATTTTGAATATCTGATTTAAGACCATCCCAAAAAAATTCCTTCTTAACCCTGTGGTAAGTTTTTAAAAATCCTGAGTGTCCTCCTAAGGGAGAAGTGTGCAATTCGATAAGAATCTTTTGTTTTAGCTGGGAATTCTTATAGAGGTATAAGCGATCTTTGTACCATAACGAAACATTTTGCCAGCTAAATGTATCAGACATACTGGAATCTTGTTGTACCTTTCGAATAAGTGCCCACACTTCGTCATTCTTCCATTCCTCCCTTGCTTCGTTTATCCAATCTGGTTGGATAATAGAAATGGTGCACAACAATGCTTCCACATCCTCATCCTTTCTTGAGAGTGCATCTGCCACCACATTTTGCTTCCCTTTTTTGTAGACGATTTCAAAGTCATGACCCAACATCTTTGTGACCCACTTTTGTTGCTCTTCGGAGGATAATATTTGTTCTAAAAAGTATTGAAGGCTATCATGATCCGTTTTTACCTTGAAGTGTCTTCCCATTAGGTAGGGTCGCCATTTCTTAAGTGCATGGAGTATTGCCAACATTTCCTTCTCATAAATAGCTTTGCTTAAAAACTTTCCCTTGATTGGATGACTTTCAAAAGAAATGGGTCTTTCATCTTGCATTAGAACAGCACCAATTCCATTTCCTGAAGCATCACATTCCACAATAAAGGTTTTTGTGAAGTCCGGTGTAGCTAAGACCGGTGCTTGGCACATTGCCTCTTTAAGATGTTCAAAGGCCTTTGTTGCTTCCGGAGTCCATGAAAATGCATCTTTCTTCAATAATGTTGTTAGAGGTGCTGCTATTCTCCCATAATTCTTAACAAACTTGTGATAATACCTTGTCAATCCAAGAAATCCTCACAGATTCTTTAAGGATGTGGGGATTTTCCATTCCTTAATGGCTTTAATTTTGCTAGGGTCTACCTTAACTCCTTCATGAGATACAATATGACCCAAATATTCCACCTCCTGGACTCCAAAGAAACATTTGGATCTTTTTGCATATAATTGTTTCTCCTCCAATAGTTGTAGCACCTTGTCAACATGTTCAACATGATCCTTCCAAGACTTGTTGTAGATTAGTATATCATCAAAAAATACTAACACAAATTTTCTAAGGAATGGTTTGAAAATTGAATTCATCAAACCTTGAAATGTTGAAGGTGCATTGGTAAGGCCAAAAGGCATGACCAAAAATTCATAATGACCCTCATGAGTTCTAAATGCCGTTTTTGGAGTGTCTTCAATCTTCATTCTGATTTGATGATATCCCGAATGAAGATCCAACTTGGTGAAGTAAATTGATCCATGCAATTCATCCAGTAATTCATCAATGACAAGAATGGGGAACTTATCTTTAATAGTGAGCTTGTTGAGCTCCCTATAATCCGGACACATGTGCCATGATCCATCCTTCTTGTGCACCAATACTACTGGAGCAGAGAAAGAACTTTGACTCAGTTGAATTATACCAGCCTCTAGCATTTCTGCAACCATACGTTCAATTTCACTTTTTTGGACATAGGGATATCTATACGGCCTGATGTTTGGAGGAACACTTCCTAGAATCAGATGAATAGCATGATCATGATCATGCATAGGTGGGAGACCTTTAGGAGTCTCAAATACCCTTGAATGATTGTCCAGGACTTTTTGGAGATCTGGAGAAATAGATGATTCCGATGTGGAAACATCTAGTGAACATAATTGTGCAATTACACCTCTTTGCTCCTTTTTTAGAAGCTTTGTCATACAATTAGAGCTGATTATCTTTCCTGGTTTCCCTGCGATACCCCTTAATTCAAATTCATTTCCTTCCGTAGAAAATTTGATGAAAATTTCTTGAAAATTAAAAGCTATTGTACGCAAGGATTGTAGCCATTGGACTCCTAGTACAACATCAGCACCTCCCATTGGAATGGAAAGCATTGGGCTAGTCAATACATATTCTCCCATGGATAGCTTGATATTATGGCACTTTCTAGAGAAATTTATTTTTCCTCCATTTGCAATCATCACTTGACACTCTGGTGCTGGATATAGGAAGCAATTTAATTATTTTGCTACCCTACAATGAATAAAATTGTGGGTGCTTCCTGAATCAATCAACACTATTACCTTTTTATTCTTGATTTGTCCTTCTATCTTGATGGTTTGAGGAGTGGTAATTCCCGTCAATGCATTACAAG
The DNA here is from genome assembly GCA_031772625.1 of Pinus tabuliformis. Classification (NCBI taxonomy): domain Eukaryota; kingdom Viridiplantae; phylum Streptophyta; class Pinopsida; order Pinales; family Pinaceae; genus Pinus; species Pinus tabuliformis. The sequence goes on along the minus strand of CM062805.1, from coordinate 751,013,624 downwards.
ATATGGTTGGATTTATTTGTTCTTCATCTAGGCTTTGTTCCTGGAGTATATCCTCTTCTTTTGACCTTTCTTGCTCCTTTTCTTCTTCCTCTTCACAATCTATGTAGAATAATTTATTCTCAGCACACTTATGACCTTTAGTGTATTTGCTATCAAAACTATAACAAAGCCCTTTTTCTCTTTTTTCTTCCAATTGTTGTGGTTTCAACCTTATAGGTTGTGGAAGACTAGGGGCAACAACACTTCCGTCTTTATAGTTGTGAGTGGTATGCTTCCCGGTTGCCATAATTTTGCTTTCCATTTTTCTTGCTAACCTGAATGCCTTCTCTAATGAATTAGGTTCCCAAAGGCGAACATCATGTTGGATATTATCCTTTAAATACCCTATGAACACATCAATCCTATTCTCCTCTGGAATATCTTTTACCCTTATGTTCAATTTTTGGAACTCCTCAATGTGCTCCATTATTGAACCCTTTTGTTTGAGACTTATCAATTGGCTAAAAAAAGTGTTGCTTTTTGTATCCTCATAATGTGCTATCAATTCTTCCGAAAAATTGCCCAAGTGATAAATTGTTTACGAGAACAAAGCCATTGATACCATACAAACTGATTTGGTTCCAAATATACAGTTGCCATACGTACCTTTTGTGTGTTTTGCACATTATTGAGATCGAAGAACTGCTCCATCTGTAATATCCATGTGGCGGGATCCTTGCCATCAAACTTCCTCATATCGAGTTTTGGAATATGGTGGGTCTTCGATCCAACATTAGAGTCTATGGAATCATGATTAACATTTCTTTGGTTCACATTATGAGTTTCCTTTACAACCTTTTCACCCTTAGTATGTATTTCTTGTAGAAAATTTGTCAAATCTGTCTTCAAATCTGCCATGTCTGTCTTCAAATCTGTCTTCAAATCATCCATCTTAGCTTCCATGCCCTTTATCTTAGATTCCATGCCATTTATCTTAGATTCCATGCCATTTATCTTAGATTCCACGCCATTTATCTTAGCTTCTATTAGCTTTTGTGAGCGTGACATTTGTTGCACTTGTTCAAGTAATTTTGATATATCATGTAGCATTTCTTCCTCTTCTTCATGAGTCATGCTAGAGCTTTCAGGTTCCTTACTAGGTGTTTGCATTTTCTTTCCTCTGGGCATCATTTACCGATAATAATGCTTTACTATGCCCTTTGAATTCCTTCAAACCAAGCTTACGCAAAAATAAAAATAAAAACTACACACCTTTTTTCACTTTGTAGAAGCCTGATATTGAATCTGATGTATCTCTGTAATTTTGGATCATCCAGTTCTGAAATTTCAAAATATGGTAGCCTTCTGTGTCCTCTTTCCAATGCCACAAGTCTGACCCAATTTGGTTTCTCCAAAGAATATTTATGCGAAATCTCCCACAGTGACTTGATTATAGACTAGTTCAGTAGAGCAAACTTGTACGACATGCCACGAGTCACTGTTTCAACCTATAGATCTAAAAAATGTCCGCAAGAAACTACAGTCCGTCTTCTTTCTGTACCTTCTTACGAAATTTCAATCTGATCCCCAGAGAGAACGTTATGATGATTTTCCCCAAGTCACCTGTTTTGAATGTAATTCAGGAGTCTGCAAAAAGACTAACTTTCTCATATCATATCTCCACAAATATCACACGAAAAGCTCTGAAATTCGAACCCAAGGTTCAGCACGATTTCTTCTCAAATGGGTTTTTTTTTTTGCAACTTCTGAAACATCACAGAAAAAAGTTATAGCGAAAATTCCACGATGACCTGTTTGGAGCAGCGAAACCCTAGAATCCAAAGCTCTGATACCAAATATTATGAAACCAGCTCAAGAAAAGATAGAAAAGATAAATCCATGCCTTAGAATTCAGCCTCTTCGAGGGGGAAACCTCCTTTACATTACATAAATGAACAATTCTTGGATGATTCAAATGACAAAACCTCCTTTCTATATATAGGAGTTTAAGGAGCCACAATATAATCCAGCCGACCTAACAATAATAATATAAAGCCACAAAAATAACAATAGAGGGATTCTATGGGGCACAGAAATAACAATGTGGGGGTAATAGGGGCACAACAATATAAATAAGGGGTATAACTACAATAGTAATGGGGTAATCACTAGTATTATAGGGACCCAACATACATTTTCCCTACCCAGCAAATAAGAAAAGGATAGGTTTACCGTAACAGGTCAGGCATTTCCCATGTGGCTTCTGTTAGCCTCCTGTTGCAACAAGTGTTCATCTTTCATGATTGACATTTTTACATGCCAAATATGTCATACTTTGCATGCTACAATGCTCCATATTTCCTGAAAAGAGGCCAAAGAAGAGGCCATGAAAGTGTGCCAGTCTAAATGACACTACTGTATCCCAATTTTGATGAGTTATCCATTTTTTAAGAAGTTTCTATTAAGGGAAGTCCAAACAGCCTAATCTTGGCTTCCCTAGGTTTCAATTTCTTGTTTTAGAATATAGAGAGTCATTATCTGACCAAACAGTTCAATCTTGGCAGATTTATAGATAGGAAGAGAAACAAAGGAGCCCAACTACTTAATCTGGGCCCTTGGAAGAAATAAGTGTAGACTTAGATAGAGGAACAGAAAAAAGAGAAAAGGATAATCTGGGCCTGCAAGTCCAAGTGCACCTATGCAAAAAGAAGAAAAAATGCTAGGTAAGTAGGCTGGGTAGGTAGTTTTGTGGTTGTAGAATCATGCTCTGTAATCCATTTCATGTTTTCAGGTGTTATATCTTCACAGATTACAGTTATGATGCAGTTTTCCATTCGGAGGAGCTCAAGTGAGGCATGTCTAGCTCCCCCTTCTTCTCATTTCCCAAATCACTCACTAACTTCCCTGAAAGGGTCAAGATCTGCGCTATGCCCCTTAGTTTCATCATTTTCCGTATCATTTTCCTTGGTAAATATCTGCTTTGCTCAAGGCATGTTCATACGTCCTCTATGAATCATTTTCCCCCCTATTAGCCTAAGATTCACATACTTATCACTTTCTGATCACTTGTCATGTTAACTACTAATTTTACTATGTAGCTCCCTATCTATCTCCCCTTCACCTACTAAAACTATGTTAAAAAACTCCCTTATGTACATATTCCCATCCCCAGGCACTGTAGCCCTATTATATCAGTTTGGGAAATGTTAAGTCCATTTGGGGCTTAGCATTAGCCTTCCGTGTCCTAACCAGGAGTTAGTCTGACACCTGGTCACCCTAACAACCATTTCCCCCTAAGTCCCAACCCTACAATACCCATTCCCCGCCCTTATCCTAAGGTCACGCATATAAATATATTTCCCCCGCTTGCAAATAACCCAAAACCCACATTTCTAATGTTTAAAACCCCCCTGCGCCATATAAAAACACATAATTAAATATGCGCGGGCCCCGTCCCTAACCGTCCGCCGCCTTACTCGTGCCGCCGACCGTCAGATCTGGCGCGCCCAAGATCTACGGTGGGCGGGCCTTTTTGTACGCCGATGTGCTGAGGGTTAGCGTCTAGGAGATGGGCGGTTTTCCCGTCATACTCCCGCCACGCATCACCCTCTCAGCTGTGGTGGAGCCCCCTCCTCCAAAATCACCTGCACACAAAAGCGGTGCGCCCGAAACCAGATACCACCTTCCCCCCTCCTACATCAGTGCCACATCATGCTGATGTCACCATGCTGCGTCGGCCTCCTGCCGCCGTGTCCTTGCCATATCACTGCCACATCACCTCCTCCACCGTATTGCCATGTCACCCACCGTATTGGTGCATCAGCATGATGTCAGCGGTGGGTCCCAGTACGGCAGTGACGTGGCAGGGTGACGTCACCGTCAAAAAGTGCGAAAGGCGCAAATTGCAGCCTAGGAAGCCCGGAATCAAAATCTGAGGCAGTTTTTCATGCGCAATTAGCGCCTAGCGCTAATCGCCCATGGCTATGGGAAATAGGCCAAAATGGAAATCCCTTTCATAACTCGGCTTCAGCAAGCCCGAAAGGCGCAGAATGACATGAATTTCTTTGCGCAACATTCAGAAAGGGGCAAACATAGTTTTGAAAGCAAACAGAGGGCCGAACAGTGGCCATGAAAGGTCGATGTAACGGTTCAAAGAGTATCAGAAGTGAGAAAGGTGCACATTCAGTGCCAAAGCCTATCAAGGAGGCGGCAAAGAGTATCAGTCGAATGTTTTAAATGAAAACCTTTATTCCCAATGCAGGTGGACATTGAATGACCTCCAACAAAGTCAAAGAAAGCAGTAAAGGCCAATCAAGGCTCTCCCATCATAGTTAATGCTCCTCAGAACCACTCAAGAGCATGGATCAAAACCTAAAGCACAGTTATGGCTAAGTGATCAGCACAGAGCCATAAAGACAACATATTAAACTCCTTTTGGTACAGCTTCCCCAGCGCAACTCGAGGATATTTTCCCGCATTTATTTCAGACATGTATTAGGTTAAAGACACTTATTACAGCAGATCTGTCTGAGATCTGATCTTTATAGATATTTTACTTATAAAAACCACCCTAATTCACTGTAAAAAGGGTTGGTTGGTTGTATAGCTCCAAGGGAGACTCGCTCTGTATACCTGATGTTTTACTTAATCAAAGACTGCTGAAAATCTCGGAGGAATGACTGTGTGCTGTGTATAATGTTTTGAAGAATTGAATGTGGAATTCTTGTGCTGCAACATGACTCAATAAGTGTTTCTTACCTTTGTTTTCCATTGATATATCATCCAAAGTAGCAGAAATAATGAATAGTTTAGAATTGGTGTAATTGCCCTCTATGCTCAATTTCTGCTGTTTCTATATGTTTTCGTCTGAATTAGAAATGAATATGAATTCCACGTGGCTCATATTTCCCCTAATTCACTCATGTTTGACAGTTATCTAGGGATTCTTTACTGCTCCTAGATAGAGCTCATTCACCTTCCCTCTACTAAACTGAACGAGAGATTGTTAACTGCCTCTCATTCCTAGCCTTCACTCCATCCTTTAGCTTGAATGATTGTTTCATGTGCAGCTAGCTTGCTCCACATTCCCTCTTGTGACCAAGAAATGCACCAGCAGTCCTACTCCTTGACTCCATGCCCAATGGTTCTAAAACTTTCATGCTATCCCTACCTCTTTACTTGAAAGCATCATCCATCCCACCAAAACTAAAACAAAACCCCTTGTACCCAAAAACTAGCCTAAAATCATCATCAACAAAGTTAAATCCTAAAGAGAGAGCCCTCTCTGACTGCTGGTGGGCTAGCACCTGCAGTCCAAAAATTGGTTTGTGGTTACCTCAGCTGTATCCCTCAAGGAGCTAAGGGACAACCTGAGTGATAACATAATGGCGACTCCATTGGGGAACATCCTCGGTTAAATCTCACAAATCAAGTTGGAAAGCTCCACTAGGGAAAAGCAATCAATTTTCCAATTGCTACATATTCCTTAAAACTACAGATGAAGCCTGAATGTCAGCCAGGAAGCCTTTGAAACTGTGCTTACTTTGCATTCACAGGAGTAAGCAAATTCTGCTTCAGTCAAACTTCGTGCTAGTTTTAAGTCATAGATAGCTATTCCAAAATTTGATCAGTTCCTTGCTAATTCTAAAAAGGCATTCACAGAAAATACCAAAACAAGTTCAGAATCTGGCTCCCAAAAGGAATTCACGATATACAAGGTCAAATCCAGACCCAAACCCCCCAACTATTCTTGAAAATCCCAATTTAATCCCAAGGAACCTCAAGAAGCTAGAGCAAAGAGAAGATTTTGTTGACTTTAGCCCTGAAACAGTTCAGCCAGGCTGTGTTCCAACCCCTGTCAAGGTTTTATTTCATTCAACCCCCACTTCCCCTTGTTATAGACATTTTTGTGCCTCGCAGCATGGAGCATGAAATGTCAATAATTACAGGGATCCTCAGTCCCTAAACATGTTGTTCTTACCCCTAGAAGAACAAGGTCAGCAAACCACAGCACTTCCCATCAGTTCTCCACCTGAAAACACTCAAAAACAGGCTATTTTTGGATCATGTCAGCTGCTCCACTGAGCATCTGCGCTGGAATGCAACTGCTCCTCCTTGTACCTGCGCTGAAAGTCAAATCTAATGAAGGCTACCTGCGCTGGGCGAGATTGGCCAAGTGGCACAGTCATTCTGCAAGGTGTCAATTGCCCAGGAAGCTTCCAAACTGACACTTGGTTCAAGGGATTCGCCCTGTGATGAGTAAGAGGTACTTGATCTCCATGTGTAAGCAAGGATCTCCAAGTGGACTCAAGAACTGAAGTTTAACTGAAGAGGGAGAGGACACAAGGCAGCTTTATGTCAGTCTCAAGCTGACTCATCCTTTCTTCTTCTATCCTATATATAGAGCTCTTCTATGAGGTCTAAGGAGGCTGGAATTTTGTGCAAAGCAAGGAAGTGCTGTTGGTTTACAGTTAGAGCTATTGGGTGATTGCTTTTATAGAGGTGAAGAGGAGATTTCTTGCTGCTGGGGAGGTGTTGCTGGATTGGAGCCATTGATGGTTGTAACCTTCTCAGAACCCTTTTACTTCTATCAATAAAGATTTGAATGTTCTCCTATATACTTGTATTGCATTGATGTATTGTATTTACTTGTATATCTGATTCACTCTAATCCATGCATCAGTTATGAGTACATGTTTCTTGTAGTTTTCCTTCTCTTGTTTGTGCAGGATCTTTGTGTAGCTGGGCCGGCAAAGGGAGCAAGGAGCTGGGAACAAGAGACAAAGAGAGAGGATAGGATCGACAAAAGCGAAGGATATCGGTTGGTCAATCTTTTCTTCCTTCTCTGTACTTTCATAAAGGAAAATATCAAAGCTTTACTTTCAGTTGTTGCTAAGGACTGTCACCCTTAGAGTAGGGATAGGGTCATCCGAGTCGGATACTTTTCCCCACAACAAACTAGCGACTCCGCTGGGGAGCCTAGTATCTTGTTGGTGTTTGTAGTGTCTTTGCTATTCATTTCCTGAACCAAAGAGTACCGAATCGAAAAGCTTTTGACTATATCAAAAGCGAAGTAGAGGGGCTGCTACTCTTGCTCATTTTTTGAGCAGATTCATGATTTGAAGAGCTGATCTACAAAAGAATCTTGTACTCTTTGTGATAGCTTTTCATCCTCTTGATCATCCCTTAGCTTGTACTTGACCTATAGCTTTTTATTTCAGCAAAAACAGTGAATTTTTGAGCTTTTTATGACACGGAAATCCTTGTAAACGCAACTCTCGTGTCTCAGTGCAGGCTGTCCACAGGCAGTCTGCATTCCAGCGCAGGTACTCCCTTCGGGAACTGCGCTGAGAGTCAATTTGACAGACCAGAGCCTGCGCTGATCCAGTTAGGCTATGTCTTCCTGAGGTTTCCCACTGTGTCTTAGCCCTGTTTTCACTGTTGTTTTGCTGCTGATTGCTTGTCATTGTACTTGCTGTAAACCAACTTTCCTTGACATTATTCCACCTCAGTTGTGTGATGAAACTGTGATTGTTCTTTCAGTATTTCTTGTCTCAGTTACAGTTTCCCATTGTGAAAAGCAAACCAGTATAGCTGTGGCCTCTTAGATCCTGAACTGTATAAGTGTCGTTGTGATCTTAAGAGCTAGTTTTGTTACTGTTCATGGCTGTTTGAGTTTGTTTGTTTTCCATTTTGTGGTTTGAATCTATACATTTCCAGTGTCTAAACAAGTCAATCTTAAGGTGTCTTTTGATTTTGGACAAGCTTGTTTACTTTCGATCGAAATTAGATTCAAAGTTATACAACAGTTTCCTTTTTGTCTTACATCAACATTAAGGATAACGAAAAGAAATATCTGCATTGTGCATTTTGCATTTGACTGTGTGCTTGACGATTTAGAAAAATTTGCATTTTAGTGTGTGTTCTATGATCTGTGAGAAAAGTTGATATCCTCTTTTCCCTCAGTAGATTAAGGTTTTCAAAGTTGAAAGATCGAAAAGTTTTGCTTCTCATCTTAGATTGCATGTAGGAAGTTGTATATATACATCTCGTGGTGATCCTTAAAGGCAAACTGCTAAGCAAGATCAACATTAAAATAAATCCAATTTACATAACAACGCTTTGTAACATAACGCAAACATCTAGAGGTCTAGGTAGAGACGTGTTCCGGCGTCGTTAAACATAGTGACTGTCGATCTCTACGAAGGTGGGTGATTCCTCCTGAGAGTCGGTGGCACTAATACGGACTTGTGCTCCCACGTACCGTCGCGTATATTGGGAGACCCCTATAGGCATTTATCCTTTATCCTTAGGAAGCCGTGTCGGCCGCCCTACTGATCGCGATGCAGTGAACACAGCATTCACGAAGATCGACCACCCGTACCGTAAAACATATTCTGTGGTTTCGCGAAAGGTTTGGCACACCCTCTGCCTAGATCTCCAGAGCAGTTTCTTTTGGCCTTTTTCAAACTCTATAACTGAAAAAGTCCAACCGGAGCATTTGTCACTTCGGGCTCGTTAATACATCGAAGGCGACTAGAGTCATCTTTAGCTTTTTCTCGACTCTTAAAACATGAAAAAGAAAGTTTGTGTCTAAAAGCGTCGTTAATAAAATTTATTTTAAGCGGAACAAAATCACCTGTTATTCCCACGTTGATCTTTCAGTTGAAAAGTATGGAGCCCACCAACCAAGGAGGCAACCTTGGCGGAAGTCCAAATCCCTTCTCCTCTTGGGGAGATGTTGGTGCGCCTCATATGGCGACATTGTCACTTCCAGGATTGACAATTGGCCTACCTGTATGGCTCTTTTCAACTAATGTAGTCCAGATCGCCACTAATCCTGAGCAGTCGAATCAACAGTCAGAACAGTCTAGAACTACCCACCAGTCTTCCACTTCTTGCAATACTTCCTCTGACCCTTCATCTTCGCAAGGTAGAGCTGGCAAAAGTCAACCTCCCAAGGAGAAGAAGGAAAAGAAGAAGAAAGAAAAGAAGCAGAAGGAGCCTATGGCGAAGGCAGTTGGGGGCAGGCAAAAGACAGCTGACAAAAACCCACACACTGCACCGACCGGGCCTAAATCGCCATGTGTCATTTGCAAAGGGACCCACTTCCATCGTGATTGTCCTTGTATTCCCCGGATACTAAGGGACTGGTCCCCGAGGTTGCACAATCCGGTAGCATCAACCTCTGATAGTCATGTTGACTGCAATCCGTCGACTAGCGAGAGTGAAGGACGAAGAGGGAGATCAAGATCACCCTGTGTATTGTGTGAAGGCAAGCATGCCATCCACAAATGTCCATTCTTAGATGAGGCAAAGAGAGTTTTGGAAGATCGTCCGGTTTCACCGTTACGACTTCCTCCTGGATACCAAAAACTCGCGCCTAATCCCTTGATAGTTGAAAATCCAGCTGACCCGCCCAAGTGGTCAGCTGAAGTGTCAGTCATTGAGAATGAACCCACTGAATCCAGACCAGACGAAAGTCTAAAGGTCGAAACGGCAGTTGACCCGGTTCTTCCTTCAGAGGTTTCATCGTCCAATGACTCTGTCATTGAAGACCCATCTTCAAATGACATCGTCGCCGAAGAGTCATCTTCATGCGACACCCTCACTGAAGAGAATGAGGATGACACCATCCAGGTTCTTTTCATCAGCACCGACTCTGATGAGCTTCAGGGCAATGCACCCATTCCTTTATCGCAGGAAGGAACATCATCAGGGTCATATCCGGCCGTATATTCGGTCCCACCACCAAGCAACCTGGTTGTATCCTTTGATTGGAATCAACTAGGCAGACCCCGGTTACCAGCCAGTATACCGTTCAGAATCATTGTCCAGATCTATAGAATGATTATGGCTGGTACTATCATTGATGAGGGGGCGTCTGTGAGTATCCTTTCCTCTGTTGCTTGGAAAGCACTGGGTTCCCCGGCGCTTTTACCTGAGTTAAGAAATCTCTCAGGTTTTGATAAAGGAACCAGTCGACCATTAGGAATCCTCCCCAATGTGCCTGTTACATTGAAAGGGAAGACCGTCAATTTGAACGTGATGGTCGTCCAGGGACCCTTGGATTATAACCTACTCCTTGGACGTGACTATATTTATTGCATGGGAGCGATAGTCTCCTCACTCTTTAGAGTAATGTGTTTTCCACACAAAGGAAGGATGGTCAAGCTCGTAGACCAACTTTCGTTTCCGGGATCTCGCGTCGCAAATAGTCAAATACCATTCCTAAATGGTCTGTTCACTCAAGATTCGCCTCCACCCCCAGTCCTCCTTCCCGATGAGTGCGAGTGATTCGGAAAGAAAGACTGGAACCCAGGGGGCATGCACCCTGGTCTGCTTCAGGCAGAAGAAACCCCGGGTATAAGGTAGAATTTCCGCAGAAGAATATGACTAGTCCGTACCCCGTCCGTGGATGGAAGAGGGGTTGTTCTGGAATAGTATTCTTTTGTTAAAGTTATGTGTTTGGCAAAAGAGTCATTCACCTTTGTCTAAAGAGGTGGGCACTGCCCAAGTAGGAATTCCCTTATTGTGACAAGCAGTAACCATCTTTGGGGAAAAGCAAGCCTCACCCATTAAAACAAATGTTTTGAAGGATAAGTAGGGGCAGCCTCCAAAGAAGGAGATTCTATTGTTGTGACAGAGGGTAACCATCTTTGAGTAACCCAATGATAGACATCGCCGAAGAAAGAGATTGATTTGCGGCAGCAAATAGAACCCTCTTCGGATAATAAGAAAGAGGCAAGCCTCCCTCAATAATACCGATGTTTTGTCTTTGAGTAGTATTCTTCTCTTGTCACAAATAGCTGTTCGTTAAAAGTTGGGCCGACGGGAAGACAAGTACCGCGTAAGACCCCTTAAAATAACGAGAAGACTAGTATCGTTAACATTAGATTGGCAAGATGACAAGTAGCTGTGAACACCCAAAGAAAAGCAGAGGTAGGGGAGAGGAGGGGCAGCCTCGAAATTCTATCATATGTCTGGGGGCATGCAAACTTTTGGAATGTGAGCGAGGGACGACTATTTATTTTTTAAATTTTCTAGGTCCTCCCTTTAAACCTGTAGGTCTAACCCTTTAAACTCGTAGGATTAGCTGATTCCGACCTTGCATGAAGAAAGTCTGTGGGGCAAAGGTAAAAACTTGCCAAAATTGGAGCATAGCTTCGTGAGGTAAAGCTCCTTAAAAAATAGCTATCTCACAGGAGGCGTTCTTATGACTGGTATATCGAGCAGTTTTAGCACATAGTTCATGCTCGTTAAAAAATAAACGCAAGATCCGAGCAGTTTTAGCGCATAGTTCATGCTCGTTAAAAAATAAACATAAGTTTATGAGCAGGCTTCCCTTCAGAGTTCAAGCTCATTCAGAAAAAATGAACCGGTAAATAACCTTTTGAGATCGTAAATTCATCAGCCATAAAAGCCTTGGTCGTGTTTGTGCACCGTCACTTCCACTGTTCATTTGGCCGATCATTCACCTCCATTTGTGTGTTTACCTCTTTTGAGAAACAGCTGTGAAGAGTGATTTCACCTAGCCATCCTTGTGACACTGCCGTGATTGGAAAATTCCAACCTGTACCTGGAATCTGCTGCTATCCCTGTTTATCACTCGTTCCTCAAAAGACAAGTCTTCTTTGAGCTCTTTTCACTGACTCGTAAAATATGAAAAGTTTGCCGAGTTTTGGCCTTCCAGCTCGTTAAACGACCGGAAGAGCTATCCCTCCTCTAGATTTTAATCTTTTTGGACCTGAGGGATTATTGCACAAAAAGATCGAGCGCTTGTTTTGTTCGGCTCGTTAAAGCAATCGAAAATTCATCCCTTCTGTATTGTTTTATACTTTTTCGGACTTAAGGGATTAGATGACGAAAAAGGAATTCTGGAGTTGACTTTATGTACCTTTTCAGACTCTCTAAAAATGAAAAGGACCGAGTTTTCCTTGTCGTTAGACTCGTTAAAATGATTAAATAGCGACAAACTTGTCTTTAGACGAGAACGAGTTTCCCTATCGCTAAGCTCGTTAAATCATAGCGATGGGCTTGCCCGAAGGGCAGGTTATAGAACAAGCATATGTTATCCTCCTCAAGCTTGACAAAAATAAAGAGGTACTGGTCAGAAATGACTGGGGAAAAATTGGGAGAACATCAAAGTTTAATGGTAGCAAGTCGCTCTTGAACATGACACTTTTCCTCCGTACTACATCGGGTTGGGTTGTTTCATTCACCGGTCTCATCACCATGGTCTTCGCCAAACCATCCACTTTTGGGGTAATGCTACCGATCCATCGCATCAATGTCGTTATATGTTCAAGAGAGGTCATTCTGAAAGTGTCAACCGTGTCCCATCCACTGCCATACATTATCCTTCATCCATTCATGATCGCCACCCTGAATCATATATCACAGTTTGTTTTCACCTCCACTAAAATCATTAGCTCCGTTCCGTGTCATTGATGTGGGATTCATTAAGGCCCTCCTTTGACGGATCTCTTCTTGTCGACTTCAGCTCATTATCCAAGAAGTTGATCTAGGAACAACCCCATCAGTACTTTGAAGCTTGCATGCCTCAATGGCAAGTTTCTCACTTCCGGCGACAGGTATACATCAATGACCTTCGACCAGAAGATTTTGCGTGGCGTTCGACGCCAAGTCCTTTATTCACGCCATGTGAATTGTACTGCAGTACCTTGAGGGTCATTATCATTATCGGTGATTCCTCTCGCGCTTGTTAACGGTTTTCATCATTGACCGGTAATCAAGCGATGTCTTTCCATGTTCGACTTCAACGAAATTCTCACATGGATCGACCTGTACTTAGAGTGAAGATCGAACGAGTTTGAAGACCCCGGATCTAGTTTCATCCATCCGGGCTGCGATACATATTCAGGAAATATAAAAGCATTTGTCATGTACATCATTGCAGCAGATGATCATCCTACTCAAAGGATGATAATTTCAGCAGAAAATTATCAGTCTACCATCAGACGATCGTCTGTTATATGTACCAAAATGTATTTATAAAGCTGAGCATGGGAATGCCCGCCTCAGCTAGATCATGAAAACAAAATGAAAAATAATGTATTGTATTGTATTGTATTACAGGGCGCCTCCTCAGCACTGGAATGAACTTCGGACCCTCTAGATAAAGCATTTCACCCGATAAACGACCTCATACTTTAGGGGGCAACTGTTATAGACATTTTTGTGCCTCGCAGCATGGAGCATGAAATGTCAATAATTACAGGGATCCTCAGTCCCTAAACATGTTGTTCTTACCCCTAGAAGAACAAGGTCAGCAAACCACAGCACTTCCCATCAGTTCTCCACCTGAAAACACTCAAAAACAGGCTATTTTTGGATCATGTCAGCTGCTCCACTGAGCATCTGCGCTGGAATGCAACTGCTCCTCCTTGTACCTGCGCTGAAATTCAAATCTAATGAAGGCTACCTGCACTGGGCAAGATTAGCCAAGTGGCACAGTCATTCTGCAAGGTGTCAATTGCCCAGGAAGCTTCCAAACTGACACTTGGTTCAAGGGATTCGCCCTGTGATGAGTAAGAGGTACTTGATCTCCATGTGTAAGCAAGGATCTCCAAGTGGACTCAAGAACTGAAGTTTAACTGAAGAGGGAGAGGACACAAGGCAGCTTTATGTCAGTCTCAAGCTGACTCATCCTTTCTTCTTCTATCCTATATATAGAGATCTTCTATGAGGTCTAAGGAGGCTGGAATTTTGTGCAAAGCAAGGAAGTGCTGTTGGTTTACAGTTAGAGCTATTGGGTGATTGCTTTTATAGAGGTGAAGAGGAGATTTCTTGCTGCTGGGGAGGTGCTGCTAGATTGGAGCCATTGATGGTTGTAACCTTCTCAGAACCCTTTTACTTCTATCAATAAAGCTTTGAATGTTCTCCTATATACTTGTATTGCATTGATGTATTGTATTTACTTGTATATCTGATTCACTCTAATCCATGCATCAGTTATGAGTACATGTTTCTTGTAGTTTTCCTTCTCTTGTTTGTGCAGGATCTTTGTGTAGCTGGGCCAGCAAAGGGAGCAAGGAGCTGGGAACAAGAGACAAAGAGAGAGGATAGGATCGACAAAAGCGAAGGATATCAGTTGGTCAATCTTTTCTTCCTTCTCTGTACTTTCATAAAGGAAAATATCAAAGCTTTACTTTCAGTTGTTGCTAAGGACTGTCACCCTTAGAGTAGGGATAGGGTCATCCGAGTCGGATACTTTTCCCCACAACAAACTGGTGACTCCGCTGGGGAGCCTAGTATCTTGTTGGTGTTTGTAGTGTCTTTGCTATTCATTTCCTGAACCAAAGAGTACCGAATCGAAAAGCTTTTGACTATATCAAAAGCGAAGTAGAGGGGCTGCTACTCTTGCTCATTTTTTGAGCAGATTCATGATTTGAAGAGCTGATCTACAAAAGACTCTTGTACTCTTTGTGATAGCTTTTCATCCTCTTGATCATCCCTTAGCTTGTACTTGACCTATAGCTTTTTATTTCAGCAAAAACAGTGAATTTTTGAGCTTTTTATGACCCGGAAATCCTTGTAAACGCAACTCTCGTGTCTCAGTGCGGGCTGTCCACAGGCAGTCTGCATTCCAGCGCAGGTACTCCCTTCGAGAACTGCGCTGAGAGTCAATTTGACAGACCAGAGCCTGCGCTGATCCAGTTAGGCTATGTCTTCCTGAGGTTTCCCACTGTGTCTTAGCCCTGTTTTCACTGTTGTTTTGCTGCTGATTGCTTGTCATTGTACTTGCTGTAAACCAAACTTTCCTTGACATTATTCCGCCTCAGTTGTGTGATGAAACTGTGATTGTTCTTTCAGTATTTCTTGTCTCAGTTACAGTTTCCCATTGTGAAAAGCAAACCAGTATAGCTGTGGCCTCTTAGATCCTGAACTGTATAAGTGTCGTTGTGATCTTAAGAGCTAGTTTTGTTACTGTTCATGGCTGTTTGAGTTTGTTTGTTTTCCATTTTGTGGTTTGAATCTATACATTTCCAGTGTCTAAACAAGTCGATCTTAAGGTGTCTTTTGATTTTGGACAAGCTTGTTTACTTTCGCTCGAAATTAGATTCAAAGTTATACAACAGTTTCCTTTTTGTCTTACATCAACATTAAGGATAACGAAAAGAAATATCTACATTGTGCATTTTGCATTTGACTGTGTGCTTGACGATTTAGAAAAATTTTCATTTTAGTGTGTGTTCTATGATCTGTGAGAAAAGTTGATATCCTCTTTTCCCTCAGTAGATTAAGGTTTTCAAAGTTGAAAGATCGAAAAGTTTTGCTTCTCATCTTAGATTGCATGTAGGAAGTTGTATATATACATCTCGTGGTGATCCTTAAAGGCAAACTGCTAAGCAAGATCAACATTAAAATAAATCCAATTTACATAACAACGCTTTGTAACATAATGCAAACATCTAGAGGTCTAGGTAGAGACGTGTTCCGGCGTCGTTAAACATAGTGACTGTCGATCTCTACGAAGGTGGGTGATTCCTCCTGAGAGTCGGTGGCACTAATACGGACTTGTGCTCCCGCGTACCGTCGCGTATATTGGGAGACCCCTATAGGCATTTATCCTTTATCCTTAGGAAGCCGTGTCGGCCGCCCTACTGATCGCGATGCAGTGAACACAGCATTCACGAAGATCGACCACCCGTACCGTAAAACGTATTCTGTGGTTTCTGATCATCTTGAACTGCTGTTCGGTCCTGAAGTTAATGGAAAATCAACTTATGGATCTATTCTAACTTTTTATGTCAGTTTACACATACATGAAAAAGTCTTGCATAATGCTATGTTTGACTCAGGTGCCTCACACAACCTTATGCCCAAAGCTGTAATGGAAAAACTCAACCTTAACGTCACAAGACCCTACAAAGATCTATTCTCCTTTGACTCAAGTCAAGTCGAGTGTTTAGGCCTTATCAAAGACTTGTGTGTCTCCTTAGTCCAATATCCCAATAAGACTATCCTCATGGATGTGGTGGTGGCTGACATTCCGCCAAAGTATGGCATGCTATTATCAAGATCTTGGGGAGCAAAACTCCAAGGATCCCTCCAATTAGACATCTCTTATGCCACTATATCTATTTTTGGGCAACCACAGAGACTATATAGAGAAACACTGATGAAGTATGTGGTAACTAGTGAGGGTAAGCCCCAAAATTTTCCTATACACTCAATCCATTCTGATATGGATTCTTTTATTCTATTTAATGATGAAACAAATACTCTCACTGATGACAAGCCCTTGGCTTTAGAACTGAACACACACACCGATGAAGAATTGGTTGCCCATACTGATGAAACTGTCAAAACAGTCAAGGCAACTAGCATACAATAAAAACCTCCCCAAATAGAAATTTCAAATCTGCCCAATCCTAAAGTGACTGAAACTCTTGATACTAACCACAAGCAAGAAATCACATGGTAATTAGAGTTTGATGGCTCTGTTAACAAGTTAGGAGCAGGGGCAGGTGTTTGGATTTACAATACACATAAAAATCATGTAGAAGGTCATGCCTACAAACTAAATTTCAAATGCACCAATAACATGGCAGAGTATGAGGCTCTCCTTTTAGGCCTTAAACTGCTCAAAGCTCTAGGAGCTGCAAAAGTGTCTATTCTAGGTGACTCTGATTTAATCATACAACAAATGAATCCAAGCTTGCCAAGATTTCAAGAGATCATAACATTCATGCACACAGCCTAGCCACTTTTGCTAGTACATGCAAGCTTCCCTTTGAGCCAAATCACACTGCTGAGATAAAACATAGGCCTGTTATCCCAAATAATGTTAAAGATTGGCAAGTGTTTGAAAGTGATGCCCAAATTAACAACTTCCTCACTCTTGAGCATGAGTTTTCAAATATTAACATTGACATGGATGCTATGATGGATGAACAACAGAAAACAAATGAAAATCAACAAGCTGTAACCGCTGTAACAGTCAAGCAAATCCTAAACCCAACTATTTTTGAAAATGCAAACATAGAAGAGCTGAAACAGATGCATTTGGAGGATATAGCAGAAACAGAGGCCGAGATCGTTGATCTGAAAAATAACTTTATCCCTACTGGCCTCACTCCATTAGAAGATATGTTTGATGCAAATGATGTTCCCAAAAAGCCAAAAATATAGCCCCTAAACACTGCTATAGAAGAACACAACATTGGGACAGCAGACAAGCCCAAAATGATCAAAATATCTCGAACTTTACCACCCGATCAAAAACCCAAATATATTGATTTGTTCAAAGAATTCCAAGATGTATTTGCTTGGAGTTATGAGGACTTGAAGTCCTACGACACCTTAGTGATCCAACACACCATTCCCTTAAAACCAAACCAAAATCCCTTCAAACAGAAACTTAGAAGAATCAATCCCGTACTCATTCCCTTAATTGAAAAGGAAGTGAAAAGGATGTTTGAAGCAGGCATCATAGCACCCATCAGATTCTCTGAATGGGTATCCAATCTTGTTCCCACAAGAAAAAAGACAGGTGAGATTAGGCTATGTGTAGACCTAAGAAATTTAAACCAAGTCTCCCTAAAAGACCACTACCCCTTGCCAAAAATGGACCACATCCTACAAAGAGTAGTGGGGTCATCCAGAATCTCTTTGCTAGATGGCTTTTCAGGTTTTAATCAAATACTGGTTCACCTGGATGACCAAGACAAGACAGCCTTTACCACACCGTGGGGAACATTTAAGTATGTGAAGATGCCTTTCGGACTTAAAAACGCTGGTGCTACTTTTCAAAGGGAAATAGATATTGCATTTGCCAAGGAAATACATGATTTCCTAGTTGTCTACCTTGATGACTTAGCCCCTTTCTCCAAATCCGATGAAGAGCACCTAAAACATTTGAGGCAAATATTCATGACATGTAGGAAATATGGCATTTCCTTGAACCCCAAGAAATCCATCTTTGGCCTTGAAGAAGGCAAACTCCTTGGCCATATCATCTCAAAAGACGGTATTAGAATAGATCCGGAAAGGATCCAAGCCATCCTCCAAATCCCATATCCAAGAAGCATAAGAGAATTGCAAGCATTCCTTGGAAAAATCAACTTCTTAAGAAGATTTATTCCAAACCTAGCCGAGCTAATAAGACTGTTAAGCAACATGTTAAAAAAGGATGCTAAGGTGAAATGGTCTCTTGTGACCAAGCAAGCCTTTGAGAGTATCAAAACTGCCTTAACCCAAGCCCCTGTCCTCACCAGTCCGCAATTTGACAAAGATTTCATCATATTTTCATTTGCATCTAAGCACACCATAGCTGCTGTCCTTTTGCAAAAGGATGATCAGGGAGCTGAAAAGCCAATTGCATTTTTCAGTCGAGCCTTAAGAGATGCACCTTTGAAATACCAAATCATGGAGAAGTAGGCCTATGCCCTTGTTAAAGCAATCAAAGATTTCCGAATTTACATTTTGTATTCACATGTGATTGCCTATGTCCCAAATGCTATTGTAAAAGACATATTAACCCAAGAGGGGCTAGAAGGCAAAAGAGGCAAATGGATTGCTAACATCCTTGAGTATGACATAGAAATTAAACCAACCAAGCTCATAAAGGGACAAGGTTTAGCCAAACTAATGTCCGAAACAAACTTTCAAGCCTTAGACATCAACCAACTGGACAATGAACAAGAGCTGGCGACTCCACAGATCAGTGAAACCTTTTTGAAATCCCCCTGGTATGCTGATATATGCTTTGTATTGTTAAACCTGTTTGCTCCCCCAGGATTGTCCAGAACCAAGAAAATATTTTTAAAAATGAAGACTTCAAAGTTTTGTGTCATAGATGGTGCTTTATTTTGGAAAAATCATGAAGGTATATTGCTTAATTGTTTAACCATGAATGAAACTAACAATGTCATGAAAGAATTCCATGCAGGGGACTGTGGAGGACATCTATATTGGAAGTCCACTGCTGATAAAATTTTAAGGGCTGGTTTCTATTGGCCCTCTCTATTTGCAGATATAAAGAAGTTTGCTATCTCATGACATAAATTCCAAATCTTTGAGGGCAAAAGAAAGCTGTTACCCTTACCCCTTGAGCCCATCTCAACCAAGAAACCTTTTCAACAATGGGGTCTTGATTTCAATGGAGAGATCCACCCCTCTTCCTTAGGCCAGCACAAGTGGATTTTAACAGCCACCGACTATTTCACTAAATGGATCGAAGCCATCCCATGCAGACAGGCCAATGACTCCACAATTATCCAATTCCTTGAGTGCAATATCCTTTCTAGATTTGGCTACCCTGAGAAGATCATCAATGACAACGTCGCTGCTTTCAAATCCAAAAAGATGATCAGTTTTTGCCATAAATTTCACATTACCTTGGGCCACTCCAAAGCCTATTACCCCCAAGGTAATGGTTTGGTTGAGTCATCTAACAAGAGCCTGATTAATATTATCAAGAAGGTATTAGAAGAAAACAAGAAGAACTGGCATAGAAAGCTCACAAATGCCCTATGGGCAGACAGACTTTCAACAAAAAAATCCATTGGGATGAGCCCTTATGAGCTGGTGTATGGCATGGAGGCCACGTTTCCATCCTCCTTGGGCACTCCTATCATGAAAATGTTGCAAGAGATCCAAGCAGAACCAAATGATATTCAAAGAAGAATCAATCAGACCATTCATCTTCAGCAAACCAGAGAGCAAGTTTATAACAGAGCTCAAATATTGCAAGAGAAACTCAAAAAGATGTTTGATAAAAGAGCTAAGGCTGAGGATTTCTACATTGGCGACAAAGTTATAAGGTGGGACTCACGAAGAGAAGACAAGGGAAAACATGCAAAATTTGATTTTTTATGGAAAGGGCCATTTGTTATTTCTGTTGTTCAGGGAAATAACACATATTTCCTCAAATCTATAGAGGGAAGCACTATTGAAGAAGGCCCTGTTAATGGTCGAATGCTAAAACATTACCATGATCCCTATTAAGGGGTACAATGCAGCTCTGTACATATCTCTTTGTACATTAATATTTGTATATATTAGCAGTTTGTTTTATTTTTTAGCAGTCTGAGTGTTAGAACAGCAGCAGCAAAGTTTGCTAAGACACAGCCAGTACAAGTACTCCATTCTTAAGGCTCTATCTCTACATTAGTCTCAGCAAAACAGAAGGAGTAGTGTTGTCATATCACAACAATTCATCATAAAAGAAAACTGGTTGCAGTTTGCAGTATCCAATCAAAAAGTATCAATAAGAGAGGAGCATTCTTTAGTTTCACATCAGCAACTGTTTCTAGACCAGAAGCTAAGGGAAATACATCAATTTGGATCCAGGTTTGGTTCTATTTCAAAGGCAATTCTCCAGCAATATGGTATATAATAGCAAGCACACAGAAGAAAGCAGGCGGTGCTATGTATTTCACAATATTTTAATGAAGGAGATGGCTGCTCCTATTTCAGAGTTTCACATTTTTAGCAACCAGCACAAGGAAATTCTTCAGTCCACAGCAACAATAGAAGATCAAGGCAGTCTGACCTGCTGTTCTTGGCTTTTCACAAGAAGAAGCCATCCCCAAGTGGAGCCACTGTTAGCCTCCTATTGCAACAGGTGTTCATCTTTCATGATTGACATTTTTACATGCCAAATATGTCATACTTTGCATGCTGCAATGCTCCATATTTCCTGAAAAGAGGCCAAAGAAGAGGCCATGAAAGTGTGCCAGTCTAAATGCCACTACTGTATCCCAATTTTGATGAGTTATCCATTTTTGAAGAAGTTTCTGTTAAGGGAAGTCCAAACAGCCTAATCTTGGCTTCCCTAGGTTTCAATTTCTTGTTTTAGAATATAGAGAGTCATTATCTGACTAAACAGTTCAATCTTGGCAGATTTATACATAGGTAGAGAAACAAAGGAGCCCAACTGCTTAATCTGGGCCCTTGGAAGAAATAAGTGTAGACCTAGATAGAGGAACAGCAAAAAGAGAAAAGGATAATCTGGGTCTGCAAGTCCAAGTGCACCTATGCAAAAAGAAGAAAAAATGCTAGGTAAGTAGGCTGGGTAGGTAGTTTTGTGGTTGCAAAATCATGCTCTATAATCCATTTCATGTTTTCAGGTGTTATATCTTCACAGATTACAGTTATGATGCAGTTTTCCATTTGGAGGAGCTCAAGTGAGGCATGTCTAACTCCCCCTTCTTCTCATTTCCCAAATAACTCACTAACTTCCCTGAAAGGGTCAAGATCTTCTTGATTCCCTTTAGTTTCATCATTTTCCATATCATTTGCCTTGGTAAAGATCTGCTTTGCTCAAGGCATGTTCATACTTCCTCTATGAATCATTTCCCCCCTATTAGCCTAAGATTCACATAATTAGTGCTTTCTGATCACTTTTCATATTAACTACTAATTTTACTATGTAGCTCCCTATCTATCTCCCCTTCCCCTACTAAAACTATGTTAAAAACTCCTCTATGTACATATTCCCATCCCCAGGCACTGTAGCCCTATTATATCACTTTGGGAAATGTTAAGTCAATTTGGGGCTTAGCATTAGCCTTCCGTGTCCTAACAAGGAGTTAGTCTGACACCTGGTCACCCTAACAACCATTTCCCCCTAAGTCCCAACCCTACAATACCCATTCCCCGTCCTTATCCTAAGGTCACACATAGATATATTTCCCCCGCTTGCAAATAACCCAAAACCCACATTTCTAATGTTTAAAACCCCCCCGCGCCATATAAAAACACATAATTAAATATGTGCGGGCCCCATCCCTAACCGTCCGCTGCCTTATTCATGCCGCCGACCGTCAGATCTGGCACACCCAAGATCTATGGTGGGCGGGCCTTTTTGTATGCTGATGTGCCAAGGGTTAGCGTCCGAGAGATGGGCGGTTTTCCCGTCGTACTCCCGCCATGCATCACCCTCTCGGCTATGGTGGAGCCCCCTCCTCCAAAACCACCTGTGCACAAAAGCGGTGCGCCCGACACCGAATACCGCCTTCCCCCCTCCTGCGTCAGCGCCACATCATGCTGACGTAACCATGCCGCGTCGGCCTCTTGCCACCGTGTCCTTGCCATATCACTGCCACATCACCTCCTCCACCGTACTTCCACGTCAATTGCCGTACTGGTGCATCAGCATGATGTCAGCGGTGGGTCCCCGTACAGTGGTGACATGGCAGGGTGACGTCAGCAGGGTGACATCACCGTCAAAAAGCGCGAAAGGTTCAAATCGGAGCCTAGGAAGCCCGGAATCAAAATCTGAGGCAGTTTTTAATGCGCGATTAGTGCCTAGAGCTAATCGCGCATGCCTACGGGAAATAGGCCAAAATGGAAATCCCTTTCGTAACTCAGCTTCAGCAGGCCTGAAAGGTGCATAATGACATGAATTTCTTTGCGCAGTATTCATAAAGGGGCAAACACAGTTTTAAAAGCAAACAAAGGGTCGAACAGTGGCCATGAAAGATCGATGTAACGGTTCAAAGAGTATCAGAAGTGAGAAAGGCGCACATTCAGTGCCAAAGCCTATCAAGGAAGCGACAAAGAGTATCAGTCGAATGTTTTAAATGAAAACCTTTATTCCCAATGCAGGTGGACATTGAATGACCTCCAACAAAGTCAAAGAAGGCAGTAAAGGCCAATCAAGGCTCTCCCATCACAGTTAATGCTCCTCAGAACCACTCAAGAGCATGGATCAAAACCCAAAGCACAGTTATGGCTAAGTGATCAGCACAGAGCCATAAAGACAACATATTAAACTCCTTTTGGTACAGCTGCCCCAGCGCAGCTCGAGGATATTTTCCCACATTTATTTCAGACATGTATTAGGTTAAAGACACTTATTACCGCAGATCTGTCTGAGATCTGATCTTTATAGATATTTTACTTATAAAAAACACCCTAATTCAATGTAAAAAGGGTTGGTTGGTTGTATAGCTCCAATGGAGACTCGCTCTGTATACCTGATGTTTTACTTAATCAAAGACTGCTGAAAAGCTCAGAGGAATGATTGTGTGCTGTGTATAATGTTTTGAAGAATTGAATGTGGAATTCTTGTGCTGCAACATGACTCAATAAGTGTTTCTTACCTTTGTTTTCCATTGATATATCATCCAAAGTAGCAGAAAGAATGAATAGTTTAGAATTGGTTTAATTGCCCTCTATGCTCAATTTCTGTTGTTTCTATATGTTTTCATCTGAATTAGAAATGAATATGAATTCCCTGTGGCTCATATTTCCCCTAATTCACTCATGTTTGACAGTTATCTAAGGATTCTTTACTGCTCCTAGATAGAGCTCATTCACCTTCCCTCTACTAAACTGAACGAGAGATTCTTAACTGCCTCTCATTCCTAGCCTTCACTCCATCCTTTAGCTTGAATGATTGTTTCATGTGAAGCTAGCTTGCTCCACATTCCCTCTTGTGACCAAGAAATGCACTAGCAGTCCTACTCCTTGACTCCATGCCCAATGGTTCTAAAACTTTCATGCTATCCCTGCCTCTTTACTTGAAAGCATCATCCATCCCACCAAAACTAAAACAAAACCCCTTGTACGCAATAACTAGCCTAAAATCATCATCAACAAAGCTAAATCCTAAAGAGAGAGCCCTCTCTGACTGCTGGTGGGATAGCACCTGCAGTCCAAAGATTGGTTTGTGGTTACCTCGGCCATATCCCTCAAGGAGCTAAGGGACAACCTGAGTGATAACAGCTTCCTCGGGACCAAAGTGCCTCCACTACACTTTTAATTTCTCTATTGCTCGATTATGGAGCATGAGCTACCTCTAGTCTAGGATGCATAAAGGTTATAATTGGAACTCTCCATCTAGTTGTACTTGTAACACAAACCAATCAATCACATGATTAGCATGAAACATGGAAAATATCATGCACTCTAATTATTGGTGGTAGAGCTAGCCTATATGCCATTAGACCTATCCTTTCAAGCACTTCAAATGGCCCACGAAATTGTGGTGCCATCTTGGCACATGACCCAGATTCCAGGGAACTCTTCTTAGGTCTAACTCGTAGGAAAACATGTTCCCCAACCTGAAACTCTTTGTGAATTTTATGTTTATTCGCATAGCTTTGCAACCTATCTTGTGCCACCTTTAAACTTTTCTTGATGATTTGAATTTGTTGCTTCATCTCCTTTAGCATATCAGTCCTAATAAGGACACCATTCACTAGGTCACTCTAGTCGATAGGAGTATTGCAACTCCTTCCAGAAAGTGTCTCATACAAGCTCATGTTTAAATATTCTTGGTACCCATTGTTGTATGCAAACTCTACAAGTGGATGATACTCTTCCCACTTCTTTGGTTGGTGCATCACATACATCCTCAACATGTCTTTGAGGATTCTATTTGTCCAATGTGTTTTCCCATCTATCTATGGATGATAGGTTGAACTAAAGGCCAATTATATCTCCAAGCCTACAAATAGTTCTTGCCAAAATCTTTAAGTGAACTTGGAATATCTATATAAAATTATTTTCTTGGGAACTCCCTGCAACCTCATAATCTCCTTTATGAAGATTTAAACCACCTCACTAGCTAAATTGGTGGATTTAAATGCTATGAAATGAGCCATTTTGCTCAATTTTACAATGAACACCATTATTGCATCATGTTTTATTGGATTCTTTGCTATCCCTGTAATAAAATCCATATAAATCACTTCCCACTTCCATTCTAGGATAGGAATGGATTGTAACAAACCAAATGGGTGATTGCACTCAACTTTTACTTGTTTTGGTGCAAGCAATCCTTTCTACGGGCAGAAACGATCCCTCTAGTCCTATGGGAGGATCTAGCAACTACAGAAGACAACCACATGCAATATTTCCCAATTCATACTAGAAAATACAAAGGAGGATAGATCTCCTACCTATCTATAATGTTAATACCCTTGATGTCGACCTTAACTCTTTGGCTTCTAAGCCCAGGATCTCCTCTTCATTGGTGCTGATGAGTGCATGGAAGAAAGATCAAGTAGAGACAACAAAATTATGCAAATCATAACATTTCCTAATACAAATTATGTAACGGATCAAGGAGCATTACAATAAATGGACAATAATTGACACACTTATAGAAAGAAAACATATATTATATTATTAATAGATGGAAAAGGGGGCATTACAACCAATGAAGCCTTGATCTTGGAAGCCTCCTTCAAGTGAGGCTTGAGGTCAAAGCCTTAGCCTTCAAACACCTTTGTTCCTTTGCAACTGGGTAGCATTTGGGCACAATTTAGCACTAGGATGGAAACCAACCACCCAATATCCAACCATTAGTGGATGGCGGGCAATTCATTTATAGGTAAGGAGAGGGAGTTGAGGATCCATGAAAGAGGGAGAAGTTCCACATCTCAAGGGAGAGATCCATCGAAATAGGATCAAGGGCCAGGAATGGGAGGTCTCGTTCCAATATTCATCTACCTGAAACCACATCGTTGTTCTTGAGATTTCTAGTAAGAGAAGCTTCTCCTCCATTTTGGGAAAACTAATTGAAGAGGACTAGCGTGGATTTTCTTGATAAGAGTAGCACTGGAAGCATTTTACATGTGTAATGCCAGAGGTTACCAGCACAGATTTTCCTAATAAAAGTAGTGTTTGGCTTGCAAAACAAGGTTTTTGATAAGCTCTTCAAAATGCTTTCGAGGCAAGTTTTCTTCCTTTTCTTCAAGGATGTTCCAAACATGTTTCATGGTGAATACATTTTTTGTGACATCTTTCATCACTTTGTGATACTTGCAACATTGACGACACAAAGTAAGACACTTCAAGATACGTGATTAGGGGTGTGACAAAATATTGTATAACACTTGTTGGCATTCTATGCATTTGGAGATAAAATTTTCCACTTCCCATTTTAAATCAGAACAAAAATAGAACTTCTTGATGGTTTTAGGAGTCTTTTGGTAACCTGAGTGGCCATCATACGGCTTGGCATGAAAATCCTGTAATATGAGTTTCTTCAAGTTGTTTTCATTGGGTACATAAATCCTTCTCTTAAATTTAATCATCCATGTTTCTATAAGCCAACAGTCGTTATCTTCATTTCCTTGGAATCTTTATTATAGCCTCTTTTAATTATTAATATTTTTCATCTTGTTTCCCATCATTTTTTATCTTTTCTATAAGACCATTCCAATAGGAACTTATGGCTGCTAAATGGTTTAATTTCACCCTATTGTTGAGTGCTTCAGCTACTCTATTCTCCTTTCCTTTTATATATTTTATTCCAAAATCAAATTTGTTGATTATGGCCAACCATCTGGCTTGCCTTGCATTTAACTTGGGTTCTTTAGTTAAATACTTTATCCCTTCATTATCATTCATTAGGGAAAATTTTATACCTAGAAGGTAGTGTCTCCACATCACCATCACATGGATGATGAAAACCAATTCCAAATCATGAGTTACATAATTTTATTCATGCTTATTTAACTTGTGAGACTCATAGCACACCACTTGGCATTCTTGCATCAAGACTCCATTGAGTTCCTCCTTGTAGGCATCTGTGCACATAATGAAATTCTTTTTAGGATCTTCTATCCTCAACACTAGTGCATTAGTCAACAATTGCTTCAACTAATCAAAACTTGTTGCACAATCAGATGTCCATTTGAATCTCTTCCCTTTCTTTTGCGTAGCAGTAATTTGGAAACCAATATTTGAGAAATTCTTAATAAATCTCCTATAATATCCTACTAGTCCCATGACGTACCTAATTTTAGCCACCTTTTTAGGTGTTGGTTGTTCCACGGTAGCCTTAACCTTCTCTGGGTCAATTGCTACTCTCTCATTTGAGACAATGTGTCCCAACTAATGAATCAACGACGGAAAGAAATTACATTTACTAATATTTGAATAAATTGTATACTCTCTTAGTAATTGCAATGCTATTTTCAAATTCTCATTGTGTTCCTCCTTAGTCCCTGAATAGACCAAAATTTCATCCATGAAGACTATGACAAAATTATCCAATAAGGGGTGCAACACATTATTCATAAGACACAAAGTTCACAAGTGTATTGGTAATTCCAAAGGGCACAATTCACATACCTCATTTTGAAGGTTATTTTATGGATTTCCTTATCCTTTATACACATCTGGTGATAACCTGACCTTAAATAAATCTTGGAAAATATTGTTACTCCCTTTAATTGATCTAATAGGTGATCTATCATTGGCAAAAAGTACCTTTTCTTGATTGTCACCCTGTCTAGTTGCTTATAGTCAATACACATCTTGAGCATGTCATCCTTTTTATTCACAAATAGCATTGATTCTCCCCGTGGAGACACACTCAACCTTATGTAGCCCTTATCAAGCATGTCCTTGAGCTGCAGCTTTACCTCAATGAGCTATAGAGTGGTCATTCAATATGTTGCCTTGGATGTTGGTGTGTCTCTAGGCATTAATTCAATAAAGAAATATACCTCTTTGTGAGGAGGTAATTCCAAGAATCTCTCAAGAAAAACATCTTGGAACTGCTTCATGACAGGATATCTAGTTAAGACATCATTGTCATTTCCCTTAATGTTGTTGTTGACTTCAGTGCTGCTACTAATTTTCATAGCAAATAAAATGCATCCCTTCATGTTGCCTCTCTTGGCTAACATGAATTAAATTAGCCTCACAGGTATGGGCCTTCACATTCCATGCAATACCCTTCTTTGTTGATTCTCATCTAAGCACTTGATTGCATTTTCAAACAATCCGCCTTGGTGTGGTGCTTGTACAACCAATCCACGCCTAGCAGTATGCTATAAAATCCTAGTGGCAACACATTAAGGTCTTCCATAATGGGAATTCCATTTAATTCAATTGGGAAAGCCTTCACCCAATACTCAACTCTCTTATTTATTCATGTGTCTAATTGAAATAGCTAGGATTCCTCATGTGGTTATTGGTTCAATTGGCATCGTTCCACAAGCATTCAGCTCATGTAATTGTAATTATAACTGAGGTCAATCAGGATAGAAATTATTGAATCAAAAACCTTACCTTCCATCTCAATTACAGAAGCCTGATGGTCTCACTGCCAATTATCTAGTGTTCCATAGATCATCGGCATACCATGTACCACATATCCCACATTTTTCACTTCTTGTGTATTATACATTTTCAGGCAAGTGTGCTTGTGTTGTGGGAAGTCTTGTCTCAAATTATCTCCTCCACATGTCCAACACTTATATGGAGTCTTCCCATAACTATTGACTCCTTCTTGAGTAAAATAGTATTTTCCAATAGTGTTGAGCCTTCATTGATTCTCTTGACAAAAGTTGTATATAATTCATTAATCGATTGCTTCATTTTTCCTTTGAACTTGGCACTACTTTTAGACTTCCAATCGGATTCAAAATGGGGCTTGCGCTTGGACTACTCGTAATAGTGTTTCAACTTTTGGATTGCATTCTCCAATGTTTTGGGATCGTCAAACTCAATATTATCCTTGAAGGATGGCTACAGTCCACTAACATAACTTTTAATCTTTGCTTTTTCCTATTTAAGATAAGGAACATACCTTAATAGTTCCAGAAATTTGGTGGTATATTCATCATCTGTCATATGGCCCAATTTAGTCTCATATAATTCCTTCACCTTACTGTTGAAGTATGTTAGGATATTCCGACACATAGGATATAGTTAAGTTCAACTTGGTCTAGTATAGAGTTAGGTTAGAGTTAGGAAAAGTGTGTTTCTTTACCGTTGTACATTTTGTAACTTACAATCCGACGGTCACGATATGTAGTGATCCGACGGTTCACTCTCACCTCGGTATTACCGACACTTGATCCGTGGCTTGACACCCGATTGGTCCATGAGTTCTATTTAAAGCGCATGGAGGGTCATTGTTCGGGTAATCCGTGCATGAGAGAAGCTTATGTAAATTTTCATTCTTTGATTAATAAATTGTCTGTACCCACGTTGGGACAGGCCGTGGACTGTTTCCCTCCTTGCACTCTGAGGGTTTTAACCACGTCAAAAATACTGGTGTATTGATTTGAGATCTGGTTGTGAGCGGTGTCCTTTTGGTATTCTTCTGTGGAACTTACCCTGTAAATTCCTACATGGTATCGGAGCTATTTGAGGGCCGCGTCCGTTGGTGATCCAAATCTGAAGCCGGTAGAACTGCATGCGGCTGTCGTTTCCTAGATCTGCTGTTTCTGACTGCTTTCGGGCCGAGAGGACTGCTCTGTTGCATTCGGAGCATCTGTTTCAGTGAGGAACCCCTTTCGTTTCACGCGAAAAGGTTTCCGGTAGCCCTAGCTGCGTCATTTTTCAGATCGGGAGGTATACAGTGTTTTTTTTGCAGTTTACTGTCATTTTCTCTCTGCTTATTTCGGTTTCGGTTTATTTAGCCTTTTTTTTTTCCCGGATCTATACCTTTCATTTCTGCGTATGCTCTTTGCCCTGCGACTCTGTGCGATCTGGGCAAATCAGAAACAGAAAGAAAGGATTTTTCTCATGCGTATGCTCTTTTCCCTGCACCTTAGTGTGATCTCGGAAAATCAGAAACATTGAGGAAAATATTTAGTTTTTCGGCTAAAAGCTAACTTTGAGATTTTTTTTAAAATTTCTAGTTTTTTGGCTAAAGCTAACTTCGAGCCGTAAGGTTCGTTTTTCTTTGGATATTCGTGTTGGGTTTTGTGTTTTGTGTTTTGTAGGGGAAAAGAGTCTTCCCAAGGCAAGCACGCAAATCGAGGCCCCCCCCCCCCCCCCTCTCTCTCTCTCTCTCTCTCTCTCTCTCTCTCTCTCTCTCTCTCTCTCTCTCTCTCTCTCTCTCTCTCTCTCTCTCTCTCTCTCTCAAATCTTTTGTATAGATCAATTGGTTCAAAGACCTTTTAAGAGAGTAGAGGTCTTGGGTTCAAGTCTCCATTTTGTGGGGGCGGATTTTTTCATTCCCGCACATTCGCGCACTTTGCCGGCAACGTCAACAATTTTTTTTCAAAAAGCCATAACTTCTTCATCCGGAAGCCTTTTTCAGAGCCGTTTTTTTTAAAACCGCCTATTTTTTCGAGATCTATCCATTGGACCACTCACTTTCAGCATCTTCAGCTTCAGTTGTTTTTCAAAAATGGAAAGTCCATGCCAAGTCATTCTTGACAGCACTAACTACTTCCAATGGGTCGCCTACATGGGAGATTTACTTAGAAGTAAAGGTCTCTTCAGAATAGCCACAGACCAAGAGAAGAAACCCAAAGATGAAGACAAGGCCGAAAAATGGGAAAATCGACAAGATCAAGCACGTGGCTTGATAGGAATGTCTGTTTCTCCTGATCTTAGATTCCACATTGCAGAAATTGAAACTCCTCATGAAGCATTAGAAAAACTTGCTAAAGTTTTTGGGATTAAAAATGAAATTAGATCCCATCAACTTGAAAATGAGCTGCTTACTTTGGATCCTAATAATTTTTCTTGCATTGAAGATTTCTTGTCAAAATTCAAGAACCTTAGATATCTCTTGGAAGGTGTTAAAGTTAAGAAAGATGATGGTAACCTTATTTATTCCATCCTCACTAAGTTAGGGCCAGCCTACTCTGTATTTGTTTCCACTTTCCATTCTACCAGGGAAGCTTTCATTTGTCAAGGCAAAGACTACAAGCCCCTTCCTTTGACTCCTTTTGTGATTCCTTAATAAGAGAACAAGAAAAACTCTTACACCTTGGTCTTCTTAATCTTGGAAACTCTTCCACAAAAGCGTTAGCCGCCCAGCAGTATCCAAATTCAAAGAATCCTAAGAAGTCTTATCCTCAAAGGAATGGTCCTAAACCAACTCAGCCTCAAGATGAAAGATCATTTCAGCAATATGATAAGCCAATAAAAACAAATGGAAGAAGACTGAAAGACATTGTAACTTTTGTAATCGAGATGGCCACTTAGAATCTAAATGCTTTAAGAAGATGGAAGCCTTGGAAGCCGCAATGAAGAAACATAACATCCATCTGGAGCCTACTTCAACTTCAACTTCCGGAACGGCATTTTCTGCATGTCATCGTCAATCATCTCAGTCTAGTTATGCATTAAATGTATCTTCTTCTTCTTCTCATTCTCATGAGTGGCTCATTGATTCTGGAGCCTCTTGTCACATGGCCAAAAACCAAGCCATGTTTTCTTCTTTAAATGATTGTAACACCAAAAATATATATGTTGGTGATGATAGATCTCTTAATGTTGTAGGGACTGGAACTGTTCATCTAGACAATGGTCAGTTCAATGATGTATTATGTGTTCCAAACTTATCCTGCAACCTTCTATCTGTCTATCAGATAACTCATTCAGGTGAAGGTAAAATCGTTGAATTTTCACCTCATGATGTTGTAATCAAGGATCTAAAAGATCCTAAACAGATTCTAGCTACTGGTCTTGCTGATGATTCCAAAAGGTTGTATAAGTTTCACAACTTTGGGTCATCCCATCTTCCCTCAGTATTTGTTGCTCATAATGATGAAGTGAGCAAACTTTGGCATGAGCGGTATGGTCACTTAAACTATCGCTCCCTTCAGCATCTCTGTAAAGAAAACATGGTGACAGGTCTTCCTATGGTATCTTGCAAAGATGGTGTTTGTTCCGGATGTGTACTCGGAAAACATCATCGGGACAGTTTTGACAAACGTGCCTCTTGGCACGCCTCAGCCCCTTTACAGCTTGTGCACAGTGATTTATGTGGTCCTCTTCCTGTTGCTTCATTCTCTGGCTGCAAGTACTTCTTAACTTTCATTGATGATTTCTCTAGACGCACTTGGGTATACTTCTTAAAACTCAAGAGCGAAGTATTTACCACCTTTTTGGCCTTCAAAGCATTCGTTGAAAAACATTCTGGACATCAAATTCTTAAGCTAAGAACTGATAATGGTGGAGAATATGTTAAAAATGCATTCATCACCTTTTGCACCGAAAATGGCATTCAAATGCAACATACTGTTCCATACACTCCACAACAAAATGGTGTAGCTGAAAGGAAAAATCGCACTTTAAAGGAAATGGCTAATTGTATGCTGCAATCTAAAGGACTCAGTCTTAGTTTTTGGGCCGAAGCAATTAATTGTGCAAATTATATAATCAATCGCACTCCTACTAAGGTTCTAGAGAATATCACTCCAGAAGAAGCTTGGAGTTCCATTAAACCAGATGTAAGTCACTTTCGTGTGTTTGGAAGTGAAGCATGGGCCCATATTCCAGATGAAAAGCATAAAGCCTTAGAACCTAAGAGTGAGAAATGTACTTTTGTTGGATATTCTGAAGATGTAAAAGGCTATAGACTTATTCCATTTAAGTCCAAAAATGTTATCATTAGAAGAGATGTAAAATTTGATGAAAATAAATCGGCCTGCGAGCCTAGTCCGGCGGATGTGCCACCTCTTCCCATCTCTTCTATCTTTGAGAACATTTCTTCTTCTGATGATGAAAGCGAGGATGATAATCCTTCCCCACCTTCTCAGGATCCTCAACTTCCAAGATGGGTCCGTGCTACTCGGGATGCAGCAGGTGATCTTGCCGGTGATCCTACAGATCAGCGACGTACACGTTCTCAGTTTGAAAGAGCCTCTTCTTTACTGGCTCAAGCTCCAGTGAATCATGATCCTGACACTTTTGCAGAAGCTTCAGGCCATCCACATTGGGAAACAGCTATGAATGAAGAATATCATTCATTGATGACAAATGATACATGGGATCTTGTTCCTCTACCAAAGGGACGCAAACTTGTTAGATGCAAATGGGTTTACAGAACCAAGTATGGACCAGATGGGAAAGTTAACAAACATAAAGCTCGTCTAGTTGCTAAGGGCTTTTCACAGGTTGAAGGCATTGACTACACTGAAACCTTCTCTCCAGTTGCCAAAATGAACTCTATCCGCCTTGTTCTTTCCCTTGCTGCCTCTTTAAAATGGGAAGTACATCAAATGGATGTTAAATCTGCCTTCTTGCATGGGGACTTGCAGGAAGAAATCTATATGGAACAACCCATTGGCTTCATTCAAACAGACTCCAGCCTCGTTTGTCGCCTTAAGAAATCCCTTTATGGCCTCAAGCAAGCTCCTCGAGCTTGGTATGCCAAAATGGATAGCTTTCTTTTAGAATCTGGCTTTTCTAGGTGTCATTCTGACAATACTGTCTACACCAAGAAAGTGGGCAACTCTCTCATCATCCTTGTTCTTTATGTTGATGATCTTATTCTTACTGGTAGTGATCCCAACCTTATAAACCATGTGAAGTCCAGCCTTAAAAAGAAATTTGAAATGACAGACTTAGGACACTTACACTATTTTCTCGGTCTTCAAGTCTTGCAATCCCAAGAGGGTATTTTCCTTTCCCAGTCCAAGTATGCTTGTGATATTCTTCGTCATTTTCACATGGAAGACTGTAAGCCAGCCCCTTCTCCCTTTCAGTCTGGAGTCAAACTTTCAGTCTCTTGTACTTCTCCTGAAGTTGATGCTACCTTATACCGTCAACTTGTCGGAAAACTCTTGTATTTAACCCATACTCGTCCTGATCTTTCCTTTGTTGTTGGCCTTGTTGCTCGTTTTATGCAAAACCCCCGTGAAAGTCATTGGAAAGCAGCTAAAAGAATACTTCGTTATGTTCGAGGTACAATACAGTTTGGGATTCATTACAGTGCCAAAGCAGCTCCTCTGTTAGTTGGTTTCACTGATTCTGATTGGGCTGGTGACCTTGATGATCGGAAGTCTACTGCCGGTTATGTCTTCACTCTTGGTTCAGGACCTATTACATGGGCTTGTAAGAAACAGGCTGCCATTTCTCTTTCGTCAGCAGAAGCAGAGTATCGTGGTGCCGTGGAAGCTAGTAAGGAAGCCTTGTGGCTTCGTCAGATCCTATCAGAGTTTGGCTTTGAGCAGCAACATCCAACCACACTTTGGTGTGATAATCAAAGTGCCATTCAGCTATGCAAAGATCCAGTCCAGCATCAGCGCAGCAAACACATTGAACTACACATGCACTTCATCAGAAAGCTCATTCTTGACCATGTTCTTGAAGTGCAATATTGTCCAACGGATGATCAGGTTGCAGACATCTTCACAAAGGCTCTCACAGAGGCGAAGTTCACTAAACTTCGATATATGCTTGGAGTTCAGGAAGTTGTCACTAAGGGGGGATAGGCTCTAGTGCCTCCTTCCTTCTCCTATTTTGTCATATTTGTAAATCCTTCAATCCTATCCCAAGTTGTTCTTAAGGGGGGATGTTAGGATATTCCGACACATAGGATATAGTTAAGTTCAACTTGGTCTAGTATAGAGTTAGGTTAGAGTTAGGAAAAGTGTGTTTCTTTACCGTTGTACATTTTGTAACTTACAATCCGACGGTCACGATATGTAGTGATCCGACGGTTCACTCTCACCTCGGTATTACCGACACTTGATCCGTGGCTTGACACCCGATTGGTCCATGAGTTCTATTTAAAGCGCATGGAGGGTCATTGTTCGGGTAATCCGTGCATGAGAGAAGCTTATGTAAATTTTCATTCTTTGATTAATAAATTGTCTGTACCCACGTTGGGACAGGCCGTGGACTGTTTCCCTCCTTGCACTCTGAGGGTTTTAACCACGTCAAAAATACTGGTGTATTGATTTGAGATCTGGTTGTGAGCGGTGTCCTTTTGGTATTCTTCTGTGGAACTTACCCTGTAAATTCCTACAAAGTATCCCTCAGTAAATACTTGATCCTAAAATAATCCTCAAACTCCCTACAAGACATCTCTTCTTCTCTTATTCCCTTTACATTTTTCAGGTCTTCCCACCATATGTTTGTTTTTCCCTTCAAACTATAGGTGGCTACCTTTAGAAAAATTGTGATTCTAAAGAATTTCTTCATTCCAGGAAACCAAGATTTTGTATATTCAAATTTATTCATTTCTCCATCAAATGTGGGTGGTTTGGACCTCTTAAATTCCTCTGGCATATATTCCATTCCTCTCTTTCTCTAATCATGATGATCATGCCTCCTAGTAGTAGAACTAGTAGGTCTACTAGAGTAATGTCTATGAGTGCTATTTCTTCTTCTTGGGGTACTTAATGGTGCATTCCCTCTCACTGTGTCTTCACCTTCCCATCTATGCTTCTTCCTAGACCTATTACCATCTACCCCATTTGTTCTACCTTTTGGTTCTAAAGGGCTCTACCTGTCTCTATGACCAACACCCAACTTATACTGCCTCTGTCTCTATAAGTCAGAAATGCTTTGTAGCATGATCTCATTCACCTCAACTTTGCTTTCCTAATCCCTTACCAACCTTTCATTACCTTCCTTACAACCCCTAATCGACCCTTAGGCTCCTTAAGGTATCCATCTAGTCAGGAGAGTTCATGTCTTCCCTCTTCCCCACTAAATGTTCTTCATTTTCCCTTGCTTCTTCATATCCATGCTATGATTGGTCAAATATATATTGCACCATTCCTATCCTCATCTATTTAATCCTTAGTGTGTTCTTGTGTGTTGTCACACACGCACATAATTGTTAGATTTAAAAAAAATTCAAATAAATAATAGATGTCATCACCTTGGCTTGTTGTTCGAAATATGTTGGTGCAAGGCTATTTGAACAATACATTACAATTTAACACATCAATAACAATAAAATCATATCAATCATTAGTACCATACTACATAATTAAATAACAAGAAGAGCATATCAACCATACGTCCAATCAATCAATCACAAACCATATTTTAACACCTAAACATTTTTTTTATCAATTTTTTAAAATTCAATATGAACCCTTTGCTTTGTTCACTCTATAATAGAGTACCAACTTATTCCTAGGGGCTTGGAAGGAACCTTGCCATTATTTTTCCCATGATAGATTCCATCCAATCCAAGTGTTAAACTTGGCTATGGTACTATTCTATAACACACCCCCTCCTAACCCCAACCCAAAACAAAGGTTAGATGGAGACAATTACTGTGATGATCCAACCTCCAAGGTACAATTATGGAAAGGGGATCTAAAATTTTCAACCTCTTTCAACTTCCTCAAAACTTAAAATGGATGATATCATTGTGTTTTTCTTATTGAGGCCATTCCAATGATATAAATTTTACCTCAAACCCACTTACATATGATAATAAATGATCATTTAAATATAGACCAATTACAAGCTTGTCATGTCATCATTGATTTCCATGTGGTGATCATATAATGCCTTGTGTGGTGTCTAATGGGTCTGCTCTACCAACATGTACAAACCCACATGGACAGTCACACTCCTCTGAGAAAATTGGAAGTTGGCATAATTCCATGATTTCCAAAACACATTACTAACCCGAGTTTCAACCCCAACTTGGTCGACCATTCTAACCCTGGACCGGGATGTCCAACCCGACCTGGACCAACTTGTGCTTCCACCTAACTAGGCTATCATGCTCAACTAGCCCAAACCCTGAGTAGAAAGTCTTGGCTGACTAGATCAGCAACCTTCCCTTGGTTAGGTACAATTCAAGTTGAGAATTTGACCTTTCCACTGACCCCCAACTTGGTGGGCTTTGTAGGAGAGATCAAGGCATTTTTTCAAGGCTTTAGCACTTAGAAAAAATTTACAAGTTCTTCTTGGTTTACATAAGCTTGAATCATTCTGACTCTTCTACATGTGAAAACGTGAACTTCAAGGTTTAACAGTAAACTCTCAGTGCACTAGAGCCATGAAATCCATCAAGCTTTGTGTCACTAGAAACAACCAAACACAGTGATGAACACACAAATATTTTAGCCATGAAACTTGGAAAATAATATGAATGAGATATTTCACTTCATAAATATGCATTCGAGTGTGTTTCTCCAAAAAAATGGGGAACATGAGCATCTCCTTCA
Organism: Pinus tabuliformis; assembly: GCA_031772625.1. Taxonomy (NCBI): domain Eukaryota; kingdom Viridiplantae; phylum Streptophyta; class Pinopsida; order Pinales; family Pinaceae; genus Pinus; species Pinus tabuliformis. The sequence continues at coordinate 750,976,818 of CM062805.1, read as the reverse complement.
CATAACATCAAACTTGTTTCCTTAAATCAACAACTCACATACACTGAGAAAATCAACAACAAACAACTAGCAGCTTATACTTTTCAAATTAATGAAAGAAACACAAATTTTCATGCTTACACTATCTTTACTAAAATTTAGCCATTCCTTAACCATGCATATTATAAATCCAAGGTCCATTAACATACAATAAATCAAATTCCTCATTATTAGTATAAGCATGTAACCAGTACAATGATGAATACAAAATATCCAATATAATAAGGATGAGTAAGTACTTGTCTTGAATAGCCAAATAAACATGCAACTGAGATCGGTACTTCCACTCTCCACTCAACCATACACAAGATATACCCACTATTACTTGTAGTTGTCACACCTAAGATAGATTTCGATGCTTGAGGTGGAGTGCTTCCAAGGGAAACTTCAACCAAAACAACAGTTGAATGAGGATGTCTCAAGGCTAGTCAGCCTTTGCCACCAGCTACATAAGCTTTCACCTTTTCACCCAGTCCTCCCAGACTTTTTCATACATTATGAACATCCATGCTAAGATATTACAGTAGAGATAACTTCAGCTCACTTTCCGGAGAAGAGAGTCCACAATAAGGAAGGTTCATCAGTGGATAAACTAATGATATGTAAAGAAATCACATCTTTAATTAGTTCAACAGTGAGTCAAGCACCATAGCTTTCAGCCCCAATGTAACTCTTAGTGGTTAAAGAACCCTCACAAGAACCTGTGTGATTTTTCCCAACCCGTAGTTTCATCAATATGGTTTATTAGTCTCTCCATATCTTAACAACATCAATTTTGGACACTCTCAGTTTCACATTCTCACCTCCACCCTTGAAGGAATTTTCTCATACAATGTTTTATCCATGCTTTCTTCCATAGTTTTTATGCACTCTTAGAGAGTTTGGTCTCTACATATCCTCAGCATTGGTGTGGTTCTTGCTAATCCTCCTAAGAGAATGTCTTCTCAAGGATGTTTGTGAGATAGTCCAAGATTGCATGCATATACCCATAATGAGATTTTTTCCCCCCTAGTCTAGACTTGTTTTCATGCCTTCTAATAGACCAATTATCTATCATTTCCCAAGGATCCAAAGATTCAACCATTGGAGTGTAACCCATGCCTGTCTTTAAATTTTTTCCTTATTTTCTTAATGTTGGGGCTCAAAGGACACTTGGAAATGTCATTTCTTCTTTTATGTAATTTATGGCATAGGCAACCCATTTAAGACCACTTAGCCAACGAGGACTAATATTTAAAACAACCATCTCCTTCCTAAAGAAATGGAATATGTGTCCTTCTCTCAGCCACTTAAATAATTACAATTATTTACAGGAGAGAAATATTAACTATGGGGTATCACAAGACCATACAAGTCCTTTTTTAACTTGCAAACATAATCAATTTTATCTAACAATTGAAAACCATCAAGTTGCAAAATGTAGACTTCTTCTTGAAATTCTCTATTTTAAAAGGCAGATTTGACATCCATCTGGTATATCTTAAATTTTTGAAACTAGAAAAAGTTGAGAACATTGAATTGCTTCCGCTATAGAAGAAAAAGTCTCATCAAAATCCAAACCTTAAATTTGTGCATAACCTTTGCAAACTAACCTTGTTTTGTTTCTTACCACTTCACCATGTTCATTCAATTTGTTCCTGAAGACCCACTTTGTGCCAATAACATTCTTATTTTTTGGTCTTGGAACAAGCTCCCATGTCTAATTTTTCTCGATTTGATCAAGCTCTTCATTCATGTCCTTTAGAAAATTTTCATCTTGGTTGGCTTGAGAAAAATCCATTGGTTCCATCATAGATAATAAAGCTACATGGGCTTGAGTATGGGGATTTATTAGCCATCTTGTTTAAACACTTGTATTCAAGTCACTAAAAATTTGGTCAGTTGGGTGTTGTTTTTGCACATACCTTGTAGGATCTTTGGATTGTGAATTGAAGGGTTATTCAAAATATTCATATGTAAATGGCTCATCAACCTTCTCATCATTGCTGACTAGATCATTGGAGTTGATATTCACTGGCTAATTGTCTTCAAAATCAATGTGCCCATCAACTTTAAAATCAATGGAATAAATTAAGAAAGTACCCAAGAAAAATACCTTCATCATCTCTTGCACTGAAGTTATCAAGCTTGTCATTGTTCTTCTTGATATAACACTTGCTTCTAAATACTCTAAAATGACTAATTGTTGTAGGTTTTCCATACCAAATCTCACATGGGGTTTTATCACTGTTTGGTCTAAAGTGAGCCTTGTTTAAAATTACCACTATTGTGTGAATGGTTTTAGCCCAAAATATTAGTGGTTTACTTCTTTCTCCCATCATGGCTCAAGCCAACTACTGAATAGGTATGTTGACTCTCTCTTCTACTCCATTTTGTTGTGGAGTCTTTCTATGGTAAATTGTCTTTTGATTCCCTGTTCTTTGCAAAAACCAACTTCTTTAGATGTAAACTCTCCACCATTATCAAACCTTATACACTTTATTTTACAATCTGCCATGTTCTCATCCATGACCATAAAGTTCTTGAACTTTTCAAAGGCCTCTAATATTTCTCTAAAAAATGCCACCCATGTCATTATGATAAAATCATCAATGATAAGCATGAAATACAATTTACCTGAGGGTATTTCAATTTTTGAAGGACCACGTAAGTCCATATTTACCAATTGTAATGGCCTAGTTGTTAAGTTCACCTTGGAATTTAAGGGTACAAGCACTTTTTTTCCAATCTGACAAGACTTGAAAATAGTGTTCTTTGGCTTAAATAACTTTGGTAGATCTCTAGGAGAATTCTTCTTTCCCAGTTTGACAATCTAATCAAATTTTAGAATTCCTAACCTTTGATGCCACAACTAGCTTTCATCAAACTTGCTTAAGAAACCATTTTTAGTCTTTTCTTCTAGAACACAGACATTAATATATATCCTAATAGCTTTAGATGATACCTCTCATATGCAAGCAGAATTGATTTGATAATTCTTTTATCTAAACAACACACCATATCCTTGGTCACACATCTAGGAAATATTGAGTAAATTTTGATTTAGGCCATCAACAAATAGAACATCCTTAGCCTTACATATGTCAGTTTCCAAATGGGCTAATCCTTTACTAATAATCCTTCCTGGTGAATTATTTCCAAAGGTAACATTACCTTTGTTAATAGGTTTTAATGACAGAAAAATTGTTATGAATAATATATATATATATATATATATATATATATATATATATATATATATATATATATAATGATAATAATTCTAATAATGATTAGTTTATTAGTAACTAGTAATAATGAGGCATGTCTAAATGGGACATGACATCCCATGAAGAGGTACCTTCCAAGGGTATATAAGCATACCCTCACTCTCATTTGTATCATAATTCTCATTTATACATTTTAATATATATTCTTGTATCCTCAATGGAGATATTTCTGTTCCAAATATTTTGGAGTACTTAACTTAAAGTATGAACTTTTTTCACTACATTTGGTATCAAATTTGTTCGATCCTCTGGCTGCTTAACCGCTGCACAAGAGATCTGTTCTTTGATCCACGTATTTATTCGTCGAAATTCGTCCACTTTGTTTTCGTTGAAGCATTTCACTACAATATTTTGGGAGGTTCTCCATTGTTCCCTCTCAAGCCCTTGGTCATAAAAAATATTATAGACAAGAAAAAGTAAAAAGGAGTTCAGTATAAAAAAAGAAAAAAAGATATATAAAATAAATGCATAAAAATAAATTAAAAAAATTAAAAAATAATATAAATTAAAAAAATAAAAATAAAGGAATGGGAGACTTACCTATGTCACCGAGTGTAACAGCCACTGGGCATCAGTTGTTGGTCCTTCACGACCACCTATAACCCCACACCAGCTTGCACAACTAGCAGGGGTATAACCTATGCCCCAACCAAGCGGTAGTGACCCGACTAGGCGTAACCTATGCACAGACACCCACAACATTGATGGCTCCACATGAAACTTCCAAGACCATGGTTTATTACATTTCCCCTTATTTCTCCCATAACGACCATCGTCCCAGTTGTAGCTAGCCACAAAAACCTTCAAGACCGTCGGTCAAGAAATCATCATCTAGTTCATTTTGTACCATCATTCACCTAGTTAGACTTTGCACTCTTCAACAAATCACCATCCTATTGTGTCACTTCTATTTTTTAATCAATATGTATCTAATATAGCCTACCGCCACCAACAACTGACTGGCCCATTGTTGCAGCGATTGACCCTGTCTTGCCGCCCGCTCGACACATTGTCACCATCACCTACATCAGTAATTGTTGTTACCTCTGTCATTCACAATCACAACCCTCATATGTTGTTGGAAGTTACCTTATCAGAGCCTTCGACCATCCATTGTCGTCCCTGCTGCGGTTTAACACCCCCTCATTCAACTCCCAACAAGCCTCTCTTCTATTTTCCTTGTCGTTGTTTCTCCTATCACCACAGTCGCTCGACGTGACCCTGTTCCCTGCACCCTGTTCACTGTGTATACCATTGTCGTTGGCCTTCATGTTTTTTTCCTGCCAACCATTCCGCCCATTTTCTTACTCATCAAACGTCATCACTGGGAGCATCATGACCCCTAATAAATCAAGTTTTTTTTAAAGGAATACATAAGGAATTTAATTGATATTAAGTGAATGAAATTCAAATATTTTATTATTATTATTATTATTATATATATACATATATATATATATATATATATATATATATATATATATATCAAAGTTGTATGTAAGGGTTACCTTTTAAGGTTCAAGTTGATATATTGTTATATCACTAAAAGGGAGAGGTATTATTTTAAAAAAAAAAAATATTAAAAGTTTTGAAGATTTTGAAAAAAAAAGAGAGTATAAAGTGTTATTCTAAAGATTAGAAAGGGATATCTTTAAAACCCTAAGGTCGGGAAAAATGGAGTCTATATCAGAAATGAAGGTTGGAAGATTCCCAAAAACTTCATATAAGTATGCCCCAATGCTATTTATAATTAGAGGGTCTATTGCAGGAAAACATGTTACTATCGCTATCTCGCTAGCTGAAGAAAAAATTACATAAAACCTAAAATCACAAACCAATTAGTGATTTCTGAGTCAAATATAATAAAAAAATTAGACTATTATGACAACAAAAAATATGAGTTAACCAATTTACAATTAAACATTGGAGATTATGCATTCATATCACAATTCTCAGTTCAAAACCTATGGAGAAATCAAGGCGACATTATTTTAGGTTCACCCTAGGTTCCTTCATCCTGAATATGAAGAAGAAGTTTTTGACATTTTCTTACAAAAAGAAAAAATTAAGGTTACAAGATGTTACAATGAAGCCAAATTCATAAATACTAGAAGACATACTAGATATCTCAAAAGTATTTTTTCAAGAAAGTAAAAAAGTACAACAAAATATGCAAAGAGAAGTTGACAAGATCACTGCTGAAAAAAATAAATAAGTTTCTCGACTTAGAGACCATAGTGAAAAAGTATCGACACAAATTAAGAAGCTTAAAAAGGACAAGAAGTCATTGGAAAACAAGGTACAACAACTTATCAAGAAGGAATCATCGAATGTAAAATTCCAAGTTGAAGAGAAAGGAATAAATATTGATCCAGTGAATATCATAACTCAAGAAGAAGGCAATCCGGTTGAAGAACATACACACTTAGATGTTGCAGTTCATATGCTAAACATCCCAAGTGAAGGTTTTCTAACCAACTCAAAAACATCATCACCTAAAGTAAATAATAATATTGCCACACACATGATAGGGGAAAGACAAATCAAAAGAAATCCTTATCTACATTTGAATCACAAGAACAAACATCTCAATCAATTTATGAATCCATATCACTCTAAAGATAAACAACAAACTTATGTTTCGAAGACTACTAATGTCAGTACAATTCAATCTTATGATAACAATACACATGAAGTATCCAGTAACCACAAGAATTCACAGAAGAATAATTTAGGATGGTCAAATCCATTCTTAGTGTGACAATTTTATTTATCGCTTAGAGGATCATATCATCTTGTTTCAATGAAGATTACGGTTCCAAGATTAGAACACATTCGAAACAGAAAAAGAAATCAAGCCTTTTCACCTTGTTGTAGTGGCTACAACCACCCTCCAAAATTTTGGCTTGCATGAAAATTTTGGAGCCTAGCATGGATCTTGTGATCGATCATTCCTTGGTCACTTATCGTAGAAAATCTTGTAGATTCACAAGCTCATGCAATTTACTAAAGCAAAGGACAATAATCTACTTCTACTTTCAACCAGTGGAAGCCAATAGATTGATGAAAACAATAAGAAAAAGAAGAAGATAAATCAAAGGCACATAACACAATATGTATTTCGGGGAAGAAACTACTCAAAACCTTGCTATCTATATTGCATATATTAGAAATATGAGTGAATATACAAAGCTTCTTCTCACTAGAACAATTCCGCACAAGTATGCTCAACTCTGTTAGCTCACAAGCATGCTCTTGGCCAAAACTTAGCCAATTTTGCATCTCTCCAAGCCCCTATTTCCTTGTGCAATTCCTATGGTTGAATAACCCATATTAATGGGAATCCAGTGCTTCCAAAACTATGCAATCCAAACTAGGTCCAGTTCCTGATTGCATGCATGATCTATACAACTCAGTAAATCATACAACTGATAATACACTTTCCCTGCACTCTAGTCTCAACTAGGTCTTTCTCTGAACTGACATGCATGATTTTCTCATGAGTAAATATTCAGTTAACTAGAGTAGCACTAGTGGATGCATTAGTACACCAAATGACTGTTAGTCCTCTATTAGTTCCAAAAACAATTTAGAACTAATTTAACTTAACTTAACTCAGTAAATTGAGTGTCGAATTTCTAACTCAATTTAAATTCATACTAGACCCCTAAAACTTAGGGAGAACATATACATGACTACAGAAAGACTTCCAACTTGAAATTCCTAAGCTAATTAAGTTAATTAAACTTAATTAACTATTTACAAGGACAAATTAAACTTGAATTTCTTGTTGCCATTTGTCAACACTTATTGGTAAGTTGATGATCTCAAGCCCCCTCCTTGATCTTAAGAGTTGTTCACATTCTCATCTTTATATAGCATGTGACATCTTTGGGCATGGGGATTACCATTTGTCATGCAAAGGGAATTGTGTTCTTCTTCAAGGAGAAATATTTGTGAGTATGAGTTGTTCTCATTACATAGACATTTTTCACACTCACTTCACACACTCTTGCTATGAAGGTTGTTGCATCAAGAAGAGTATGTTTTATATGTTATGGATGGTCTATGCTATATCACTAAGTGTCCAAGTGTGTGATCATAGTTAAAATTCTATCATTTTTCACATTAGTTCCACTGGTCCCACACTTAGCCATATTCTGGAGTTTCACGAGAAACCTAGCCTCATCCAACTTATCAAAACTGCACACTTCACTTCTTTAACCCTGAAGTTTTTTCCTTTGCTTACTAGAACTACACAATGTGTAGAGACCCCAACTTCCCTTGGAATCCAAAACTACACAGTGTTTTCCTCAAGTTTTCTTCCCTCAGTCGGAACCCACTGTCTCCAAAAACTATGCAGTATTGTCCCTCAACTGCCTAATCTTGCTTGCATCCAGAAACTGCACATATGTGTCATACTAGGACCCTATCCCACAAAATTGCCTTGTCTTTAGAAGCTCCATAGTATTGACCCTCAGTTGCACAGCATGTATTTCATTCAGAAACTGCATAGAGGTGTCCTCCTAGGTCCCCATCCAACAACAGTGTCTTGCATCTCAAAATTGTTCATGGTTGTCCTATTGTCTAGTCTACCTTGCATTCAAAAAATGTACAAATGTGCCTCCTAGGGCCTCGTCTAGGAAGCAGTCACTACCCACTGAAACTGTGTAGATCTATCTCTACCACAAGTAAATATGGCATGCTAGATGACTCTCAAGGAGTTGATGATAAAGACTAATTAACCAAGTTATGATAAAATATCGTGACCACATGAAAACTTTGTTGAATGCATAACCCTCTAGAGGGTAAGTATGGTAAGAAAAGCTCATCTTTTAAAATACATCTCTTAGTGTATCTTGAAGTAGTGATATCATTATGTCTTCAATGACATGCATGAAATTCATTCCATGTGTTTCCTCTATGTTTCTTGCTCCCTATCACATATTGGACCAATAGTCGTCTTTTAGCATATTGATTGCTTTGTCACTTTGCAATCTTGTTCTGGTGATTTTGAAGGTTTTTCCTTGTGCGCATGAGTTGTCTTCACTTTGTGTACATCAGTTGCACTCACACACAAAGTTGTAAGCATAGTCGCACAAGTGTCGTCACGGTCGTCCCAAGGTCTATCTCAAGTGTCGCACTTGTCACTCTCATCTTTAGGGAAATCTAACTGAGCATGTGTTTTATCTTGTTGGTTTGTGTGTTCTCTTCCTCGAAACATGCTAAGTGTATAATCACAATGTCAGTGAGAACAAGATCACTTTCTTTCAACACTTGACCATTTTCCTGAAAATCTGCTCGACCGGACAACCTCCTTTTGCCAGACCCTGACTGAGCTACACTACGCAGTCTAAGCCCTCAGTGACCCTGGTCTACTACCTAGAATTGTGTAGTGCTTGAGGCTATCCTTCGAGCCAACTGCACTGCAAAATCCTGGAAGTGACCATCTTACCTGCCTCTCAGAGCTGCACAGAATTTGCCTCCAAGCCCGATCCAAACTGCGCTTCTCTCAAGATCAGTTATCAAGACTCCCTCTGGACTGCTAAAAACCTGCACTGCACTGAGACTTCAGGTTGCACTTCTCTTTAAAACTGAAAATACATGCATATCTGATTCCCTTGCTACCTGCCCCTCACGACCTTCCGAAAATACGTAGAAATGATTAGCAAGGCCTCTAATTAGCAAGGCCTCAGAAATGCCACAATCCATTATGGTCAAATAAAAATGAGCTCATCAGGTTAATCTAAGCCATTGGAAGTTATAAGGTTAGAATTAGATAGTTTGCTTGTCAAAAGAAAAGGAAATAAAGGGTCAGCAAGCTCAAATGCACCCAATAAATGAAGAAATTTTTTTGGGATAAATAAAGGGTAGGTAGAAGAAAGGTTGAAAATGCACAAGGTTGTTGAATGAAAAGAAAATTTATCATGCTTAATCCTATGTTTCATGTGCATGAGGATTTATGAGAAAGAAAAGGATATCCACCAAGCTTGTTTGAGTAATTTCCCCTGATTTCACTACAACCCACATATTTACTTGCTTATTTCCCCATTATCCCTTCATCACTTATAAATACCCTTTGTCCCCTCATTTTGACCTTTACCCCTGATTTTCACACATTCCCCTAGAAATTACCCTTCAAAAATCATTCCCCCTTCCCAAAACCCCTTTCCCTAGTGTAAAACCCATTCCCCATTACAAATATCACTTCCCTCCTTATTAATTTATCTTTTCCCCCTAAAAACCCATAAAAACCCCCTTATCCTAAGTTTTTATGCCCCCGCATTATGTAATTAACCTCCCCCATTTCATATTTCCCCGGTAGACCTTTTTAATCCACCAACCCTTGGTGTAGTTAAAAAATCCTCGCCACATAACCCATGGTCCCACCTTAATACTTGTTGCTTATATTAAAATCCTGACCTTATTTACTAATTAATTGCAATTATTTGTAATTAAACACCGGGCCCCGCAAATCCCTTTCCTGATTCTATCCGTGCAACTTAATCACACGATAGCCCTTTGATCTCCTACCCCCAGATGTAACAACATACAGCGATATTGAGCGGGTTCATCGTCAGATCGATAATAGCCCGAGAGCACACGAGATTCGTGGTTTTGACTGGGTGCTATTCTACTATGTGGTGGCACCAGGCTATATCGCGTGCTCATGAAAAATACCACCTACCCTCCAAAAGCGATGTGATGGCCCAGAAAACCACCTCCTCACCCAGACCAAAAATTGCCCATTGTTCATTGATTGTTTCCACACCAAAATGTGACCATTACTTGGTAAAAGGCCAAAAAAGCCCCAAATTTCTCTTTTCACTTGTTTTTCACTGCAACTGTTATGTAGCCATTTGTGACACCTTGAAACCTCTGTGACCAATTTGACCACCGCTTGCCGCTTGAAGAAGCTTCGAATACCTAATTGAAGCAACTAGTTGACAGTTGAAGCCATTGTACCCTCTGCATTCTCCACTAAAACCAGTCTGCTCATCAGACCACCAAATTCCATGTATCCTTGGTAAAAACCAACCTTTCAATTTGAAAATGCACAGTTTAGTTGAACGGTTAATTAATTTAAATTAATTAAGGAACTTGCCTAAATTGAAGAGAAATTTATTTGTATACCCCAAACCCTTATACAAACTGTAATTACCCACCCACTCTACTAGAGCTTATAAACCTCACTCCTGGAACCACTACAAGCCTAATTCATATCTCTAAACCCAATTATGGCTTCCCAAACCTCTCTGAATAAGAGACCTCTACAAACCCCTCACCTGGACATCATCCACCTTGCACTAGCAGACAAAGATTTCCAAATAAAGGATATTGCTTCCCCTACCTACCTTCTAAAGCTCCACTACTGGAGTAAGGACAAATTCTTAAATCAGAATAATGACATTCACCTATGGGGGTCTAATTTTCCCAAGTATTTTCTTCCAGAAGTACACCCATTACCAGAAATCATCCATTTCTATCATGCTTGCTACATTCTCAGCCAAAGGGCCATTGTCACCCCTGACCAGCAAGTGTTGTTTACCATCACTGCAGAATCCATTAACCAAATGTTGAAGACCCAACCAATCCCTAATGATACCCCATTGTCTATTAGATAATTTCTTGACCTCTATACCAAGTTAAACCTTCCTAGAATAGCCAAAATTTTCCAAACTTTCATCATAGAGGAATGTCATACTCCCACAGATAGTCCCCCTTATGCTGCCACCATTTTTTTTGAGAGAGGCATACATATTATTACCATTCTCTCTTACATTTTAGGATATACCACAGATGAGCATGTGGATGAGGTTGTCCAGCTTTCCTTCCATTTTCAGCCTAGGCAAGCCTCCTACTGTAATTTACAATTATGCTCAGTTCATAGCAGATAGGACGCATGAGCAGTTCACTAGACTACCTACTGAGAGAGTCTTCAAGTACTCATATGTATTATTTCACATGTTTTTCTACTACCAGTCAGATAAATTCCCTGTCAGAATCTAGAAGTTGGATACCAAAGGAAATCCAAGGTCAATTATCTATTGGACACCCTTGATCCAAAAGTACTCCACTATATTCACTTACAAGGACTTCATTGATTCATTTGTCCATCCAGTTATGAATATGCTAACCAGTAGCCCTCAACCCAGAATCAGTTAAGAGATCAAAATGGTGTTATAGTTGGCCAAGAACAGTAAGGTGGGAGACTGGTATCTGTATCAAAACCACACAGAAATAAGAATTTATGGATGCAACTTGCCCCTTACCAACTGCCCAAATACCTCCCCATGAGGATATTTGCACTAGAATACTTTAGGTAGATTATCAATTCTGATGAAGTCAACTTCCTAGCAGCTAGGAAGAAAACCCAATTCAAAATGAAAAATCAATTGGGCCCCTTCATTTGTAATACTAGAGAAGCTGGACCAAAGGCAAATAGGATTTTGGAACAAATGAATTTCAAGAACAACTTTATGTGGCAGTATGACCCTCATGGAGTCATAAATAAGATGAGGATCAAGTTCAAATTGGGACCTTTCAGCAACCATCCCAGACCAGACATTGAGAGGTTTTCCAACCAATCAGAATGGTTGAAAAACACTCTAATAGACATGGGCAATATTGTAGTTGATGTATAAAATACATTGATAAATGTAGAGAAACAGAATGATGAAAGTTCCTTCCTGCAGGTTCGAGAACTAGGAGAACTAATGAATATTCCTCCTGTTTTATAGACTCCAGCAAATGAAGACAGGAACCCAAAGAGAAACAAGGAAGAAGGTTCCAGTTCATCTATGGAAACTACAGATGAACAATTCGAGATCAGTTATAGGAAGAGGCCCAAGCTTAATTCTGTAACTCAACATGAAGACACCATTGAATCAATGGAAATCACTAACACTGATACAATGGTGGAAAGAAGCAAAGGCACAACAGCTTCAGGAGAAACACAGTAGCCCTCAACATCAAACACTCAACTTATTGAGAGACAGCTTAGTGTTGAGGTTTCTTCATTCACCAGGCTAGTGGATAAAGAAAAGGATATCAAGGACAGATATAAAGAAATTAAGTTGAGAAATGAGAAGTTGAAGGCTGAGACTTATGCTCAGTACTTCAAGCACACACCAGCAAATAAAAGTAGGTTGATGTCAGCTTTTGACATCAAAACAGGAAAAATGCAGGTGTCATTCATGCAACCTACAGTCCAGCAGCCAAAAACATCAACTGACTAAAGGAAAACAGACTTTGAGGTTTTTGCCAGCGATGTTCATCCCATTGACCAAATTGAGTTCCACAAGCAAGCAGGTGAGATGATTTATTCCACCTTGATAGGAAAAGCTATGGCTACACATAAGCTGCAAAGTTCATTGGACAACATTACAACACAGTACAAATTGGAAAAGGCCTCCTCACAAACCAAGGACAACAGGATCAAGTCATTGGAGGACTTGGTAATTGAGTTGGGACATGATCCCAATGATATCAAGGTTGCTGAGAAGTTAATAAAGAAAAAGAATGATGACATTGTTGCTCTTAAAAAACCACTCAAACTTCCTCATTCAGAGCACCCACAGAAAAAAGAGGTCCTTGAGAGTCAAAATCATCAGGAGGAGATGATGGACCTTGTTCTCCAACTTAATGATCAACTAAAGGAAATGGAGAAGGAGTTAGATAGCTTGATATAGTTAAAACAAGCTAGTCTTGAGACTTCCACTGTCATCCGAATAGTTACCACAGTGGTACCATCCACTTTGGCAGCATCATTGGCTCCTACAGCTCCACTGGCTACAACCCTCCCAGCTTCTACAGTGTCTACATCAGAAACAAGGTTGAAAACAACAACAACTTAGCCAGGTGATGAGGCCAGTAAATTGGTCAAGCCAATGGAAGACATGTCCATTCAGACCACACAAATAAACAAGCTTAAGGAAAATATAATCAGTCTGGAGAATGACAATAAACTTGCCCAGATTATGCACAAAGAAGAAGTACAGAAGGCAACTAGAATGAATGAAATAATAAAGAGCTTAGAGAAAGAGTTGACTTTAAAGGAACCATAGGGCCAAGCCAAGGAACACTTAGGGGCCAATATCATTTACTCTTTCAATGATATTTGGCCATCCATTCAAGTAATCTTTGAGAAAAACGACTTAGTGAAAGTGGCTACAGAATCCATACAGAGAGTTAAAGCAGAACTGGGAGACATGCCAGAGGAAGCCACTAGAATAATTCATTTCCTCAACTCCAAGAACAAATATGAATTATAGGAGTTGAAGATACCTCACTGGACAGGTACAATATTGGAGGTTAAGAAGGTGCTCACTAAGAGAAATTTAATGCTAAACCTTGAGGGCAAATGCCAAACCATGCAACTGGTTATAGACGGGTTCATGGTGAAGTTTGATGTTTTGAGGAAAAATGGTCTGCCCAATCACCTAGTAATAAATGACAAATTGATGCCACATGAAGACTACAACAGAATAATTAGAGAAGTGGCAAGGAATCCGATAAACACTTCCTCTATGAAGGGGATGCCTACTGGGAAGGTCTTGTATCAGACCTTTGAGAACTTGTTTTACCTCCAGCATGAGGTAAAACACCTTTTTGTAAATAAACCCACCTTTGCCAAATACACTGAGGCAGATGAAATATATAGGAAGAAGGTAAATATCCAATTACCAGATGCAGAAACATTGGAGAAATTGAATGACTTACTGTAAAGATACACAGTAAAAATGTAAAAATGTACAGTAAGGGTGAAAACAACACAGTAAAAGGATAATGATAGATCAACCAGGTAAAAGAGTATCAGTTGAAAGGTCAAAGTACAAAGAAGAGCCAACGTGAAGACCAACAACAAAGCAGAGAATAAAAAGAAAAATATCAGAGCATAAAGAACATCACAACCTAATAAATAGGGACAACATATAGCAATTGAACATCTATCTCTATCTTCTTGCATGAAGATATTTCTTTCTCCTAGAATAATTCCCAAGACAGTTTAGGATATTTTGTAAACTATTTTTGTATAAATACCTCATATTTCAAAGTATTGAGGGTGGATTGCTATACATTTGTAGAGTTGGATTGATCATAAAACCTGAGGGTTATTGTACCAATTTTTCAAGTCAGTAGACTGGACTGAGGAATAAAAAGATTGCATTACAGGATTCATGTGTTGAGTTATTATAGTGAAGTATTTTCTTTGTAAAAAATTTTATTTTGTTATATATTTCACAAACTTACATGTTATCTAAACTAAATGAATTAACTAGAAATTTATCTCAGAATTTGTTTAAGTACACTCTATTTTAAACAATTGATCATTTCTATGTTTTCTTTTGATATTTGGATAAGAGAATCCTTAATTATTCTCCCATCTTGATTTACCTCTTTCACTTCTTTCACAATCCAGCCTAAGGAACTCTTAATTTCTCTTTGGATCTAATTGAAACCAACTTCACCATCCATGCCTTATGATCTGAAATAACTTAGCTACCTTGCCCTGTAGACACTATTTTTAGAAGTTGATCCAGTCCTATTTTCTTGACATTTGACCCCATAGCCCAATGGAAAAAAAACATCCCTCTATCCATCTAAGTAAGTGATCCCACCACCAAATCCAAATCAAAACCCAAGTACAAACATAACTTGCCTAAAACCAATTAACTAAACAAAGTTAAATCATAAAGAGAGAGCCGTCTCTGAGAATTAGGAAGGCTAGGTCCTAATCTCCAAATTTGGTTTGTGGTTACCTCTATCATTTCTTTCTCAACAACTCAAAATAAATTTTGGAATGATAACATATTGGCGACCATACTAGGGACTTTGATTCTCAATGCAATAAAACTTTAAGGAAATCTTAAAATATCATATTTTTCCCCTTAAGGTCATTTTTGTTAAAAGCGTTTCATAAAAACAATTAAAAAACTAAAATTCTGGCTCCCAAAAAGACTCACTATGCCATGGAAAATCCAAATCCAAACCCTGCTACAATAGTTGATGACCCTAACAAAATTTTAAGGAAATAAAAAAAGGTAGAAACTCAAGCAAGTAGTAGCCAGATAGTTAAAGAAAATTCACTCCCCGATGAATTATCAACTTTAGAGGATATTCCATTTTTTTTTGTCATTTGACCTCTCATTGTTGAGAACTAAATCAGAAAATGAAATTCATGAAACTGTATTAGACCCTAATTTTATTCAATTCATTGAGTCAAAAAAGGTTCCTATACATCCAGATTTAGATAAACTTGTGTTGGAAACTTTTGACAAACTAGAATCTTTAACCTCTACATTGATAAGCCATATAGATGATGCCTATCTTCAACAATCAGTTGAATTACCTGCCCTCACTACTATTGCCTCTGAACTTTCTATAGAATCTTCAAATATTGTAAATACACCTTCATTTACTACTACCTCGGCTATAATATCCACCAAAATTCATTCCCCTAAACCAATTATTCCTCAGCTTCCTCTTCAACCAAACACCTTAAGTTCATCTAGTTCATCTAGTTCATCTCCACCCATCTCAAGTCCTTCTTCTAGCACCACTACTTTTCCCCCTAGTCAAAACAAAATCTTAGCCATGGCAGAGAGATATGCACCTTTGGTTTTACCAGCCCAACTACATGGCATGCCCTCAGATTACTAAAGCAAAAACTTTTTGTTTGATGCTATTGGTTAGTATACTTCCCAACAGCATGTGAACAAAATGACTTATTACTTTGAATTGCATGAGATTGATGAGTCTGATGTCCAAATGAGGTTATTTGCCCAGACATTGACAGGAGATGTTAAGAAATGGTTCAAAGGTTTACCTCCCAATCATATTGCAGATTTAGTTGATTTTCATAGATTATTCATTAATAGATGGGAAAGAAAGAAAAACCCGTTGCAAATACTATCTGAATATGATAACATTAGAAGAGCTCCTAATGAATCAATTCAGGATTATTGTACTAGGTTCAATAGCATCTACAATGCAATCCATGCTAGTACTAAATCTCCACCAGACCTAACACTGATCAAATTTCTTGATGGTTTTGAGACTAACATGTCATACCAATTAAGGGAACTAACCTTGAAATATTGGAACAAATGAAAAGTAATTTTGTTAGTGTAGAAGCCAATCTATTAGCTAGGAAAGCTAGGATGAGAAATGAAAAAAGAGTTTTCATTAAAGAGGAAACTTCCACTTCTGAAGGTAAAATAGATAGTTTATCAAAGAGTGTAGAAAGAATAATGGATAGATTAGAATACATGGAAATAAAAACTCAGTGGGAAAATCAACATCCACCCCTGTTACACAAAAATATCGTCACCATGATTATTTGCAGTCAGTATGGGTCTATCATCACTTGTACTGTCCTCCTAAGCAAGTCTCAGACCTCAGCTCTTCAAGTTAAGCTTTGAAAATGAGAGAAAGACATTAAAAATAAATGTAACTCTGGTTCCGCACTTTCTCTCACGGTCACCTACGGTCCCGCACCTTTTGTGTACAAAAATTGTGGACCTTCCCGCTCTGTCCCTAACGGTGTAGGTGCGGACCGCTGTGAAAGTCAAAAGGCGCAAGTCTTATCTTAAAAAACTCACTTTGGGTTAATTCTAGAGGTTTCTAGAAGGAATATTGACGTGGATTGTTCGCTCTGAGGTGGTTCATGCATCCCAAAAGAGAAGGAGCTAATCCCTTGATGAGAGGAGCTATCCCTTTGAAGGAGGGCTTTATCCCTTTGAAGAAGGACCTAGTAACCTCCCTCCATTGCACTATAAATACAGGCATTGGGCTGGTTGCTGGAGAGGTTAGAAGCTGAACATTTTTGAGGGTAAATGCTGGTGAAATCAAGACTTCCTAGTTGAGCTTAAGAGGAGAGATCACATACCTTTTTGGCTTCATTGGGGAGTGAGTGAAACTTGTCAAAGTAGAGGAGACTTCTTGCTAGACCCTGGGAGGAGCTTGTACAGTGTCAAGGCAAAGGTTGTAAAGTTCTTCTTCTTTTGAATTAATACAATCAAACTCATTTTTATCAACAAGTATCTCATGTTATTTGTTTCATGGACTCCCTGACTTTCATGTTAAATATGTTTTATGCAATTGGCTTTTCAGGTGCTATTTAATTTGTTTGCCTTGTTTGTGTTTGCAGATTCGCGACAAAGGAGCTCATTTGGATCGAAGGAGCGAGGGCATCCACAAGCTTGCGTTGGACCTAAGGTAGGCCCTAAAAACACTTGTTTGTCATTGTTAATCAAAGCATATTTAGAGAAAGATAGTGTCTGGTTGGTTTGCTTGTCATTAGGTCTTCTTTAGATTCTAGGAAGGTCTATCTTGCCCGCAAGATCGACTTATTCCATGTGACAAAATGGTGACTCCGCTGGGGATCGAACCCAAAATCTCTGGTTTCACAGACCACTCTGATTGGCGGCCAAAACGGAAGATAATTAATGGGATCATTCGTTAGGCACGACAAGTCAGGTAAGTCCAAAGTTGTGATAAACGGTAACTGCCGATTAGGATCCCTAAAACTCTGGGTCATGAGACCAGCCCCAGGAGGAGGATATCCAGGATAACTAGGAATAGGAATCGCGTTTGGGATATTGTATCCTCCCGGAAAACTAGGATTAACCGGACCATACTGCGGTTGTTCAGGTTGTTGATAATTGTACCTAGGGTACAGTTGATACTGATAAACTGGCTGTTGCACAGTAGGACCAAATTGGTACTGTCCCTGGTACGGTTGATAAGTGAATTGTGGTTGACTTGTGACAACCGTACTTAAACCAGGTTGTCCTACAGGCATCTGAACCAAAGTTTGAATTGTAGATCCAGATGGTGGTAAAGATGTCTGAGGAGTAGATACAGGAACAATAGAAACTGGAGCTGTCGATACTCCAGAAGTAGGTGGGGTAGATTGAACAGATGTTGCGGCAGTTGTAGCAGTCGTTTGAGGTGGAGTACGAGGTGTACCAGGCTGAGAAACTACCAAAGGTATAGAAGTTTGAATGTTAGACTGGACTGGTTGTTGGGGTGAACCAGAAACTAAGGGTTGTCAAGTTTGAGATGACAACTGTACACTTGGCTGCAATATCCGTTGAACTAAGGGAGCGTGAGTCAATTTTTTACAGTCCACCTAGGAGCAGTTCTTGGTATCTTTCTTTGGCTAATTTCTTAGAAAACTCAGGGTTAAGTTTTTCACCACCTCGTGCTCCTTATCACCCAACACCTAGAGTTTTTTATACTCCCGTAAATATGTCAGGACAGTCATCCATGTTTACTAAATCGCCCGAATCCTTTTTGTACAGCGGTCCTTCTATTCCCTCTGGGTACCAGTCACTTTCTGGTACTTTTTCAGGAGCATCTCCTCAACCCATTGAGCAAGGGTTACTAATTGGAAGCAATGGTACTAAGCCATTGAGCGTAGAATACATTCTCATGATGTCAGGTTCTATTCCCAATCCTCAACCTCAAGGTGGCCAGTTACCGCCTAGGGGGCGGCCTCAATTAACGCCTGGGGGGCAACCTCAAGGTACACAGTTTGCATCTGGGGGGCAACCTCAAGGACAGTACATACCTATGGGACAGTACGTTCCTCAAGGTCAACCCCAGACTCAATATGTACCTCAAGGTCAACCCCAGTATCAATTTATACCTCAAGGTCAACCCCAGTATCAGTATGTGCCTCAAGGGTATCAACCCCAAGGTCACTACTCGAACCAAGGTTTCCAACCACCCTCCGATCAAACGTATGTTCAAGGAACGGGAAATGTACCTTTTAATTATCAATCCTACCCTCAATCCGGTTATGGTCCTCAGTATTCTCAACCAGTTATGGGTAAGTACCCCAGAATGAATATAGTGTGGGATCCATCGCAAGCTCAACAGGTATTGCAGCCAAGTGTACAGTTGTCATCTCAAACTAGACAACCCTTAGTTTCTGGTTCACCCCAGCAACCAGTCCAGTCTAACATTCAAACTTCTATACCTTCGGTAGTTTCTCAGCCTGGTACACCTCATACTCCGCCTCAAACGGCTGCTACAACTGCCGCAACATCTGTTCAATCTACCCCACCTACTTCTGGAGTATCGACAGCTCCAGTTTCTATTGTTCCTGTATCTACTCCTCAGACATCTTTACCACCGTATGGATCTATGATTCAAACTTCAGTTCAGATGCCTGTAGGACAACCTGGTTTAAGTACGGTTGTCACAAGTCAACCACAATTCACTTATCAACCATACGAGGGACAGTACCAATTCGGTCCTGCTGTGCAGCAGCCAGTTTATCAGTATCAACCGTACCCTGGGTACACTTATCAACAACCTCAACAACCCCAGTACGGTCCGGTTAATCCTGGTTTTCCGGGAGGATACAATATCCCGAACGCAATTCCTATTCCTAGTTATCCTAGATATCCTCCTCCTGGGGCTGGTCTCATGACCCAGAGTTTTAGGGATCCTAATCGGCAGTTACCGTTTATCGCAACTTTGGACTTACCTGACTTGTCGTGCCTAATGAACGATCCCATTAATTATCTTCCGTTTTGGCCGCCAATGTCGAAAAAGTTGCCCAGTGACATTCCCAAGTTCGAAGGTAAATCAGGAGAGGACCCGTCGAACCATGTGATGACTTACCACCTCTGGTGTGCGCCTAACTCCATTACAGATGATTCAATCCATCTTAGGCTTTTCCAGCGCACTCTAATTGGTCTCGCGGCCAAGTGGTACATTGAGTTACCGCGAGGCACTTTTTATAATTTTAGTCAGTTAGCTACCTCGTTTTTAACTCATTTTTAGTTGTCAGTACGATATGACAATGACACGGAATTGTTAACTTCGCTAAAACAATCGACATCCACTTACATTTCAGATCATATTCATGAGTGGAGATGTCGACGGTGTTTAGTGAAGGTATTTATTCCGGATCAGATCTTGGCTGAATGGTTTGTAAAATCTTTGTTGCCAAAGATCACTGAAGATGTTGCTAAAGCCGGAGTTGTTACTGAGGAGAAAGTGATTGCTCAAGCACAGTACCTTGACTTGGTCTATACTCAGTCAGGTACATTACACGAAAAAATCCCTGATCTTCCCAAGCAAAATCAAATCACTGCAGCTCCTTCAGGATCTCATGCCGCTGATGGTATGATTGGAACGGTTAACACTAAAAGTAAGAAGAAGTCTTCCAAGAATTCTTCCCCTATCATAACCTTGCCTGATTCCCCAACAGGAGACTCTTCTGTAGAGATTTCCGCCGATATTCACGTTGTAGAGTCATCTACAGCCAAATCAAAATCCGGTGGGAAGAAGAAAGGAAAGAAGAAGAATAAAACGGACAAAACTTCAAAGGAGAAACCTGAAAAGGTGGAATCCAATGATGAAAAGCGCAAACCTTGTTATCCTTATCTCATTTGTGACGATGAACATTTTACAAGAGACTGCCCTCATCGTGCATAGGTTGCGAAGATTGTCAAGGGTTCCCAAACTCTTGTTGTTTTGAAGGATCCTTTTCCGGCTCAAGACAGTAAGATCATAGGTTCATCCTCGAATGCCAATGAAGAACCCATATTGATGATGTCCCATGTTAGGATTGCGACTTGATCGCAAGATTATGGTAGTAAAAGTCCTGTTGATGGTAAAGAAGCAAAATCTTCTCATTCTAATCCATCAACCTCAGCTCCCGGTTCCGATCCACTACAGATCGAGAAACCTAATCCAGACTTGGTAATCAAACCGCCCACCAAGGGTATACTTTGAAAGTCAACTTTCAATCCACATGTGAGAGCAGATTAGAATTATAACATTGTTGAGGATTTAGCTGTTTCACCCTCAGCAATGTCGGCTTTGGAAGTGCTGCAATCATGTCCAGCACAACATAAATTAATTTTGTCGGCTATAGGGGTTGTTGACGTTCAGGACCCGAACCTAATAATTTTCGATCTAGAAAATAGTACACCGCATTTGCCTCATCAAATGGCTTTCCAGATACCAGTGATAGTAAAAAACAGGCCTATTAATCAAAATGTAATTGATGAGGGAGCCTCAACGTGTATTATGTCGATACAGTGTTGGAGATCGCTTGGTTCTCCTTCGCTAAATCAATCCCTGACAATTCTAAAGGCCTTTGATGGCCGTGGGTTTCATCCTTTTGGCATTCTATAGGATTTCCCTATAGGGGTTGAAGGAAAAACTATTAGTCTAGATGTGGAGGTGGTTGATGCCCCTCTAGATTACAACCTTCTCTTGGGTCGAAGTTGGTCTTATGCTATGACAGCGGTTGTTTCATCAGTCTTTCGAGTAATAAAGTTTCCACATAATGGAAATATCGTAACAATAGACCAGCTAGCTTACTTTTCATCCGACCCAGCCTCTTTGGAGAGTATTCAGCATGTTGGTAAAACAACTATCCCATATAAGGATGTTGGAGTAGGACTAGTTAAAGATGTCGGCTTACTGGGAACTTTTCCTTTTCCTCCAATCAACACATCATCTTCATTTGCAACCATTCATATGATTACATCAGACACCATTATTTACGATGATCCTTGGATTGTCCCTTCTGAATCTGAGATAGAATCATTTGGTAATGCCATGCCTTTGAGTCCATATGAAATTGCCTATGAAGCCGTGCTGTCGTTTGCCGACCCATGTTCAACCGAAAATGACTTAATGTATGTGGTCCGTGAGAAATCACTTTTCACATTAACCTCGGATTTAACCATGTTTTCTGAACTTGTTCACTCTGATGAGAGAATTCGTGAAATCCTATGTGTAGATGATTTACCATGGGAAGATCTCCATCACAGATCTTCATTTTTACCTGATGATGATCGTTTTGAAAATGATTTCTCATCAATTTTTACAACTGAATATGTCAAGGAACCTCAGAATACAATGAAACATCCCAATTCAGAGTTAAATTTGGGAAACATCTCTCGAACTATTCCTATTGACATTTCGGTTAAGCCCAGAATTGTTGAGAACATTCATATAGGTGCCTCATGTACAGATGACGAAATTCAACTATATAAGGCCCTATTTCAAGAATTCCGCGATGTGTTTGCCTGGTCCTATGAGGAAATTCCAGGAATTGATCCCACGATTGTTGTTCATGAGATCAAGACTTACCCGGACGCTAAACCCGTCCGGCAACGTTTGCGTCAGATTCACCCACGAAAAACTGCTGCAATTAAAGCAGAAATTGAAAAATTGTTGAAAGCAAGTTTCATTTACCCGATCCCGTTAACGGATTGGGTATCAGATATTGTTCCGGTTAACAAAAAGCAGGGAACAATAAGAATATGCATCGACTATAGGGATATTAATCGAGCCTGTCCAAAAGACAATTACCCAACTCCCTATATCGATCAAATCATTGATGATTGTGCCGGCAGCGAAATATTCTCCTTCATGGATGGTTTTTCCGGAGATAATCAAATCAATATTCTACCTGCCGATCAACCAAAAACGGCTTTCATTTGTCCATGGGGGAAATTTTCTTATTGCAAGTTACCTTTTGGGCTTAAGAATGTCGAAGCAACTTTTAAAAGGGCAATGTCTTATGCGTTTCATGACATCAAGCACATTGTGCAACCCTATCTCGATGACTTGCCTGCTCATTCATTACATCGAGCTGATCACCTCGTCCATTTACGAGCAATCTTTATGAGGTATAGGCATTATCGTATTCGGTTGAACCCACACAAATGTGTCTTCTGTATAGAAACGGGTCGATTGCTGGGGTTTGTAGTTTCGAAAGTCGGCATTCGCGTTGATCCCTCGAAGGTCGAAGCTATCATCAAATTGCCTCCTCCTTCGAGTCTTCGCCAACTCCAAAGTTTGCAGGGGAAAGCAAACTTTTTACGACGATTCATTCCTAACTACGCCGAGGTCACAAAGGGTTTTACCCAGTTGTTGAAGCAAAATACTCCATTCTATTGGGATGAGATAGCTCAGAAATCTTTTGATGCACTCAAACACGCGTTGACCCATGCACCGTTGTTGCATCCTCCCAACTACAACCAGGATTACTTCTTGTATCTCGCCGCCTCTCATTCCACCATTGGAATGGTTTTAGTTCAGGAAGATGAATTCGGAACTGAACATGTGATATATTACCTTAGTCGAACTTTAAATCCAACTGAGCTAAAATACTCACATGTGGATAAATTGGCATTGGCAGCTGTTCAAGTTGTCCAACGTTTTCGTCACTACATTCTACTACGTAAAACTACGGTAATTTCGGATTGCAACCCTATGATCTACATTTTGACAAAGAAATTGCTAGTGGGCAAGTACTCTAAATGGATCGTTATCCTGCAGGAGCTCGACTTGGAATTTGAGAAATCTAAGTCTAAGAAATCTTTAGTTTTTGCGGAGTTAATGTGTGACTTCCCGCGTGCTGACACGGAAACTGTGGCGGAGGAGCCCATTGCGGACAAATCCTTGTTTCTAATCAGCACTTTAGATCCGTGGTATGGGGATATCATGGTTTATCTCCAGACCCAATCCTTTCGGCCAGACATTTCAAGGTTCAAACGTCGAAAGATTCGATTCCAGTCCCAACAATTCAGGATTATTGGAGATACTCTTTATCACCGTGGGGCGGATTCCGTTTTTCAACGTTGCTTAACTCACAAGGAAGCTGAAAGGGTCCTAAATGACTGTCACTCTGGAGCATGTGGTAGTCATATGTCTGGGTTTGCCACAGCCCAAAAGATATTGCGCGCTGGCTACTTCTGGCCGTATTTATTTAAAGATCGTATTACGGCGGTCCGAAAATGCCACAACTGCCAGATTTTTTATCGTAAGATGTGCACTCCACCTGCTCCTCTCCACCCTATAATTGCCGTTGGTCCTTTTTCCAAATGGGGTATCGATTTTATTACATGTAACCCTCACTCGGCCGAGGGGCATGCATATATCATCCTTGCGGTAGATTATTTTACTAAGTGGGCCGAGGCGATGCCTACATTTGAGGCAGACAGCAAGACAGCTGCAATTTTCGTGTTCAATCATATAATTGCTAGGTTTGGTGTCCCACAAGCAATAATCACTGATCATGGGCGTCATTTTCGAAATGTTATGATGACCGAACTTACAGGCCAGCTTGGTTTACGTCACGATAGTTCAACCCCTTATTATCCACAAGCGAATGGTCCGGTTGAATCCATCAACAAAGTTTTAGTTATCATGATCCGACGAATCATTGGGATTCATCAGTCGAATTGGCACAACATGCTATTTTCAGCGCTTTGGGCGTACCGAACTTCAATAAAAACATCAACAGGGTTCACTCCTTTCCAACTAGTCTATGGTTTGGAAGCTGTGTTACCCATTGAATGCGAAATCCTGTCACTGCAAATGGCCATCGAGTTACTTCCAGCCACTTCCGAAGAGGAAAAGCGTTTCTTATACTTGGTTCAATTAGATGATAATCGATGTGATGCTGCATTGGTAATCGAGACTCACGCAAAACGAATGAAAGCTCAGTATGATCGAAATGTGACCCCTCGAAATTTTTCGGAAGGAGACCTAGTCTTAGTTTATGATCAAGCTAATGATAAATTAGGCGCTGGAAAATTCGTTCCTATGTGGCATGGTCCCTATGTTGTCAAGCGAAAGCTAGCCAAAGGGGCCTATGAATTGGTAGACTTTGACGGGGACTCTTTGGGTAAACCCAAAAATGGCCTTTACTTGAAGAGGTATTATGCTTAAAAGAATGGGTATGGAGATTTGTAGTTAGGATAGTTTTTCTTTCCATCTGGTGTGTTTTAGTTTAAACAGTGTGCTTAGCTTAGAGAGTGTTTTTTGTCATTATTCCTGCTTATCTTGGTTTTACTCCTGATATTGCAGATGTTGATGCCTCTCCAAACATACATTGGTTTCGCTGATGGCGCTTGTCGTAATACACGGAACATCTCTTCCGCAGCTTGGGTTATCTATTCGCCCTCTGACGAGTTAGTATCTATGCATGGGGTAAGCCTCGGTCAAACAACGAACAACATTGACGAGTATAGTGCAGTGATTGAGTTATTATCTGAATCTATTTCCTTTGGGATTCGTAGTTTGATAGTGAGGTTAGATTCTGAACTCGTTGTATTACACCTTAATAGAGTGTATGCCATTAGAAATCCAGTGTTATTGAGATTATTTTTGAGAGTGCGTCTCTTGGAACGTGAATTTGATTATATTGAATATCAACATATTCCAAGATCTGTAAATACATTAGCAGATGCAATTGCTTCTCGAATGTTAAATAGACATTTACAATAATCATACATGTAAATTTAAAAAAATTCCAAAACATGATTTACAAGATAAGCCGGTAATAGTGATATATATATATATAGGAGTGTGTCAAAAAATACATCGTCCTCGATCATAGGTTGAAAAACACCTTATGATCGGCAAAAATGATAAGTACAAAAAACAAAAATGTCACATGTGCCCACAATAGGCGATCATCCTATCACTGGTGATGATCTATATAAGAAACCACTGCACGGGCCACCTTGCAAAGGAATCTCCTAAAAGGTCCCGGGACCCCAATCACATAGCGCTGAAGTCGACGAGGATTGTCATCTATAGTGGTCTCAGGAATGTCTCCTGTCAAGCGCTCGAGATGACCCTCCAACTCGGCCAAAACCTCTGTTGATTCATCCTGTGGGGCTGGCGCGGGTGCAACTGGTTGCTTCCTCTCGTAAGGCCGAAGAGCGGCTGGTCGCTGTGGACCCACATCTGCATTTGAAATTTTTTACTATCAGTTTTGAGACGATGAAAAAATAACAAAGAAAGATTAAAATAGGAAAAATGTTGAAAAGGATTTTACCTGACTCATCCCACTGCTCTCCTGGTGGAAGAACCATGTCTGGGTCACCACGAAAATCTATCCCAGCGTAAGGGAAGTCCTGAATAGAAAAGACCTGGTTTTCTAGCCATTGGAAATACTCAGGTTTGAATCGAGCAACCTCTTTCCTCTCGTTCGGGTGATGGGCCATAACTGCGACCCATCGCATTAGTTTGGGCTCTCGAGGAAGCCTAGCTCCAACAGTAAGGTGCTGTGGGATCATCATAGGAACCCTCTCCAGGCCAAAACTCACAACCAAAGCCCCATAACCAAAGGTCTTTAGTTGTCCGTTTTTGGCCCTGGTCAATTGGCCTTTCAGATTGGCCAACACGGCATCGCACCAGTTGAAGATGGTGCCTCGAAAGCAATCAACTCCCATACACATCTGGGATCCGGTGGCAATATGTAATGCGGCAGCTCCACAAAGTCTGGTGACAGTGAACGCAATCACCATGAGCTCAGGACGGGATATGGTCTTTATGTCTATCCCTTTGTCTCTAGCCTGGTTGTTGCAGTACTCTAGCCTGAGGCTATCGACAGACTGGCCACCTGGCCTAGCCCCAAACAGAGTCAAGTCTTCGCCTCTCTTAGGCAAACTAGTTAAGAAATATATGTCCACCAGCTCGATTTCGAGCTGGTGGCCACCATTGAAGAAGCACTGGTCCTGTATGCTCCATCTGTCAACCAATCACTGTAAGAAATCCACCTGAGCCCTCATGCCAGGAATGGCCCAGAATTTGTACAAGCCGCACGCCCTCAAAGCATCAAGTGAAGGCTGATGATTCCATGCGGCAACATCCACGTCCTCATGCTCTCATTCACGCCAATCTAGCATGATGTACTCTCTGCATCAAGTATAAAGACAAATTAAATTGCTAGAAATTATTTTGTGTGGTCTATTTTTGAGAACTTTTGGGTTAAAAACCCTTGCGACGGGGACCGCACCCTTCGTGTTAGACACAGTGCGTGGGACCGCACTTTGTCTACATGGAAGGTGCGGACCTCGAGCTTTTTCCCAATGGAGAAAAAGTCGGGGTCCGCAGGCCGGCAATGGTAAACCTGCGGGCCCCCACGCGCGGGTTTTGTGCCTAAAAACCCTCCCAAAAATGAAATAAATGACTAAAACAAAAATTAAACGGTTAAAAAATAAGAGTGGGATGATGTGGATTACTTGGAGAAGACGACGTTTGATTCTAATGGTTGGATTTCCCGCAATCTTCACGGGAAGTTTTCTGAGCAAAAGCACTATTTTCTCACCCAAACTCAAACGGTAAAAACGAATTGACAAAGACCCTTTTTATAATTTTTTTGAGTAAATAAATTGCAAATTTGTTTATGTTTCACTTTGGAAAGGTATTTTTGCAACATTTTTATCCATTTCAAACAGGTATGAGTAATGTTTGTGTTTTTGTGCAGAATAAAGGATTATTCAGGTGAAATCTATCATTTTCAACGAAAAAACATGTAGAGTCACCTTTAAGCTCTTTTTTGACTCCTGAAACATGAAAAGATTGCCAAGTGTTTCTTTTAAACTCGTTAAAACGGAATTAAAAGACAGTCCACTTACAACTCTTTTCTGACCGTAAAAACATGAAAAAATTGCCGAATTTTTGTCGTTTCAAATTCGATATTGGTTATAAAACGACGTGTCATTGATCACTTTTTTACTTTTTCGGGTCAAAGGCACTAATGACGAAAAGTACTCCTTGGTCGTAAAAGATCAAGCGGTTCTCTCAAGTATTATGTTATACTTTTTCGGGCTTGGGAGACCCAAATTTACGAAAAAGGTCAACCCTGGAGTCTTCTTAAGTTTTTTTAGACTCTCTAAAATTGAAAAACGCCGAGTTTCTCCTATACTGGACTCGTTAAAATTTCACAGTAAAGGACATATTCGATTACAAACAGGAACGAACCACTCCTTCTTAGGGTTCAAATTTAAACTAATTTGGACTCATCCAAAGGATGAGCTTATAATCAAGCAAATGTTATCCTCCTCAAGCTTGTCAAAAATAAAGAGGTACTTGCCAGAAATGGTGGGGGAAAAGAGAGAAAAATGAGCCTGTTTGTCATACTTTGTAACCACTCTTGAACACGACACTTTTATTTACCTGGGTTGGGAAATCCTTTGCCTAACAGTTGATCAAACCACATTGAAAGTCTTCAGCCGGTTTCTGGGTATTAACTTTGGGTCAATTGTCACCAAGCCATATGTCGTGTCATTATGTGTTCAAGAGGTCACTGCCAATAAGCCATTCATCTACAAAATATCTGTCATCCATCTTGACCATCCCTGAGTCAGTCCTTGCAACTAAATTTCTTCAACTTGATCTATGATTTCGTGTTGTGGGCTTGCCTACGACGGATCGCTTTCTATCGACATCAGCTCATTATCTAGAAAGATGATCTAGGAATCGTCAGTACCTTGAGATCTGCATGCCTCAATGGTAGGTTTCTCACCTTTGACGACAGTTTACATCATTGACTTTCGATCAAAGGATTCCGTGACATTTTCGACATCAACACATTTATTCACATCTCATGGATTATACTAGGTACTTTGAGAGCCATTGACATCACTGGTGGTTTCTCTCACACTTGTTAATAGTTTACATCATTGACTGGTAATCAAGTGGTTTCTACCATGTTCGACATCAACACATTTATTCACATGGATAGAATCGTACTGTTTCAGGAAGTAGAAATGAAGACCCTGGATCTAGTTTCCACAATCCAGGTTGTGAGGAATTTTGTATTCATTATATAATGGACTATTCATAAATAGATGGATGCGTCCATACTGTGTCCACATGAGTCTTTACTTGTGATGTTTTACAAGATCATTCCTATACCAGAGCAGTAGTTAGTTTTTCTAGTCAGTTTTGATCTGAGTATGGGAATGCCTACCTCAGCGATGATATGATCTCATATATATATCTTGCATTGAAGTTTTTACAGGTTCCAACCAGGCTCTCCACAAGATGATCCTCGAAATGATAAAGTACTTCACTCTTCCTAAATGATAAGAAATCCTCATCTACTACAGACTTTGCACTTTAGGGGGCAATCTGTTACACAAAAATATCGTCACCATGATTATTTGCAGTCAGTATGGGTCTATCATCACTTGTACTGTCCTCCTAAGCAAGTCTCAGACCTCAGCTCTTCAAGATAAGCTTTGAAAATGAGAGAAAGACATTAAAAATCAATGTAACTCTGGTTCCGCACTTTCTCTCACGGTCACCTGCGGTCTTGCACCTTCTATGTACAAAAACTGTGGACCTAAGTATGGGGGTTTACGCAGTGCATTATATTAGATATCATTTTGGGATTCAACTGCGTTAAGTAAGTCATTCATGTATGACCATTTCCATGAGAGGTAGTCGTAACTGTGGACCTACCGGCTCTGTCCCTAACGGTGTAGGTGCGGACCCCTGTGAAAGTAAAAAGGCGCAAGTTTTATCTTAAAAAACTCACTTTGGGTTAATTCTAGAGGTTTCTAGAAGGAATATTGACGTGGATTGTTCGCTCTGAGGTGGTTCATGCATCCCAAAAGAGAAGGGGCTAATCCCTTGATGAGAAGCTATCCCTTTGAAGGAGGGCTTTATCCTTTTGAAGAAGGACCTAGTAACCTCCCTCCATTGCACTATAAATACAGGCATTGGGCTGGTTGCTGGAGAGGTTAGAAGCTGAACATTTTTGAGGGTAAATGCTGGTGAAATCAAGACTTCCTAGTTGAGCTTAAGAGGAGAGATCACATACCTTTTTGGCTTCATTGGGGAGTGAGTGAAACTTGTCAAAGTAGAGGAGACTTCTTGCTAGACCCTGGGAGGAGCTTGTACAGTGTCAAGGAAAAGGTTGTAAAGTTCTTCTTCTTTTGAATTAATACAATCAAACTCATTTTTCTCAACAAGTATCTCATGTTATTTGTTTCATGGACTCCTTGACTTTCATGTTAAATATGTTTTATGCAATTGGATTTTCAGGTGCTATTTAATTTGTTTGCCTTGTTTGTGTTTGCAAATTCGCGACAAAGGAGCTCATTTGGATCGAAGGAGCGAGGGCATCCACAAGCTTGCGTTGGACCTAAGGTAGGCCCTAAAAACACTTGTTTGCCATTGTTAATCAAAGCATATTTAGAGAAAGATAGTGTCTGGTTGGTTTGCTTGTCATTAGGTCTTCTTTAGATTCTAGGAAGGTCTATCTTGCCCGCAAGATCGACTTATTTCGTGTGACAACCCCCAATAAGAAACCCTAACTTTAGGAAGAATCCTAACACTGGAAAGAATGCTATACCATATCAACAAATTAGACCACCCTTCTAGGAAAACTATGTTGAGGGTTCATAAAACCATGAAGAAGAGGATGACACCCAGATAAACCTATTAGGGATTAAAAATGAAGAAGTTGTTTTTCTTACTCAGGAAGAACAGGAATTGTACATGCTGCAACAATTGCAATTAGAATCTAGAGATTCCTTTGACTTAAAACAAGGCTATGAATCTTCTATATATGAGGTTAACAAATAGTACATCCTTGGAAGGAAAAGGAATATTGAAATTCCCACTAAGAAATCAATCCAAACCCACACTAAAAATATAACAAAAACTCCTGTGACCAAAGTTGTACAAATTCTCCCTAGGGGAACTCAAGAGACTTCTAGCCCAAAATTTGTAGATATAACTTCATCTGAAACTCAGACTGAAACTGTTACTCAAATCATTCCAAATAAGATAATTCAAAACAAAACACCTAAGACACAAACTAAATTTCCTAGTACTGAAAAAGAAGATAAAAACACTCAGACCACATTTACTAAGGAAGATCTCATCCAATCAGGCAAAACTTAATTGCCATTCAACATTAAGACTAAGATAGCAAAATTGAAAATATCAGTTCCTTTGACCAAGCTAGTAAAAAATGAATCATATAGATCACAAATCACTGAAACATTAAATATAGGTGAAGGAGAGGATGTTGTAAATTTAAATGATGATCAACTAGAGTTATTGTTTGGTACTTAAGTAAATGGCACACATCAGCAAGGGGGTATCCCTCTTTTCTACATTAGCTTGAATGTTCGTGAGAAAATTTTGCATAATGCTATGCTAGACTCAGGGGCATCCCATAACTTAATGCCAAAAGAAATCATGGAGAGACCAGACTTAGATATCATCAGACCATACAAGGACCTCTTTTCCTTTGACTCTAGCCAAGTTAAATGCCTCAGCCTAATTAAGGATTTGTGTGTAACTCTAGTCCAATGCCCAGCAAAGAGTATTTTCATGGACATAGTAGTTGCTAATATCCCACCCAAGTAAGGAATGTTGTTATCTTTCTCATGGGGAGAAAAATTGCAGGGATCTTTACAATTAGACATGTCATATGCCACCATATATTTTTTTGGTCAACAAAGAAAACTTTACAGAGAAACATTGATGAAATACATGATAAGTAGTGCAGAAAAGCCTCATAATTTCCCTATATAGTCCATGCATTCTGATATGGACTCTTTTATCTTGTACAATTCAGACAATGCAAAAAATGAAATCATAGCTGTAGAAGAAAAATAAAAAACACTTGATAGTGAAAACATTTTTCATGAGTCCCTATGGCATCTAGATTGTGATGGCTCTGTGAATAGATTAGGAGCCGGTGCTGAAGTTTGGATTCACAACATGGAGAATAATCATTCTGAAGGTCATGCATTTAGGTTAAACTTTAAATTTACAAACAACATGGCAGAATATGAAGATCTAATCTTAGGACTACAAATGGTTAGAAAACTTGGAGCCAAGAGAGTTTCTATAATGGGAGACTCGAAATTGATAATTAAACAAATCAAAGTTGAATACTCTGTGAATAATCCCAGACTTAGCCAATATAGGGAGGCTGTCTTAGATTTGATCAAGGACCTTCTGGAAACTGACTTTGTTGCCATTCCTAGGAAACAGAATATGAAAGCTCACAGTCTGGCCACTTTTGCTAGTACCTACAAATTTCATTTTCAACCCAACCACCAGTACACTACAGAAGTGAGACATAGGCCTGTTATACCTGACAATTTGAAATATTGGCAGATTTTCTCACAAGATTCTCAAATTTATGATTTCATGAATGTTGAAGGTGAGTTTCAAAATTGTAATATAGATATGGATTGTGCAATAAATAATAACATATATAGTGAAATAGATATAAATGCTTGAGATATAGGTAAACCCACTAATTTCACTAAAGTAGAAATAGATAACTTAGAAAATGTAGAAATAGAAGAAATAATTGATGATGATCCTGAAATTTTAAAACTTAAAGATAATTTTTTGCCCAAGGGATTAGTCCCATTAGAGGATTTGTTTGATTCAAATGGTGTAGCTAGGAAACCAAAAATGGAGCCTTTAAGAACAGACATAGAAGAATGTAACATAGGAACTAAAGAAAAACCTAAGCTCATTAAAATATCAAAAGCCTTATCTCCAGATGAAAAGGTTAAATATATAAATATGTTCAAAGAATTTCAAGATGTATTTGCCTGGAGTTATGAAGAACTTAAGTCTTATGACACCAGCATAATTCAACATAAGATACCTATCAAAGAAGACCATAAACCCTTTAAACAGAAGCTTAGGAGAATTAATACACTTCTTATGCCACTCATTGAAAAGGAAGTAAAAAGGATGTATGATACCCAAATCATAGCTCCCATTAGATATTCAAATTGGGTCTCAAACTTAGTCACTACTAGGAAGAAAATAGGAGAAATCAGACTCTATGCTGATTACAAAAACTTGAACAAAGTCTCACTAAAAGACAACTATCCTCTCCCAAAAATGGATCATATTCTTCAGAGGGTAGTAGGCTCATCTTTAATTTCATTGCTTGATGGATTTTTTGGATATAACCAAATCTTAGTTCAACCAGAGACCAAGCAAAGACTGCATTTACTACTCCTTGGGGTACTTTCATGTATTTGAAAATTCCTTTTGGATTAATGAATGCAGATGCTACATTCCAAAGAGCTATGGATATAGCCTTTTCCAAAGAAATTCATTACTTTCTATTAGTCTACCAGGATGATATTACAGTGTTTTCAAAATTAGATAATGAACATCTAGATCACCTAAGAAGAGTTTTCATTAAATGTAGAAAATTTGGTATTTCTTTAAATCCCAAAAGGACACTCTTCGGTCTAGAAGAAGGTAAACTCTTAGGACACATAATATCCAAAGATGGAATTAAAATCGATCCAGCCAGAATAGAGGCAGTCTTGACCATCACTCATCCTAGAAACATCAAAGAATTACAATCATTTTTAGGCAAAATAATTTTTCTTAGGAGATTCATTTCAAACTTAGTAGAACTACTTAGAGAACTAAAAAACATTTTGAAGAAAGAGTCAGCACTTAAGTGGACAATAGAGGCTAAACATTATTTTGAGGCAATCAAGGAAGCCCTTACAAAAACACCAGTCCTCATAGGTCCTGATTTTCAAAAAGATTTTATAATTTTTTCTTTTGCCTTAGAACATACTATTGTAGCAGTCTTGTTGCAAAAGAATGATCAAGGATATGAGCAACCAATTGCATTTTTTAGTAAATATTTAAGATATTCCACACTAAAGTACAACATAATTGAAAAACAAGCATTAGCTTTAGTGAAAGCTATTAAATATTTCATAGTATACATCTTGTATTCACACATCATTGTTTATGTTCCAAATTCAGTAGTAAAGGACATTCTGACACAGATTGGGCCTGAAGGAAAGAGAGGCTAATGGATTGCCACTATTTTGGAATATGACATAGAAATGAAGCCTACAAAACTTATCAAAGGCCAAGGTTTAGCTAAAATCATGGCTAAATCGAACTATCAGGCCTTAGATATAAATTTCATTGGTGCCCTAGATGATCATGAAGAGATGGCGACTCCACAGATCAGCGAAGCTTTTACAGATTCACCTTGGTATGCAGATATCATATTTTTCTTACTAAACTTACAAGATCCTCCTAGTTTATCTATAACTAAAGCTAGACTTTTGAAAATGAAATCAATGAAATATTGTATCATAGATAATGCTTTATTTTGGAAAGATAATGGTGGCATTCTATTAAATTGCTTATTGAAAGATGAAGTTGATAAAATTATGCAAGAATTTCATGCAGGGGATTGTGGAGGACACTTATATTGGAAAACAACTACTGACAAGATCCTAAAGGTAGGTTTTTACTAGACCACCCTTTTTGCAAATATTAAGAAACATGTGACCTCCTATCACAAGTGCCAGATATTTGAGGGAAAAAGAAAGCTCTTACCTTTACCTCTCAAACCCATATCCACAGAAGTACCTTTTCAACAATGGGGTTTAGACTTCATTGGGGAAATTCACCTAGCCTCCTCAGCCCAACATAAATGGATTTTGACAACCACTGATTAATTTACCAAATAGATAGAGGGCAATCCCTTCTAGACAAGCCACAGACTCTGTCATTATCTCATTCCTTGAAGACAATATCCTTTCAAGATTTGGATGCCCCCAAAATTTCATTATTGATAATGAAGCTACTTGTAAATCCAAGAAAATGGTAGACTTTTGTAACAAATATCACATTACCCTTGGCCATTCCACTGCCTATTACCCCCAAGGTAATGGAATTGCAGAATCCTCAATCAAAAGCCTTGTCTATATCATTAAGAAACTATTGGAAGACAACAAGAAGACATGGAACAAAAAGTTGGTAAATTCCTTATGGGCAGATAGACTAACCACCAAAAAGTCCATTGGTACATCTCCTTATCAGTTAGTATATGGAATGGATGTTGTTTTTCCATCCTCTTTAGGAGTACCAGTGATGAATATCATTCAAGAGTTGCAGGTAGAACCAAATGATATCCAAAGAAGGATAAATTAGACAATACACCTACAAAAACCAGAGAAGAAGTCCATGTCAAATCACAAGTGATCCACGATAAAATCAAAAATATTTGTGACAAAAAGACCAAAGTTGATGATTTTTACATAGGTGCCAAAGTACTTAAATGGGATTCTAGAAGAGAAGATAAGGGTAAACATGGAAAATTTGATTTTCTATGGCAAGGCCCTTATATCATTTATGGTTAGAGAGGTAACAATGCATTTTTCTTGAGATGGTTAGATGGAACAGATCTACCAGGAGGACCAGTCAATGGTAGGATGTTGAAGCATTACTTATCCATAGATTAATAGTAGTTCACTTTAATTTACTCATTGTATATAACATTGGATAGTTTAGATTGGATTGGATGGTAATATTTTGAAGTTGAAGCCCGGAGAGAAGGCCCTGAGCTTTGAGAGGTTCACCATCATAAGTATGAATAAAGTAGAATCACAGAAGAGCAGTTTACAAGCTAACTACAGTCACAGTTTCAAAGGCTACTGATCTTAAAGTTCTTGACATTTCACCAGGAAATGCCATCCCCATGTGGAGCCACTGTTAGGGTCCTATAATAATAGGATTCATAATTTTGAATTGGTTATGGTTAGTCTTGTAATCTTGTACATACTTTTTCTTTTTGCAAAATGTTTTCCATATTAAAAAATTAAAAAATGTAAAGAGGGTATGTCCAAAAAGAATAATCAAAGGACAAAAAGAAAGGAAAAAAGATCAAAAAAGTGAAAAATATGAACTCGAAAAAGAAATAAAAATATATCATGAAAGAGTGCAAATTCAAATGCCACTACTTTTTATTTTACTATGAAAAATAAGATTGTGTGTAGCTTATCAGAAATGCCATAGTCCATGATGGTCAAATAGCTTAATCTTGACTCATTCATGCTTTAAATTTCATGTTGATAGATAGAGAATAAAGGTCTAGCCAAACTGTTTAACCTTGGCAGGTTAGTAGTTAGGTAGAGAATAAAAATGAGCTCATCAGTTTAATCTGAGCCATTGGAAGTTATAAGGTTAGAATTAGATAGTTTTCTTGTCAAAAAAAAGGAAATAAAGGGTCAGCAAGCTCAAATGCACCCATTAAATGAAGAAAACATGTTAGGATAAATAAAGGGTAGGTAGAAGAAAGGTTGAAAATGCAAAAGGTTGCTGAATGAAAAGCACATTTATCATGCTTAATCCTATGTTTCATGTGCAGGAGGATTTATGAGAAAAAAAAAAGGATATCCACCATGCTTGTTTCACTAATTTACCCTCATTTCACTACACCCCCATATATTTACTTGCTAACTTCCCCATTATCCCTTCATCACTTATAAATACCCTTTGTCCCCTCATCTTGACCTTCACCCCTGAGTTCCACACATTCCCCTAGAAATTACCCTTCAAAAATCATTCCCCCTTCCCAAAACCCCTTTCCCTAGTGTGAAACCCATTCCCCATTACAAATATCACTTCCCCCCTTATTAATTTCTCTTTTCCCCCTAAAAACCCATAAAAACCCCCTTATCCTAAGTTTTTATGCCCCCGCATTATGTAATTAACCTCCCCCATTTCATATTTCCCCAACAAACCTTTTTAACCCACCAACCCTTGGTGTAGTTAAAAAAACCCCGCCACATAACCCATGGTCCCACCTTAATACCCGTTTCTTATATTAAAATCCTGACCTTATTTACTAATTAATTACAATTATTTGTAATTAAACCCCAGGCCCCGCAAATCCCTTTCTCGATTCTATTTGTGCAACTTAACCACGTGATAGCCCTCTGATCTCCTACCCCCAAATCCGATGGTGTACAGCCATATCGAGCAAGTTCAACGTCCGATCGATAACAGCCCGAGAGCACATGATATTCGTGGTTTTTCCTAGGCATTGTTCTGCTACGTGGCGGCACCAGGCTAGATCGTGTGCTCGCAAAAAATACCGCCTGCCCTCCAAAAGTGGTGCAATGGCCCAAAAAACTACCTCCCCTCCCAGACCAAAAACTTCCCACTGTTCATTGATTATTTCCACGCCAAAATGTGACCATTACCAGGTAAAACACCGAAAAAACCCAAAATTACTCGTTTCACTTGTTTTTCACTACAACTGCTACTTAGCCATTTGTGACACCATAAAACCTCAGTGACCAATTTGACCACTATATGCCACCCGACGAAGCTTCGGATACCTAATTGAAGCAACCAGTTCACAGTTGAAGCCACTATACCCTCTGCATTCTCCACTGAAACTAGTCTGCTCGTTAGACCGCCAAATTCTAGGTATTCTTGGGAAAAAGCAGAACGACCCTTCAATTCGAAAACACACAGTTTAATTAAACGGTTAATTAATTTAAATTAATTAATAAACTTGCCTAAATTGAAGATAAATTTATTCGTATACCCCAAACCCTTGTACATATTGTAATTACCCACCCACTCTACCAGAGCTTACAAACCTCACTCTTGGAACCATTACAAGCCTAATTCATATCTCTAAACCCAATTATGGCTTCCCAAACCTCTTTGGACGTGAGACCTCTACAAACCCCTCACCTGGACATCAACCGCCTTGCATTAGCAAACAGAGATTTCCAAATAAAGGATATTGCTTCCCCTACCTACCTTCTAAGGCTCCACTGTTGGAGTAAGGACAAATTCTTAAATCAGAACGATGACATTCACTTATGGGATTCTAATTTTCCCAAATATTTTCTTCCAGAAGTACACCCATTGCCAAAAATCATCCACTTCTGTCATGCTTGCTACATTCCCAGCCAAAGGGCCATTGTCACCCCTGACCAGCGAGTGTTGTTTACCATCACTACAGAATTCATTAACCAAATGTTGCAGATCCAACCAAACCCTAACGACACCCCATTGTCTATTGGAGAATTTCTGGACCTCTATACCAAGTTAGACCTTCCTAGAATAGCCCAAATTTTACAAACTTTCATCATATAGGAATGTCATACTCCCACAGATAGTCCCCCTTATGCTGCCACCATTTTTTTTAGAGAGGCAGACAGATTATTACCATTCTGTCTTGAATTTTAGGATATACCACAAATGAGCATGTGGATGAGGTTGTCCTGGCTTTCTTTTCCATTTTTAGCCCAGGCAAGCCTCCTACTATAATTTACAATTATGCTCAGTTCATAGTAGATAGGATGCATGAGCAGTTCACCATACTACCTACTGAGAGAGTCTTCAAGTACTCATCTATATTATTTCACATGTTTTTATACTACTAATCAGATAAATTCTCTGTCAACATCTAGAAGTTAGATACCAAAGGAAATCCAAGGTTAGTTATCTATTGGACACCCTTGATCCAAAAGTACTCCACTATATTCACTTACAAGGACTTCATTAATTCACTTGTCCATCTAGTTATGAATATGCTGACCAATAGCCCTCAGCGCAGAATTAGTTAAGAGATCAAAAGGGTGTTACAATTGGCCAAGAACAGTAAGGTGGGAGACTGGTATCTATACCAGAACCACATAGAAATAAGAATTTATGGATGCCAACTTGCCCCTTACAAACTGCCCAAATACCTCCCCATGAGGATATTTGCACTAGAATACTTTAGGCAGATTATCAATTCTGATGAAGTCAACTTCCTAGCAGCTAGGAAGAAAACCCAATTCAAAATGAAAAATCATTTGGGCCCCTTCATTTGTAATACCAGAGAAGCTGGACTAGAGGCAAATAGGATTTTGCAACAAATGAATTTCAAGAACAACTTTATGTGGAAGTATGTCCCTCACAGAGTCATAAATAAGATCAGGATCAAGGTCAAATTGGGACCTTTCATCCGTCATCCTAGACCATACATTAAGAGGTTTTCCAACCAATCAGAATGGTTGGAAAACACTCTAATAGACATGGACAGTATTGTAGTTGATGTAGAAAATACATTTAATAATGTAGAGAAGCATATTGATGAAAGTGTCTTCCTGCAGGTTCGAGAACTAGGAGAACCAATGAATATTCCTCCTGTTTTACAGACTCCAGCAAATGAAGACAGGAACCTAAAGAGAAACAAGGAAGAAGGTTCCATTTGAGCTATGGAAACCACAAATGAACAGTTCGAGATCAGTTACACGAAGAGGCCCAAGCTTAATCCTGTAACTGAACAGGAAGACACCATTGAATAAATGGAAATCACTAACACTGATATAATGGTGGAAAGAAGAAAAGGCACATCAGCTTCAAGAGAAACACAACAACCCTCAACATCAAACACTCAACTTATTGAGAGATAGCTCAGTGCTGAGGTTTCTTCATTAACCAGGCCAGTGAATAAAGAAAAGGATATCAAGGACATATATAAGGAAATTAACTTAAGAAATGAGAAGTTGAAGGCTGAGACTTATGCTTAGTACTTTAAGCACACACCAAAAAATCAAAGTAGGTTGATGTCAGCTTTTGACATCAAAATAGGAAAAATGCAGGTGTCATTCATGAAGCCTACAGTTCAACAGCCAAAAACATAAACTGACTACATGAAAACAGACTTTGAGGTTTTGGCCAGGGATGTTCATCTCATTAACCAAATTGATTTCCATAAGCAAGCAGGTGAGATGATTTATTCAACCTTGACATGAAAAGCGATGGCTACACATAAGCTACAAATTTCATTGGACAACATTACAACACAATACAAATTGGAAAAGGCCTCCTCACATGCCAAGGACAACAAGATCAAGTCATTTGAGGAATTGGTAATTGAGCTAGGACATGATCCCAATGATATCAAGGCTGCTGAGAAGTTAATAAAGAAAAAGAATGATGACATTGATGCTCTTAAAAAACAACTAAAACTTACTCATTCAGAGCACCCACAGACAAACGAGGTCCTCGAGAGCCAAACTCATCAGGAGGATATGATGGACCTTGTTCTCCAACCTAATGATCAACTAAAGGAAATGGAGAAGGAGTTAGACAACTTGATACAGTTAAAACAGGCTAGTCTTGAGACTGCCACTGCCACTATCATCCCAACAGTTACAATAGTGGTACCTACCACTTTGGCAGCATCATTGGCTCCTACAGCTCCATTTGCTACAACCCTCCCATCTTCTACAACGTCTACATCAACAAGAGGGTCAACAATAGCAACAACTCAGCCAAGTGATGAGGCTAGTAAATTGATCAAGGCGATGGAAAACATGTCCATTCAGACCACACAAATAAACAAGATTAAGGAAAAGATAACCAGTCTGGAGAATGACAATAAACTTGCCCAGATTATGCACAAAGAAGAAGTACAAAAGGCAACTAGAATGAATGAAAGAATAAAGAGCTTAGAGAAAGAGTTGACTTTAAAGGAACCAATGCGCCAAGCCAAGGAACAGTTAGGGGCCAATATCATTGACTTTGTCAATGATATTTGGCCATGCATTCAAGTAATCTTTGAGCAAAAGGACTTAGTGAAAGAGGCTACAAAATCCATATAGAGAATAAAAGAAAAACTCGGAGACATGCCAGAGGAAGCCACTAGAATAATTCATTTCCTCAACTCCAAGAAAAAATATGAATTACAGGATCTGGAGATACCTGACAGGAAAGGTACAATATTGGAGGTTAAGAAGTTTCTCACTAAGAGAAATTTAATGCTAAACCTTGAGGACAAATGCCAAACCATGCAACTAGCTATAGATAGGTGCATGGTGAAGTTTTTTGTTTTGAGGCAAAAGGGTCTACCCAATCCCTTGGTAATAAACGACAAATTTATGCCACATGAAGACTACAAAAGAAGAATTAGAGAGGTGGCAAGGGATCAGGTAAACACTTCCTCTATGAAGGGGATGCCTACTGGCAAGGTCCTGTATCAAACCTTTGAGAACTTGTTTTACCTCCAGCATGAGGTAAAACACCTTTTTGTAAATAAACCCACCTTTTCCAAATACATTGAGGAAGATAAAATATACAAGAAGATGGTAAATATCCAATTACCAGATGCAGAAACATGGGACAAATTGAATGACTCACTGTAAAGACACACAATTAAAATGTAAAAATGTACAATGAGGGTGAAAACAGCACAGTAAAAGGATAATGATAGATCAGCCAGGTAAAAGAGTAAGTTGAAAGGTCAAAGTACAAAGAAGAGCCATCATGAAGACCAACAGCAAAGCAGAGAATAAAAATAAAAATATCAAAGCATAAAGAACAGCACAACCTAATAAACAGGGACAACATACAACAGTTGAACATCTATCTCTATCTTCTTGCATGAAGATATTTCTTTCTCCTAGATTAATTCCCAAGACAGTTTGTGATATTTTGTAAACTATTTTTGTATAAATACTTCATATTTCGAAGTATTGAGGGTGGATTGCTATACATTTGTAGAGTTGGATTGATCATAAAACCTGAGGGTTATTGTACCAGTTTTTCAAGTCAGCAGACTGGACTAAGGAATAAAACGATTACATTGCAGGATTCATGTGTTAAGCTATTACAGTGAAGTATTTTCTTTCTAAAATTTGTTATTTTCTTATGTATTTCACAAACTTACATGTTATCTAAACTGAATGAATTAACTGGAAATTTATCTCAGAATTTGTTTAAGTACACTCTATTTTGAACAGTTGATCATTTCTATGTTTTCTTTTGATATCCGGATCTGAGAATCCTTAATTTCTCTCCCATCCTGGTTGACCTCTTGCACTTATTTCACAATACGGCCTACGGAACCCTTAATTTCTCTTTGGATCCGATTGAAACCAACTTCACCATCCATGCCTTAAGATCTGAAATAACTCAGCTACCTTGCCCTTTAGACACTATTTTTAGAACTTGATCCAGTCTTGTTTGCTTGACATTTGACCCCATAGCCCAATGGAAAAAAACATCCCTCTATCCATCTATGTAAGTGATCCCACCACAAAATCCAAATCAAAACCCAAGTACAAACATAACTAGCCTAAAAACAATTAACTAAACAAAGTTAAATCATAAAGAGAGATCCTTCTCTGAGAATTAGGAAGGTTATGCCCTAATCTCCAAAGTTGGTTTGTGGTTACCTCTATAATTTGTTTCTCAACAACTCAAAAGAAATTTTGGAGTGATAACATTGTCTTCCTCTTAAAAATTACACAGTAGTTCCCTTCCACTTTGCCTTGTCTTACTCCCAAGAACTGTGTTGAACTGACCGAAAGTCCCTCTATAGGCCTGTTTTGTCTTCCCTTCAGAAATTTCATAGAAATTCCTAGTAGCCTTGCTCTGTCTTCCCCCTGGAAACTAAACATAACTACCCATCAATCTCTCTACAGCCCCGCTCTATCCTTCTGCTGGAAACTGCACAAAAGTTGTCCCACTCAAGGTCTCATCTTGCAGCTGAAATTGGTGACTGTCACTGCCCGATTCTGCTTCCCAGTGATCATTACACATCTTTTCCCAGTAGTGTAGACCACGCTCCAAAATCCCTCATCTCGGCCTTTTTTGTGCTTTGCATAGTTTCATTGTCCTATCCTCCCTCCTAGTAACCTAGACCCAAACACGGAAAACAATGCATCATGCTAGACTAGGATATTTTCAGGTTTGATGTCGTTCCATCATGAGTGAATTGCAGGAACATGTACATTGATGGAACATGACAAGATGATGAGTGTGATGAAGAAGGAGTGCATGCTAGAAGACTTTCTTGTAGTTGGGCAGACTTACAAAGCACATCGAGCAGCAAGCAAAAGAAGTACATGCACGGAACCATATTACAGAAACCAAGACAATTGGAGGACCTGCAACACCAAGCTATGTGGAGGTGAAGACAAATCACATCCAAGAACACCTATATCACTAAGAAGTTTAGCAGCTTGACATGGACACCACAGTCAGACAATACATGTCAACAGTGTCATGTCAAGTTGTGTCATGAGTTGTCTTGGCTACCTCACTACTATGAGCTGTATATTTTGTAATAAAATGTAATGTAAAGTGAAACTCCAAGTGTCATTAGTGGAATGAAACATTCACATGTAATGTAAAGAGTTATATGTAATGAATTTGAAGAGTCGTGAGGGTAGTCCAAGAGTCATAAAGGGGAATTTCAAGGGTCAACCCACCCTTTTCTATATATAGAAACTCATAACTCATAGAACTAACTTTTGGGAGCCAATCTTTTGCTAGGCATTGCTTACAGAGGGCTTGAAGAGTATTGTTACGAGACTTGGTTTCTCCACAGTGCAAAGTGAGTACATCCCTTTGGAGGAGCAGGCAATGTTGACTGTAATGTTCCACTATTGGGGCTAGTGGTTTTCATGGTTGTATGTATTGATTGAATTTTCACTTTATATAATATAACATAGCCAACACGTCTTCATGCATATGTTTTTATTGTAGTTTGACTATTCTAGTTACTTTAGAAATGTATGTTGTTTAACTTATGCATTTGTGTATGAACTATTTCATATACAATTGTATGAATCTTGTTGAAGTCGTGTTGTTGGTTTAACCCATCACTTTTGATTGTCGAATATTCGGCTTTCCATCTTGTGATGTCATTCAACTCGTGTGTTCCTTTCAAGCTGCATACTATTACAAGATTCTAAGGGATACACTTCATTTCCCCCTCTGTGTGTTAGAACCCCCATGCATCTCACTTGACTCACTACAAGGTCGCACACTTGCTTTCAACAAAGATACCCTACTTACCTCTATGTGCTATCGCAGTCAAGCCATAGCTTTACTACCCACTACTGGGACTCCTACTCCAAACGGTTTGAGGTCTAATTGGGACTTCTTACCGGGGATATCCCATGACATGTTGGTAGGTCAACACCATCAACATTTTTGGCACTAGAAGGAGGGCCAGATGACAAGTTGAGTCCTCAAAGTCTTTTTTGAATATCTGCATGATCCAAACTTAAACATGAATGCTACAACTTACAGATATAATCATAAACACAGAGATGCAACAGAAAAACACTTCATTTCATTAATAGAAAAATAATGAATTGTGCTTACAAACAGAATGGAAATAAGATAGCTCGGGCGATGGTAGCTTATCTCTGAGAAGAGATGTGGCGGCTACATGCCTTTGAATTGTTACAATGAGGCTCAAGCACCTTTTTATTATTGAAAAATAAGAGAAAACACTAAGCAACCAAAACCCTAACCCGAGGAGATGTAACACCAACCGTTTATGGGCCCCGTTGGGGTTAGTTGGGCAGCCAACTTCCCCGAGTCGTAATTTGGTCATATTATCTATGTATGACATGTATGATACCTCATTGGAAAGATATCTCTGAGGATTACAACTTGTAATGTGATTTCCAAGGCAATCACCCAAGAGATTTTCCCAACAAAATGTCATTTAGGGCCTTAAAACAGCATTGGAAGTTCAGGACCCAAAAAAATGCCAAAAATAGTAAATTGTTCTACAATTAAGGAAACTAAAAAACTGAAAGAAACAATGGTGAGGGTCCAAGTGGAATAGGCGAGTGGCCACCAATATCCACTTGGATCAAT
Source organism: Pinus tabuliformis (assembly GCA_031772625.1). NCBI lineage: Eukaryota > Viridiplantae > Streptophyta > Pinopsida > Pinales > Pinaceae > Pinus > Pinus tabuliformis. The sequence goes on along the minus strand of CM062805.1, from coordinate 750,932,278 downwards.
CCTCCCCCCTTATGAAGCAATGGTCCCCATTATGTTGAGTTCCTCCATGAGATGAGGAAACTTCTGTTGAACTTGGTCCCTCGTGAGCCATTTTCCTTAGTGAAGGAGTTGGCCTACTTTGACAACTCGATATATTTGTATCCTATATTGCCAAGTTTTCTTGATCTGTGTGTCCATGATTTGATCAGTTGTGGCATGTCCCATGCATTCAGGGTTGAGCTCTGTTGGTGTGAGTTGTTCTGCAATGTCAAATGCGTCCAACAATGGTGGAAAGTATGGCCGAAGGCGATCTACATTGAACACTGGGTGCAAACCAAGGAACGGTGGGATGTGGAGCTTGAAGGAATTGTCACCAACAACCATGGTGATGGTGTATGGCCCATATCGGAGCGGGCGAAACTTGCAGTGGGGTCCAACAAGGTGCTCCTTCTGCAAATGTAGCTAAACTTTGTCGCCTACCTGGAACTTGTGCGGCACTCGATATTGTTATGGTGTTGCTTGTACTTAGCATTAGCTCTATCCAATATATCATGGACCTATTGGCAAATGTGTTAAATGTGCTCAATGAAGTTATTGGCCCTTTCACTTCGAACTGCACGTGAGCCAAATCTACTTGAGTGGCTACAAATGGTATGGCCACATCAATGGGGCACAATGGTTGAAATTCCAACCCTACTTTAAAGGGGTTGTGACCTGTTGAGTTGTGGAGAGCTCTATTGTAGTTGTGTTGGACATAGGGGAGACTTTTATCCCATGTGCATGGATGCTTTGAGTTGTACATGCACAGACTGTGTACAATAATTCCATTGACAACCTCTATTTGGCCATCAGTTTTGGGATGGAAAGTCTTGGACTTAGTAATTTTTGTATCTAGCATCCACCATAGACTTGACCAAAATTCACTCAAGAATCTGTTGTCTCGATCTGATATAATGGACTTTTGGATCCCTAAGTGTACCCACACTCACTCAAAGAAGAGCTTAGCAGTGGCCTCTGCTGTGATACTCTTCTTGCAAGCTGCCATGATGGCCATCTTAGAGAATTTTTCAACAACCACGAAAACGCAATTGTTGTCGTGCTTAGTAGAAGGAAGGCCTAACATATAATCCATGGAGAGAGATTCCCAAGGTCAACTATGAGTAGGTAGAGGAGTGTACAAGCCTTGCTTCTTGATGGTTGGTTTGGCAATGGTGCAGGCGGTGCAGGATCTAATTCACTTCCCAACATCCTTACAAAGTTTCGGCCAATAAAAATACTTCTGCAATACCAACACTATTTTCTCTACTCTGGAATGTCCAGCGGCCCGACTGTAGTGTGCCTCCCAAATCATCTTGGCACACTCACTTGAAGGAACATAGATGTGTCCCAAGTGGCATAACAGTGCATCCTGAAGGTGAAAATTTGGAAATTGCTTCCCTTCCAGGAGTGTCTGGTATATGCTAGCAAATTAGGGATCACTTTTGTAAAGATGCATCCACCCTGATGTCTCGTGCCCACAGGAGTCGAGCACGGTGATAAAAACCATAATCGGTGGTTGGTTGAGGAAATTAGCAACATTATTGGCTTTTCCATTCTTATACTTAATGTTCAAATGGAACTGTTGCAGATAGGTGGACCATTTCTGATGGCAATCGTTCTGCAACTTCCCTTGTGTTTATATGAACTATAGAGGTCGGTGGTCTGTGTGGATGATTGTCTCCTCCCCCAGAATGTAATGCTTCCATTGGTAGAAAGCCTACACAATGGAACACATTCTTTGTCATAAGTGGGGTACTTTCGAACTGTTTCTGAAAGTGCCTCACTATGGTAAGCCACTAGATGCCCATGCTGAGTAAGAACTGCACCAAAAGCATAGTCAGAGGCATTTGTCTCAATCTCAAATGGTTTTTTCGGGTCTGGTAATGTGATCACTAGTGAAGAACAGAGGTGATTCTTCATCTTGGAGAACGCTCGTTGTTGGGTTTCCAACCAAAAGAAATTTTCTTTCACTCCGCCCTTGGTGAATTGACTTAAAGGCCAAGTGGTATGAGAGAACCCCAACATGAACCTATAGTAGAAAGTGGCAAGACCCAAAAGGTTGTGAAGCTCTGTTAGAGTGGTTGGGGCTGGCCAATCCCGAATGACTTGTATCTTAGATGGGTCCACATGTACACCCTGCTCATCAATGATGTACCCAAGATATTGAACATGGGTCTCCAAAGGTGCATTTCTCCAAGTTAGCACACAGCTTGTGTTGTCGAAGGGTTTGAAGGACCTATCGAATATGGTGGAGGTTCTCTTCCCAACTCTAGCTGAAGATCAAGATGTCATCTGAATACACCACCACAAATGCATTGGTGAAGGGTCGCAAGATGTCGTCCATCAGTCTCATGAAGGTTGCATGGGTGTTCGTCAATCCAAATGGCATGACCAACCATTCGAAAAGGCCCTCCTTGAATTTTAAGGTATTCTTCCACCCATCGGAGGGTTCGATAGGAACCTGGTGATAACCTGACTTCAAGTCAATCTTGCCGAAATATTTTTCCCCCTTGAGCTGGTCCAGAAGGTCATCAATTCGCGGGATTGGGTACCTATTCTAAACAGTGATCTTGTTAAGTGCCCAATAATCAATACAGAGCCTCCAAGTCCCATCCTTCTTCTATACCAATACAATTGGGCTCCCACAGGGTGATGAGCTTGGCTTGATGTGCCCTTTATGCATTAGTTCCTGAATCTGCATATTGATCTCATCATTCTCCATAATAGAGCATCCATAGATCGGTCCATTGGGCAGCGGCATGCCCAGGGTCATATCGATGGAGTGCTTGACCTAATAGTGCAAAGGTACTCATGTGGGTGAGGAAAACATATTCTTGTACTCCTCCACAACCTTGTCCATCTAATGTTGTTGTGTAGAGTAGCCTTGCCTGGAAGTCATGGCCACAAATTTCTTCTTGCCTTGGGGGCGAATCATAAGAAGAAAAAAAAAATCTTGGTCTAGGAAATGATCTTACTGCATTGTTGGGATGGGGTCCCCAAGGGCAGAATGGAATTAATTAGTCAAATTTTGTATCAAATTTTGTAAAATATGTAAAGTCTTTGCGATTTGTGGATGCGAAGCACGTAGATGAATAAGAGTCAAAGGGGCTTATCCCCTTGTTTTAAGTAAAGCTTTTAGTCGGTTTTTAGATTCACCAATGGTCCGCGGAACATGGGTGAGTCTAAGGATAAGTTTTTGACATAGGTTTCTGGATAGAGAATTAGGTTGAAGAGTCCTAGGCAAGAGCTAAGGCAAGAAGGATCTGCTTCCTACGCTTGGGTAGAGAAGGGAAGGCTCCACAACTAAGTGCACAAAGGCCTAGGTAGAGTCTGCAGATGAGTGCACAGACCCTTGCATCTGTGTGCACAGGGTAGTTTGAGTCTGTGATCAGTGAATTGAAGATCAATAAAGACATTTTTCCGAAGAATTATTGAGTATTTATGTTCATATATGTTTATGTTATATGCTGCCTATTAATGACATGTTTTATGAAATAATGATTAAATGCTATGTGATTCTCTTTAACCTATCTTAATAATGTACGCAATGAATTCTTAGGAACTTCCGTGAAGTTTATGATGATTTCTCTTATGTTTTCTGACGAATCAAGTAGATCTATGTGAACTCCAATTTAAGATTGCTTCCTGATGTGTGTAAGTAGGTAAATCGACTGTTAAAGGTCCGCAAGGACTGGTCGTGGACCTTCACAAAGGTCTGAAGGCTGTTTTAGCTAAGTTATAGGGACATTCCCTAGGATTTTATTGATCTGTGCAGAGGTAGATCCAAGGCACTGGAAGACATCACACTAGTCTCTAGATGCAGAAACTTGGTTTTTGCATCCCCCCATACTGCTTCGGGTGAGACTAAAGCCTGAGATATGTGGGTTGTTGCCGAAAGGGCCAGTAGTGTAGGGTTTTTTGGTTGGCGCAACTAACTCTGAACCTGTGTCAGGACCGCCTAAGCCAACAAATGGTTTTGTTGTTAGGACCAGTATCTGCTTAAAGAGATGTGTGATGTCGCATCATTGGAACCTGACCAAGAAAGAAATTGAAAAGTGGTTGGATCAAAAAATTCACGAGTTCGTGGTGCAAGAAAACAAAATCTACGTCTATCAAAGGAAGAGTGGTTAAATAGATATCTGTATATAGAGAAACATGAGATCTTCTTCTGCACCTTCCCAATTGAACTGTATGAGTGGTTAGCTAAATTGACAAATAGTCAAGGACGGTGGAAGCTCAATAGTCCTATAGTGTGGACTCCAGAATGAGTGCAAAAACTAGAATCCTCTGAAAACAAGACCATGTGGGCTGTCGATCATTGGCTTGATCGAATTCTAGGAGAATTTGTTACAGAATTTGCAGTTGATACCTTAGTTGGCTATAGCAAAGTAGAGCGAAGATTCTTCAAAGGACCACGAGGTAAGTATTTAAGATCATTGAATACTTGTATTAAAATGTTGTTATGTGAAAAACAGGTGATTCCATTAGCTTAATGTTTAGAGCTACACGAAGTGGAAAATTATTTAGAAATTGCGAAGGATCGGGACTAGGGTACAGTCCATTGATTGGACCTCCTTCAAGCGATGATGAAGGCGCAGGGCAGACTACGCCATGAAGAAATGTTCATCTAATCACTCAGGGGATTCCTAGAATAAATCACCCATCCACTCCACCTCCACCTCCACTGCACACACCTCCACCTCCACTGCACACACCTTCACCCACACCTCCACCGCACACACCTTCACCCACACCTCCACCTCCACCACCACCATTCAACATGGCGAATGCAATGAAAATGTTGATTTTCAAAGGAATAGGAAGTGAAGATCAAGAGGAGTTCTGGTTTGTTGTGAATTCTATATGGATACCACAAAATATCACCGATGATAATATAAATAAGCCATAGTTGGTTAGCGCTTTGCAGTATCGCGTGCTAACCCAGTACATTAAGTATTGCGCCGATAATCCTCTTACAATGCTAGCAGAGACTAAGATGGCTTTGAACAAAGAGTTTAATAAGCCTAGATATGACTCACAGTCAGCGATTAAATTTAAAGAGATCATGATGAAGTTTGAGGAGACGCCTTGCAACTTTTATTAGAGGTTGAAGTGCCAGATCAGACAGGCTAATATGCAGATCACAGATAGCCAGCATCACGATTGGTTTATTGTGTCACTTTTGCCCCATTTGAAAATTTCTTTGTAACAACAGAAGATAGATACATAGGTAGAAGCCTTGGAGATTGCGATGAGGCTGCACGCTATTGGAAATAATACTGAGAAGGGGGGGTGGATTAGTATTATCATATCAATAAAACTTTTTCATTTCCATATTATGATTCATATATGCTACTTCCATAACTTCTTATGATTCAGTTAGTTGATCCTTAATGAGTGCATTATAACATTATCAACCATATTAACAGTAAACAGGTGCAGTAAAATAGAACAGATCATCACACATAAGCCACACACATGAACACCATGATATAAGGTGGAAACCCAATGTGGGAGAAAACCACCTGCTACAAGTCATCTCAATCTTCTTCTTAATAAGAAAATCCTTTTACAATATTTCTGTACTGGTGCAGTCTTATACCAGTACGCAGGCTTCTACCTGTAGAGAGCTACAACCCTCTCTTGTTCTCCAGTCTCTCCTGGAAAGGAGCTACAACCCCCATAGTTCCTGTAATAGCCGATCCATTTACTAGTACGTAGGCTGCTACCTGCTACAATGCTCCAAAGTTTTCAACTGCTACCGGAAGGGAGCTACCACCCCCTTAGCTCTTGTACTAGCTAAGATACTAGTACGTAGGTGCCGCCCTACAATCTTCTCTCCTCCGGGTACCACGTTTCATACATTTTCATACTGGATACACCTGAAGCACAACACAGAATCTGAAAGGCCACGTTTCATCCAATTTTCATACTAGACCCATTAATATCATTGAATTACATAATCAATCAATCTTCTGAATCACCCAATCACTAGATTAATACATATACAAGGATAATATGTGTGTTAGCAACCCAATGTAGTCCATTAGATCACATAAATATGAGTCATTATGATCCAGATCCATTATTAGATCTCATCCATCAACACAATCAATCAAACTGAATATGTAGAATACTGAAACCATTAAACAGTCATCAGAACACATCAACAACCTAAACCACCTGTAACTTTAAACATCATAGCTCAAATGGTATATGCTACTACAATGAACCAAACCTGCGTACATATGCGCTTTCACCAAAGCCAACCCGCATACAGATCTATAAATATTCAATCATGACTTGCAGCGATTTCAAAGTTAAGTTATACCCAGTTCAAATCATTACAAGCATTAGTATACAGATCTAGAATAAGCATAATCAACTATATAGAGATAGTTCATTTCAAGCCATTTGATCCCGATCTATCCTTAGATCTTGTTCTCCATCAACCGGTGAGATCCCTCTTTAGCTCATATCTAGATCTGCGCCATAACCATATCACAGTATTCCAGATCTATCACTTTATCAGATATTCAATAATTCAGATGATGCTTTGCCGAATGATCTCCTTCCTCTTTTATAGTCTTAGTCCTTTCACAATACCACGGTCTAAAACCATAATAACACAATACCACGGACCCAATACTTGGGATCAACACTTTTGGATGCAATACCACAGACCAAAACCATAGGATCAAAAACTGTCGGACTAATACCATGAACCAACCATGAAAGTGTGTGAGATCAACACTTTTGGATGCAATACCACGGACCAAAACCATAGGATCAAAAACTATCAGACTAATACCATGAACCAATCATGAAAGTGTGTGAACTTTTCTCTTGCATGAAGGGAACTTTTCTCTGCATGAAAGTGTGTGAACTTTTCTCTACATGAAAGAAACTTTTCTCTGCATGAAAGTGCGTGAACTTTTCTCTACATGAAAGAAACTTTTATCTTCATGAAAGTGCGTGAACTTTTCTCCTACATGAAAGAAACTTTTATCTTCATGAAAGTGCGTGAACTTTTCTCTACATCAAAGAAACTTTTATCTTCATGAAAGTGCGTGAACTTTTCTCTACGTCAAAGAAACCTTTATCTTCATGAAAGTGCGTGAACTTTGTTGCACTATAATTTATCATCTGAGATGAGTGGGTTTCCATCAAGTACAACATATGTATCATAATGCCAAAAATCTCCCCCTTTGGACTTGATGGCAACAACAACCAATCACTCTCCCCCTTTGACATCAAGGGCAAAGGGCAGACCAAGATAATCTCTTTCCTAGATGAACATTCCACTACCCATACTCCCCCTGAGTACCTGCTAAAATCTCTGAATGAGCTCCCCCTTTGTATATGCCAAGAAGTACCACTATGTCCATGCTTCCTCTGAGTACCTGCTGAAATCTCTGAATGAGCTCCCTCTTTGTATATGCCAAGGTGTACCAATCTGTCCATGCTACATGCTGAAATCTCTGCTCTGCTGAAGTGCGTTGTTCATGCTCCCCCTGACTGTAAGCAAGGTCTGCAAAAAGATGTTCTACAAGAATTACATGACTCTATACATCATAAGTGACCTTCCTATCACCAAAGATTCATACATACATCTATCTCCCATCACAATGGTGATATTCCAAAAGTTTACATATGATAACATAAGAGAATGACCTTCCTATCACCAAAGACTCATACATACATCTATCTCCCATCACAATGGTGATATACCAAAAGTTTACATATGATAACATAAGAGAATAACATCATTCATCCCAGGCATAGTGGGGATACCAACATAGGCCGTTACATGACATGAAGAGATCTCATCAAATGACTACAATAGATAGAGACACACTATTACATCATGAGTCTTGATATGACCTTTACATCGAATGATATTCATGACATTTATAACAGAGACCAAACACCTAAATAAGATCATGATAAACATCAACAATGACACTGTATGATCTGCATGAATCATCAAGGTATGTCCGTATCAACTCATCCTTTGAACAGAATTCTGTATATACAGAATCATTCTATCATATGTGAGAAACACCATAGCCATCCAAATCTGCATGGACCAAGTATCATCAATAGGGAATATCTGCATCAATCAACATATGTACGAAAAAACCTATCATCATATAGGTAAGAACTCATCATCATCATGTCTCCAACAATGCAACTTTGAATAATCATCCATGTATCCAGCCAACAATCCTCATCCATATATGTGCCAAGAACAATAGGAATCTGGCATCATAACTGTAAAATATGATCTTTATGCATATGACGACAACAACATATGAGTGACTCATCATCAAGTAAAGAAGATGTGAATTCAAGCTATGTACTTCTCCTTATCCTTATGAAGATCACCATGTAAGCACCATTAGAGAATCAACCACAAATCTGATCTAAATATCAACTATGTAACCCCAAGAATAATTTGAACAACTCATAACCATATCATAGCAAGATGAATCATTTATCCATATAAGCATCATCACCAAGGACTATTAACCATAATGCCAACAATGCATTAAAAGCATATGCTCCCCCTAAACCTGTGCCATCTTGTTTACTGTCAGATCTAATCATGCATATTAGCAAGAAGTATTAAGACATCATCATTATCAAGTTAGAATCAAAATACTTCTAACCATCAAGTCATCATCAGCAAATTGTAACCATTATCAAACAGCACAAATAATAAACCGAATCATAACTGATCTTGAACCTATCCCTACTGCCTTTCCTCAATCATATACGCGACTATGCCATAAACAACTCACGTATATATGCGACTTCTCTTTAAGAGACTTTCGTATGAGATTTAGGACACTGAAGTTTTACACTTCCAGCTCCCTCTGATTCTGTTATGTCTGTATGTTGTGCTGTGCCGCCTCTTTCTGACTATACTTCTTTCTTCTTCCACATCTTCAAGTGTGATGATGATGTTTTCTCCTTTTGGTATGGTGCCCATACTTTGTTCCTGCATTCCTTAGCTATATTTCCAAGCTTGTTACATGTGTAACATCTTACATGTCTCATATTTCTTCTATAGCAATCAACAGCTCTGTGACCAAACATATTGCAAGCAAAGCAATATCCATTAAAGTACCTTGAATGTGATGATCTTTCTGCATGATGGTCTTGAACCCTTCTTCTTCTACATCTGGCTACAACATGTCCAAGATTATGACATACATAACATTCAACATTATTCATAGAAGGAGTAAAATATTTTCTTTGAAGAATTTATTTCCTTGGTTGATGATGAGATTGACCTTTCATCTCCTTATTGAGCATTTCAGATTTTGCAGTAGAGTCCCTTGTCTTACTTTGTGAACTAGATTCACCTTCAATAGATTCATGAAAACCAAGACCAGTTTTGATAGCAAGAGACCTTTGACTATTAAGAATATCATCCAAGACTTTAGTACTATCTTGAAATCGTAACAGTTTATCCTTTTCTTCTAATTTATCTTTTAGAATATTTACCTCAACTTGATGTTGCTCTTCCTTTTCAAGATACTGCTTCTTCACGTTTTCTTCAGCATTTCTTTCTTCTTCCAACTGACGTCTTAGTTCAAGAACTTCATTTTCATGAGCTTGGAGTAGTTCTTTATTCTGCTTCTTTTATTCTTCAAGATCTTCTTTTAGCGGGCGGATCGTGGCTTCAAGACTTTCATAGTAACTGGATCTATCTCTGAGTTTCTTGATGGTTGTGCTTCTTTCACTGACTTCATCTCTTAGTGATGTTACTTCATCCTGCAACTTTTGATATTTGTCCTTGAATAACTTTCTTACCTTGTTTCCTTCCTCTAGTTGAACTTTTAGTTTGGCAGCTTCTTCTTTGAAGACACATTCCCTTTTGTTCAATAGATCTTGTTGATCTCTAATTTTGTCTGTAAGCCTTTTAAACTCTGCCTCTATTTGATATCTTTCTTGCTCACCCATAAAATCAAATTCAGTTGTTTCGTTATCACTTTCATCTTTTCCAAATGAATAGATAGCTGGAACATCAGAGGATAACAAATTCATACCTGATAGTTCATCTTCATTCTAAAATGATTCTGAATCTGAAGTGCTTCTTCCACATAATTCCTAATCGATTCTCCCACTGTCATAGTTCTTCTGAGATGTCTTCTTCCGCTTAGGGGCTTTCTTATTAAGCTTCTTTCCCATTGTTCCAAAGATCTCCTTCAAGCGATCAAGCTTCTTAAAAAGGACCTGCTCTGATAACAATTGTTGGAAATAATACTGAGAGGGGGGGGGGGGTGAATCAGTATTATCATATCAATAAAACTTTTTCATTTCCATATTCAGATTCATATATGCTACTTCCACAACTTCTTATGATTCAGTTATTTGATCCTTAATGAGTGCATTAGAACATTATCAACCATATTAACAGTAAACAGGTGCAGTAAAATAGAATAGATAATCACACATAAGCCACACACATGAACACCATGATATAAGGTGGAAACACAATGTGGGAGAAAACCACCTGTTGCAAGTCATCTCAATCTTCTCCTTAATAAGAAAATCCTTTTACAATATTTCTGTACTAGTGCAGTCTTATACCAGTACGTAGGCTTCTACCTGCAGAGAGCTAAAACCCTCTCTTGTTCTCCAGTCTCTCCTGGAAGGGAGCTACAACCCCCATAGTTCTTGTACTAGCCGATCCATTTACTAGTACGCAGGCTGCTACCTGCTACAATGCTCTAAAGTTTTCAACTGCTACCGGAAGGGAGCTACCACCCCCTTAGCTCTTGTACTAGCTAAGATACTAGTACGTAGGTGCCGCCCTACAATCTTCTCTCCTCCGGGTACCACGTTTCATACATTTTCATACTGGATACACCTGAAGCACAACACAGAATCTGAAAGGCCACGTTTCATCCAATTTTCATACTAGACCCATTAATATCATTGAATTACATAATCAATCAATCTTCTGAATCACCCAATCACTAGATTAATACATATACAAGGATAATATGTGTGTTAGCAACCCAATGTAGTCCATTAGATCACATAAATATGAGTCATTATGATCCAGATCCATTATTAGATCTCATCCATCAACACAATCAATCAAACTGAATATGTAGAATACTGAAACCATTAAACAGTCATCAGAACACATCAACAACCTAAACCACCTGTAACTTTAAACATCATAGCTCAAATGGTATATGCTACTACAATGAACCAAACCTGCGTACATATGCGCTTTCACCAAAGCCAACCCGCATACAGATCTATAAATATTCAATCATGACTTGCAGCGATTTCAAAGTTAAGTTATACCCAGTTCAAATCATTACAAGCATTAGTATACAGATCTAGAATAAGCATAATCAACTATATAGAGATAGTTCATTTCAAGCCATTTGATCCCGATCTATCCTTAGATCTTGTTCTCCATCAACCGGTGAGATCCCTCTTTAGCTCATATCTAGATCTGCGCCATAACCATATCACAGTATTCCAGATCTATCACTTTATCAGATATTCAATAATTCAGATGATGCTTTGCCGAATGATCTCCTTCCTCTTTTATAGTCTTAGGCCTTTCACAATACCACGGTCCAAAACCATAATAACACAATACCACGGACCCAATACTTGGGATCAACACTTTTGGATGCAATACCACGGACCAAAACCATAGGATCAAAAACTGTCGGACTAATACCATGAACCAACCATGAAAGTGCGTGAGATCAACACTTTTGGATGCAATACCACGGACCAAAACCATAGGATCAAAACATGTCGGACTAATACCATGAACCAGTCATGAAAGTGCGTGAACTTTTCTCTTGCATGAAGGGAACTTTTCTCTGCATGAAAGTGCGTGAACTTTTCTCTACATGAAAGAAACTTTTCTCTGCATGAAAGTGCGTGAACTTTTCTCTACATGAAAGAAAATTTTATCTTCATGAAATTGCATGAACTTTTCTCTACATGAAAGAAACTTTTATCTTCATGAAAGTGCATGAACTTTTCTCTACATGAAAGAAACTTTTATCTTCATGAAAGTGCGTGATCTTTGTTGCACTATAATTTATCATTTGAGATGTGTGGGTTACCATCAAGTACAACATATGTATCATAATGCCAACACATGCATCACCTATTCATGACACGAACCTAGGGGTGCATCAGATCCACTCACAATTAGCGAGCCTACACATAGAATTATAGATTTTGAAGAAAGACAAGAAGATTAAACCAGAAATGCATGCAGAAGACTAGTGTTTGAATTGCAAGGGCCACGGGCACCATAAAGATCATTGTCCTGTGTATGAAAATTATATTATAAGAGGGGGCCCAATTCCCCACAAGCCAGAAGCCCCAGCAAGGCCGAGCATGGAGGCTGCACTATGGTGTTTCATTCATCACGTTACTAGACAACATGCGACGGATAACTACCATTTACTTTAGAAGTTCGTTCAGACACCCCAGTTTTCTGCAAATCTGTGGGCCACCATGAGCACCACTGTCAAAGCTATGAGCTGATGATGGAAAGAACCCCTACTTACTGTATGCAAGAAGAAACTCCACCTCCGGATCAAGGCGCAAGAGGACCGCACAGAGATTTTCAAGGTCGAGGATGAGGCCATGGGGAGGACCTAGTAGAGGTCACGGTCAGATTATCTGCTATGACTGTGTACAACCGGGGCACTATGCATGAGTGTGCCAGAATCCTACACACCCGTCATGTCAATACTACAAATAGTTTGACCATACTATAGAATAATTCCTGGTGTTAATAGCTAATATGCAAGAGAAGAAAACATAGCCTCAGCAGCCTACGCAAAATTTACAAATGATGAGGGTTGAGCCCCATGAAGAGGATCAAAGCATTAATATTGCGCTGAGAAGTGGAATGACGACTGGTGCTGATAAAGTTAAACAGCGTGAAGAAGATGGATGGGTCCAGAAGTCTCGAGAGAAAGAAGTTGGCTTTGATCTGAATCGCACTAAGGAAACATTTATGGAAGCCAAGAAGAGCTTCGTTGAGGCCTCCACCTCAGTAAGCCAGAACAAGATGCAAGAAATCAACGCACCTGCAGAGATTGATTCTTCTGTACTCACTATGTTTTTGGAAAACTGCATGAAGCTGGTGTGCGATAGCAAGGCTGTGGAGGGACTATAGGAATTAATAAATAAATGCACCAATAAAGAAAAGTCCCCTGATGGACATCACGTGGTCAAAAATATTGGAAAGCATAAGGCACGAATAGGGTGAGAGATGCAGCTAATAGCGCAGATAGGGGATTATGAAATGGACCAAGTCATCTTGGATCTAAGGTCCAATGCGAATGTTTTACCGAAATAGACATGGGAAAGGATGGGGAGACCTGCGCTACAGTGGTCTCTCATTCAGCTCAGGATGGCGAACCAGTAGAAAATCATCCCCATGGGACAATTATATGGAGTAACAGTGGATATTGAAGGTACGAGTGCGGCAACAAACTTTGAAGCTATAGAAATTGTCATTGACATTAATCCTTACCCCGCGCTCATAGGAATTGACTGGGCTATTGATATGAATGGGGTCATAAATTTGAAAAAGAGGACAATTTTGGATGAAAGGAAGTCGCTTCAGGATATAGTGCCACTGGACCCTATAGAAGGGGCGCACTATATTGAACATGTCCACAATTATGAAGAAAGTGATGATGAATTGGATCAAATTTACAAGATAACAGTGTGAGATTAGGACTGGATCAATCCAACGGTAGATGATTGAATTACATGGGACCGGAAGAGTTCCTGCACCTCTGATTCATACGAGTAATTAGAGCATTGGCAGAATCGCTTACATGAAGTTTCTACATTGCGATGCAATATGATGAAAAAGTTGTTGCACTGTGTTTCGTCGGAGGTAAGAAAGTTACCTTATTATGGTGGTTTAATTGATGTAGATCTATTTTTATATGACTTAGAGCATGAAGTCCCTAAGGAACACCGCTTCCAAACATTAGAATTGGCATTGCGCACTATGCCCGCACGATGGTGGGGTACACATAAGGATGGTTTTTTTGGATGGCGAGATTATAGAAGAATGATGAAGCTATGGTTTGGGCGTGCTAATACTAGAATGAGTGAGAAGTATAATGGAAGGGATTATCTGCACGATCACCTAGAAAAATGGACTAAGGCATGGGGGACCGAGTTGTTGCCAGAATGGGTGCACATATTTTGTCATACCTTGAATACAATCCCAATGAACTAGTATCTTGAGACAGAGCTGCGCCATGGCACCATGGAATGGGATGTATTGAAGGAAGGGTTCTTATTGACTTTCAGTTTTCAAGACGGATTTGTAAGCATCGATGAAGCATTGCAAGAGATTAAAGTGGTTATCTTCAGAACACCAAAGGAACGTATGGAATGGACCCAACTAGGCTGGAGCACCTAGTTGTGCCACTCATCGGAATGATATAATGTGACTACTGAAGAGGAAGAAGAAGACCCAAGGAACTTCAATATTCCAGAGGTAGAAGGGCGTCGCGAAGTAGAAAGGCCCACAAATAGAACATAGACATCTCCGCACCTTTGAAAACAAAGCATGTAAACATTGGCACTGAAGAAGAACCAAAGTTCACGAAAATTTGAGATTATTGGGATGGTGCTACAGTAGATAAAGTTGTTGAATTACTTCGTGAATACCAGGATCTCTTCTCCACTAAGTTTTCAGATTTAAAGGGCATAATTAGCGATTTGGGCGTTATGAAGATCACATTGAAGCCGGATGATAAGCCTATTAAATAGAGGCCTTATCGCCTTAATCCTAAGTATAAGGAAAAAAATTCGCCAAGAGCTGGATAAGATGTTGGAGGCATGCATAATAGAACTTGTTGAAGAATCCAATTGGGTGAGCTTGATGGTGGTCCAAGAGAAGAAACAAAAAGGAAAAATAAGGATTTGTGTAGATATGCAAATGCTTAATGATGCATGTATTCATGATCCATTTCCAACATCGTTTACAAGCGAAGTATTAGACAATGTTGGGGGGAAGGAGGCCTATTCCTTTACTAATGGGTTTTCAGGGTATCATCAAATCAAGATCATGCCAGAGGATAGAAGAAAAATGACCTTTGTGACGAAGTGGGGTTGTTTTCAATACACAATGATGCCATTTGGACTAAAGAATGTGCCTACAATATTTTCCTGCATGGTCATAGCGGCCTTCAAGGAGTTCATTCACAAGTTTTTGGATGTGTACTTTGATGACTAGATGGTGTTTGGGTTAGTGAAGTGCCATGTAGTGATTCTGTATCTAATGTTGGATACATGTCGAAGATACCAGATCATGCCAAATTTACAAAAATGCATATTTTGCGTTCCTTTTTGGATCTTACTGGGTCACGTTGTGTGCAAGAAAGGACTAATGGTGGACCCTACAAATATTGTGGTAATTGTGAACTTGGAGGCCCTTAGGAATGTCAAGCAGCTGCGTCTGACGCTGGGACATATGGGATATTATAGAAATTTTATCAAATATTATGCTCAAATTACCGCGCCAATGGAGAAACTGCTAACAAAAGATGTGGCATTCTATTGGGATGAAGAGTGTCAGTGTAGCTTAGATGTGTTGAAAGAAAAGATAGTCACTGCGCCAATCGTGGTATTCCCCGATTGGAAAAAGGAGTTTCATACATGTGGATGCTTCTTTCATTGTGTTGGGTGCAGTGCTAACATAGGTCAATGAAGGAGAAATGGACCATCCTATGGCCTTCACAAGTAGTAAGTTATCGAAGGCCGATAAAAATTATTCAACAACTGAGCACGAAGGGCTAGCCATGGTCTATGTGCTACAGAAATTCAGGAATTATCAGTTAGGAGGGCATTTCAAGATGTATACAGATCATTATACCTTAAAATACTTGTTCAACAAGCTTGTGTTGGGAGGGGAGAATTTGTAGGTGGTTGTTATTATTTCAGGAATATGACTTTGAAATCATTGTAAATATGGGGAGGTTAAATGGTTGACCTGACCATCTCTTGCGAATTGAAACAGGCAAAGAACCTAGTAATTTGGAGGAAGGGTTTCTAGATGCACAGCTCTTCGTGGTGCACATAGCAGATGACCATTTTGCATACATTATTCACTTCTTAACCATGGGGATGGTGCGAGAAGGATACACAAGTCAAAAAATGAAGGAATTAGTAGTGCCCACAGCCGACTTTTCAATCATTGTGGGGCATTCGTATAAAATGGGTGCAAATGAAATATTGCAGAGATATGTACCAGACTTTGAGCGGGATAGCATTCTTGCTTAAGCTCATGGGGGAGCTACGGGAGGTCATTATGCAGGAAAAGCAACTGCGTAGAGTATTTTGCACACAGGTCTATGGTGGCCAACATTGCACAAGGATTCTAAGGCATACCATAAGGCGTGTGATGTGTGTCAAAGAGTTGGCAGACCGTCGCGAAGGGATGAGCTACCACTACATCCTTAGGTATCTTTGCAGGCATTTAAGAAGTGGGAAATTGATTTTATTGGGCCAATTCATCCCCCTAGAAAGAAAACAGGTGCATGTTACATTATCACTGTGACGGTATTAGGGTCCAACCCTAACCCCCTTATTTATATAATAGGGTCAATTCATAGTTATAGTTAGTTAAAGAGTCAATAAAGCCCATATTAATAATTGTAAGTGGTTTACCCGCATTTAAAGAAAGGGACCACAATTGGTTGCAAATGGGCCATGGTATTAGATAAATGGTATTAAGAGAATCATGATACCGGCCCATGATATTGCATGTATGAATCCTATATAAAGGATAGAGACTCCCCATTGAGGAGTGTCTGTCTTATTTTGTAATCGAGCTCTGCTGTACTGGAGGTTGCCCCCTTGAAGAGGCAAGTGAACATTGCTTTCATCTTTGAATAATAAAATACTTGCTATTATTTCTCATTTTGTTCTGTGTTTTGGGTTGTATTTCTTCGTAAAATTTTGGTATTCCGGCATCTTCTCACAAGTTAAGAGCATAACAAGTGGTATCAAAGCGCTTTCTAGTGCCAGTGGTATCTCCATTTTTAGTAGAACTGTTTTTAGGCTAGAGACGTGTTCCTACATCTTTAAATCATGAGATCTGTCATTTAGCACATAAACCTATGGATTTGGGGAGGCATGCACGCAGGAAATACAAGAGGTGGTCATGCTTGTCGGAATCCCTTGTAACCCATGTGGGTACCCCTTTGAGTAGTAGCACATTAGACAGAACCACACATGGACTGTCTTCCACGTACCCTCTGGGTATATCGGAAGCCCCCTAGGCTCACTTGAAACCTCACCGTAGATAAACCGTCAGTTGTCTTGCTTCTACAGTACACTAAAAACAACACTCGGGGAGATTACTCACGTGTACAATAGGGTAGTCAGGTAGTACAGCTAAGGGTAAGGTTGATCCTCCTTAGTTAGTGCCCTGAAAGATTGGGCCAAGTACTACTGTTGGACCCTTATGTATATTGAGATCTGTAGCACCTGACACTCCTTGAGACCATAATTCCCTCGTCTCTCTGAAGATCGCCCATTATCTTCTTTTCCAAATCAGATCTAGCAGTTTGGGTTTTGTCGTTGCTGCAACTCTCAGATCCACCAGTTCAACGTTTACCACCACAGTACCATTCAGATCTAGCAACTGGAGTTATGTCGCCGCCACAGTCCAACTCACATTCAACAGTTGAGGGTTTTGCAGGCAGATCTAACCATTTGTGCAGGGAGGCTTGTGGCTCCTATACCCTGGGGTGATTCTCACAGAACATTGGGCAGGATTAACTTTTCTGGAAATTGGCCACTGCAATATTGATAAGCGGGGAGTAAAAATCCTTTCTGATGCTTATAAAAGACTTAACCCATAAGAATCAGGACGATGAGTTGAGCGAGGTGGTACCATTCACTTGTCAGCTTCAATTTTCGGGTGGTCCTAATTTTTTTCAAAGTAACAACAGGTGACCCAGATATGTGTATGGTAGAAACCCGAGCTCAAGCCATGGCTAGTGAGAAGATCGAGACCATTGAAAAATAGTTGTCTTCTTTACAGGACCAGATGCAGACATTCATGGCCACATTCACAAGGGCAAGTCGGCGTTGCAATCAGAGGAACATGGTTTTAATGAAGACCTTCAAGGAGAATCTAGCCATCATCTTCACTTTCATGGAAATCACCAACCTTCCCACCCTCGACCACCCAAGTTGGACATGTACAAATTTGATGGCTCTAATTCGGCAGTATGGGTAGCACAAATGGACCAATATTTCACTCTGAATAAAATCGTAGATGATGAAACTAAACTATGTGTGGGAAGCCTTTACTTGGACCAAGAGAGATGGCAATGGTGGCAATGGCATCAAAAAGTCTATCTAGGGAAAATTACTTGGCAGGTGTTCGCAAAATCCATTTGTGACCACTTTAACTGTGAATCTATTTTTTGTGTCGGCTTACTAAGCTCCGACAGACAGGCACAGTAAATGACTATATTACAGCCATTGAGACATTGGCCATCCACACAGCAGTTCTGGGAGATGAATTCTACTCGAAATGTTTTATAAGTGGTCTCAAAGAAGCCATCCAAGCCCACGTCTAGATGCACCACCCATCCAAATGGATGGAAGCTTGCACAAAGACTAGCGAAGTGGAACGTGCTTTAGCTACCCAGTCACCTTGTAGGAATTTACAGGGTAAGTTCCTCAGAAAGAATACCAAAAGGACACCGCTCACAACCAGATCTCAAATCAATACACCAGTATTTTTGACGTGGTTAAAACCCTCAGAGTGCAAGGAGGGAAACAGTCCACGGCCTGTCCCAACGTGGGTACAGACAATTTATTAATCAAAGAATGAAAATTTACATAAGCTTCTCTCATGCACGGATTACACGAACAATGACCCTCCATGCGCTTTAAATAGAACTCATGGACCAATCGGGTGTCAAGCCACGGATCAAGTGTCGATAATACCGAGGTGAGAGTGAACCGTCGGATCACTACATATCGTGACCGTCGGATTGTAAGTTACAATATGTACAACGGTAAAGAAAGACACTTTACCTAACTCTATACCTAACTCTAAACTAGACCAAGTTGATCTTAACTATATCCTATGTGTCGGAATATCCTAACATCCCCCCTTAAGAACAACTTGGGATAGGATTGAAGGATTTACAAATATGACACAATAGGAGAAGGAAGGAGGCACTAGAGCCTATCCCCCCTTAGTGACAACTTCCTGAACTCTAAGCATATATCGAAGTTTAGTGAACTTCGCCTCTGTGAGAGCCTTTGTGAAGATGTCTGCAATCTGATCATCTGTTGGACAATATTGTACTTCAAGAGCATGGTCATGAATGAGTTTTCTGATGAAGTGCATGTGTAGTTCGATGTGTTTGCTGCGCTGATGCTGGACTGGATCTTTGCATAGCTGAATGGCACTTTGATTATCACACCAAAGGGAGGTTGGATGCTGCTGCTCAAAGCCAAACTCTGATAGGATCTGACGAAGCCACAAGGCTTCCTTACTAGCTTCCACGGCACCACGATACTCTGCTTCTGCTGACGAAAGAGAAATGGCAGCCTGTTTCTTACAAGCCCATGTAATAGGTCCTGAACCAAGAGTGAAGACATAACCGGCAGTAGACTTCCGATCATCAGGGTCACCAGCCCAATCAGAATCAGTGAAACCAACTAACAGAGGAGCTGCTTTGGCACTGTAATGAATCCCAAACTGTACTGTACCTCGAACATAACGAAGTATTCTTTTGGCTGCTTTCCAGTGACTTTCACGGGGGTTTTGCATAAAACGAGCAACAAGGCCAACAGCAAAGGAAAGATCAGGACGAGTATGGGTTAAGTACAAGAGTTTTCCCACAAGTTGACGGTATAAGGTAGCATCAACTTCAGGAGAAGAACAAGAGACTGAAAGTTTGACTCCAGACTGAAAGGGAGAAGGGGCTGGCTTACAGTCTTCCATGTGAAAATGACGAAGAATATCACAAGCATACTTGGACTGGGAAAGGGAAATACCCTCCTTGGATTGCAAGACTTGAAGACCGAGAAAATAGTGTAAGTGTCCTAAGTCTGTCATTTCAAATTTCTTTTTAAGGATAGACTTCACATGGTTTATAAGGTTGGGATCACTACCAGTAAGGATAAGATCATCAACATAAAGAACAAGGATGATAAGAGAGTCACCCACTTTCTTGGTGTAGACAGTATTGTCAGAATGACACCTAGAAAAGCCAGATTCTAAAAGAAAGCTATCCATTTTGGCATACCAAGCCCGAGGAGCCTGCTTGAGACCATAAAGGGATTTCTTAAGTCGACACACAAGGCTTGAGTCTGTTTGTATGAAGCCAATGGGTTGTTCCATATAGATTTCTTCCTGCAAGTCCCCATGCAAGAAGGCAGATTTAACATCCATTTGATGGACTTCCCATTTTAAAGAGGCAGCAAGGGAAAGAACAAGGCGGATAGAGTTCATTTTGGCAACAGGGGCGAAGGTTTCAGTGTAGTCAATTCCTTCAACCTGTGAAAAGCCCTTAGCAACAAGACGAGCTTTATGTTTATCAATTTTTCCATCTGGTCCATACTTGGTTCTGTAAACCCATTTACATCTTACAAGTTTTCGTCCCGTTGGTAGAGGAACAAGATCCCATGTATCATTTGTCATCAATGACTGATATTCTTCATTCATAGCTGCTTCCCAATGTGGATGGCCTGAAGCTTCTGCAAAAGTGTCAGGATCATGATTTACTGGAGCTTGAGCCAGTAAAGAAGAGGCTCTTTCAAACTGAGAACGTGTACGTCGCTGATCTGTAGGATCACCGGCAAGATCACCTGCTGCATCTCGAGTAGCACGGACCCATCTTGGAAGTTGAGGATCCTGAGAAGGTGGGGGAGGATTGTCATCCTCACTTTCATCATCTGAAGAAGAAATGTTTTCAAAAGTAGAAGAGATAGGAAGAGGTGGCACATCCGCCGGACTAGGCTCGCAGGCTGATTTATTTTCATCAAATTTTACATCTCTTCTAATGATAACATTTTTGGACTTAAATGGAATAAGTCTGTAACCTTTTACATCTTCAGAATATCCAACAAAAGTGCATTTCTCACTCTTAGGTTCTAAAGCTTTATGCTTTTCATCTGGAATATGGGCCCATGCTTCACTTCCAAACACACGAAAGTGACTTACATCTGGTTTAATGGAACTCCAAGCTTCTTCTGGAGTGATATTCTCTAGAACCTTAGTAGGAGTGCGATTGATTATATAATTTGCACAATTAATTGCTTCGGCCCAAAAACTAAGACTGAGTCCTTTAGATTGCAGCATACAATTAGCCATTTCCTTTAAGGTGCGATTTTTCCTTTCAGCTACACCATTTTGTTGTGGAGTGTATGGAACAGTATGTTGCATTTGAATTCCATTTTCAGTGAAAAAGTTGATGAATGTGTTTTTAACATATTCTCCACCATTATCAGTTCGTAGCTTAAGAATTTGATGTCCAGATTGTTTTTCAACAAAGGCTTTGAAGGCCAAAAAAGTGTTAAATACTTCGCTCTTGAGTTTTAAGAAGTATACCCAAGTGCGTCTGGAGAAATCATCAATGAAGGTTAAG
Organism: Pinus tabuliformis; assembly: GCA_031772625.1. Lineage (NCBI taxonomy): Eukaryota > Viridiplantae > Streptophyta > Pinopsida > Pinales > Pinaceae > Pinus > Pinus tabuliformis. Next base: position 750,910,601 of record CM062805.1, on the reverse strand, counting down.
AAGTACTTGCAACCAGAGAATGAAGCAACAGGAAGAGGACCACATAAATCACTGTGCACAAGCTGTAAAGGGGCTGAGGCGTGCCAAGAGGCACGTTTGTCAAAACTGTCCCGATGATGTTTTCCGAGTACACATCCGGAACAAACACCATCTCTGCAAGATATCATAGGAAGACCTGTCACCATATTTTCTTTACATAGATGCTGAAGGGAGCGATAGTTTAAGTGACCAAATCGCTCATGCCAAAGTTTGCTCACTTCATCATTATGAGCAACAAATGCTGAGGGAAGATTTGATGACCCAAAGTTGTGAAACTTATACAACCTTGTGGAATCATCAGCAAGACCAGTAGCTAGAATCTGTTTAGGATCTTTTAGATCCTTGATTACAACATCATGAGGTGAAAATTCAACAATTTTGCCTTCACCTGAATGAGTTATCTGATAGACAGATAGAAGGTTGGAGGATAAGGTTGGAACACATAATACATCATTAAACTGACCATTGTCTAGATGAACAGTTCCAGTCCCTACAACACTAAGAGATCTATCATCACCAACATATATATTTTTGGTGTTACAATCTTTTAAAGAAGAAAACATGGCTTGGTTTTTGGCCATGTGATAAGAGGCTCCAGAATCAATGAGCCACTCATGAGAATGAGAAGAAGAAGAAGATACATTTAAAGCATAACCAGACTGAGATGATTGACAACGACATGCAGAAAGTGCCATTCCGGAAGTTGAAGTTGAAGTAGGCTCCACATGGATGTTATGTTTCTTCATTGCGGCTTCCAAGGCTTCCATCTTCTTAAAGCATTTAGATTCTAAGTGGCCATCTCGATTACAAAAGTTACAATGTCTGTCAGTCCTCTTCCATTTGTTTTTATTGGTCTTGTCATTTTGCTGAAATGATCTTTCATCTTGAGGCTGAGTTGGTTTAGGACCATTCCTTTGAGGATAAGACTTCTTAGGATTCTTTGAATTTGGTTGCTGCTGGGCGGCTAACGCTTTCGAGGAAGAGTTTCCAAGATTAAGAAGACCAAGGTGTAAGAGTTTTTCTTGTTCTCTTATTAAGGAATCACAAAAGGAGTCAAAGGAAGGGGGTTTGTAGTCTTTGCCTTGACAAATGAAAGCTTCCCTTGTAGAATGGAAAGTGGAAACAAATACAGAGTAGGCTGGTCCCAACTTAGTAAGGATGGAATAAATAAGGTTACCATCTTCTTTCTTAACTTTAACACCTTCCAAGAGATATCTAAGGGTCTTGAATTTGGACAAGAAATCTTCAATGCAAGAAAAATTATTAGGATCCAAAGTAAGCAACTCATTCTCAAGTTGATGGGCTCTAATTTCATTTTTAATCCCAAAAACTTTAGCAAGTTTTTCTAATGCTTCATGAGGAGTTTCAATTTCTGCAATGTGGAATCTAAGATCAGGAGAAACAGACATTCCTATCAAACCACGTGCTTGATCTTGTCTATTTTCCCATTTTTCGGCCTTGTCTTCATCTTTGGGTTTCTTCTCTTGGTCTGTGGCTATTCTGAAGAGACCTTTACTTCTAAGTAAATCTCCCATGTAGGCTACCCATTGGAAGTAGTTAGTGCTGTCAAGAATGACTTGGCATGGACTTTCCATTTTTTGAAAAAAACTGAAGCTGAAGATGCTGAAAGTAAGTGGTCCAATGGATAGATCTCGAAAAAATAGGCGGTTTTAAAAAAAACGGCTCTGAAAAAGGCTTCCGGATGAAGAAGTTATGGCTTTTTGAAAAAAAATTGTTGACGTTGCCGGCAAAGTGCGCGAATGTGCGGGAATGAAAAAATCCGCCCCCACAAAATGGAGACTTGAACCCAAGACCTCTACTCTCTTAAAAAGTCTTTGAACCAATTGATCTATACAAAATATTTGAGAGAGAGAGAGAGAGAGAGGGGGGGGGGGGGGGGGCCTCGATTTGCGTGCTTGCCTTGGGAAGGCTCTTTTCCCCTACAAAACACAAAACACAAAACCCAACACGAATATGCAAAGAAAAACGAACCTTACGGCTCAAAGTTAGCTTTAGCCAAAAAACTAAAATTTTAAAAAAAATCTCAAAGTTAGCTTTTAACCGAAAAACTAAATATTTTTCTCAATGTTTCTGATTTTCCAAGATCACACTAAGGTGCAGGGAAAAGAGCATACGCATGAGAAAAATCCTTTCTTTCTGTTTCTGATTTGCCCAGATCGCACAGAGTCGCAGGGCAAAGAGCATACGCAGAAATGAAAGGTATAGATCCGGGAAAAAAAAGGCTAAATAAACCGAAACCGAAATAAGCAGAGAGAAAATGACAGTAAACTGCAAAAAAAAACACTGTATACCTCCCGATCTGAAAAATGACGCAGCTAGGGCTACCGGAAACCTTTTCGCGTGAAACGAAAGGGGTTCCTCACTGAAACAGATGCTCCGAATGCAACAGAGCAGTCCTCTCGGCCCGAAAGCAGTCAGAAACAGCAGATCTAGGAAACGACAGCCGCATGCAGTTCTACCGGCTTCAGATTTGGATCACCAACGGACGCGGCCCTCAAATAGCTCTGATACCATGTAGGAATTTACAGGGTAAGTTCCTCAGAAAGAATACCAAAAGGACACCGCTCACAACCAGATCTCAAATCAATACACCAGTGTTTTTGACGTGGTTAAAACCCTCAGAGTGCAAGGAGGGAAACAGTCCACGGCCTGTCCCAACGTGGGTACAGACAATTTATTAATCAAAGAATGAAAATTTACATAAGCTTCTCTCATGCACGGATTACACGAACAATGACCCTCCATGCGCTTTAAATAGAACTCATGGACCAATCGGGTGTCAAGCCACGGATCAAGTGTCGATAATACCGAGGTGAGAGTGAACCGTCGGATCACTACATATCGTGACCGTCGGATTGTAAGTTACAATATGTACAACGGTAAAGAAAGACACTTTACCTAACTCTATACCTAACTCTAATCTAGACCAAGTTGATCTTAACTATATCCTATGTGTCGGAATATCCTAACACACCTCATCCAAATTTCATAGCGAAGGTACGCCCCACCCAGGCTCAGGGCACTACTGTTATAGACATTTTTGGGAACTACAACCCCAAGCATAAAATGTCCATAAACCAAGGGCTCCTAAGTCCCTAAAAGTGTTGTTCCAACCCGTAAAGGAACAAGGTCAACTGATTATAGCTTCTCCCAGAAGTTCTCCATGAAAAACTACTCAGAATTGGTCAAAACTGGATCATTTCACCTGCTCCATAGGCAAAGTGTGTTGCATCTCACCTAAATACACTCAGTGGGTGTGTTGCATTTCAAAAAGCCCTTCTATGGGGTGTGATGGGCGAGAAGAGACAAATGGCAGTGTCAATCCGCGAGGTGGAGAAGCATGGAATCTTCCAGAAACTTCTCCTATGACACTTGCCTCTCTAAATTCGACCAAGGATGAGTAAGAGATCATCAGTCTCCAAGTGGAAGCAAGAACTATCAGAGGGAAGACACTAATCAAATCACAAGCTGACTCATCTCCCTTACAGACATCTATATATGGATCCCTCATCCCAGAGATCCAGGGGCTGGAATTTTGCATCTTGTAAGGAATTGTTGTTGGTTTCTTGAGGCAACATCATAGTGTTGGGTGATCTAAGCTTTGCATGAGGTGAAGAAGGGCTTACTTGCTGAGAGGATGATGCTGGGTCAGAACAACTAGTTGTAACTCTCTTAGCTCTTTCTTGATTATCAAAAAAGCTATTCAAGTTTTCCTCCATACTCTTGTGTAATTCATGTTTTGTGAATTTGTATGGTCAATTTACATCTGATCCTAGATTGTTTATGATAATAGATCCATGTTCTTGTATAGTGTTATGCTGCTTTGATTCTACAGGTACTCTGTGAAGCTGGGTATACGAGAAAGCAAGTAGCAAAAGACTATCAGAAGGGAGAGGAATCGAGTAAGGAACCAAGCGCAAGGCAGAGGTTGGTCTCCTTTATTCTTCTCTCATCTATCTTTCATAAAGGAAAATGAAAGTAGTTTTACTTTGTTTGTTTCTAAGGTAGCTACCCGCCTTAGTGGGATTAGCAGTTCTGCATAGACACTTTTCCCTGTAACAAAATGGCGACTCCACTGGGGAGCGACTAGGTTGTTTGTTTATCTACATTTGTTTACTTTATAAACTTACAGACGGAGCCTGAAGTTGAGCTAGGTAGCCTTCGAACTGCATTTGCTCTACAAATGCAAAGTAGATAATTGCCACTTCAGTCAATCTCCGGGTTTTGTTTATGAATTAAACAACTGATTTACAAACTCTCTAATTGCCCTCGTGGTGGCTCTAGTAACCTCCTTGGATCTACCGCTATGATTGATTTACTGATTACCACTTGCTCAGCGAAAATCCCTGAACTGAACTACAAACTGTGATCCGAAACCCAAGCAAAGTCTCGTCCCTAGCCCAGCGCACTGTCTGTTCTGTGAATCTCAAATTTAACGCACTTCCCGAGTGTAGTAGGTGCGCTGCATTTCAAATTCACTGTGTTACAGGTGCGCTGATCAGACTAGGCATTTTTCCTAAATTTTGGTTTCTGTGTTCACTCTTTTCAGATCTATTCAAGAATTTTGATGCCTGTAGTCAGTACACCTCTGTTTGAAACCCCTTTCCTTGTTGTTATTCCGCCTCCATTGTGCAAAGAACTGTAAACGTTTTTGTGTATTTGTTGAGTCATTTTCAGTTCTCCTTTGCAAAAAAGTAACGTAATTGTACTGTCGTTTCTTGATTTGAAAGTGTTGCAAGTGTCGTTTTAGTCATAGAAGAGAGTCTAATTGCTCTTGATAGTCGATTACCCTGTTACTATTGTATTTGATCTGAATTAGTAGTTTTTCTAGTGTCGAAAGCAAGTTTTCATTTCCAAATCGCAAAGTGTCGTCATTGTCTTCATTTTGATTTTGAAAAGAAACTTGTTAGTAATTGTCGCTTTGAAAAATAATTCAGATTTGCGCATTAGCTTTGTTTTTATCATTCACATATTAAGAAGGCTGAAAAAAAATACACGCATGTGCATTTGCATTTAGACTGTTTGAATGGTTTGATTTAGGACAGTGCATATAGTGTGTGCTCTATTCTCTTTGCTGAAAGAATATTGTCTCTCTTTCCTTAGTAGCTAGGATTTTCATGGCACAAAGAAGATAAAACGACTGTTTATCATCTTAGATTGCATTTTAGGAATTGTACATCTACATCATGCGGTGAACCTGAAAGGAAAATTTCTTAAGCAAGATCAACTATAAAATAAATTTAATGAATCTAACAATGCTTTGGAACCTAACGCACAACATCTAGAAGTCTAGGCTAGAGACGTATTCCGGCATTGTAAAGCCTGGTAACTGTTTTTCTCACTGTTGGTTGGGTGATTCCTCCACTTTGAGACGATAAGTGCCAGTATGGACTTGTGCTCCCACGTACCGTCGAGTATATTTTGGGAGACCACAATAGGCTTAATCCTTTATCCATAGGAAGCCGTGTCTACCGCCCTATCGATCGCAATGCACTGAACACAGCATTCGGGAAGATTGACTACCGTACCGTAAAAAGTATTCTATAGTTTTGCGATTGGTTTGGTAATCCCTCTGCCTAGATTTCCATAGCAGTCCCTTTTGTTCCTTTTCAGACTCCTTAACGGAAAAGGTCCATCTGAGCGCTTGTCACTTTAGGCTCATTAAAAATCAAAGGCGACTAGAGTCATCTTTTGTTTTTTTGCGACTCTTTGAAATTGAAAAAAACAAGTTGTGTCAAAGCGTCTAAAATTTATTTTAAATGGAATAATCACCACCTTTCCTACGTTGGTCTTAGGTTGAGAAAATGGAGTCCACCAACCAAGGAATTCCCCTTGGAGGAAATCCTAGTCCTTTCTCCTCTTGGGGAGATGTTGGTGCACCCCATATGGCCACATTGTCGCTTCCAGGATTGACAATCAGCTTGCCCATATGGCTTTTCTCAACTTCTGTGGTTCAGAACACCACAATTCCTGAACAATCGAGTCAACAACTAGACAATTCCAGAGTTACCCCCCAACCCTCTACTTCATCCAATTCTTCCACTCCTCCTTCCTCTTCGCTTGATGAGGCTGGTAAAGCCAAAAATCAAGTACCTGAGAAGAAGAAGGAAAAGAAGAAGAAAGAGAAGAAGAAGAAGGAGCCAAAAGTGAAAAGGGGCAACCAAGCGTCGTCTAGCAAAAATCCACACACTGCACCGACCAGGCATAAATCGCCATGTGTCATTTGCAAGGGAGACCACTATCATAGAGATTTTCCTTGCATCCCATGGATCTTAAGGGACTGGTCTCCTCGTTTGCACAACCCGATGTCATCAACCTCTAATGATCATGTTGAAAACACACCGTCGACTAGTGAAAGTGAAGCCCCTAGAAAAAAAAGGAAAGTGCAAATTTCCTTGTAAACTATGTGAAGGCGATCATGCCATCCACCATTGTCCCTTCTTATACGACGCTAAAAGAGTTTTGGACGATCGTCCGATTTCACCGTTACGACTTCCTCCTGGATATAAGAAACTCTTGCCGAGTCCATCGCTAGTTGAAAATCTGGCTGACCCGCCCAGGTGGTCGGCCGAAGCATCTATCATTGAAGATAAACCATCTGAACCCATACCAGACAAAATTCAAAAGGTCGAGGCGGTAGTGGACCCGATCTTGCCTTCAGAGGTTCCATCTTCAGATGATACAGTCACCGAAGAGAACAAGGATGACACCGTCCAAATTATTTTTGTAAACACAGACTCCGATGAACATGCGGGCAATTTACCCATTCCTTTACTGCAGGAAGGAAGTTCATCAGAGTCGTACCCAGCCATCTATTCGGTCCCACCTCCAAGCAACCTAGTTGTTTCCTTCGACTGGAATCAACTAGGCAGACCCCGTTTACCGGCTAGTATACCATTCCGAATCATTGCTCAAGTATATAGAATGGTTATGGCCGGTACCATCATAGATGAAGGGGCTTCTGTGAGTATCCTTTCCTCGACTGCTTGGAAAGCGCTTGGTTCGCCATCGCTTTTGCCTGAGATGAGAAATCTAACAGGCTTTGACAAAGGAACCAATCGACCGTTAGGGATCCTTCCCAATGTGCCCATAACATTGAGAGGGAAAACCGTTCAAATGAACGTAATGGTAGTCCAAGGACCCCTGGATTATAATCTACTCCTTGGATGAGACTATATTTATTGCATGGGAGCCATCGTCTCATCACTCTTTAGAGTAATGTTTTTTCCGCACGAAGGAAGAGTGGTCAAGCTCGTAGACCAGCTTTCATTCCCCAGTTCACGCATAGCAAATAGTCATATACCATCCCTGAATTATCTTTTCACACAAGGAATGTCTCAATCCCCAGTCCGTTCACCTAATGAGCGTGAGTGGTTCGGGGGACATGATTGAAACCTAGGGGGCATGCACCCTCGTCTGCTTCGGCAGGAAAACTTTAGGTATAGGATAGGTTTCCGCAAGAGATATATGACTAGTCTGACACTTCCATCTGTGATTGGAAAAGGGGGTTAGACTGGAATAAGATTCCCTTGTCAAAGTTATGTGGGTGGAGGCATCTGCACCACTCGCCTTTGTCTATTTCGGTAGGCATCGCCAAAGAAGTGTTTTGTTCGCGCTGCCGATAAAACAATCTTTGGTAACCTGAAAGAGGTAAACCTTTCCTGATAAAACAAATGTTTTGTCGGTAGATTGAGAGGTGACCTTGGAACTCTATTTTATACCTGGGGGCATGCAAACCTTTTGGCATGCAAGCGAAGAGCGACCATTTATTTTTTTAAATTTGTAGGTCCTCTAACCCTTTAAACTCGTAGGATTGGTCGTTTCCTAACTTGCATAAAGAAATGATGTGGGGCAAAGCTTTGAAATAATGTCGTTTTTATATATGAGACATTATTATTATACGACTGGATATATCGAGCAGTTTTAGCACATAGTTCAAGCTCGTTAAAAAATAAACATAAGTCATGAGCAAATGTTTCTCCCCGCATTTAAGCTCATTAAAAAATGATTTAATTTCCGGTAAATAACCATCATGAATGTAGTACTTCAGCCTTTAAAGCCTTGGTCGTGTTCTCATCATCACCTCCACTCTGTATTGGCCGATCATTCACCTCCATTTGATTGTTTACCCCTTTTGAGGAACCGCTGTGAAGAATGATCCTATTAGCCATCCTTGTAACACTGCCATGATTGGGAAATTCCAAACCTTACCTGGAATCCACTGCTACCCAAATTTATCACTCGTTCCTCAAAGACGAGTTTCCTTTAAGCTCTTTTCAACTGACTCGTAAAATATGAAAAGATTTCCGAGCTATTGGCCTCTCCAGCTCGTTAAAGGGACCGGAAGTGCTATCCCTCCTTTAGATTTTAATCTTTTTGGACCTGAGGGATTATTACACAAAAAGATCGAGCGCTTGTTTTGTTTAGCTCGTTAAAAGTATCGAAAATTCATCCCTTCTGTATTATTTTATACTTTTTCAGACTTAAGGGATTAGATGACGAAAAAGGATTTTTGGAGTCTCCTTTACGTCCCTTTTCAGACTCTCTAAAATTGAAAAGGATCGAGTTATCTTTGTCGTTAAACTCGTTAAAACCTAATAGTGACAAACTTGTCCATAGCAAACAAGAACGAGTTTCACTATCACTAAGCTCGTTAAAACATAGCGATGGGTTTGCCCAAAGGGAAAATTATAGAACAAGCATATGTTATCCTCCTCAAGCTTGACAAAAATAAAGAGGTACTGGTCAGCAATGACTGGGGAAAAATTGGGAAGAAAACTTGAAGAAACTTTGTTGGTAGCAAGTCGCTCTTGAACATGACACTTTCACTCTGCATCCAAGTCGAGTTGGGTCGTTTCATTCACTGGTCACATCACCATGGTCACATCACACCATCCACATTTGGGGTTAATGCTACCAATCCATCATGTCAGTGTCACCGATATGTTCAAGAGAAGTCACTCAGAGAATTCCCCTGTGTCTCACCCGCTGCAATACATTTACGCTCCATTCTTTCATGACCGCCACCCTGAACCTTATATCACCAGATCGTTTTCACCTCCATTAAAATCATTTGCTCCGTTCTGTGTCATTGATGTGGGATTCATTAAGGCCCTCCTATGACGGATCGCTTCTTGTCGACATCAGCTCATCATCCAAGAAGTCGATCTAGGAATATCCATTTCAGTACTTTGAAGCTTGCATGCCTCAATGGCAAGTTTCTCACTTCCGGCGACAGGTTTACATCAATGACCTTCGACCGAAAGATTTTGCGTGGTGTTCGATTCCAAGTCCTTTATTCACACCACATGAATTGTACTATAGTACCTTGAGGATCATTATCATTATCGGTGATTCCTCTCGCGCCTGTTAACAACTTACATCATTGGCTGGTAATCAGGCGATGTCTTTCCATGTTCTACTTTAGAACATCTCTCACATGGATCGACTTGTACTTTGAGTGAAGATCGAACGAGATTGAAGACCCCAGATCTAGTTTCATCCATCCGGGCTGCGATATATATTCAGGAAAATAAAGACATCAAATGTACGTCATTGCTGCACAGATAATCATCCAATCAAAGGGATGATGGCTCTACCATAATCATCAATCTACACTCAGACGATTGTCTGTCCTATGTACATGAAAATGAATTTATAAAGCTGAGCATGGGAATGCCTACCTTAGCTAGACCATGAAAATATTATGAAGATAATGTATTGTATTGTATCTTATTACAGGTCTCCTTCAAGCTTGAAAGAACTTCGGATCCTCATGATAAAGCATTTCACCTGACATCAAAAAGATTAATGACCTCATGCTTTAGGGGGCAACTGTTATAGACATTTTTGGGCACTACAACCCCAAGCATAAAATTTCCATAAACCAAGGGCTCCTAAGTCCCTAAAAGTGTTGTTCCAACCCCTAAAGGAACAAGGTCAACTGATTACAGCTTCTCCCACAAGTTCTCCATGAAAAACTACTCAAAATTGGTCAAAACTGGATCATTTCACCTGCTCCATAGGCAAAGTGCGTTGCATCTCACCTAAATACACTCAGTGGGTGCATTGCATTTCAAAAATCCCTTCTATGGGGTGCAATGGGCGAGAAGAGACAAATGGCAGTGTCAATCCGCGAGGTGGAGAAGCATGGAATCTTCCAGAAACTTCTCCTATGACACTTGCCTCTCTAAATTCGACCAAGGATGAGTAAGAGATCATCAGTCTCCAAGTGGAAGCAAGAACTATCAGAGGGAAGACACTTATCAAATCACAAGCTGACTCATCTCCCTTACAGACATCTATATATGGATCCGTCATCCCAGAGATCCAGGGGCTGGAATTTTGCATCTTGTAAGGAATTGTTGTTGGTTTCTTGAGGCAACATCATAGTGTTGGGTGATCTAAGCTTTGCATGAGGTGAAGAAGGGCTTACTTATTGAGAGGATGATGCTGGGTCAGAAAAACTGGTTGTAACTCTCTTGGCTCTTTCTTGATTATCAATAAATCTATTCAAGTTTTCCTCCATACTCTTGTGTAATTCATGTTTTGTGCATTTGTATGGTCAATTTACATCTGATCCTAGATCGTTTATGATAATAGATCCATGTTCTTGTATAGTGTTATGCTGCTTTAATTCTATAGGTACTCTGCGAAGCTAGGTATACGAGAAAGCAAGTAGCAAAAGACTATCAGAAGAGAGAGGAATCGAGTAAGGAACCAATCGCAAGACAGAGGTTGGTCTCCTTTATTCTTCTCTCATCTATCTTTCATAAAGGAAAATGAAAGTAGTTTTACTTTGTTTGTTTCTAAGGTAGCTACCCGCCTCAGTGGGATTAGCAGTTCTGCATAGACACTTTTCCCTGTAACAACTACCCAAACACTTAAGGTTCAAAAGGTGTACCCCACAGAAATGGTTGAAAGAAGAAAACAAGGATTGTGTTACTACTGTGATGACAAATACTCCCTGGGGCATAAATGCAAGGAACCCAAATTATTTCAAATTAATGTTACTAGTCATAGCTCATCTGAGGAAGCCCCACCCTTTGAGGGACTAGAGGAGGAAGGTGAGGATAGCCAGTAGGGCAATGAGCTCCCAGCTACGCTAGAAGAACCCTTTATCTCGCTCCATGCTTTGGAAGGCATTTCTGCTCCTCAAACTCTCAAAATCAAAGGTTTTATTAAACATTTCCTTATAGTAGTATTGATTGATAGTGGCATCACGCATAACTTTATCCATCAAAGAGTCATCGAAGCTGTTCATTTTTTTTCAGAGTAGTCTCTAATTTCCAGGTCCAGATTGTTGATGGGGGGACAATGAAATGTGAAGGCCACTGTGAAAATATCAAACTTCAGAGGGAGATTACCACCTAAAGACCCACATGTTTGCCATCAAAATGGGTGGTTGTGACATTGTCTTGGGTGCTGAATGGCTCCGCACACTAGGCCCAATCACAATGGATTTCGAGGAGTTATATATGAGCTTTAAGCATAATGACCACATGCATACCCTCTGTGGACTCCAGGCAAGTGCTCCTTCTATCATCAGCTCACATCGAATGGAAAAGTTTTTAAAAAAGGGCCATCATGGAGTTATCACCCAATTTAATGCCATCTAGGCCATCGAGCCCACTACTCTTCATATTCATCCTAAGATGCAACAGGTCTTAAACCGCCACCCACAGGTCTTTTACAAATCTAACGAGCTTCCACCCTCTAGAGGGGAACATGATCATAGCATCACTTTGGTCCCAAGGGCACAACCACCGAATGTGCGCCCATATAGATATCCTTTCCCCCAAAAGAATGAAATTGAAAAAATCATCAAGGAACTCCTAGAAGCTGGTGTCATTTGTCCTAGCATCAGTCCTTAATCATCACTTGTGGTCATGGTGCTCAAGAAATATGGGGAATGGCGCATGTGTCAAGACTTCAGGGCCCTCAACAAGCTCACGATCAAAGATAAATTCCCTATATCGGTTGTTGATGATTTGCTGGATGAAATAAATGGTGCTCAATTCTTTACTAAGCTAGATCTTCTCTCGGGCTATTACCAAAATACACATGAAAGAAGTAAACATTCCCAAGACTTCTTTCCAAACTCATGAAAGCCATTATGAATTTTTTTTCATGCCATTTGGTCTTTATAATGCCCCATCCACTTTTCATAGCCTCATGAATCACCTACTCAAACCATATCTCAGAAAATTTGTCCCCGTTTTCTTTGATGACATTCTCATCTACAGCCTTACCTGGGAAAAACATCTTCAGCATGTAGACCTGCTCTTGTGACTACTCAGGAAGCATAAATCATTTGTCAAATTGTCCAAGTGCTCTTTTGGCATGGGAGAATTCAAGTATTTGGGCCACATTGTGGGGCGAGAAGGTGTCACGGTGGATCCCAAAAAGATCCAGGCAATGCATGATTGGCCCCAACCAAAGACCTTGAAGAGTTCGAGAGGATTTTTGGGTCTCACAGGCTACTATCACAAATTTGTCGGTAATTATGGTCACATTGCTAGACCCCTCACTCACCTTCTCAGGAAAAAATCATTCCTATGGACTGATGAAGCACAACAGGCGTTTATGGCTCTCAAACAAGCCATGTGTTCTACTCTCGTATTGGCACTACCTGACTTCACCAAATCTTTTGTGATTGAATGTGATGCTTCAGGTACGGGTATTGGGGTTGTCTTAATGCAGGAAGGTTAACCCTTGGCTTTCGCCAGCCAACAACTAAGTGTAAAACATCTAGGACAATCTACCTATGAGAAGGAGATGATGGCCATCTTACATGTAGTAGATACCTAGCGACCATACTTATTGGGGTGGAATTTCCAAATCCGCATAGACCATCAAAGCCTCAAATATTTTTTGGAGCAACATCTATCCTCGCCACAACAAAATAAATGGCTAGCCAAAATGATGGGATATGATTATGAGATAATTTACAAGAAAGGGCACAAAAATGTAGTAGTGGATGCTTTATCATGCCAATTTTAGGATGACAACACCCTGCTAGCAATATCTCTTCCCATTCCAAATTGGATTGAAGAAGCCCACAAGGAATGGTTTTCACATCCTTCTCTCTCCCAACTCATTAATAACTTGCAAGCAGATCCTAATTCCACAGTGGGCTACTCTTGGAAGGATGAGATTCTTCACTACAAGGATAGAGTAGTGATATCACCGACATCCACCCTCAAAATGCGCATTTTGGCAGAGTTGCACTCATCTCCCACTGCAGGCCATGCAGGCTTTCAGAAGACTTATGCTCGCACTCATCGTTCCTTCTTTTGGACAGGCATGAAAACTGACATTCTTACTTTTGTAGCTAAATTTGATGTGTGTCAATGCCACAAAGGAGAAACAATCAAGTCCCCAGGCACCTTACAACCATTTCCCATCTGTGCCTCAATCTAGATGGATGTTTCTATGGATTTCATTACTGGTCTTCTGAAGTCATTCAACAAGTTAGTCCTCATGGTGGTTGTGGACATACTTTCTAAGTATGCTCATTTTTTCACCTACCCCACCCATTTACCCCCACTTTGGTGGCTCAATCTTTCATGGACCAGATCTTCAATCTGCATGGCATGCCCACTTCTATTATGTCTGATTGTGACCTAATCTTCACCAATAACTTTTGGCAAGAACTTTTCAAGCTACAAGGAACCCAACTCCAACTAAGTACTTCCTATCATCCCTAAACTGATGGTCAAACTGAAGCAGTCAACAAATGTTTGGAGACCTACCTTAGGTGCTTCACTTCAAAAAAGCAACATCAATGGGTACAGTGGTTACCTCTAGCTGAATGGTGGTATAATACTAATTATCATGTTGCCACCAAGATGAATCCATATGAAGTAGTGTATGGTCAACTCCCCCCTTCACCTACTTCTTATATCCCTGGATGCTCTAAGGTGAAAGCAGTGGATCAACTCCTACAGAACCGTGTAACCATACTAGCCTGTCTCAAAGATAATCTCCATCAAGATCAAAATCACATGAAGCAATAGGCAGACCAACATTGTTCAGAGTGCACATTTCAAGAAGAGGATCAGATATTCTTGAGGCTGCAACCATACAAGAAAACATCACTCAAATACAAGGGCCGTCAGAAATTATCTCCAAAATTCTACGGTCCTTATGAAATACTTCAACACATTGGAGAAGTAGCCTACAAGCTAGCCTTTCCCCCAACTGCAAAAATCCATCCCATCTTCCATGCATCATGCCTCAAGAAAGTGGTGGGGAACAATTGTAGAATTCAAACTAGTCTACGTGAATAGGATGAAGAAGGTTCACTTTGGCTCCAACTTGAATAGGTCCTCGACACGCGAGAACGACATCTGCGCAAACGCACGATCAAGGAAGTCCTTGTCGAGTGGAAAGACACCTCTCCAAAAGATGCGACCTAGGAACCAACTACTATTCATCAGCAGTTTCCACAACTTCAGCCTTGATGACAAGGCTATTTTCATGGGGGAGGGCATGTTAGGGTCCAACCCTAACCCCCTTATTTATGTAATAGGGTCAAGTCATAGTTATAGTTAGTTAAAGAGTCAATAAAGCCCATATTAATAATTGTAATTGGTTGACCTGCATTTAAAGAAAGGGACCACAGTTAGTTGCAAACGGGCCATGGTATTAGATAGATGGTATTAAGAGAACCATGGTACCGACTCATGGTATTGCATGTATGGATCCTATATAAAGGATAAAGACTCCCCATTGAGGAGCATCATGTCTTATTTTGTAATCGAGCTCTGCTCTACTGGAGGTTACCCCCTCAAAGAGGAAAGTGAACATTGCTTTCATCTCTGAATAATAAAATACTTGTTGTTATTTCTCATTTTGTTCTGTGTTCTAGTTTGTATTTCTTCATATATTTGGTATTTTGGCATCTTCTCACAAGTCAATATCATAATAGACAGAATATCTAACCAAATGGGTGGAAGCACAACCCATAAAGGATTGTACAGGGGCTATGGTTGTAATGTTCTTGTTTGAGTATGTCTTAACAAGGTTTGGATGCCTGAAAGTGTTGATGAGTGACAGGGGTATGTAATTTCTGAATGAAACAATCATCACATTGACCGATGAGTTCTAGTTCTACCATTAGAAGAGTACATCATATCACCCATAGGAAAATGGAACTATCGAAGCTTTTAACAATATTTTGGAGAACGCGCTAAAGAAGATCTGCAATGCGCAATGAAATGACTGGGATGTATGCGTACTTTCAGTGCTATGGGCTTATAGGACTACTTGTAAGAAGCTGACAGGAAAAACATCGTTCAGATTGGTCTATGAGGTTGAAGTTGTAATGCTGATGGAATACATTGTGCCTAGTCTGTGCATAGCAGCTTTGATGGATATGGCAGATCGCGATGCCTTGGAAGAATGGTTCATTATCACCATATCAAGCTTCGCACATTCAAGGTAAATGAACTTGTCCTGTTATATGATAGTAATTTCATTAAATTTCTAGGTAAATTCTAGATGCATTGGTTAGGGCCATACATTGTCAAATAAATTATAGATGGCGGCGTAGTTCAGCTCGCGAAGTTTAATGGGGAACCCTTCCTGAGGAGAGTGAATGGAAGCAAGTTGAAGTTGTATAGAGAGGGTCCTACGCAATGACTATATGGCAGCAGGATAGTCATAGTGCTCTAGGCAGTTGCAAGGGAGCGTGGGACTATAAACTACACTGCTGGCTTAGAGGACAAGGCAGCGAGCAGGCTACATAGAGAGTGAAGAAGATGCAACAAATGAAGTTGCGCTCAGGAATCTATGCCATGGGGAAGGTACCATGCAACCCATTAGGAAAATGACTATTGGAGCTATTATTCATTATTTGACGGCTAGAAAGTAGTTAAGAGGGGTGGGGTGGTGGCAATTAAGGCAAAATTATTTGAATATCTGCCACCAAAATAGAATTTATTATCTAAATTTGGGGGCAACAGTCAGATTTGAATTCAAAACCCTCTATAGATTACGCATGTCATTCCAACAGAGAACACTTTGCTCTCTAAGACTTGCTAGTGAATTTTGTTGTCTATCGCATATGAGCCAAGCATTCTGGGAGGAATTTTTGTCGTGCCCTCCGTTTCTAAACTATTCTACAGAAGACTGGGAGTTATTCATTAAGAAAATGACTTCCACTAACCCCGTTGAAGCCCTGAGTTTGGAAGTAGCTGTGTCCAACGAGCTAGGACTAGACATGTCTAGTATGGAAGCTACCCTTCTTGTGCCCACAACACCTAGGTCACATGGGCCGCAACAGATTGTGGCGAAAGAAAAAAAACTTGCTATGAAAGAAAAGGAACAAGCCACGAAACAAAGGTCAAAGAAGCTCGTGCCAGTGTGCATGTCACCAAGGAAGCATACGGAGACACAGGTGAAGCCGAAAAAGGATAAGCAGCCAGAAAAAGGAGTGGACCTAGAGGAGGAAGAATTCTAGGGTATCGAGGATATTGATGCCGAAGGAGTGGAGCCTATGATGAGTTTGCTTGAGTACATCCCTCCGTGGAAGGGAAAAGCTAAAGTCATGAAGGATTCTGATACAAGGAAATTTTTAGTTTCAACACCTTTGTTACCTAAGCAAGTTGTGTTTGAGGGTCTTAGGCTGGCATGCATTCCACTACTTAAAATGGAATATTGGAACCTCGTAGACCACATGAAGTTTCTACACTTGGCGAGTCATAAGTATATGCAGAAAACCTACTATGATGACTCAGGGGTTACAATTTTGGAGCCAATGAAGTGGGTGTGCGGTGTTGAGCATTCAGGGTTGCTCAATCTGTTGTTAGTCTTGCATTATCGCCGGACCCCCATTAATACGGTTTGTGTGTGCCAACTCCTCGCACTGGTGCATAATGGGTGCCTATGGCTAGGAGAGCCTATCCCTATCACCAACATGTTGATCCATAGGATCACTAAGTTACCTTACAAGGGAGCAAACCCTGCTAAGAAGTTTGGAGGAAAAACCAGAGAGAAAGAGTTGGCAGATAAGACGAAGAAGGAGTTTGGTCTGATGAAAAAATCATGAGGGTACTCTATCATGTCCATATCAGACCCGGAAGTACAGTTGGCTGCCCAGATTATAGTAGGCAAAGTAATGAGAAAATTTCAAGCAGATGAAGTTCCAGTGCAAGTCATATCACTCACATCTCAATCTGTGAAGGGGGTTTAGTACAACTGGGCCAAGTATCTATGTCAAGAGCTCCTCGAGAATTGTCTTGAGGCCTAGGATGAGATCAAGCCATTTCATTACACCTGGTTGTTGTTGTTATTTTTTTGGTTGCTTAATGGTTACCGAAGGATAGCCAATTTCCTCCATAAAAATAAGAATTGCCCGAGGTGGCGCAGTTTTCCTCGTTAAAGAGCTCAAACATCTAAAGCGTGTTAAGGAGACAAAGATCTTTTGGGTTCTGATGGAGATGGACATGCATATGGTGGTTAACCAGTAGCCAAGGTTGTCTCCCACCTTGTATGTGTAGCTATAAATTTATGCAGAATTCAAAGCCGATTTTCATAGGGTCTCGATCAAAGTGTGCAAAGACCCTGAGCAGAAATGGCACCCGTTCCCTTATATGGTGATGGATACAGATATCCAAGAAGTTGTGGGGCTTTAACCGCGGGAATGTTGCACGCCTACAGAGTTAGATGCAGGAACAAGCACAGGCACATAACGCTCTGTTGCACAGAAGCAAAAGGATGCCACTCAGAAAGTTGCATGCACATTGGCTGAGAAAAAGAAGGAGGAGGTTGTTACTATAGCTTCAGAGAAAGCCCCGTATGGAGAAGAAGTATATTGACAAAGCACAGGCAGAGCATGAACATAAGGATGCAAAGGAAAGAGAGAAGTCTTCTTTCGACCACACTGATGAGAAAGAGTTGTCAGAGCAAGGAGGAGGTGGCGGTGAAGAGAAAACCACTCCTTTCATCTTGAAGAAGTGTGCACAGGAGTAGCAAGGTGGGCAGCGGAAGAAACAAAAGTCTGATAAGCAGACACATGTTGATCCCATGGTGCTAACAGAGGTAAATCTCGATGAGATCGACGACAAAATTTGAGACACGATGACAGAGGTGCTACAAAAATTTGAGCATCATTACATTCAGATGCTCAGGAGCATCCAGAAGGATCTGCGCAAGCTGCAATTCCAGGTGAACAGAATTCAGGTGAACGGTGAGAAGGCAAGCGACATGCAATCCAGCCTAACTTAGGGAAGGAGTGTAGTAGCATAGGTTGACTAGCCTCAGGACATAAGAGTCTTTCCTTTACCTGAAGGGTCAATCCGTGTGAAGTCGAATGAGTATCGCGTGGTGCTTCATATAGTAAAGACATGGGGCTGAACCTTGCTGCGCTACTGCTTGAGTCTCTCCATGCACTACATTTGGGGGTCATGGAAGAGCTCAAGATAATAGAACAGCATGTGCCCACTACCGTTAATGAGTTCAAATTCAACAACCAGCAGCTTTTCGTAGAAAATTCTCGGGCCTTGAAGGAGCAGGAGGAGTTGCGCACACAACATTAGAACCTGGTTACAGCAATCGAGCAAGCCTGCAAATTTGTACCTAAGTTAGGTATATCTGATGATGTAGAGGCCTCATCCAAGGTAAGGAAATTAGCTTTTGTAGTGTGTGCTTCAAAGTAGAAGGTCAACAAGGTGACTTTCGACCTCGGGATGCAGATAGTTGAGTTGCAGTTGAACTTGCAGCCAACCACACAGCCTAAGGTTCAAGAATAAAGGAACGTGACAATTAAAGAATCCATGGCTCAACTAGATGTCATCGTTCAAGGGTGTGACAAACTCTTCACTCAGGCACTAGGAATATGGGATACATTGCAGGAGGACCCTATGCTGCAACAGTTGAGCATGGAACTTAGGGAAGCGTAGTAACAGTACAATGAAATTACCGTGACAATGTGGACATTGGCACTAGTCCAACGTTTCGCACTCTTACAAGAAGGTAAAGAAAAAGTGTTGCACATTCAGGAATTGTAGAAGAATAAGTTTGTGCTCAGTGCATGGCTTGAGCCCTAGATAGAGGAAGCCAACAATTCTCACAGACCATTCTTGAGTAGCTGAAGGCTATGCAACAAATACAAAGGACTACGCAACTAGTAGTAGAAAGGCCAACCACAGAGAAACTGGTATAGAAGGTGATGCAAGTAGTAGAACAGAGTACCACGAAGCTACAAGCACTTACCAAGGCATTCAACAAACTCTGCCAGAAATTAGAGCAACCACCTGAGTGACTCAAGGGCGAGTCATGATCTTTGTTTTGGGGGCCTGTTGGGAAGGGGTCCCCATGGGAAGAATGGAATTAATTTGTCAACTTTTGTAACAAATTTTGTAAAATATGTAAATTCTCCATGATTTGTGGATGCGAAGCACGTACATGAATAAGAGTCAAAGGGGTTTAGCCCCTTGTTTTAAGTAAATTTTTTAGTTAGTTTTGAGATTCACCCATGGTCCGTGGACCATGGCATTGTATAGAAAAGTTTATAAATGGTCAAGTCTTAGTGAGTCTAAGGATAAGTTTTTGACATAGTTTTTGGATAGAGAATTGGGTTGAAGAGTCCTTGGTAAAAGCTAAGGCAGGAAGGATCTGCTTCCTGTGCTTGGTTAGAGAAGGGAAGGCTCCACAGCTAAGTGCGCGGACCCCTGCAGCGGTGTGTGTAGGGTAGTTTGAGTTTGTAATCAGTGAATTGAAGATCAATAAAGACATGTTTTTGAAGAATTATTGAGTATTTTTGTTCATATTTGTTTATGTTATATGTCACCGATTAATGACATGTTTTATGAAATAATGATTAAATGCTTCATGATTCTCTTGAACCTATCTTAGTAAGGTACGCAAAGAATACTTAGGCACTTCCGCGAAGTTTCTGGTGATTTCTCTTATGTTTTTTGATGAATCAAGTAGATCTGCGCGAACTCCAATTTAGGATTGCTTCCTAATGCGCATAAGAAGGTAATTTGACTATTAAAGGTCTGCAAGGACTGATCATAGACCTTCATGAAGCTCTGAATACCACTTTAGCTGAGTTATAGGGACATGCCCTAGGAGTCTATCGATCTGAGCGGAGGCAAATCCAAGGCATTGGAAAACATCACACTAGTCTCTGGATGCAGAAACTTGGTTCTTTCATCCCCCCATACTGCTTCGGGTGAGATTGCATCCTGTGCTATGTAGGTTGTTCCCGAAAGGGCCAGCGGTGTAGGGCTTTGTTGGTTGGCACAACTAACTTTGAACCTAGGTCAGGACCCCCTAAGCCAACATGCATTGATTTGTAGTGATCAAAGATATGGCGGTAGGAAGGGCTATCTCTGGTATCCTGTACAACTTATTAGCCAAAGTAATATTCACAGAACAAGGTCTAGACTCATATACAACATGACGCTTCCATAAGTATGGTTGTCCTAACAATACATCAAAAACTTCAAGAGGACCAATGTCATAGAGTACCTCATCCATGAAGGGCTTGATGCTGTAAGGAAGGCAGCACTGTTGGCTGATGCGAAGATCTCGTCCTTGGTGAAGCCACCCAATGGTGTACAATGTGGATGTGTTGTAGTCTTTAAGCCCAACCACTTCACCACCTCTACTGAAATGAGGTTATTATAGCTCCTATTTTCGATAATGAACTGCAGCAGAGAACCCTTCACCCACATCTACGAATAGAAGAGGCGTTCCCCCTCCTTTGGATCTTCAGGCTCAATTTTCTGGATCTTTTTTGTGACCATGGTGGCACTGGGCTCCACATCAATGATCTGCTTCCCTTTGCTAGTTCCCTTATCGGGTTCTAATTCAGAGTTAGAACCTATGTTTGATTCGGAAGCCTTCAGCTCGGCCACCAGTGACTGCTTGGCCTAACACTCACTTGTATTGTGATTGGAGCTCTTATGGAACTCACACCATTTTCTTGTGTCCTTCTTCATCTTCATGGTGTTGTTCTTTTCTTGTGGCTTCGGCGAGTTTTCCTGGGTAGCCCCGCCTTGGCTTGGTCCTTTGTTCTGTGTTTGGGGGTGCCTTTTCCTTTCTTCGGATTTGTAGATCCAAAGGCCCGATTCTTTTTTTTAAACTTCTGCTCAATATTTACAGCATACCGATACACTATGCTAAGCAAGGATATGTCTAGGAACTCCATCTCATCCTAGATGTACTTTTGTAGAGAACTGCCATAATTGAGCACCAAATGCCACTCAGTATCCTTGATACCAAGGTTCCTGCAAAGGGTATGGAAAGTATTTGTGAACTCTAGCACATCTTGGTCCCTTCCCTACCATAGCATGCTCCACCATATGTATTTATCTGCATAGCTCCCAACAGGATAATATTGTTCCTTAATGGTATCTCGGAAAGAATTCCAAGTGGGTGCGGCTAAAAACAGCGAGGGTTCACTCTCGCCCTTTTGTTCACAATAGGTTTACCACTAGTCCTTAACGTGTGGGGCGGCTTTGATAAGTGAAAAAGTGTTAGCCTCACTCTCACACTAAAAACAATTCTAAGTCCAAATAATTAAATTAATTAAAATCATGAAAGTTAGGATTTAATCCTACCTTTCTAGATTTAGTTTGTTCCTCATGGTTAGGAGTTAGTTTAGGCTTAGTTGGTTGAGAGATTCTCTCCAACTAGTTAGGCTACTAGATTAGTGTGTTGTTGAGATATTTTCTCAACCATAGTGTCCAAGATAGACGTACTATCTTGAGACCAAATTCCTCATGTATTTATTTGTACTATTATCATTCTTTGTACATTGGATTGATTAATAATGAGAATGTGAGGAATGTTGTAAGGCTGACCCCTTTTCCGCCATGTTTGGTTTTTCTATATGTCTAATATTTATTTTATGAGTGTGAGTGTGTATTATTAGTTGATTTAGTTTTCTTCAATTGGTATCGGAGCTAAGGGTTTTGAGACTAAAGAAATTACTAGGTTGTGTTTAATTAATGAGTTGATCTCTATGGTGAAGCACTTGGCCGTAAGAAGAATCATGGGTCCAAATTGATGCTGACTCCTGTGCATAGTGGAGGATGATTAAAGAGCATTGCATAGATGTTGCATAGAGCAGGAGCGATGTCTGCTGTAAGAATCACTTTTGGGTAGCCAAGACTGCGACCTGCGGGAATACCACCAACTGTGGAGCTAAATTGAGCCAAATATGACTTTTGATTTTGATCTCAGATGGATTCCATAATGCGATCTGAAAATTTTTTATCGGTGTGTGTGAAGTCTGCAAGTCTCTTCTACTTGTCCTTTGAGAGCGTCATATGGTAAAGGAAATGAAGTTCGAGGAACTCCTGCAACCTTAATGATTTCAAGGCCACGATGAATGTGGCACCAGTCATTGCGCTCCACATTACAAGCAGTGGAATCACCTGCTTTCAGAAGAAGATACACAACTGTATCCCAGTCACCATTTTTCTAGAGTGTTCTAAGCTCTGATTTCACATTAGAGACAATTTCAAGAGATGTTTCTGGCACATCCAGCTTGCCATACAAATACCATCAGTAGAATTGCGAAAGTCCAACATTTCTCCCATACTGCAATTCACGACGATAAATGTTGCTGCAACATCCATGGAATTCTTGCGTGAAGATGCAAGGGGTTTCTGCTACCGTTGCGACATCTTAGCCTATTACTTCTACTGCCTACAAAGAAATTGTGTTTAAATTTCTACATGTTGGATCGTTGGTTGAGATTGCATGGTCGATATGCATTTTTAGATCTGCGTGGGAGGCTACTGTATTGAAGGTTTGACTACATGGCCCTTGCCACAATAAGACTCTGCCAACGTTACTGATTATCAACAAAGGAACATTCATGGCATCCACGGAGTTGAAAATGTAGGAAGGTTTCACGTATTGGTTCCAAGTATTGATTGAATGGGTCAACGTTGCAACACATTAGCTACATCAATATGCCATCGATATCCAACCCAGGTCAAAAGATAACTCTGAAAGGGATTACGATTTTTACTTCTAACAGTAATGATTTTCCCACATGGCTCATTCCCCATCAAAAATCTCGAGATTGGTTCACGATGGCTGGTCAACAATGCGAACAGTCAATAGAAATAAGGTATGGTGAATAGTGGTCGTGATGTGAATGGTTCCAACCATGCCACAGTCAATACGTTCAACTCAAATCCTTCTACCGCAAATGCAAAAAATGTGGAACAACTCTGAAGTTGTTACGATTTTATTGCGAGTCTACGCCAGAGATACTGCAAATGGATTAATTATTGAATTCGTTATCGTATCTGTGATTTTCTCTTACACATTTTTACAAATAATGAAGGAAGAAACTAGTTCCACATAAATTTAATTATGCATGGTGGAGATGCGGGGTAAACGATTTTGGCTCAGTGTAGAAATGGATGATTGCAGAGTTGTGAATGATGTTGAGTGCCATTAATCTTCCACCTTCCATGTAGAATTTTTGCTCACCATTGATAGGAGGTTACAATTTGGGCAATTCTGTTTCAAACATCGGCTCAAGAGAAGCAGTCCAATCAATGAAATTCGTTGGAGATATACAAACACAAATGAAAACTGCGTGGAGGAGGATTGGATTAAAGGTGTGCGTTATTTTTTTTTTAAAAGGAACGAGCACAAAATTTTAATTTTTTAAATCATTTCACTTGTATAAGTGACTTCATACACTTTATTTCATTTTTTAAAGTTACATCATAAAATTATTTTTTTTTATATAAAGTGATAAGTTTTGGAGAGATGAGTATTTGTAATTTTTTTATGTAATGGAGTCATAAGCGAATTTTTGTGATAAGTGAAAGTCGTTATTGTAATCCAAAGTAATATTTTACTTTGAGAGCGATTGAGTCAGTGAAGGTAGTTTTTGAAGACAATTTGCTTCCAAAGTTTTCAAGTGTGACATTCTCATTGCTTGAGAAGGTGAAGGTTGATGTACTCCCATATTTAAATAAAAACATATCTTTTTGGTGGTGATTGTGTCCTAGATCTGCCTGAAATTGAATAAGGGGATCTTAGGTACACCATGTGTATGTTTGTGATGGTGCATGATTCTTGATATTGTTTTTGTTTTGTGTCTAGTTTTGACACTAACCTTCATGTGGTATCTTTTTAATATGGTACACATGTAGCACACAACAAATTAGCGAATTGCATGCACATAATCAATTCCATTCAACCTTATGTAATCAAGAAAACTACAAGCAATCAAGAAGCAACAATACATAATCAAGTTGTCCAAGACATTTCTACTTCAACAAGTAATTCAACTTCATTCACTCAAGGAAATCAAGTTAATGAAGTTGTCATCTACATCAACAATCAACTACATCACCAACATTTGCATCATTTCAACATCAAACTTTTGGACAATGCACTTGCAACTTTTTTGTAAAAGTCCACTCAAAACAAAATTGTAACTTGCAAAATCATAATTTGTAAGTTAACTTGTAAACAAATTCAAATAAAATTGAGTTGAATTGTTAGGGTGCATTCTCAGTTGAAACCAACACCCAAGATTTGAATTGATATGGAATCAAATAAGTCTAGTGAGTCCATTGTTTTCAATAAGTCATAAAATTCATTTGAACCTGTCATTCAAATCATTGTAAACATTTCTCTTGGGTGCATTTTTGATAGTATTCGACACCCTTCTTTCGATAAATCATGAGAGTGAGTTCAAGCACGTGCAAAGTTCACAACATCAAGTGAGCGTGAAACTGGTTGAAGCAAGCATCAATTGAGCGAGTTCAGATCTAAAGAACGAAAATGTGATATTCAAACAACCATCAAGCACAACATCTACAACAAATGAGCCAGTGTGAAGTTGATTGAAGCATTCACAAAGTGTTAGTGAAGCATTCAAGCAAAGCGATCGTCATCAAGCGAGCGTGAAATCAAGAGTTCAAGCAACCAAGTTATAAAAATATAGCAAGTCTTTAAAGCATCAACAATAAGCAATAGTACAAGCGAGCATGAATTCAAAGTGAGCAAGCTAACATGGCGACACACATTCAACTATCCCAAATTCTTAACAATTTGATTTTATCATCAGCTGGCGACATGGTGAACATCAGCAAAACAACTCTTGTTGATATTCAAATGCATCTTCAAAATGCACATGAAATGATTGAGTTCCTTCAACTTGCGTCGCAACTACAAAGAACTAAGTTGCTATAGAAGAGTGATGCTTTCAAGTCTTTGAACAATACAAATACAGCTAATGATTCCAAGTCACTAATCCAACCAACTTCAAGTGTCGAAGTGGTCCCTGATCTAGTTCAACTTTCTTCCAAACCAATCATCAAGCCATGGGAAGAAATCCAAAGTAACAAAAATAAACGAGGCTTAGGATATGTCAAAGATTACACCAAATTGCATATCCCAGATTATTCAAGGCCCATTAAGTTTTTCAGTGAAGGGTTTCTTGTACAAATCACATCGGCTAGTTCTAAGAAAGTTGTAGAAAAGACATGCACGCAAACTGAAGTTGCAGTTAAACCAAAATGCCTTCATTGTCAAAACACTGGTCATCTGGAAGATCAGTGTTTTGATCTCCATCCTTGTCACCATTGTGGTGAGTCAAATCATTCATCAGCGCAATGCAGCAAACAACAACAATCAACCAGATTGAAGATCGATTATTCATGGATTGATCCCTGGGAATGGTCATCCATGGCTAGAAGATCATATAAGTTTTACAATCGAATTCACTCACACATATTGTAGCCAACAGTAAAAATGAAGATGGTACTCTCATGAAGTTGAATGGGGGAGTACACCAGTGAAGCACTCCTACACCTAAAAGGGGGGAGTTCAGAAATAATTTGAAGAAAATTGTCTCTCCTTTCAGCTGACAAAGGGGGGAAAATGTTAATGAAATTGACAACGGTTATTAGACTGAAAGTCTCAACAACATCAGTGAAGCAACCAATGGGAATTTTCAGTGGTTGTCCAACTGAAATTCTCAACAACATCAACAAAGCAGCTAGTGGGCATTTTCAACAGCAAGTGAGCATCAACAAAATTCGCAAGTGGGCGATCGACAACAAAGTCAGCCGTGAGCAGTTTTCAAACACAGCAAAAGCAACAGTGAGTTGTTTTTCAACGTCATTAGCCAGTGGGTGTTCTCTATATTTTGTCAGTGGACAAAGGATGTTGATTGCAAGAAAAGGACAAATGGATCCTTTTGTAGCTTGGCACGTGATGGAGTTGTCAAGCGACATTCAGAGCTGAATCAAACATGCAGCTAACTCATGGTCTCTTGATATTGCAGTTTCTTCAACATACAGTTTGGCGGTTTTTCATGCAAATGTTTTTTTAGGATCAACAATTTCAGCATGAGAACTTGGAATATGGTTCCCAGTTATTAATTTGGACTTATCATTGGGGGGGGGAATGTTAACCTCACTCTCACATTAAAAACAATTCTAAGTCCAAATAATTAAATTAATTAAAATCATGAAAGTTAGGATTTAATCCTACCTTTCTAGATTGAGTTTGTTCCTCATGGTTAGGAGTCAGTTTAGGCTTAGTTTGTTGAGAGATTCTCTCCAACTAGTTAGGCTCCTAGATTAGTGCGTTGTTGAGATATTTTCTCAACCATAGTGTCCAAGATAGACGTACTATCTTGAGACCAACTTCCTCTTGTATTTATTTTTACTATTATCATTCTTTGTACATTGGATTGATTGATAATGAGAATGTGAGGAATGTTGTAAGGCTGAGGCATTTTCCACCATGTCTGGTTTTTCTATATGTCTAATATTTATTTTATGTGTGAGTGTGTATTATTTGTTTATTAGTTTTATTCACAAACTAATCTTTTCCCGATTGGAAAAGTCATGAACTGAAAAATATCCTTCCAACAGATTTAACCATCTATCTATGGCTTTTTCATCTATCAAGCCTTCAAATGTGGGAATATCGAAGTTAACTTGTACCTTAAAAGGAGTAGTGCCTCTAGAGTGGCTGCTAGATGAAGATGCATCACCTATGAGTAGTTGTTGAAGGATCTAGGCAAACTTATCCATTATTGCGTCCCTCTGTCGCTCGAGGGCTTCCTCGAGAAACATTTTGAAAGGATCTCCTTCCCCCTTGTCTTTCTTCTCTTCCGCCATGGGAGGTCGTCAGTTTTTGTGAGGCTGATCCTGCATTGGTTAAACCAGATCAAGCCCTAAATATTTATACCCTGACCTCGTTGGGGACATGCAAAGAAAAACAAAGAAAAAGCAAACTGCTCTGATACCACTGATCTGAACTTAAACAGGAACGATACAACTTATAGATATAATCATATATAGAGTTGCAGCAGAAAAACACTTCATTTTATTAATAGAAAAATACTGAACTATGATTAAAAACAGAATGGAAATAAGATAGCTTGGGTGATGGTAGCTTATCTCTGAGAAGAGATGTGGTGGCTACATGCCTCTTAACTGAGTTACAATGAGGCTCAAGGGCCTTTTTATTATTCAACAATAAGACAAAACCATAAACAACCAAAACCCTAACCCGAGGAGATGTAACACCAAGAATTTATAGGCCTCGTTGGGGTTAGTTGGGCAGCCAACTTCCCGGGGCCATAACTTGGTCATATTATCTATGTTTGACGTGTATGATACCTCGTTGGAAAGATATCTCTGAGTACTACAACTTCCGACTTGATTTCTAATACAATTTTTGGAGAGATTTTCCTTAAAAAAATGTCGTTTAGGGCCTAAAAACAGCTCCGAAAGTTCAGGACCTGAAAAACTACCAAAAATAGTAAACTATGCTACAATTAAGGAAACTGAAAAACTTATCGAAACAATGGTGAGGGTCCAATTGGAATATGCGAGTGGCCACCAATATCTGCCTGGATCACTGCACATATTTCATGACTAACATTACAATTCAACCTCCGACATGCCTATCTCACGGACATGATTTTGAAGTGTAGGAGGATCTCTGGAATGACGTGTCACGTAGCTTGTATGATGGTGAAGGTGGAGCAGCTTTGCTTAGTCATGGTGTTGCCTTCATGGATTTCTTTGAAAGAAATGAGACCCATGAGGATCACATTGCATGCTCATTGTTCGCATTCACATTTTGAGAGTACACGCTGCAATAGTGTGTCACATTGCCTGAAACATCTATTCAATATTTTGATCAATTGATCAGAGAGTTGGCATGTGCTTTCTACCGATACAATCGTAGAACACTAAATAAGAAAATATGAATTTATGAAAATCACTTGATGAATCCGTTGAGCAATTTCACAAACGCTTTCATAATCTTGCATTTCAAATTCCTGAAGATGAAATTGATTGGAAATTTCTTGATAAAATATTTCAGTATCTTCTTCACATATTTGAAAATACACAAGTGTTACAACCATTCAAACCCCTCCCAACATACCTCAGTACTAGAGCTTCCAAATCTACGATGGACAAGGTTGTTATCACAAGTGAACGTTCATCCTCTTCTCATCAAGCATCTCTAGCTCCATAGTGCGAGGTGGGAGAAGGTGAGTGCACATCTATTGAACTGTCACATCCTCCCACCCCACCTGCTCTGGATATCTATGCGGATTTGGCTAGAAAGCCTGTTGGTTGTCATGATGTCTTGTCTTCTCAACCTCCATCTTATGGTTCCATTGATCCTCTAGATTTTACTTTGTTGTGTTCTCCCATTCTGAACTCCACATCTTGTGTTCACGAGGATCAAGTTGTCGACGGAGTTGGTGCTATGCAACCATCATGCACTGTCATTTATGATGAGTTTGTTTGGCAATCTGAAGAAGAACCCGTGGTGAGGGATGACTTCCTTCCATCCATGCCTCATCTACTCTATCTTGAGATCTCTTTTGATTCTTCAACTTTTGATTTTCCTTGTCAAAACTCATCACTGGATTCCGCTACTTCCAATCATTCACAAGACACACCAGATGACAGTCTATCATTGCATTGTGAAGGGGCCACATCTTTATCTGAAAATTCATTCAATATTTGATTTGTCATTTCCATAAATGTAGAGGGTGAACATCCTTATTTCTCATCAACCCCTCTGCATGATTCATCAAATCATGAGGATGTCGATGAACATCTCAAATTTTCTGATCGTGGTTGTCTTGATCTCTTTACTCCTTCATCTGATCACAAGGCTGATTCATTCGTTGTTGAACTTTCTAAGCCACTGGTCTTTGATGATAAACATGTTGATGAAATGGAAACCCCTCGAGATGTTAAGGCACTTCAACCCACGTTGATGGTTATGTCAGGCCCTTGTTTTCCTGAGGTTAGCTCCACTTCTTATCATAAATCTGTTGAAACACCCCAAGCTCCTCATCACTCTCTTGTTTTCATTGAATATCAATCTAGTTCACAGATTTCACTCCCTCCACCGAAATCACGTGATCCCACCTCTCATGCATTGGAGGAGTCATACACAATGACCACTCTTTCGAAACATAAGTTGATTCCCTTTTTAATGTTTTCTCGTTTTTCATGGTCAAAAGAGTGTACATTCTTATCATCTATGCATAGTGTGTTGCAACACCATGGTACGTCTGTAGAATGTTTTTCTTTCACATTTATTCTTTTCTTTTTTGCAGACGCTTTTAAACATTCTAGTGTGTTGGTCTTGTTGTCTAGGTAAATCCCCTCTATGGATAGAGACAATCCCTCTAACCTAATGAATGGGTCTAGCAACTGAAGTGTCAATCTACAAAACACTTTTCCTAAGTTACAATTGAAAGAGAGACGAAGAAGATGGCCTACCTCATTCTGATACTATCTCGATCTACTTCATTGAAGACCTTGAATCACTTGCATCATAGGCTCATTCCTATTGCTTACAGTGTTTATGCACCTGCACAAGAGATCAAGACACAACAAGGCATGCAAATACAAATAGCATATTCAAAAGTAACCTACTTAACTGATCAAGGAATGTTAAGCTAAATGATACATGAGTATACACATTTAGGGAAAATGAACTAGAATTTGTATATTAATAGAAAATAAGGGGAAGCATACAACCAATCCTTGATGTTGATAGGCACTCCTTGAATGAATATCCAAGTCCAAGTTAAGCTCTCCAAGCACTCCTTCTCCAAGCCAAATGAGTAGTACATAGGCACAATATTAGCATAAGGGTGCAAATAGGAAAAGATAAACCATTTGGGAATGGGAGAGGATGAATACATAGAGTGAGAAAGGGAGTTAGGATCTCTCCAAAGATAGGAGTAGGCCCTTATCTCAAGGAGGTAGCTCATAGGGATAACACCAAGAGGCCAAGTTGGGAGAATTCGACCTCATCTATGCCAAACAACCTCCAACTTGCCGCTCTAGAAGCTCCTAGATCACGAAGTTTCTCATCCTCTTTTGGAAAATTGCCTTTTTGGAATCATCGGGGGTATACAAGTGAACAGAGAGATGCCATCGTGGGTCAAGTGTAGTGCAATGGGAAATCATCATTGTTTTTAGTCTCATAAGCATGATGATTCTCAAATTAGGGTTTTAGAGCTATTTCTTTCAGGGAAAGCTCAAGTCATTTTCCAATCAATGTATTAGGAAGGATCTGAGTTGCATATATGAATGTGTACACTAAATAATGGTCATGTTTTGAGCACTTTGGGGTATGTGAGAGGGAAGTGCAGGAGGTGTGACAAAATACTGTGTAACAGATGACCCCTAAAGCGTGAAGGCAAAACAAGGAGTGATGGTTGAGATGCTTTAAGAGCTTTTGCAAGGATGAGAACAATCATTGTTAGGAGATCTAAAAATCAAGGATGCATATACATATATATATCTAATATCATGAATCCACGGCATGGATGCAGCCATCTGAATGATAAGGACTACATGAAAATATCCATGGTATGAGCGCAGCCACCCAAATGAGAAGGGTCATTTGTGAATCTAAGATCCAAGGTATGGATGCAACCATCCGATATAAAAGGATCATCATAAATGTAAAGTCCCACTGTATTCTCACAACCATCTGTATAGCAGAAACATGTGTACAATCATGAATAACATATAACTCCATGTAGCTTGAGTCATATCAAATAAGACTCATGGTCTTGCGCTCCATCCCGACCCGATCAAAGTACGAATTTTAACATGCGAATAAATGTGTTGAAGTCGAACATGCTAGAAAACCACTTGATTACAGCCAATGATGTGGATCGTTAACAGGTACGAGAGAAACCACCAATAATGACAATGGCTCTCAAGGTACGACAGTACAATCCGTGAATGTGATAATGAAGTTGAAGTCGAACACTCATGGAATCACCCAATCGAAGGCCAATGATGAAGACCTGTCGTCAGATGCGAAGAACTTGCCATTAAGGCATGCAAGCTCTAAGGTACTGAAAGGGAGTTTCTAAGTCATCTTCCTAGATAATGAGTTGAAGTCGACAGGAAGTGACCCGTCAAAGGAGGGAAATGATGAGTCCCCCATCATCGACACGAAACAAGGAATAAAGTGGAATGAAATGAATAAGATCCAAGACTGTAACAATGGGTCAGACAATGTATAGGTAAATAATTGAAGATAGGACTTCTCTTGAACACTGTCAACATGACTCTGGAGTGTGGTATAATTTGATTCAACATTGGACTAAAGGTCATGATGAAAAAAAGAAATACTCAAATGAGAGGCAAAATGGATCACCCAAACCTGGGAGGACAAGTGACTGAGTGAGGATATCCCAAACCCGACATAAACGTAGAAGAGTATCATGTTCAAGAGCGACAGGCTGTCTATATAAAGGATGTATCATCTTCATTTTCCCCCGCTATTTCTAGCAAGTACCCCAATTATTTTATCACAAGCTTGAAGGGGATAGCATATGCTTGTCATGTAAGTTCATTCTTCGAATGAATCCATCCTAGTAAGTTTTACAAGTCCTAGGAAGGAGAAGCTCGGTCTCATCATGGTGACGAGTCTTTTGTCATAAAATTTTAACGAGTTTGGCGTAAGAATAACTCGGTATCTTTTTCAAATTTAGAGAGTTTGAAAAGGAGATTAAAAAGAAAACTCCATCATGTCTCTTTTCGTAATTTGTCCCTCGAACCCGAGAAGGTAGAAAACAATATTCGAGAGAACCTCTTGACCATGTCGACCAAGGTGTACCTTTTTCGTAAATAGTCAATCTCAGCCTGAAAAAGGGGTAAACGTATACAAAGATGACGTCAATTCATTTATTTTAACAAGTTCGAAATGACAAGTACTCGACGATATTTTCAATTTTTGAGAGTCAGAAAAGGGCTTAAAGATGACTCCAGGGGGGTTCCTTTTTCGGTTATTTTTAACAAGTCCGAAAAAGAGATAAAACAAAAACTTGTGAGAATTAGTCAAAAATAATCATTGTCCATTGAAAGCACCTGTAACTACACAAAGAAATGCACCCATCACTAATATTGAGAAATAAGAATAAAATATTATTAAAATATTGACCAAAAAATGACTTCAGAACTTATAAATAACCAATAGTAACATTATTTTTTACCATTTCACCATATTAAGTTCTGAAAGTTCATTTGCCATAACTTGCTCGATTTTCAAGTGACCATTGTGGGAGATTCAAGGTGCCATTTCACGAACCGTCTACGGCAGGTAAGAGTTTTGTCCTTGGTCTTGCATTTCATCACATTTTCATGCATTTTTAAAGGAATTTTGTGTGCTAAAAGGGAGGATTTTCAAATTTTAAATCGTTAGCGATCATCACAGGTTTGGTCATCGGACCCGCGATGATTGCTCTCGATCCTAAATGCCCTTGCGATGGAATTTCTCTATTAATAAAAACAGGCGCGATTGCGCCGAGGCAGATTTTTGAAGGAAAACCCCTTTTAAAGCAAAATTCTTGATTTCAATCCATGAAAAGGGTTTTAATTGGTGTTAAATGATGTTTTGTAGGAGATAAAGCATCAATGCCTTGAGATATTGTGGGTTGCTAAAGTTCTTCAAGACCACAGGACTAAGGGCTCAGATGGAATTGATGCCCTATTTGATCAATCTTTGGGATGTGGATAGAGAGATCTTCATAATCAAAGGCCTGGAACTGGAAAAAGAAGAATTGGACATCTATTTCATCACGAGATTGTCCCGAAGAGGAGAGAGAGTCCAACTCTTCAGATCTCGCCTAGGTGGTGAGAGTACTAGTGCTCTGGTTAGGAGGCATTGCCCAGGTGGAGAGATGAGAAGGGGTGGGAAGGTGAAGATCGCCATGATTACCAACAACCTTCCTTTACAAACCATCATATTCACCATAGCTTGCATATCTAGGACACAAGCCCTGCATGAGAGTTCAAAATCCCAATTCCAGTATGGAGTTGAGTGTCTGACCCCCACCATATTCAACTGGTGTTCTGGCGAATATGAAAAGACAACTGACCAAAGGGAAGCAAGGAAACCTAAGAGAATTTGGGTTTAGCTTGATATTGGTGACTTTCTTCCTAGAGTGGGTGCCCTTATTCTGGTATCATTGGGCAAAGGTACCAGATCTTGCCCCCCAAGACCCAAGTCTAGTGAGGTGGAGTCAACTCATGCCCTGCGGAGGGACGGGTCAGCAGATACACACCCTCAACAATTTTTTACTTGGTTGTAGCGCCAGTTACTCATGGTGGCTGACTATGCATATGCTGGCACAGATTTTAGATGGGATCCAGATCTACCTTTTCCGCTGAGAGAACAATGGACTAATGCAAGTAAAGACTTGTTTTTTGGATTTTTTCAAGTCTTATGATTTTTTTGTAAAAGTGTAAACTGAGACTCGACTTATGATAAATGTGCAGATGTGGGACCAGAAAAACCACCTGGCATGTCGCCAATAGCATGGCGGGTTGCTCATCAGATAGTGGGCATTGACTATGAGGAAGGGGCAGACCCCTTAACCGAGATGGAGCGCAACCTAGATGCGATTACTCGAGGAGTTCTAGAGTATGCTACTATAGACGAGGTGTCCATGTGCTAGTAGAGACACATAGTGCGAGTATCTGCAAGACTGCATTGGTTTTTAGACCGAGTGATCAAAGAAGTCTCGTGCTACCATGAGCACTGTGCAGGTTGATAGCCTTTCTAGCTATTTTACACATTTTGTAGGCTTTGAAAGCCAAGTGTCCTAGAACACTTTATTTTTTGAGATTTTGATGTAAAAACTTCGACAGACTCGATATATATATATATATATATATATATATATATATATATATATATATATAGTGTGTGTGTGTGTGTGTGTGTGTGTGTGTGTGTGTGTGTGTGTTTTATTTTCTACTTATGTGTCCATAATATGATCAGTTTTATAAATGACACAAATGTCTATCAAGAACATAATTTTCTAATGCATCTATTAATGTATTCAAATAGTGTGGAATGTGTTGATATGTGATAAAATCAAAATTTCTTTCTAGTAATCGAACACGTAGATATATACACAATATCTGTGGATTTCTTATCAATTAATGATTGTTTAACTATAACACAACGAGTTGTGAATCTAACTTGACAACCAAATCTCTAATGCCAAGAGAAATTGCTTCTGACAATAGTTCAATGACCACATTGTATTCGGCAATGTTGTTAGTTGTTCGACCGAGGCATATACCCTGTAAATAAATCAACTCGCCATCAGGGGCATAGAGTACCCACACTATAGAAGAAAAAATTTGTGTGCTACAACAAGCACCATCAACAAAACTAACATAATGACTTGACAACATCTGCAAACCGAGTGGAACACAAGGTAAGTAAAAAAACACATGTCTGCAAAGCAAACACTAATGAATTCACACACTAATGTACAAAAATTCTTTACACAAATTTCACGCATAATACTTTTTCAAATACAACCCATTTCGGGGCTATGACAATGCATTTCCTTCGTAATCAACTAGCTCATAGGTGCCTTTCTGCAAGACACATTTGACAATATATGGGTCATGCCACATAGGTTTGAACTTTCCAGCGCCTAACTTATCATTAACCTAATCATAAAGGAGGACCAAGTCGCCTTCCGAAAAAATGTGAGGAGAAACAATTTGATCAAAATTATTTTTGACATGTTTCTTTTGGGCTTCGATTACCATTGCAGAAATGCAGCAAGTCTCTTCAAGCCTCTCAATGTAGAGTAACCGCTCATCTTCAGGAAAGGTATTAAGAATAAGTTCTACAGTTGATTTGAGCGAAGGGATTTCGCATTCAATCATGAGAGTTGCCTCTAAACCATACACCAGCTAGAATGGAGTAAATCCAGTGGTTGTCTTAGTAAAAGTTATATAAACCCATAGAGCTGAGAATAACATCAAATTCCAATCCTTTTTGTGCTTCCCAATGGTGTGTTGAAGCATAGTAATCAAAACTTTATTAATTACTTTGACTTGGCCATTGGCCTGTGGATAGTAATGAGTTGACCTATCATGATGAAGGCCCAATTAAGCAGTCATCTCTGCCATCATGTACTAACGAAAATGTGATCCATGGTCAGTTACAATGGCTTGAGGAACACCAAAACGTGCTATGACGTGGTAGAAGATGAAATGAGCAGCAGTAATACCATCAACATTATATGTGGGCATCGCCTCAACCCATTTAGTAAAGTAGTCGACGGAGACGATAATATAGCCATGCCCCCCAGCCGAGTGAGGGTTATATGTCATGAATTCTATGACCCATTTAATGAATGGTCCAATGGTAACTACTGGGTGTAAGGGTGTTTGTGGGGTGTGCTACTTGTGATTAAAAATCTGGAATTCATGGCATTTTTGAATAGCCAGAATACAATCTTTAAAGATAGATGGCCAGAAATAACTGGCCCGGAGGATTTTCTGAGCAGTGGCATAGCCTGACATATGACCACCACAGGCACTAAAGTGGCAATCATTCAAGACCCATTCAGCCTCTTCAAGTGTTAGACATCTACAAAGAAGAAAGTACACATCGAATCGGTACAATGTATCACCAAGAATCTAATAAGGTTGGGACTGATGCCGAATGCGGCATCAGTTGGATCAAGACAACTCAGATCGAAAAGTTTGGGTTTGAATATAAATGATAATATCTCCATACCATGGGACAAGAGTGCTGATGAGAAATAGAGTTTCATTGGGAATCTGCTCAGTAAAATGAGTAGAAGTGCTTACAGACGGAAGGGAACATATCAAATCAGCAAAAACAAGTGATTTCTTTGATTTGGTAGCAATAAACTCCAAATCAAACTCCTGTAGGATAAGAATCCATTTGGAGTATTTTCCCCCCAGTAATTGACAAGTCAATATAGGTCATGGTGTTTCAATCAAAAATCGTTGTGGTTTTTGTAAAAGGATATAATGATGAAATCTTTGAACAACATGGACTATTGCCAAGGCAAGCTTCTCAACATGGGCATATCGAGATTCAGTGTCAAGAAGATTTCGGCTTAAATAATAAACCACATGTTCATTGCCATCGTCATCATCCTAAACTAACACTATAGCAATGGTAGCATCAGTTGCAGCCAAGTAAAGGAAATAATCGTGTCGATAATCAGGGGGATGCAGTAAATGAGAACTAATAAGTGTGTCTTTCAAAGCATCGAAGGATTTTTGGGCAACTTCATCCCAAATGAAAGGGATCCCCTTCTTAAGCAAGTGAGTAAAACCCTTGGCAAGTTCAGCGTAGTTAAGAATGAATCGTCAAAGAAACATAGCCTTTCCTTGCACGCTTTGCAATTGTAGCAATGAGGTAGGGGGGTAAGTTGATAATAGCCTCAACTTTTAAAGGATCGATTCAGAGACCTTCACGGGACACGACAAGACCCAAGATTCAACCAAATTGAATGTAATAAAAGCACTTGTGTGGATTGAGATGGATGTTATAATGGCGACATCGCAGAAAGATGGATCTTAAGTGGTCTGGATGGTCATGACACTTAGAAGAATGGGATGGTAAGTCATCAAGGTAAGGCTGAACAATGCGTTGAATATTGTGAAACACATAAGACATTGCTCTTTGGAAGGTAGCACCAACATTTTTTAAACCAAAAGGAAGCTTCTTATAAGAAAAGATGCCCCATGGATAGATAAAGGCCATATTATGCTGATCAGCATGTGAAATTTTGATCTGGTTGTAGCCAAAAAAGCCATCCATAAATGAGAAAATATCACTCCTAGCACACTTTTCAATGATCTGATCGACAAAAGGAGTGGGATAATTGTCTTTTGGACATGCATGATTGATGTCATGGTAATCAACACAGATGCGAATTCCGCCCTAGTTTTTGGCAATAGCGACAATGTTAGACACCCAATCTGTCAATGGGATGGGATAGATAAAACTAGCTTTTAAAATATTTTCCACTTTGTATTTAATAGCAACAGCCTTTCAAGGATACATAGAGCGAAGCCATTGGCGAATAGGTTTTGCACTAGGATAGGTAGGTATTTCATGCACCACTATTGTTGGATCAATACTAGGCATTTCCTCGTATGACCACGTGAAGACATATCAAAATTCTTAAAAAATTTAAGTGTAAACCCTTATCTCATCGGGAGAATATGACACCTCAATATGAACGTTCTTGACAATTCCAGGTTTAATTGAAATGTCAAGAGGCATGGTTGCAATAACGTTTCCCATATTACCCTCATATAGGACTTCGTGCACCAAAACATGTGTTTAAAGTGGATGTGTTGGGCAATGAGAAACAAATTCTTCAAGACACAAACACATCTCACCTAAGTTGGGAAGAAATGAAGAACGATGCTGGACACAGTTCCAAGGAGTTTCGTCCAAATACATAACCTCAATGATACTCTCATTGGTGGGGAATGTCTCTTTCAAAGGATCCGGGGAATCCCAAGAACCAAGCCAAGGAGATGGCACATAAGTATCCGAGTTCATACTAAAAACAGCAGGACTTTCTGAAGCATCCATTGAAGCCAAGACAATTTCTTGATAATATTGCTCTAATGGACTAAATGGCATAGAATCTCCAAATGAATCAATTTGATCTGGAGTAGGAATAATCTAAGGATCCATAGAAACTGAGATCATATTGATCATTCAGAGGTGGGAGAGTAAATGTACCCATTAAAGCAGAGTCTTTGAAAAGACCCACCCCCACACTCTCATAAGGAATCTCGATATTTCCCACATATGGGACATTTCTGTTTGACGTACCAGAAGAGAAGAAAGACAATTGGCCGATGGTGACAAATTTTCCTTCATGTGGAAAACGAAGCACTCGAAACAAAGAAGAAACCACACAAAACATAGCATGGGTCCAACTTCATCTGAGAAGAAAGTTGTAATTGAGATTTTCATCTACAACTTCCACTTCTAGCTCAATGGTCTTTCCTTTCAACGTGATTGGCAAGTTTGTGAGAATACCATATGGACAGGAGCCTCTGCCATCAAAGGCCTCCAAAGTTTTTGGGGGTTGATTGAGGGGAACAGAGTCGATGGCCTTCCAACATGAAATAGACATGATGAAGGTGGAATCACCTTCATCAATAACAGTCTGATGTATCATCTTTCCTTTAATGATAACTTGAATCAGAAAATAAATCTGATGAGGAAGAAGAGGAATGTGGTTTTCAAGATCAAAGGTAATTAAACTCGAATCAGCAGCATCAACAGCATCTATAGAAAACAACAATGATTTCAACTGCATTGGACATGTTTGGAGAACTTCCAAAACAGACATCGTCGAAGGTGCTTGATCTAAATCCTCAATAATATTATAATGTTGTGCAACTCTAGCATTTGGATTATAAGATGATTCTGAAGTACACCCTTGGGAGGTGGTTGTATTACAGACTCACTATTAAGACACTCAATATGGAGTAGAACAGAACTGGATGGAGTAGAAGTAGAAGCTATATTAGTGACTTCTTTCTCCACCGTCTTCTTATGCGGGGTTTGACAGTCCTTTGCTCTAGTAGCAATCGAAATAGGCGATGAACCTTGCATCATGAAAACTTGGGAACCAGAGGAGGTAGAGGATTGTGTTTGGTCTACCAACTATGTCTGCTAAGATGAAAAATGTTCTTTCAAAATAGCTAGAGTCCCTTTCAATAAGCGATTAACTTCATAACGTCGGGGACAGTCCTTGGTGTAATGATCTTCCTCACAGATGAGGCAAGGATATGTCAGCTTGAGCATGGAAGCATCATCAACAGATGATTTGGGTGGATTTTGTTTCAGGGTATCGGTTTTGGCTTTAACTGTCCCCTTTTTCTTACCTTTTGAGGCCTTATCTGCTGCGGTAGATTGAACAGCATGTACATTGGAGGTTTTACCATGATTTGACTATCTTTTCGAAGGATTATTGGAACCAATGTTTGAAACATATTTCTGCTTCGAGGAAGTGTTAATTGAAGTCTGTGACACTGAACCAATTACACCATCAACAGGTGGTACATCAGGAGAATTTGAGGTTTCTGGATCTGAATATGGTCTTGGATCATCAGGCAACATCTCATACAACATGTCAGATTGTGAATAAACTAAGTCTAGATAATGAGCACGGGCAATAGCTTTTTCTTCAGTAACACATCCACCCATAGCTATATTCTTAGCAATCATGTTGATGAACAATTTTGTGATCCATTCTGTCAACAACTCATCAGCTGACGTCTCCATT
The DNA here is from genome assembly GCA_031772625.1 of Pinus tabuliformis. Lineage (NCBI taxonomy): Eukaryota > Viridiplantae > Streptophyta > Pinopsida > Pinales > Pinaceae > Pinus > Pinus tabuliformis. The sequence goes on along the minus strand of CM062805.1, from coordinate 750,870,919 downwards.
CATGGATATGATAGGAAATGTGGGTCATGATATCTTGCTTAAGGGATGTGAGAAAATGAATGTCGGTTTCATATCGAATCGACAGTTGGAAGTGGGTGAGGAAGTCCATAGCTAAAGATTTAAAGTCAACATAGGTGGCTCAAGGCAACTTGATACACCATTTTGCAGTAGCACCTATTAAGGGCCTTTGAGGAGACCCAAATTGTAGGTTCCAACCTTGCTGGTAAGGATTCTCCCCCCCCCCCACAGTGGAGGATTTTGACAATACAGGATTTTATTTTCCCCCCACTAAGGGTTACCTTGACCATAAGGTGGATTTTGTCTATGGTAAGTTTGATATTGATCTACCATAGGCCGTTGATAATCATTATACGCGGCATACGAATTGTAAGGTTGTTGGACCTATTGACCTTGGACCTGAAGAGATTGGCCCTATTGCTGCAGGGGTTGACCTTGTGCTTGCAAGGGTTGACCTTGTTGATACGCATATGAAGCTTGCTGATGCAGAGGTTGACCTTGTTGCTGCAAAGGCTAACTTTGCTACTATAAAGGTTGACCTTGTTGTTGCAAAGGTTTGCCTTGAAAGTATAAAGGTTGAGTAGGCTACTGAATAAATTGAGTTTGCTGCTGCAAAGGCTGCCGAAAAAAACTGAGTTTGTTGCTGCAAAGGCTATTGAGATGGCTGCAAAGGTTTCCCTTGCTGCTATAGCAGTTTCCCTTGCTACTACAAGGTTTTCCCTTCCTATTGCAAGGGTTGCTAGATAGTTCCTTGGGATATACCTTGAGGTTATTGGTAATTTCTGAATTGAATCTAACCATATCTACCAGGAATAGTGGATTGACCAGGTTGGACATAAGCTCATGCTTGTGGAGTGTAAGACGGATTTACCAAGACTTGCGAACCATATGGTACATAAACCTATTGGAGTGGAATCTGAGCTATATAAGGCTATTGGTATTGGATATTACCCAACTGGATGGATCAACAGGGTTAATAATAATACCAGAATAAGGTTGATTAACTCCAACCATGTGAGTTTGTAATCCACTCACATTGGTTTCACCTGACATAAGAGGAATATTCGGATTTTCCCCCCAGGTGGTGGTACATTCTGTCCACTTGACGGAGGGGTGGAAGAACTAACTAAGACTTGACCTGAAATAGTCAGTTGTACCATAAGATTTGGCTGAAACGATGGTACAGGTTGCGATGGAATCATAGGAATGAATGGACCAGAATTAGGCATGGAATTTGAAGACCAAATCGGATTCTGATGCAAATATGAAGCACTAGGAGTTCCTGAAACTAACTGGGCTAGGATTGTATAACCAGGTGGAAGCATGGGTCCACTAGTTTCAAGAAGTGTGCGAGACAGGAATCTTCTTGTAAAAGGAAAGCCTCCTGGAGGAAATTCATACCCTTGTTCATCATCCACATGAGGAGTATGAGTAGTGAAAACTTCTAAATGACCCAGAGAAGAGGTTTTGATCTGACCTTCTGAATCCATGGGTGGAAACAACTAGTGATGGGGAATCTGAGATGCTCAAGGAGATAACTCCAAAGGAATACCAAGTTAATCGTAAGGACTCTAAGGACGTTGAGGATATATCACAACAAAATCAAATAACAGATTCAGCGGATTAATAAAAAGCCTCTCCAGACTCCGAGGGGTTTGGATAGGATTGTTAGGGGGTCTCAGGATCAAATTCGTGAGGTGACCAGGAATCCAATGGAGGTGGACGAGAAGACAGTGGTTGGATACTTGTAATAATCCCAACTTCGAAACCTTGATCTTCAAGTGATTGAGGAAGCTTTGGATGAACTCCTTGGGAGGACCCTTCAGTATTAGACAATGAAGGGGAACTGTGAGATGAACTCAATGGTTTAGCACCGATGACTTCCTCTCAAGAGAAGAGAAGGAAATATAATTTGGTAAGGGCTTATTAACAATATTGAAATTAATAGGGAATTACTCAATACTGGTCCAATAAGAAACTGCATCGGTTCGACATATTATCATGGGCAGTAATTTTTAGAATTTGAAACAATAACTTTTCCTTTTCATGTTTTAAGAGTCGAGAAAAGGATGAAAAAGGTGACTCTAGTCGCTTTCGTAGGTTTAGCGATCTTGAAAGGACAAGTGCTTGATGATCTTCTCAAATTTAAGGAGTCATAAAAAATTGAAATGACCACTCAGGTAACTCTAGGCAAAAAGGAGTACCAATTAACTATGAACTGCAGTATACACCTTAGCAAATAAATTCACCAAGGACTTGACGTACGTGAAGGCAATCTTCCCGAATGTTGTGTTCAGTGTATCACGTTCACAGGGCGGTAGACTCAGCTTCCTATGGATAAAGGTTTGCAACCTATGAGGGTCTCCCTTTATACACTCAACGATATGGGGAGCAGAAATCCATGCTAGCACTGTGTAATGAAAGAGAAAATGACAGCTACTAAGTTTTATAGACATCAGAAGACATCTCTAGCCTTGACCACTAAGTATGAACGTCAATGTTTCAAATGCTCCTTAGATTCATTGATTGATTTTAAAGTTAATCTTGAAATTATGTTTCGATTTCAAGGCCTTAACGATGTCACCTATTCCTAAAATGTAGCTAAATGATGAAATTGAAATCCTTTCATTCGATGAAGGCTACGTATTTAGGGAAGAGAAACACCCAAATCAAGCATCAAACAAGCAACAAAGCATCAATGACAATTTTCCAATTCTAAATGCAAAACATCAAATCTAATCTTTCATTTCATAAGCAAATGCAATGCCAAAACAAAATCTTAAAGCGATCTACCTTAGGATATAATGATAATTTCCTTCATAAGCATGACTCAACCAACGCCCCCCGAATAAGAAGTCCCCCACTTCTTCACTTTAATGCAATCAATGTAATCTAGTGAAAAAGAGCAAAAAACAATGCAAAAAACTCAATAATCATGAAAATCTTTTTCACACTAATGATTTTGAATGCAACAAATGCTTCGAAAACTACTTAAAAGATAAATACTTCCACTTTCACTTTTCAAAACACAAAATTCAAAGAAAATACATCCTTTTAGTTCAATTGAAACAATCAATTTTGTAATCTATTTCTTCCCAAATGGAACTAAAGTGACTTTCAAAGCATCTACTCAATTCGACACTAATGAAAACAACTTAATACATCCTGAGAACACTAATGAAAACAATTCTTTTGGCTCCTGTTGTCGACAATGAATTGCAACGGATAACCCTTCACCCACATTTGTGAGTGGAAGAGGCATTCCCCCTCCTCTAGATCTTCAGGCTCAATTTTCTAGATCTTTGTAGTGGCCATGGTGGCACTAGGCTCCGCATCAATGATCATCTTCCCTTTGTTAGTTCCCTTATCGAGTTCTAATTCAGAGTCAGAACTTGTGTCTGATTCGGAAGCCTTCATCTTGGCCACTAGTGACTGCTTTGCCTGACACTCACTTGTATTGTGAGTGGAGCTCTTATGGAACTCACACCATTTTCCTGTGTCCTTCTTCGTCTACGTGGTGTTTTTCTTTGCTTGCGGCTTTGGCAGGTTATCCTGGGTAGCCCCATCTTGGCTTGGTCCTTTGTTCTATGGTTTGGGAGCACCTTTTCGTTTCTTTGGATTCACAAATCCAAAGTCCCGCTCCATCTGTTTAAACTTTTGCTCAATATTTACAGCATACCGATAAGCCGTGTGGAGCGAGCAGATGTCCAGGAAATCCATCTCATCTTGGATTTACTTGTGTAGATAGCTGTGATACTTGAGCACCAAATGCAACTCAGTATCCTTGACACCCAGGTTTGTGAAAAGGGTATGGAAAGTATTTGTGAAGTCTGGCACATCTTGGTCTCTTCCCTGCTGTAGCATGGTCCATTTTATGTATTCATCTTCATAGCTCCCGATAGGGTCATATTGTTCCTTGATGGTGTATCGAAAATATTTCCAAGTGGGTATGGCTGAAAACAGTGAGGGTCCACTCTTGTCCTTTTGTTCACAGTAGGTTTCACACCAGTCCTTGACGTGTGGTGCAGCTTTAAGAAGTGAAAAACTAATTTTTTCCTGATTGGAAAAGTCATGAACTAAAAAATATCCTTCCAATAGATTTAACCATTTATCTACGTCGTCTTCATCTATCAAGCCTTAAAATATGGGAATATCAAAGTTAAATTATACCTTAAAAGAAGTAGTGTCTCCAGAGTGGCTGCTGGATGAAGATGCATCACCTGTGGGTAGCCCTCAAAGGATCTGGGCAAAGTTATCCATTATTGCATCCCTTTGTCACTCGAGGGCTTCCTCGAGTAACATTTTGAAAGAATTTCATGCCCCCTCATCTTTCTTTTCTTCTGCCATGGGAGTTCATCAGGTTTTGTGAGGCTGATCCTACAATGATTCAACCAGATCGAGCCTTAACTCCTTATACCCTGACCTCGTTAGGGACATGCAAAGAGAAACAGAGAAAAAGTAGACTGCTCTGATACCACTGATCCGAAATTAAAAAGGAATGCTACAACTTACAAATATAATCATAAACACATAGATGCAACATAAAAACACTTCATTTCATTTCATTAATAGAAAAATATTGAACTATGCTTACAAACAGAATGGAAATAAGATAGCTCGGGCGATGGTAGCTTATCTCTGAGAAGATATGTGGCAGCCACATTCCTCTGAACTGAGTTACAATGAGGCTGAAGGGCCTTTTTATTATTCAACAATAAGAGAAAACCATAAACAACCAAAACCCTGACCCGAGGAGATGTAACACCAAGAGTTTATGGGCCTCGTTGGGGTTAGTTGGGCAGCCAACTTCCCGGGGTTGTAACTTGGTCATATTATCTTTGCTTGACGCATATGATACCTCGTTGCAAAGATCTCTCCAAGGAATATAGCTTTCGACATAATTTCTAGTGCAATTTCCAGAGATATTTTCCCCCAAAAAAATGTTGTTTAGGGCCTCAAAATGACTATGGATGTTTAGGACATGAAAAAATGCAAAAAATAGTAAACTATGCTATAATTAAGGAAACTGAAAAACTTAAAGAAACAATGGTGAGGGTATAAGTGGAATATGCAGGTGGCCACTAATATCCACCTAGATCACTTCACATCTTTCATGACTAACATTACAATTCAACCTCCAACATGCCTGTCTCACGGACATGATTTTGAAGTGTTGGAGGATCTCTGGAATGACTTGTCGTGTAGCTTGTATGATGGTGAAGGCAGAGCAGCTTTGCTTAGTCACGGTGTTGCCTTCATGGGTTTCTGTGAAAGAAATGAGATCCATGAGGATCACATTGCATGCTCATTGTTTGCATTCATGTTTCAAGGGCACGCACTGCAATGGTGTGTCACAGTGCCTGCAGCATCTATTCACTCTTTTGATCAATTGATCAAAGAGTTGGCATGTGCTTTCTACCGATACAATCGTAGAGCACTAAATAAGAAAATCCTAAATTTATGAAAAGCACCTGATGAATCCATTGAGTAATTTCACAAACGCTTTTGTAATCTTTCATTTCAAATTCCTAAAGATGAAATTGATTGGAAATTTCTTGATGAAATATTTCAGCATCTTCTTCACATATCTGAAAATCAACAAATGTTAGAATCATTCAAACCCCTCTCAGCATACCTCGGTGTTAGATCTTCCAAATATAAGATGACAAGGTTGTGGTCACAAGTGACTATCCATCCTCTTCTCATCAAGCAGCTCTAGCTCCACAGTGCGAGGTGGGAGAAGGTGAGTGCACATCTCTTGAACTGTCACATCCTCCCACCCCACCTACGCTGGATATCTACATAGATTTGGATTGCAAGCTTGTTGGTTATCATGATGTCTTGTCTTCTCAACAACCATCTTATGTTTCCATTGATCCTCCGGATTGTACTATGTTGTGTTCTCCCGTTACAGACTCCAAATCTTATGTTCACAAGGATCAAGTTGTTGATGGAGTTGGTTTTGTGCAGCCAACCTGTGTTGTCATTTATGATGAGTGTGTGCTGGAATCTGAAGAAGAACCCACGGTGAAGGATGACTTCCTTCCATCCACACATCATCCACTCTATCTCGACATCTCTTGTGATTCTTCCACTTTTGATTTTCCTTGTCAAAACTCATCACTGGATGTTGCTAGTTCTGATCATTCACAAGACACATTGGATTTCAATCTGTCATTGCATTGTGAAGAGGGCACATTTTTCTCTAAAAATCCATTCAATATTTCATCTGTCATTTCCATAAACATAGAGGGTGAACATCCTTATTTATCATCAACCCTTGCATGAGTCATCAAATCATGAGGATGTCGATGAACATCTCAAATTTTCTTATCATGGTTGTCATGATCTCTTTACTCCTTCATCCGATCATGAGGTTGATTCATTCGTTTTTGATCTTTCTAAGACACTGGTCTTTGATGATAAACATGTTGATGAAATGGAAACCCCTCAAGTTGTCAAGGAACTTCAACCCACATTGATGGTTATGTCAAGCCCTTGTTTTCCTGAGGTCAGCTCCACTTCCGATCAGAAATCTATTGAAACACCCTAAGCTCCTCATCACTCTCTTGTTTGCATTGAAGATTAATCTAGTTCACATATTTCACTCCCTCCACCAAAATCACGTGATACCATCTCTCATGAATTGGAGGAGTCATACACAAGGATAACTCTTATGAAATGTAATTTGTTTTCCTTTTTAATTTTTTCTCATTTGTCATGGTCAAAAGAGTGTGCGCGCTTATCATCTACGCACAGTGTGTTGCAACACCATGGTATGTCTACAAAATGTTTGTCTTTCACATTTGCTCTTTTATTTTCTGTGGATGCTTTTAAACGTTATAGTGTGTTGGTATTTTTGTCTAGGTAAATCCTCTATGTGGACAGAGACGATCCCTCTAACCCAATGAGTGGGTCTAGCTACCAAAGTGACAATCTACCAGACACTTTCCTAAGTTACAATTGAAAAGAGAGATGAAGAATATGGCCTACCTTGTTCTGATGTTATCTCGATCTCCTTCATCGAAGACCTTGAATCACTTGGTTCATGGGCTCGTTCCTATTGCTTATAGTGTTTATGCACCTGCACAAGAGATCAAGACACAACAAGGCATGCAAATACAAATAGCATATTCAAAAGTAACCTACTTAACTGATCATGGAATGTTAAGCTAAATGATACATGAGAATACACATTTAGGTCAAATGAACCAGTAGTTGTATATTAATAGAAAATAAGGGGAAGCATACAACCAAGCCTTGATGTTGATAGGATCTCCTTGAATGAATAACCAAGACCAAGCTAAGCTCTCCAAGCACTCCTTCTCCAGGCCAAATGAGTAGCATATATGCACAATCTTAGCATAAGGGTGCAAATGGGCAAAGACCAACCATTTGGGAATGGGAGAGGATGAATATATAGGCTGGGAAAGGGAGCTAGGATCTCTCCAATGATAGGAGTAGGCCCTTATCTCAAGGAGGTAGCTCATAGGGATAAGACCAAGAGGCCAAGTTGGGAGAATTGGACCTCATCTATGCCAAACAACCTCCATCTCACCACTCTGGAAGCTTCTAGATCACGAACCTTCTCATCCTCTTTGGGGAAATTACCTTTTTGGGATCATCACGGATATACAAGTGAACAAAGTGATGCCATCATGAGTCAAGTGCAGTGCAACGGGCGGTCATTGTTGTTTTTATTCTCATAAGTGTGATGATTCTCAAATTAGTGTTTTAGAGTTATTTCTTTCAGGGAAAGCTCAAGGCATTTTCCAATCAATGTCTTAGGAAGGATCTGAGCTGCATAAATGAATGAGTACACTGCATAATGGTCATGTTTCAGGAACTTCAGGGTATGTCATAGGGAAGTCCAGGAGGCATGACAAAATATTGTTTAATAGGTTTGCACTATCTTATCTTTTTTGTTTTTTGGTTTACATTATTATCTTTCTTGTCTACCATGCCTTCACCAACATGGGTCAACCAATGCGCCGATGTATGCATTGGAAATATCACTTTATGTGAGCAGGCCCATGCACTATTTAGCATAGGATTAGGAGTAGTGTTTGCTTTTTGTTTGATTTTCTTTCTTGCTTTGTTTTGCTTGCATGTTTTTCTTTGCGTTCCTATTTTTATTTCACTTTACTTCTTCCCTTTTCTTTCTTGTTTTTTTCTTGTTTGCACCCGTAGATTTAGCTTCACATGAAATTGTGTTTAGCTATTGAGACACGTCGAGAAAATATAAGAGGGATTTTACATCTATCAACACTTGGTTATATGTTTTCCTCTCTCTTTATTAAGATCTTGTTGTCTTCAGTTGATGATACCCTGATGGAAAATACGTTCTGTTCAAAGTGAGTCAATGAAAATACAACGCTTGCACTATTAACTAGTACCACCTACTCTAATCGCTTTTGTTTTTGGGTTAACCCTTGTCAGCTCAGTCAAGTAGAGTAAGGTGAGGGGGAAAACCTTAAAAAGTATGTTAGAGGTATATATAACATACTTCTCTGAAGATACAACCTCTTCTGCTCTCAATAAGTTGGGATCCATGTTTCGCCTCTGAAATAAATAAGTTCCTATGCAAAGTTCTTTGAAAAAAAATAAAAAATAAATAAGGCAAAAGAATAAAAAGGCTTCCTGTGTAGAGAGGTGATGCAAGTAACTCTGTCAGGGTACTAACCAATCTCGCTGGCAGCAGAGTGATTCTGGTGTTCCTGTGTGACTCCGTCGGGGTACTGTCTAGGCTTGCTGGAAGCAGAGCAACACTAGAGATGAAACTAAAAATTTGACAGTTATATTACTTATGCACTAATATACCCCTCATCCCCAATCAAAACAACTCAATTGACTTGGCTTGGTATGTGTGTTGACCAATCAAGAGAATGTTAGGGACTAAATCTTTCACTCAATGTAGTGAGGAAGCCATGATTATCAAAGAATCAAACAATACTTCTGGAAGACTTAGACTGGATTTCACGAGATAAGGTCCATGCAAAGAGCTAGATTTCTACCAGTGTGTCACCAATGTTGTAGTGGCTACAACCACCCTCTGGAATTTTGGCTCACATGCAAATTTCAGAGCCTGCATGGATCCTGTGATCAATCATTCCTTGGTCACTTATTGGTAAGTTGATGATCTCAATCCCCCGCCTTGATCTTAAGAGTTGTTCACATTCTCATCTTTATGAAGCATGTGACATTTTTCAGCATGGATATTATCAGTTTTCATCCAAAGGGAATTTTTTTATGCTTCAAGGACAAATATTTGTGGGTATGAGTTGTTCTCATTACATAGACATGTTTCACACTCACTTCACACACTCTTTCCATGAAGGTTGTTGCATCAAGTAGAGTATGTTTTATATGTTCTAGATGGTCTATGTTGTATCACTAAGTGTTCAAGTGTGTGATCATAGTTAAAGTTCTATCACTATTAGTTCCACTAGTCCCACACTTAGCCAGATTCTGGAGTTTCTCGAGAAACCTAACTTCATCCAGCTTTCTGGAACTGCACACTTCAGTTCTGCAACCCTGAAGTTTTTTACTTTTCCTACTAGAACTACACAATGAAAAGAGACCCCAGCCTCCCTTGGCATCCAAAACTACATAATGGTTTCCTCTAGTGTCCTTCCCTCAACCGGAACCCACTGTCTCCAGAAAATGCACAGTATTATCTCCCAGCTTCCTAGTCTACCTTGCATCTAGAAACTGTGCATAGGTGTCCTCCAGGGACCCCATCCCACAGCAATGTCTTGTCTTCAGAAGCTGTGCAATATTTTCCCTCATCTACCTAGTCTGTCTTGAATTCAGAAACTATGCAGAGGTGTCCTCCCAGGACCCCATCCCACAGCAGTGTCTTTCATCTCAAAACTATGCAGTTTTGTCCTAGTTGTTCAGACTGCCTTTCATTCAAAAAGTGCACAGGTGTGCCTCCCAGAGCCTCATCCCAGTAGTAGTCACCATCTGCTGAAACTATGTAGATCTATCTCTCAGTGACCAAAAGGAAATATGACATGTTATATGACTCTCAAGTAGTTGAGGAGAAAGACTAAGGAACTGAGTTATGAGAAAAGATCAGTACTGCATGAAAACTCCGTCGAATGCATAACCCTTTAGAGGGTAAGTATGGTAAGCAATTCTCATCTTTTGAAATACATCTCTTAGTGTATCTTGAAGTACTGATATCATTATGTCTTCAATAACATGCATGAAATTCATTCCATGTGTTTCCTCTATGTGTCTTGCTCCCTATCACTTATTAGACCAGCGGTCATCTTTTAGCATATTGATTCCTTTGTCATGCTTATTTTTCTGGTGATTTTGAAGGTTTGTCTTTGTGTGCATGATTTTTCTTCACTCTATGAAAAAAAATCGCACTCACACACAAAGTTGTAAGCACAATCGCGCAAGTGTCATCACGGTCATCCAAAGGTTTATCTCAAGTGTCGCACTTGTCGCTCTCAGCTTTAAGGCAATCTCACTGAGCACATGTTTTGTCTTGTTGGTACGTGTTGTCTCTTCGTTGAAACATGCTAAGTGTATGATCACAATTTGATTTGGAACAAACTCACTTGCTTTTGACACATAGCCATTTTCCTAAAAATCTGCTTGATCAGAAAACCTCCCTCATTCATACTCTGACTGAGCTACATTGTGCAGTCTCAGCCCTCAGTGACCATGCTCTACTGCCCAGAACTATGTAGTTCTTGAGGTTGTGCTCTGGGCCAACTACACTGCATAATCCTAGAAGTGAGCAGCCTATCTGCCTCCCAGAACTATGCAGAATTTGCCTCCAAGCCTTATCCAAACTGCGTTTCTCGCAATATCAGTTATCAAGCCTTCCTCTGAACTATCAGAAACCTACACTGCACTGAGACCTAGGAATGCACTACTCTAAAAAATTGTGCAAACATGCCCAGCTGATCCCCTTGATGCATGCCCTGCACTGCCTTTAGAAACTGCACAGAAAGGATCAGTAAGGCCTTTTTGCCTTGCTCTGCACTATCTCTGGACATTGCACAGCCATGTCTGGTAGGTCCTCTACTAGCTTGCTCTACATGCCTTAGGAAATTGTGTCGAATTACCAGTTGATCTCCCTATTTCCTGTCTTGCCTTCCTCTTGAAAATTGTGCAGTAGTTCCCCAGTACTATGCCTTGTCTTCCTCCCAGGAACTGCACAGAACTGACCAGCAATCCCTCTGCAAGATTTTTTTGTCTTCCCTTCATATATTGAATAGAAATTCCCAGCATCCCTGCTTTGTCTTCCCCCAATAAATTGTGCATAACTGCCCAACAGTCTCTTTGTATCCCCGCTCTGTCCTCCCTCTTGGAACTACACAAAATTTGTCCCTCTCAAGGTCTCATATTGCAACTAACACTAGTGACTGTCACTGCCTGATTCTTCCTCCTTGTGATCACTGTGCAGTTTTTCCTAGTAGTGTAGACCGAGCTCTTAAATCCCTCATCTCAGCCCGAGTTGTGCTCTGCACAGTTTCAGTTCATGTCCTCCCTCGCAGTCACTTGGACCCGAACACGGAAAACAATGCATCATGCTAGACTAGGAGATTTTCAGATTTGATGTCGTCCCATCATGAGTGAATTGTAGGAGTAGGTACATTGATGGAACATGATGGGACGATGAACGGGATGAAGAAGGAGTGCATACTAGAAGACTTTCTTGTAGCTGGACGGACATACAAAGCGCATCATGCAGCAAGTGAAATAAGTACACGCATGGAACCATCTTGCAGAAACCAAGACCATTGGAGACCCCACAACACCAAGCTATGTGGAGGTGAAGACAAAGCATGTCCAAGAACACATCTATCACTCAACAGTGCAGCAGCTTGACATGGACACCATAGTCAACTAGTACATGTCAGCAATGTCATGTCGAGTTGTGTCATGAGTTTCCTTGGCCACCTCACTACTATGATCTGTATCTGTTGTAATCAAATTTAATGAAAAGTGAAATTCCAAGTGTCATTAGTGGAATGAAAATAGTCATATGTAATGTAAAGAGTTATATGTAATGAAGTTGAAGAGTCATGAGGGTATTCCAAGAGTCACAAAGGGGAATGTCAAGGGTCACCCCACCCTTTTCTATATATAGAAACTCATAACTCATAGAACCGATTTTTGGGAGCCAAGATTTTGCTAGGTATTACTTATAGAGGGCTTAGAGAGCATTGTGACGAGCCTTGGATTCTCCATAGTGTAGAGAGAGTACATCTTTTTGGAGGAGCAGGCAGTGTTGACTATAACGTTCCACTATTGGGGCTAGTGATTTTCATGGTTGTATGTATGGATGGAACTTTCACTTTATATAATATAATAGAGCCAGCACGTCTTCATACATATGTTGTTATTGTAGTTCAACTATTCTAGTTACTTTAGCAATGTTTGTTTAACTTACACATTTGTGTATGAACTATTTCATATACAATTGTATGAATCTTGCTACAATTGTATTGTCGGTTTAACCCATCACTTTGGATTGTCCACTATTATTCTTTCTAGCTTCTGATGTCATTCATCTCATGTGTTCCTTTCAGGTTGTGTACTATTACAGGCTTCTAAGGGATACATTCATTTCCCCCTCTGTGTGTTATAACCCCCATGCATCTCACTTGACTCATTGCAAGTTCGCACACTGATAAATATATCATGCTTACCTTTGCATTCTATCATGGTCAAGGCATAGCTTTACTACCCACTACTGGGACTCCTACTCCAAACAGTCTCAAGTCTAGTTGGGACTTCTTATCGGGGAGATCCCCTGACATGTTGGCGGGTCTAGCACTGTCAACACATCTATAAGCTTTGAGGACAAAGCTTTTTGAGGAGGAAGGCAATGTTATGAATAAAATATATATATGTAAATAATATAAATATAAATAATGATGGTAATTGTAATAATGATTAGTTTATTAGTAATTGGTACTAAAGAGGCGTGTCTAAATGGTACTTGATATTCCATGAAGAGGCACCTGCCTAGGGTATATAAGCAGGCCCTCACTCTCATTTGTATCATAATTCTCATTTATACATTTTAATATATATTATTGTATCCTCAATGGAGATCTTTATATTCCAAGTCTTCTAGAGTATTTAACATTTTCTTGGAATAACCACTTTCCACTTACCATTCAATCCCACCATTTTGAGCATATAAAATCATTCTAAGGGTTGACTTTTTTTGTTTATTTGTTGTCATTGTGATGTTAGCCTTTTTCTGAGCTGAATTCAACTTAATCCTTTTATCTTGGAATGGTTGATTTTCTTAAGAGTTTTCTAATTTGGTTTCTTTGTTCACAACTTGAACAAAGGTAATAACCTTCTTATCTTTCAAATCAGATGTTGAGTTCAAATCAGCCTCAAATCTAAGACTTTCTCTGTCATTAGAGATTCTTCATTCTTCAAGAAGTTAATTTAAACTTTTACTCCCTTGCCAAATCTTTCATTAAACCTTAGTTGGATTTTTTCCTTTTCAAGTTCTTTCCTCAAAGAAACAATTTATCCTTAAAGCCTTTCACATGCTTGATTTTTCTCATTGAGTTGTTGATTCAAATTTTCTTGCATTTTCTTGGCTTCTTCAATTTTCAAGAGTAGGGGTTCTATTGCTTTAGCTTTATCCTTGAATAGCATTTCCTTTTGTGCTTTGTTTTCTTTTCTCGGCCTTTGAATTTCCTAGGGAGCATTGATCATCTCTCTTTCTAAGTTGACTTGAGTTGCTTCTCAATCAGAGTCAATAGCTTTTATCTCTATATTGTCTATGGCTAGGAGCATAAATTATTTTGAGATTTCATGAGTTTTGTATGCATCTGATGATTGGTTTTTGTAACTCTCAGAGGAGCTATAGTCTTGGATTTAGAAAATTTTATTCTTGGCCTTTTTTTTTCATTTTTCATTTTTCTAAACTTCTCTCTCAGGTCATATTAATTCTTCTTCTTTTTTGGACATTTAGAAGCACAGTAACCTACTTTACCATAGTTAAAGCACTTAAAAGGTAGCTTACCTTTGTATTTTCTTGAGCCTGTCTTGAGATTCCTTACGAACTTAGCTTCTGCTTCATTTGATTCACAACATGGGTCATTATGTTCTCCCTTGGGCTTCTTATCTACTTTGAAGGATAACTCCTTTGTTGTATACTTTCCATTATAAAATCCTCATCTCATAGGTAGTAAGAGTGCCAAGTAATTAATCCAATGTGATAAACTTGATATTTTTCATCTCCTTAATGGCTAAAACTCTAGTATTAAATCTCTCAGGGAGATATTTGAGCACCTTTTGGATTACTACTGCCTCTTTTAGATCTTCATCAAGACTTCTTAAATTATTCACAACCCTAAAAAATTATTTAGCAATATCTTCATCATCATGGAACTTCAAAGACTGAAATTTCATTCTAAAACCCTAAAGTTTGGTTTTTTTTACATTGATATTTCCTTCATGTTAGTTTCTCATCTTGTCCCATATTTATTTTTCTATAATGCAATCCATGTCCTTGACTAGTTCTAATTCAGGTAGGCTAGGGACTGGAGAATTCATTGATTTTGCATTGCATGTAAATTCAATCTTTTGATCTCTAGTAATATTGGCTAAAGGATTTTGATATTCTTCTTCCATAGTGTCTCATACATTAGCACCAAGACATTGAATATATGTTTTATCCTTACCTTCCAAAAAACATATTTCATTCCATTGAAAATAGGTTCCCTATTTGTGAATCCTCCTTAGTCATATTCCCTGGTCTTTCTTCCATATGCTAAGATGATCCTAGAGTATCCTAGCTTTGATGCCAATTGGTAGAAACTAGAACAACTCTAAGAGGGGGATGAATCAATATTATGATAATTTTAAAACTTTATTTCACAAAGTAAAGAATACTAAAACACCAACAATCTCTTTAACGATAATTCAAGTATGCATCAACACAAGAAGAATATATGTAACACATAAAGACTTAAATTTCTTTTACAAAGGAAAGCTTCAACTTGCTTTTACAATGTTCTCTGGCACCCATCAAAATGAAAATACGACTCCCTAATTTATCAGCTACCACTAAAAGGAGCTACTACCCCTAGTTTATTTGCTACCACTGGAAGTTGTTACTACCCTTTATTTATCGGTTTCTACTGAAAGGATCTCCAACCCATAATTGTTTACCACTACTGAAAGGATCTCCAACCCCTAACTGTTTACCACTACTAAAAGGAGATACAACACTTGAAATTAAAGCTCCAAATTTCTTTCCATGTTGATCCTTCTTTCATAGAATTTTCAAACTCAAATCAATAGAACGTTTACATATAATAATATTGCTTCATCTCATCTCACAACTCAATGCCTTCCTTGCATAGATAAACTATTTTCTTGTTATTTTAAACACCTTGTTGCTTACATATCTCAACCAACTAAAATCACCAATACCACCATTAAAACACCTATAATACTTGCCTTGATCTTTGATCCTCTAATCAATTCATCATCAGCAACAACAACAACCTTGTTTCTAATTCAATTTCTACTTATAAGAATTTTGAGCTGATATTTTTGGACTTAAACTCTAGTTAAGTTTAGCTCATAATTTACACTTAAAAGAGGTTTTGATCTCATTATATTCATTTTTTTTAATTTCTATTAACTTTTATTGATGTAGACTAATAGTATTCGATCTATGTTTTGTTGTTTTGATCACAAACTCTAAGTTAATATGTTGATTTTCACACTTCTGGAATTTTACAAAATTTAGCATGGATTTTATCTGCAATTCTAACTTTGATTGACTACAAAATTTGGTTAAACTATCAAATATTCCATTAAATTTATCCATGCCACCAACATTGTTGCCAACTTATTCATGTGCGCTATCCATTCTTTTAGCGCACTACTAGTTTAGTGCCACAACACCAAATATGGCACAAAAGTGCCAAAGTTGACATATGTTGCTGATTTTTTCAAGCCAGTAGGTCATGGTCGTAGGCATTTTAATTAATACTATAGATTGGCATAGCTCCAAGGGCTTATCAAAATTACATAAAAAAATACCTTCACTTATAACTGAGTCCTAGAGAAGCACTTTAGAACTTTGACTAGGGATATCTTTTGATCTAGGCAGTCTTTTGATAACATTGATATACATTTGGAAATCTCTTTCTGAGAACTATCCAATGGAACCATTTCCAAGAGCTTATAATCTAATGTCCTACAGTAAAAACTTATATGAATAAAATGCTCCAAAAAACATGGTTTCATCAATCTGCCTGAACACAACTGGTCTTGACTAATCCATGACTTTCTTTAACATCCTTTGACATCAATAACAACACATGTATAACATGAACTTAGTGCTAAAGAGGGCTCAAATTAGACCTCCTTTTGCTTTGAAAATTGGCCTCAAAGCACAAATACGAGTAGCCTTAGGATCTCATATTTTGATCCATGCTTAGTAAAAGGAATCTTCATGCAAATCAACCAAAAGATAAATGATGAACCTTGAAATTTTACCACAGAAAATTGGTCAAGTATGCAACTTCAACCTTCTTCTTCTTCAAATATTCATTGAGCTCAACCCTCATACTTCACTTAATTATATGCTCCTCAGCTCACTTGAATGTTTACCATTTTATTTTCCATAAGTGGGATATGTGTGTGTGTGTGCACGTGCGTGCTTTGGGGGAACCCTTAATTGTGGTTGACTTGAGAAGACATGTATAATTTCACTTGAAAGGGCATGTCTATACTAGCACTGACTTGAACCATAAAAAAAATTCCCTTTGAACAGCCACGTCTAATTAGGATCTGCCCTGAGCAAGGAGGTTTAGGTAAATTAAGAAAATACTTTTTTTCTATAAAAATGTTTTCGTTCAAGGATGACTTGGACATATGGTTTTAGGGAAATTTAAATTTCAATATTGACATCCTTCTAGGGAAGAAATTACCTTCTTTTTCCACAAACTTGTGGGGAAATATGTTAGTGCTAAACACATCCATTTGGGGCATCAGACTTCAAAAATCAATATCTCTCCAATCAGGAGGACTCAGTAAATGTGCCACCTACGAAACAAAATGGCATGGAAAGGGATATCAATCTAGGAGGTCCTTGTATCCAAATTCATTGTCTCTTGCATGCATATCATCAAACAAATTATTTCCCATTCACCCTTTGACATCAATGATAATTTTTCAACACTCTGATACTTTCTTCAAATGTTCTTCCTTCTTGGTTCACAGCTCGTTCCACTAGTAATTTTATGAATTTCTGGTGGGAAAGAATGTTCCTCGGTCATCCTGGTTTTTTTTACTTGCGATGACATATTTTGTAGAGTCTTGAGGAGAAAGTAATGTATGTTTATAAGTCTTACATGCCTTATATGGTGCATCAATCAAAGATGTTGCAGGTCCATGACTCCATTGTAGCCCTCATAGATAATATATATTTGCACAACACATACCCCCATGGGTGTGGCAGTGACCTCCCGGCAAACCCTCTCCTTTTCTTAACCAATCCTTCCATATTCTCATATAGTACCATATTTTTCTTATATGTTGTAACCTTGTTACCTTGGCCAAAATATCTTTTGTAACTTCCATAATTGTTCCTGCTACCATTGACCTATCTTCTATGAAATTCAGAGAAAAATTCAAGTCCACTTCATCATTATATCCTTGTAACCTATTGACATATTCAATTTAGCCTTCTTATTGAAATATTTCCCATATGTGATCATAATCCTGTAACAACAAGGTTTTTTTAGGTTTTCTATGGATGAGGTAGTCTCATATGGTTTTATTTCTTCTCATATTTCAAATGATTATTGATGCAAAGAGGGATCGGGGGCAGGGGGAGTGAAGTTAGGGTTAAGAACAGAGAGCTACAGGAGCGAGCTGGTAACAATGGAGGGGCAAGGAGGAGGGAGTTCCACTCCCTCCTATAGTAATGTAGTATCAAACAGAAGCAAGGAGGCAAGTTTGAATGGATTCAGGAAACCTACGGAGGCAGAAAAAAAGAAGGAAAACACAAAATAGTTGGAAAGCAGCAAATCTGATGAACAGGAAGAGACTCATGGGGCAGTGAGGAGGGAGGAGAGACTAGGAGACATTATTCAGAGAAATCAGTACAAATCTGCAATGAGACCCTCTAAACCCAAGTCAACCATTAAACCCCGGGTGGTCCTAAATGATCCTGCACTATAGGTGCACAGAGATCACATGGCGACCTACGCAGTTATATGCAAGTTTATGGGTATATGGCCTATAGAGAAGAATATGTACACATGGATAAGAAACAACTGGAAACCAAAGGGAGAAATAAATCTACATCTAGGGTCCAAGGGTTTCTTCACAGTGGTTTTCACTAACATAGGGGACAAAGACAGAGTGTTCGAAGGAGGACCCTAATTCTATGCTGATGCAGGCCTATACATGCGACCTTGGTTGATGACCATTGTCCCAGAACGAGAAACGTTCACATTGGTCTCAGTATGGATAATACTATACTTCTTACCTCTAGATTATTGGCTGCCTAAATCCTTAAAAGCTATAGGCAATAAATTAGGGCATTTTCTAAAAATATCAGAGGCAACTCTGCGAGGTAAATATACCTCCTTCGCCTGCATATGTGTGGAAATGGATCTATCGGGAGCACTTACAGATGAAGTTTTTCTAGAAGTCTATGATGAGGAATGGGTACAGGCAGTGGACTATGAACATGTCCCATTCAGATTCCGTAAATGTCATGAACATGGGCACCTCTTTAGAGATTTCCCACAAAACAAAATGGAGAATAATCCAAGAACAAACACAGGCAAATATTCTGAAGCATTCACCAAGATGGGAGGTAGAGGGAAAGGAGGGAGGAAGAAATTACCAAAAGAAACCTAGTGAGAACAAGCTACCATGTCATAACAATTTTGATATTTTAGAAGAAGAAGGAGAGAATAGTGGAAAGGACAATGCACCAGAGATCAATCCCACAGAGAAGGAAAAAGAGGACAACATGGAAATCATACATGAAAACAGTGAACAAAAGGAGAATCTACCAAATAATATGGAACTTGGTAGGGACCATGAGATGACCCCAAGTGAAGTTGGGACAGAAAACCACGAAGTATAGGAGATTATTGAGAGGGAGAATCTTGATTTAGAAAAGTTCCTCCACCAGGGAACCAACAAGGGAATTGACTCTCTACCACAAGAGGAGTTTGACATAGTACAAGAGCTCTTCCTCTAGTGATCTCAAACAAAGGCTACAAGAGTCAAAAGGAGCCATGATAGCCAGGAGAACAGAGGGGTCAAATCAATGGAGGAAGCATCAGGACACTCTACCAAGAACCCAGGCAAGAAAAGAGGAAGGAAGAGACAGAATGAGCTGCTGACAGAGTGTGGGAAACTCATGATCAACTCAGGCAAGATGAAATATCTCACCAGTTACTCATTTACAAACCCATCATCATGAAGCTCACAACTTGGAATATTAGGGGTCTAGGAAGTAAAAGAAAACAAAGAAATCTCAGCAATAGAATAAAAGAAGAAAACCCAGATATGGTGTTTATACAGGAAACAAAATGTTCAATAGACAAAATCTGGGAGATACACAACAAATGGCTTATTAAATATGAGCACCTAGAAGTCAAAGCCAATAATACAACGGGTGGGATTCTCACTCTTTGGAATCCTCAGAAATTTGGAATTTTGGATGCTAAAGCATCCAGGAACTACCTCTCAATGGTTATCCAACCTTTGGGTGATAAGGAAATCTATATGATCACAAATGTCTATGGTCCTCAAAAACCTGAAGACAAGCTCAGGCTTCTCACTTCACTAGAGGAACTCAGAGAGAGACACCTGGTAATGCCCTGGATTCTAGGAGGAGACTTCAACATGATCAGATCTCTCACAGAAAAAAAGGAGGGACTAGAACACTAAGCAGAGACTCCATTTCATTCCAGAACTTCCTAATCAACATGAGGCTAGTGGACACGGAAATAGTAAATGGTACCTTCACATGGAACAATAAGAGGGGGGGAGCTTCCCAAGTTTCCTCGAAACTAGATAAATTCATCATCTTGGAGGACCTCTTTGTCTCTAGCCTTAACTTGAATCCTTTTATCCTTCCATTTGTAGGATCAGACCACTCGCCTGTTCAGCTAGAAGCTTCATTTATTGGCACTCTGAGGAATAGACCTTTCAAGTTCGAGAATGTTTGGCTTACTCACCCTCTCTTCATCACTAATATTGGTAAATGGTGGATGGAAGACTTGCCCATACAAGGCATGAAAATGTTCCTTTTTTAATAAAGACTCAAACATATCAATCTCAAACTTAAAGAATGGAACAAAAATGAGTTTATCAATATTTTTAAAGCCATAAGAGAAGTGGAACAAAAATTACAAAAAATTAACCAAATTCTAATCATGGAAGGCTTCACTGAGGATAGGAAAATTCAAGCTGACTCTCTCCAACAGGAATGGGACAATAGATGTTAGCAGGAAGAAATCTTCTGGAGATAGAAATCAAGAGTGCAATGGATTAAAGATGGAGAAAGAAATACGAGGTTTTTTCACAAATCTACCATGGAACATAGAGCTCATAATCGGATTACAAAACTCATAGATCCTCAAGGGAAAGAGCTGAGCACGCACAAAGATATGGAATCCATTCTGGTACAACATTTTCAAAACATTGCAGAGGAGCCCATCTTAGACAGATCTCTATTTATTAAAAGCTTCACTCAGCACATTCCAAAATTGGTGACCAGGGAAGATAATTATAATCTCAACAGGCCAGTGACGGAAGAGGAGGTCAATGAAGTAATCAAAGAGATGCATAATGGGAAAGCTCCAGGCCCGGATGGTTTCAATGTAGACTTCTTCAAGGAAGGCTGGGAAATAGTCAAACATGACATCCTTGAGGTGGTGGAGGATTCGAGAAATTCAAAAACAATTCTAAAAGCGCTAAATGCCTCCTTCATAGCCCTAATTCCTAAGCAGGAAAAATCTATGACACCAGATCGATTCAGGCCCATAGCTTTATGCAATGTAGTATACAAAATCATCTCTAAAGTAATTGCAAACAGACTCAAGCCCCTTCTTCCAACTCTCATGTCTGAGGAGCAAACTGGATATGTGGAAGGAAGGCAAATTCTCAATAACATCATTCAAGCTCACGAAGTGGTGCACTCTCTCAAGAATAATAAGCAAGCAGGTATGATCATACAACTTGACCTAGCGAAAGCTTATGATAAGCTAAGCTGGTCATACATCAGGGAAGTACTAAAAGCATATGGCTTCGACCATAATTGGATAAGATGGGTTATGGCTCTGGTTACCTCTGCTAGCTTTTCAATCCTTCTCAATGGCTCTCCATCCAGATCCTTTCAGCCTTCGAGAGGTCTCAGACAAGGAGATCCACTCTCCCCCTTTCTCTTTATCCTTATGATGGAAGGATTAGGCAAAGCGATCAATCTAGCCAGAGTGGAAGGAAGAATCCAGGGTCTCAAGCTAACCCAAGACAGAGACTCATTGACTCATCAACAATTTGTAGATGACACCATGTTGTAGGGCACACCCACGGTTAAAGAATCCAAAGCTTTCAAACAAATTTTGCATGATTTTTCTATGGCTGCTAGCACAGAGGTAAGCCTCACAAAATCAAAAGTTTTCTTTTTCAACACTAATATTGTTATTCAAAGAAATCTCTCCAAAATTCTCAGCTTTCAGAGAGACCATCTTCCCTCCAAATATCTAGGAATACCTCTCACTAACAAACCTTTGAGCAAGGAAGTTTGGGAGCCAGTGACTAATAAACTGAAGGACAAAGTCAGTAAATGGACAAGTAGATCTTTGAATTTAGCAGGCAGGCTAGTTCTCACTAAGGCGGTCCTGCAAACCATTCCAATCTACATGTTTTCGGCTCTTCCTGTCCCAAAAGGAGTTTTACAACAAATCAAGAATATTCAAAGAGATTTTCTTTGGGGAAAAGGGGAAGAAAAAAATAAATGGGCTCTGGTAGCCTGGGACAAGCTTTGCAAACCCAAAACTCATGGGGGTTTGGGTCTCCATGACCCGAAAACTCTCAGCAAAGTTTTGGGGGAAAAAATTTGGTGGAGATGGCTAAAGGAAATGAGAAACCCATGGGCCAAGCTCTAGAAATAGAAATATGCAAAGGACTGGCAGGAAAGGGACCATATTCGAATGACAGGACACATCAGGGGCTCCCATATTTGGAACAATGCTTGGGAGAACAGAGCCTTAGTTCAGAAACATAGTTTCTGGGAGATCAGAAATGGGAACTTAGCCTGGTTTTGGGAGGATAACTGGCAGCAGGAACCTAACCTATGCAGAGAAGGACTGGACATTCTCAAAGAAGATACTGTCAACAAAGGACTACAAAAGTTCAGTGACTATTGGGATCAGACAAGGAACAATGGTAAATGGAGAACATGGAAGGTACCATATTACAGTGAAGAGACCCCTTTGAAGGCCCAGGTTGAAGCTCTTGTACTGATCCTAGAAAAGAGAAAAAATTTGATCTCATCTTCCACATACCAACTAAGATGGGGAAGAAATACTGAGGGCAACTTTAACCTCAAAGAAGACAAAGGAATTTCCATTGGACATAACTTTCCAAACCCTGACAAAATATGGAATTCCGAAGGACCTATGGCAAAACTCTCATTGGATGAAAATCAAATTGTTTGTGTGGATGGTACAACACAAAAAGATTCTGACTTGGGAAAATCTTAGAAAGAAAGGTTTTGCTGGACCATATAGATGCTAGTTATGTGGTCTTCATGAAGAAATGATAGATCACCTTATCAACCTCTGCACATTTACCTCAACTTTATTGAACTGGGTTGCCTCAATGTTCAGGCAAACCTACAGGGATGAAAATGACATCTTTAAAACTTTAAAGAATTGGAGGAAAAACCTATCTAAAAATGAGACAATCAACATAACCTAGACTCTGATTCCAAGCTTTTTGATTTGGAATGTCTGGAAAGAACGCAACAACAAAATCTTCAATAATAAATTTGGCTCAAGCCAAAGCATCATAGCTCAGCTCTTAAGACAACTCAAAGAACTGTAAATACCCTTCAGAAGCAACCTCCCGAAAATCCTCCTCCTCACTAGGAGGCTCGCATTCTTTTGCTTTTTGGCCTCCAGAAGCTTGTCCCCCAGGCATAAATAGGAGTGCAACACACTCTTCAATGGGGAAGGCTTACTGGCAACCACCCCCCTTAGCTTTTTGAAATTCAATATAGATGGAGCCTCAAAAGGAAACCCGGGGGCTACGGGTTACGGTGGAGTTATAAGAGATGACAAGGGAAATATAAAAGTCATCTTTCATTGTCATTTAGGGAATGCTACCAACAATATGGCCAAACTAATGGGCATAGAGAATTTCTTAGAGATATTGATGGTTCTTAATATGCATAACACAATCATAGAGGCAGACTCTGAATTAACAACTAATTCTGTTAAAAAAATAGTAAATGGCTCAGCGCCAAAAAAAGTCTCAAACCACTGGAGACTTTTGCAAGTCTATCATCGTATTCAATCACTTCTAAGAATCTTGAGAACTCTAAGTTTTTTTCATGTTCGCATAAATGCCAACAAATTAGCGGATCAACTAGCGAATGAGGGGGTGCTCTATAAAAAAGATAACAGTAAATGCAGGTGAGAGTTAGCGCCCAAAGGGAAACTGTGTGAGGACTGCCACATTCTCGAAAGCGTAGATAGGGAACATTATCACAGTATGAAGGAGAAGCAACAATTTAGAAATTAATTTGATGGAGGATAAAGGTTCAACTAGCAACAGGCCTCAGAGTCGACACGTTTGGGTCTTCCAGATGGACAGAAGGAAGCGGAGAAAGAGCAG